>OX596286.1:37001126-38216951 GCA_951394225.1 Harpalus rufipes
GTAGTAGTAAGGAGTGAGAGAGTGATTCGCGCACGCGTATGAAGGATTTGTTGCTTCGTTCTCAACAATGTGGAGGCAACTGAACTCGCGGGCTGGCTTGGCGGGAACGCGCATTCGCTCGGCCGTTGCCGCCGCCGGGGGCAGCGGGAAGGGTAGAGTACGGGGGCAATGTTTGTCATGCGCACTAAAGTTCAGGCTCAGGCGCCCTATTATTAATCCCTCTATGCAACGCACACACCACGTCTCTGTGTTTACTGTTGTAAATCTTCTCTACTCTACCCAGCCTCTCTCTTCGTATTCACTATCTCTCTCACTCTCTCTCCCATCATATTAACCTGAATAGGTAGGCAAAAACGTAATTTCTTCGTCTAGACTTAAACTTTTTATGAATGTTCATTTTGCTTCATATTTATATGCGTTATCTCCCACCGTACAAACGATGCATAAAATCAGACTCACTAATATAGTTTTATGCTCCAAGCAATAAATAACTCCAGCTTTGTTAAAGATAATTACCTTTTAAAGCTGGAATTCATAAAATTCAAAACTGTCTGAATTTTCCAACAAACTAAAAGAAGAAAAAGAAATGAATGCATTATCATACATACGGAGTGTATTGTAAATATAAGTAAACGTACATATCGAAAATATCTGAATACAACACTGAAGGCGTCGACGAAATGATGTAATTGCGTTGTAGTGCTATACTTCGAGTACTAGACCCTGACTGAGCCTCAACACTGTCCAAAACGTCCTTTTCAATATTCTCTATGTGATCAGGACGTGTTCAGCCACGATCTTGAGCAGCAGGCTTAAAGAACTCATGATCTCGGAGATTTATTTATTTTATTTATATGTACAAAGGTGCAAACGTTTAGAAGATGACGATTCGGAAAACGTTCCAAATAAATTTGTTGGTCTTTGGCAGCGTTTCCCTAAGCTTCACCATAGGCCAGCACAATGTCTGTATACTCGCTATCCGTAAAGGCAGATATTTTTACTGAATCTCTTCGGTATTTAATTGTACAATCACTAAATATCGACCAAGAGTGCACCGAAACATTGGGATAGTAATACTGAGTAGTGTTAACACCTAACCCACATCACAGTCGAGAAATTACCCACAATAAAGTTCAACCTTAACATTTAGAAAATAATATTTTCAATATCTATAAATAAATATAACAAACTGTCTCTACTTCTTTTGAAATTGTGAAATCATTTGTTGTTTATCTGCTTTAATCGTTAGATAAATCTGAATGACATGCCGAAAAAACTGTCTTTCAGGTCTGTTTGATAAACTTTCACTGTTGCATTAGTTGTTTTGTAAATGTAGTATTCACAACATCTTTTGATCTGTTTGTTATTGTTTTTTTCCACGCATATAATTAAGACTTGCTCTCAGTATTAGTTTCTCTCTTATATACATTTGATCAAAAAGTAATAATAAATTAGTGTTGTGAGGATCCGACAAAACTCGGATATCCGATGTTCGGATATTGAAGCGGATATCCGTAAATTTAATTTGGATTTGGACCCGGATTCTAATTTGGATCCGGATCTGGATGTTGGATGTTTTGTTTACAGATCCGGATCCAAATTTTAATTCTGGATCCGATTCTTCATTTTAAATGTGAAGGCAAACCCTTCTAAAATAGGCAGGTAGTTTGTGCAAATGTAAAGAAAAAAAATTATACTTTCACAGACAGGGCTGCGCCAAGCGGGGGTATAAGGGGTGCCCAACACCCGGGCGGCAGGTCTCGGGGGGCGGCAAATCATCATTTGTTTATATCGAGTGCAGACCACATTACCCAACTAAAATTTATAAATTAATGACAATTGTTGAACTTTAATTTAAAATTAATTCAATTATGAATATTATTGGTTGTCTAAATCGTCTCTCTCGTATCTTTTTAGAAACTTGTCACTCGAGCCATTTACCGTATTATTTCAATTGAAACGTTATTATACCGTTATCATCTATAGGCTACAGTCCACTGTAATTGAATAAAATAGCAAACACGATTATGTTTTATCAACTACACGTGTAAGGAAACAAAAATTATTTATCAGCCATAAATTTTACCAATTCACTCCCACTTCGCCATATTTCAAAAAATCAAAGCATTTACGTCGCGCGCCTCATTTATTTTATGGTTTATTCGGTGATATTTCTTTCCGGGATGCGTTTTTGTGTGTAAAAATAGCTCAGTGGTGCATAGCCCACTACAAGTAAGTAATTAACCGATCCGTGTTATTCTTTTCCGTTAATTGCCACGTCATGTCCGCCGCTAAATGAACCGGAAACGAACGAAGACTCAGTCATCGCCTCCTGCGAGTAACGCAACTCTTTCCGGGAGGAAAACCATGACTCACATCTTATTTAAGGAAACAATTCGGAAGAAATAACAGGGAATAGGGAAAGTAAATAAGATTACAGAAAATGAAAGACAAATTAGTGCACGAAATAGGAAGTCAAGTTAATGCAATGTAACATAATAGAAATGGAAGAAGGCGTATCGAATTTAGATTGGAAGTGGCAGGACAGCTCATCAACCTAGTCAAAAATACTAAAGATCTTATCTAAAATATCACGCAATTGCAGAAATATTGTTAATTAGAATATTCAATACTAACGGTAATATTTGTACGATCTTCATTAATATTGCAACAAGTTAAATTAATGAATTTTTATATATTTGTTATTTTTTGTCTAAATAATAACTTTTGAAATGGGCGTTGCCTTGGATTTCGGATCCTAAAATATCCGGATATCCCAATAATTGAATGTTAAAGTATCCGGATCTGGTTTGAAAATTGATAATTTGCAAAAACCAGTAATTTTCTGTAAGGAAGTTATTAATCAAATACGAAAATAACTTTTAATTTGTTGAATGCGACAAATAAATTTTATTACCACAATAATACAATAAAACATAAATTAAGTTTTTTTTTCTTGAATTGAGCTATTAAATTACAGTCTTTACGACCATATTTATAAAAATACAAATGTACAAATGGGATTTTAATTGCTTGACAAACAATAAACAAAATAAGTAGTAGTAACAAAAAGCAATGAGTAAAATATTTAATAAACAAGTTTTTATTGCATCGACGATAATCAATTTTCCTGTTGCTTTATTCAGTTATTTACTACAATAGCAACGTCCGGAGTTCAGTCATATGAAATTAATTCCACAGATCTAAACTTTAGTGATCGTAAAATAGAAACAGTAAAGATAATCTGAAAGTAGTAACATTGTGCAATGTGGACAAAAAATGCACAATAATACATTGGAAACAGAACACTATCCTGTTATTAAAACTTTATTGTTAATTCAATTTTACGAGTTATAAAACTTCATATCTTCATTTGTACTCAGTCAAAATATTCTACATAAACTCGCAGTAATATTGCAAATGAAATTCAAACAGTATTT
The DNA here is from genome assembly GCA_951394225.1 of Harpalus rufipes. Classification (NCBI taxonomy): domain Eukaryota; kingdom Metazoa; phylum Arthropoda; class Insecta; order Coleoptera; family Carabidae; genus Harpalus; species Harpalus rufipes. The sequence goes on from OX596286.1 coordinate 37,004,567, forward strand.
TCACAGTTATTTTTCATTTCGATATAATGTTCGTGATAGAATGGGAGTTAAAGATTAATACGCTAAAAGATGTGACCGGAAAAGTAGTTCACCGAAGAAGAAAATGTACAAAATCAACATAGGGAGATGAAATCAGACTAATACAAGAATCATCGTAATCAGAAAAAAGCGGCGGGGTCCGGTACTGAAAAAAGTGATATATTTTTTGTCAATTTAACAAATGGTATTACTATTCGCGGTATAACGGTATGACGTCACAATTTTAAAGTAATTATAAAGTAGTGTTACGCGAAATTATTCAAAATTTCACACTGCTAACCCTAGTTGGAGGACAGTTTGTCAGATGTATAAACAACTTTAGTTCTAAATTATTAAAAAATCTTTTAGAACTCATTTAATTAAAATGATACAACCTTTTTAGTTTTAGTTCTGTTTATTGATTTAAAAATCGACGTTTTGGCATCATGAACTGCTGCGTTCTTCAGGGAATAAACAAGATATTTATAAATAAATAATAACAAAAATATTAGCAACAGGTAACCATAGTGACAAATTACAATATACTTAATATGCCCCACTAAGTTCTTAACCGTCACAATGATTCAGATTATTATTCTTGGTTTTGAAAATCTCAATGGCTTCTCTTAACCTGTTGTTGAGGTATACAGGTCTTGTTAGTATTTTTGTTTCTTCGAATTTGATACGGTGGAATTCTTTCAAGGCATGCGCTGCAATTGAAGATTTTTCTGGCTGATTCAATCTGATCGAATGCTGGTGTTCATTCAATTTAGTTGATATAGTTCTACCAGTCTGGCCAATGTAAACTTTCCTGCAGACACATGGAATCTGGTAAATCCATGATGACTGAAGAGGGATGACCAGCCAGAAAAATCTTCAGTTGCAAAGCATGCCCTGGACATTGACATTTAATGGTTATAAATTTTTAAAGAATATATTATTCTCTATACGATTTAATTGCATTTTATATTATGTGGCAGAGATTAGGATATAGAGATAGATGTTGGGGAACACACGGAAAGATAGGAATGAAAGGTAAGGGAAATGGCTTGAGTTTCTAGAACGATATAAGAGATACATTTACATTGGTTTGAACATGTCATGAGGAAAGATAAAAAATATACTAGAAAAAGAATTAATAGCTTAGAAATAGACGCTAGAAGAAACTGAGGAAGACCAAAGATAAGATGGAAGGACTGTAAAAGGAACTGAATGAGGACGACATGCAAAACAGAAATGAGTGGAAGAGAATAAAAAAACTATCGATCCCTAACGAAGAGAAAAGCTAAAGGAAAAGAAGATGTCAGTGACAAGTACAATTTGCATAGTTTGTTTATGAAATAATTTTACTGGAAATATAGGATCTTTTTCAAGAAAATTTATGTACGGATTTTGTACATAACACACAGGATAGACGGAAGGTTGGCCATATCCGATTTTTTTTATGCTCCGGGCTAAATAGTCTCAAATGATTCCGAATTCTTACTGTTAATTTTTACAGCGGAATCTTGCTATTAAGCTGATATTATTGCTATCTTTTGGAATGTGCTTGCCGTTTTTATATTTTTATATCTCTTGTTGTATGTTGCATCTGAAAATCCCAATCTTTTATATGAAATTCTTGTCATACATTTTCTCCATATCGACGCCTATTTTTTATTTCCGCTGTTGGAAAATCATTTCATTATCTTCATCTTCTCTTGTAATGTTCTTCGAACATTTTTGTAGAATCAATATTTCTGTTTTATTCATTGTACGAGTAACTTGTTCTGTTGATTTTACAAATCACAAAGCCTGATGCGTCGCTCTTTATTAACTTGGATGGCGAGGAAAAAAATATCTTTTACTCCAGTAAAACCATGGCAGCAACGCTGATTGTTGACTACGAAGATTCATCATGCTATTGGCGTCCTTCTCGTTTCGGTCTGGGCACATCTTCGTTTAAATGTCCTTGTGTCACCGCACACGTGTTTTCGTCGGGAAAACACCACCGGGGATCAGACGCTCTTGTATTGTAGTATACATAAAAATAGTTTGAGCCATATGAGTTTTCTAAATAACATACGCCATAAATAATTAATTTATTATTAAACATAATTATAAATGAATGAATGAATGAATGATTACTATGAAATACTAACTAAACAAAACGTGACTCTATTGCTGAATTACAGCGCTATTCATTCTGTTTATGCTCCTTGCACCATGAATATAAATATATTAAGTATAATGAACCATTCTCCATAAAACTTTTTATCTTAACAAAAACCAAATCTATTCTTAGAAATCTGGTTCTCCCGCGTCATTCTCTTTCCGAAAAGAAAACAAAAACTCAAACAATTTCAACTTAATAATCTGTCCTCCCTCTCTTTGTCGCTTTAATAGTACTGCAGATTGCCAAGATGAATGGGAGAAAAGAAGGATCAAGAGGTATGAAGAATAGCGTAGGAGTACGCAAACTTCTCTCTCGCACGAATGGTGGATAGAGGGAGATAGAACAATCACAACTCGTAAAGAGAGACTACGGCTCTCCTCTCTATGAACGAGGGCAGGAGAAGCGCGGGAAGGAGTGCGCATGCACCAAACGCACTACGACGTAGGTAATTTGGCGGGATTCCGTAAGGAGTAGTGTATGGTAAATTATTTCTCACGCAATCATGTTGATCGAAGTGTAGCCTTTAACATTTTAAAGTTCTTTGTATACCTTTTTCCAGACTTTAAAAGTTTCTATTAGCTACGATAATCAGGCCTATTTGGCAATTCATTAGTTAATTTTCAGCACGTCGCTAAAAATTTCGCTAAACAAATATCATTTTAATTTTGTATATTGCGTATCATTGGACGTTTTTGTTTTATATTTGTGATTATTAACTATTGTGTCTAATATGGCGTCGCATTTTGTCCCAAACTAAAACTCGAAAACCGACCATACCACCATTGGGTTTTGGGTCGAATTTGTGTTTAAGATATCAAGTTACGGTCTAGTTGGTTGTTGGTTCAATTCAGGTCCGATTGGCTCAGTCAGTGTTTCTTTCAGATCATTTTGCCCGGGGGAGGTTTATAATTGATTCCGAGGAGTTGAACTCCCTCTCTGAAAGAAACACTGGTCAGGTTGGGCTGGTCCAGTTCGCATCGGGTTGATAAAGTTCGGATCGAGTTGGTACTGTTCAGTTTGAGTCGAAACAGGTTTGGATCTGGTTCATTTTAAATCAGCTCAAGCATAGATCTAACTCCTGTCGAGTAGGAACGGATTCGGTTTATTAATTCAGTGTCAAGTACGGAGCAGGATTGGTTTCATGCGGATGTGTCTGATAGTGTCCATAAGAAAAGACAGTATGCGTAATTAAGGTATGGCGTTCAGGTGTGGATCACCTGATGCTTGAAGCTTGAAGCTTGATTTATATATTGTACACTATTTGTGTATTTGATACGCATGGTATATGTTAGATATTGGTTTGTGGCCGCAAACATATGTAGTATTCACCTAATTATCCGAAGGGTTGTCTGGGACAACCCTGCGTCTATAGAGTCGTGTACTCTAAAGAAACACCAAGTGAGAGGCTGAGGTCCATAAGAGGTATGGGACGTACTTATGGCCGTAAGCTAAGCTCTAGCATCGGGTCTGGGACCCAACCTGTCTGGGACATGTATTGGCGGCTAAGGTACGGCTAATAGTGAATCACCAGATGTGAGAAACACCAAATGAGAGGCTGAGTTCCATGAAAGTTCTGAAAACCTACGTGCGAGCGTAAACTAATCTCTCATAGGTCTGGGACAGACCTTATACCTATCGCCCCTCCTGTCTATAGATAATACACGCGTGTGACAATTGTTGTTATTAGAATGACAATGAATATTTTATATCACTTTTTCGAACGCATCCTAAGGTTCAGTTCGACGATGACGAATATATATGAGTGTGGAAGTTGGACGCCGATAACAGGACAAAAGGAATGTGATATGTAATATTAGATTGATGCATGTATTGCCACCAATACATTCTTGACAATAAATAATTCTATAGTATTTAGCCTAAGTTCACATGCAATAAACATTAATAATAGTCCTGGCTATAAAGGAAAGAGAAGATTATACGAGCCCAACCCCAAATGTTTTCGTACCCTCTGAACAAAATATATTAACGGCAAGAAGAAATTAATATTTAGATTACAATAGTTAAGACTATATTATATTCAAATTAAATAATAATTGAAAAACTATATCTTTAATACCATCAAAATCTATCATTCTCTGTCTTTTACACTCAATGTTCCTTCTCAATTCGCGTGTTGTTGCGTTTCCCGCTGGCGCTAGCGCTGGGGGAATCCCATCCCGCGTCTTGTGTGTTCCGGCGCCTGCGCGATGGGTTCAGTGCACAGGGACGTGTCATCGAACCAGCAGCCTGCTGCCGTGGACGCGGACACCGCGGTAGAACCTGTGCTCTGCTGTGTTGAGCCAGTGCCGTGTTGCACGAAACACACATGCCTCACTAATAGCCTCAACAACACCGGTCGGACAAGGGACCAGAACGTTGAACTTGGAGGAAGGAAGTTAGGGCTTCAATCGGCCGGAGGAGGAGGAATCGTCACGGTGGTTTCTTCAAGAATATGTGTATATTTTACATTAATGGATTTGGAATTTACAATACCGCTCAAAAATATGGATACGCCTGCTGAGTTAATTATTTCCTCTATAATTAAGTTAACTCATGTTTGCAATTGTTTACCTTTACTTCCTTTGAGCCCAAGCAAATTTTTGTAGATCGTCATCTGTAAGGAAGTTATAACATTCTCTTAAAATTGCTACAGTTGATAATCCTTAAACAAAACAATAATTCTATATTGAGAAAAACATTTTAATCTTTCTGGACAGTAATGGTTCTCGGAAATAATCCTCTCAAAGATATAGAATCCAATATTTTTTAAAATCCATCATCCTGTCAATCATATAAAAATAGAGTAATTGAGAACGAACTCTTTCAAATACTGGTAAACAGCGGAAGAAAATATTTCATTATTAAAGGAACAATATGTTCCATATCAATAAGAAATAAGACTAGTCAATAGAAAACAGGTGATTCTGACATATTGACAAATTATCTGAAAGATTGAAAGCATGGACGAACAAAAACATAAACATTAGTCGAAGACAAATATATCCATATCGCTCATCGGTTATTAGCTAATGTTTCGAAATACTGTAAGTGATGGTATCCATCAATAAAAATAATACGAATAACCTATAAGTCTGTGTCTTTAAAACCGCATTTACATTCATTTCAACAACGCAAATTATTCACGTATATGTAATTTATAAGGATTTACCGTTTAAAAGAGGTGTCCATTTAAAGGGTAAATGAAATTGAAGCAGCGAAATTTTCGTAGTCGTAATTTCCTTAGCTTTCGCTTTAATTATAGCTCTGGACAAAGGGATATTTTTATTTCGCGCTTTACCTAATATGTAAGTTTGTCTATGTTTTAAAAAAACTCTTCTGTTGTGAATAGTTCTATCCTCTTTTTTATAATTACAATTAATTATATTAAGCCGGACTACTAAGCAGGGACTAAGAACGAAATGAGAACGAAAACGAAATAACGAAATAAACCGAAATTTTTCAAAGAACGAAAACGGAAACGAAAACGCAATATATTTTTTTCGTTCATGATTGAAAACGAAATAATTTATACCGGTTACCGGTTTTGCAGCAAATATTTTACAGGCAAATATTATTGAATTTTCAGATATTTGATTTGCAAACAAGCAGATTTTCAAAGTAGAAGTAGCTCTCCAGTAGCTAACCCTGTTACGTGTTAGGTTAAACGGTATACTCGTAGTTTCATCTATTGAACACTGACTGCGATCATTTTCATTTGCACACACTGTCGGTATTCATTTTATTAGTTAAGTACTTACATAAGAGAACTAACATAAAGGAAGATTTTCTTGAAAACATACTATTAGTTAGGTGAAATAAAATGTAATTAATGTTTTATTCTTTATCGTAAAAAAATCAGGTCATAGCATAAGCTTTTTTTCTTATTTTTATATATGTATTATCTTTCCTTTATATGTATGTTTTATTTTCATGTTTAATAAAAAAAAAACTTATTATATTTCTATAATTTCATCAATTGTTACTCATTAATAGTTATAACCGGTATTAACCGGTATTTAACTACTGTGAACGAAAACGAAAACGAAAATATTTAGGTGGGAACATTAAGAACGGAAACGAAATTTTTCGGTTTCGTTCGGATAAGAACTGAACGAAATATTTTTCGTTTTTAGTCCCTGCTACTAAGTTATGTACACTGAGCTTTTCTTTATCGAAAACTTGTAGCTTTCCTCGCAACGTTAACATACGTTTACAAGTACATGTTGTCATTTTTAAAATGTGATTTTAACGCATACATACATAAAATCACGCGTGTCCCAATTAGTGGGTTCGCACAAACCCGATAACATAAGAACAACATCAATATCATACAACAAATCCTTACTCTTAAACATATTAAAGTGACCGATTTTCGGTAGCGAAATACCGCATCCGGATCACAATAATAGTTAGGAAACAATCATCCTTCGCCACACATTCCTATCTAAGCAGACTTCCTTCGCCTCGGCCATACTCATAATCGCATTTATGCATGCTCTTGTTCTCTTCATACTTGGAAACTCTCTCTTTAAGCACCCTTCCAACCACATCCATCCACTTACACACTGGTCGGCCACGCAATCGAAAACCCTCAACTTCACCCAGATATATACGCTTAACAAGCCGTTCACTCGCCATTCTCTCCACATGCCCAAACCATTTCAACTGATTCACACCAACTCTCTTAACAACATTATTCCAACAATATACTAAATTATTCCTCACGCGATTCCGTCTTACATATACACCATGTAAATACCTCATTTCCACGGCAGTCACTCTCTTTTTATGCTTTCCCGTCCATGCCCAGCATTCGCTTCCATACATCAAAGCAGGGACTAGCACTTCATTATATATACTTAACCGAGCATCCCTTGATACGTTAACGTTTCGTGCAAACATACCCAGAGCACCCATTACCTTACATCCCGCACTCACTCTCTTTTCTATCTTTCGATCAATTCGACCATCCCTCGACATCATGCATAACCCAATATGTAGTTTGTGTGTATTGAAGTACTGTAATAAGAACAAATAAGAATGACTGCTTCTGGATCAAGCCGAAATATATCGTAAACAGTGGTCATTCCTTAAAAAGGGGATCCAAAATTATTGCCAGTGTCCGCTTATTAAGCGTCTCCTCTTACTAGAGACGTTTATTCGAAAAACCAATATAAAAAAATGCCGTTTCCCTTAAATTGTCCAGTTAATAGAGGTGTCCACTTATTGGAAGTGTCCGTTAAGAGAAATTTTACTGTACTATGAATAATAATAATAATAACTATTAGGTAGTAATAAGAGTATCAAGTAGTTTCCAAGATTTAAGATTTTTCTACAGAACACAGTATTTTCAGTTCGAGCTTGTTAAAATAAATTCATATTTTACTTTTATTTTCTCGCATAAAATGCGAATGTATTCATATTATTCGAATCCCATACATTCTATTGAATAAACCCTTACTATATCTTCCTATTCAGGTTCTCTAGCTCCCAAACAATACCGTCTGCCCCAACCTCCTGGCAAGTTCAGTACCACCTGCTTTTACAGTAGACTGCGAGACCTCCAGACAACCACATGGAAGCAGCAAGTTGCTCATTCAGTCTGATTTCATTTCCCTCGGCTGCTCCCTTTGCTTTATTTCATTCTAAGAACGTTGATCTTCAGTCATTGTGGGAAAAAGCATAGCACATACACATACATATCGGGTTTCCCAAGAATCCTTGACATAGCAATTTAACAGGAGAAAATAGTTTTTTTTTTAAATATCTACCACGAACAAGATATGGGGTGCTTTTATACATAGAACATAACACTTTGAATTTTTACCTCTCACTAAGAGAGATATTGGAATCATGCTAAAAATTACATAACCAGATTTTAGTGAATAAGCACGTTTTAAGGACCCTAGAATCCAATAATAACATTTGTCATTGTGGGAAAAAGCATAGCACATACACATACATATCGGGTTTCCCAAGAATCCTTGACATAGCAATTTAACAGGAGAAAATAGTTTTTTTTTTAAATATCTACCACGAACAAGATATGGGGTGCTTTTATACATAGAACATAACACTTTGAATTTTTACCTCTCACTAAGAGAGATATTGGAATCATGCTAAAAATTACATAACCAGATTTTAGTGAATAAGCACGTTTTAAGGACCCTAGAATCCAATAATAACATTTGTACGATGATGTCTGTGTGTGTGTGTGTATGTGTGTCTGTGTGTGTGTCGATCGTTTCGGATCGCATAAATAACTCCAATACCACGATTCGAATATGTTATTTTCTGTACGATGTGATTACATTTTATACTTCATATTCAATAGATATAGAGTGTGTGTGTGTGTGTGTGTATGAGGTTGTAAGTATGATTTCTCAAATTCTTTAAGACTAAAGACCTGTGTAACTACGGATTTCTTAATCTAACAGTAATTTTAACGAAAATCTACTAAATATTATTTTTTGAAAATTTATGTTATTACAAATATTAAAAAACAAAATTCTCTATCCGACACATTTTAAAAAAATATTTTATCTTCTATAGATTTAAAGATATAGATATATAATCTATAAAATAATCTGTTGTAGTTAAATCTCACATCCTGCTCACAGCTCAAACATCTCCATGGTAACTACTTAAGAAATTAAAATGTCTGTAATTGACAGATAAATGTTACTAATGTCAAAAATTCAGAGATAGTACTGCAGGCTTTTTTCTGGGAACGATATTTAATATTTCTTATTGTATTATTAATTATATATTTAAAATTATAGGTATATTCCATGAACCCTTCAGAAATACCGCCAATCCCGTTAATGGATTGTGAAAAACGTCGAACATTTAGAAGAAATGGAGAAAACTTGCTCATAGAATGAATTTAAAATTATAGAAAATACGTAAATATAAAGATTAGGTGTAATTAGAATTTTTTGTGCGTACAAGAAATGTTAAATACAATACTTATATATACCACAATGGAAAGGGCGAGAGATATTGTGATGGCCACAACAGATTTTTTTATTTATTTGGATCAAAGAAAAAGAACAGTGGACGAATTGATAGATTAGTGACTGCTTTTTTATAAAAGGCGCCTGGACGTTACTCCTTTGTTCCATATCACCGCGGGACCCTGTCTAAAATTAAAAGACCACTTTTGCCCTAGGAAAAATTGATTTTCCATATTAAACTCCTATGGCCAGTAGAGTGTATTACAATCGGTATATTATTCTTTTGTTAAAATAGATTTATGGTGTGCCATTGTTTGGCCATGTAATTAAAATTTCCAATGGATCTCATATCTTCGTGTATTGTTTTTCGGTTCATTTTCTAACTTTGAATATTTTTGTGTAATAGGTACTGATATGATTTTTGCATTCACACCCTGTCTTTCAAAGAATGATATCTCCCAAATGACCATTAATTCTGTTGGCCAGTCAACAAAATAATTTTTAGAAGTACTAATATAAGATTCCTGGAGACAATTAATCGGAATACAGAAATTCAAAAATAATTTGATGAATTTAAAACTGAATAATCTTATCCTTCTACAAAAATGTCCGTAATGAAAATGCACGGTAAACAAGGAAACATTTCCACTTTCCTATATACAGAAAAAGCTCCAGAGACAAATAACATAAACCAGACTACAGTGACAATCAAAAAGGAACGACCCTCGTTACAGGGAAACTGCATTGTGCTAATTAGAAACTCCATTTAATTATTGTTTGCGCCATTGTGTAAACAGGCGCTTATCTGCCATCTCGAGGCTTGGCTCGCGCACTACTAGAAAGCAAAACAAATGAAATGGAAACCGAATAACCTGGTGACCAGGTTACGGCGCGCCAGGCTAGACAGCAGTGTTTTGTTTTTGCAACACGTGACGATCGACCAGAATACAAATTGAGTATTTGGACTGGCGTACAATGGGGACGAATAATTTCGGGAATTTTTACAATATGGACGCAAAAAAGGCATTGTTAGAAGTTTAGCAGGAATTTGGCTATCCAATTATTTAAACGAACTACAAGATGATAAAATTATACTTTATCGACGAGCGGAAATTGTTAAAATCGCGAGTGAATTATTTTTCGGAAGACGTAAATTCAATTTTTTTATATAAAAAATCTGTTGTGGTCATCACAATACCTCTCGCACCCTTTCTATTATGGTATATAAAAGTATTGTATTTAATATTTCTTGTACACACACAAAAATTCTAATTACACCTAATCTTTATATAATGCTTCAAATAATTCTGTTACCATTTGTTTTCATACAAATGAAAATTACTAATACTATAGTGTCTTTACTGCGTTTATTTATAAAATCGCTTTTGCTATTTCAATAAAATAATTTATTTTATGAGGTACAGGTTTCTGACCTACATTGTGAAATGTGTAAAAAAAAAAATACTAAAAAAATTAAGTGTTTTTCGATAATTATATAATTACAATGAAACAACTACTAATTAATATTTTATAAAAAGTTTTGTAAACAATTTATTGAAATAAAATCAAGTCCTTCTTATAAGAGAAAGCGAAAAAAATCCGACAATCTGTAATAAAGTACAGTTTTTGTTTAACTTGTGTAATCTGTAGATGGAACAGTTGAAAATAAAGCTATTATTTTTAATCTTTTTAGGATTATATAAAAAACAATTGCGTTACATCATCAATAATGGGTAAACTAGGCTACTTATTGGAAAAATTGGTTATGGGTCATGGCTGAACATGTTACCTAGAAACAAAAACGATCCTCCTATATGGCTATTATTTTATTTATGAATACACCTGATAACGATCACTGCACTGTTGACATACATTCGAAATATAAACATGTATGTTATAAACATACAACATGAAAACTATCTAAATGTAAATCAGCGATAATTTTTGCTGACTTGCTATGCAAATTTGGTGGCGTAATTTTTTTGCTTATTACAATTGCAACAATAATATTACATAGCAAGCCGGAAGATGCTCCATTATAATACCTGATATATCAACAATTCTTTTTATAATTTTTTGCATTTGTTGTCAATTTCATCAATCCATTCTAAATTTTCGTTTAAAATTCAACTTTAACTTCAAATTGAGATAATATTTCATTATTGCATCTAATTAGCATGCTACTATTTCTTTCACGGGTAGAAAAATTAACTACAGCAGATTTTGAAACATTTAAAACTAGTTTCAAAGAAGAAAACAATTGTGATACTTCAGTTACCAGACGTGATAGTGTGCCTGCTCGATCCTCATTTGTATCTGTAGAAGGAACTAAAATAGTAACATCATCATCGGCATATGCTACAAATTTATTTTTCTTTAAAATATTTTTTATATTATTTACGTATAAAATAAATAAAATGTGCCTAAGGATACTTCCTTGAGGTACCCCATTCTTTATTATTTTATACTCAGAACGCACATTATTGTAAGAAACAAGCTGCTTTCTGTTTTTGAGGTACTATGTTAGTCATTTGCTCTGCTTTACCACGAAAGCCATATAATGCCTTGCACAGTCAAAAGCTTTTGTTAAATCCAGGAATAGGCCGAGTGATTGTATTTCCTGATTCTAAATTTTCATATATATTATTTAAAATATCTACTAACGCAATAGTTGTGTTTTCTAAAACCAATATATAATAATATAGAATAATCTGTTGTAATAAATCTTGCAACACAAGCAACTCCATGGAAACCAGTTGAGATATTTAAATGTTTGTAATTGTCAGATAAATACGAAATGGTCAGTGTCAAAAATCAACAGTCCTGAAAGCTTTTTCTGGGAAGTATGTATTTCTTACTGTATTATTAATTAAATATGTATTTAATATATATATATATATATATATATATATATATATATATATATATATATATATATATATCCTGCAAATATCGTCAATGAATAGAAAGAATTTTGAACATATTAGAAGACTAGGACAAAATTCCTCAAAGAATGAAAGAATAGATTCAATTTAAATTATTTGGGTGTGTACAAGAAATGTTAAATTCGTTACTTATGAAACATAAAATAAAAATAGCGAGTGGTATTATGCCGACAACAGATTTTTTTTGTTTACAGTATGTAATTGGTTTGAGAAAATTTATTAATTGATAGAAATATCGAATTTAAGCAGTGTTTTGTTGTGTTAACATACTGAATACATTTAATACAAAATGTTTGGAAGTTTGGAATTTCATAATTAATTTAATTTATCCTATAGCCATCTGCACCACTAACAATACCATTTACCAAAATCGTTTATCCACATACCCTTCAAAATTAAATTTAGCAAATCCTAGTCAGCTACTTCAATCTGGCGTTCAACCTTGACCCATCCCTATCTCATTACCTCAGAGTGGCTCTCCCAAATGAAATTTGCGGTGAAAAACAAAAGTGAAACCATCTGTAGCAAATGGTTCCTTCTTCCAATATCCGAGCGAGGCGCAGATGTGACCTGGTGACCAAATTCCTGCCATGCTACGCAGTAACGGCTGCATTATCGATTGTTTCGCTGCGGGAGCCTGTCTGGCAACGCCTACATGATCGCGAGAACGAGGATGCTAAGGGTTCTGTGAGCCTGATACCAAGGGATGTGGAAAAGTAGCCTGGAAAGCCTGGAAGGGAAGGCAATGGAAGGCTGACGGCTGGAAGTGGTTAGTTGTGAAGAGATAAATTGAATTTCTGTTTCTTTTCCTTTATTACTATAGTCCTTTTTCAATATTCTCGAGTGTATCCAGAAACCCGAAAACCGAGTTATGTATATATACTTATCATTTGAAATATTTGGAAAATAAATATATCATTACGACTTAGTATCCATTTCTGGGTATGCCAATCTACTTTTATTCGCAGATTTCGGTAATGACAACATACTTGTACCGTTGATCGCGTTTACTAAGCGTCCAAGCGTCACCTTCCAGGCTCTCCAAACTGCCGCAGAGGTTACTTGTGATCTATTTGGAAATTGGATATAATTTTGCTTTACCTTTAGGTCTACAATACCAATTTACTAATTTTTCGATGATGTCTGTATGTAGGTGTGTGCGTGTGTGCGTGAGTGTGTGTATGTGACGATCGTTTCGGATCGCATAACTCCAATACCACGATTCCAATATGTTATTTTCTGTACGATGTGATTGCATTTTATACTTCATATTCAATAGATATAGAGTTAAAAAATTATAAAAATATTAAATTTCATATATCAGCCAGCTATGCTAATCATGTAAACTGCTAATACATTTAGATAATTCAAATTGACAGATGCCAATATCAATGAAAAGTAAATGAATGTGGCAGGGATGAGGATGTTGAGATAGATGAATATGTCATGAGGAGAGATGAAGAATATATTAGAAGAATGAATAGATTAATAGAAGGTGGAAGAAATAGGAAAACCACAGATCAGATGGAAGGACTGTATTGTGGAAGACTTGAGGGAAAAGGAACTGAATGAGGACGATACGCAAAACAGAAAATATTGGAAGAAGAAAATAAAATATAGCGACCCCTAACGAATGAGAAAAGCTAAAGGATATGTCAATATCAAGTGCAATTGCCATAGTTTGTTTATGAAATAATTTTACTGGAAATATATAATCTTTTGCAAGAAAAATTATGTATGGAATTTGTACATAATACACTGGACTGCGGAAGGTCATGTGCTGGCCACATCAGAGTTTTTAGTTTTATAATACAATATTTAAATTGTAGTGAATACCAAATTGTTTGTGTAGAGAGAGAGAGAGAGAGCAATATACGCTTAAAAATTTGTGTCGCTTTTTCTGTTTTCCAATTGACTTTGAAGAATAGAAAACACTTATTCTTCTTCCTTCTATATTTAAATAGCTGCTATCTTTGGAGTTGTTTACTAGTTTACCTCGTTGTTACAAAAACAGGAAAACAAAACCACATTTATTGAATAATTATCTCTTCTTGTTTTCTCTTTTCTCATTGTTTTACGTATATTGTGTCAGCGCTATTATCTCAGCCAATTTTATCATGTATGATGAAATGGCATGCTCAATTTGACTAATGCAGTAAATATACCGTAGATTTAGTCTAAATGCACTTTACCTGCATATGATAACCCTGATTCGCTTATTTGGTAAATTCTACCATAAATCGTGTTAATTACTGAATACATAGAATATCCATGAAATTTATAAACGGCGTTAAAATTGCAAACTGATAATATGGTTATTGCGAATTTAATAGATATTTTATTATGTACTAACAAAGAAGTCCGTCATTTGTACATCGCCTCTGTCGATAGTCCAGTTCTGTACTTATTTACGAATATACAGGCTGTGTCTAAAAAGTGGCACTTGTACTTTTGGGTTTTGATTAATGGGGTTAAAACTAATCAAAAATTAAGACTAGAAAAATTTCCGATAGATCTTTTCAAGCCAACAAATGGTCCTGATCATAGATGAAGGAAAATATATAGTAGAAGATTGGGGATCTCCCTTATAAACCGTGATAATAGGATACCTTTATATACAGGGTATGGCTATGGGGCAAGATCGCCGCCATTAACGGGCCAATGTCAAACATACTGATAATTCATTTCCCTATTTATTTGTAAGAAATGTGATGTTATATCATAACAGGAATATTAAATAACCACACTATGACTCTATAAAGGTAATAAAAATTCATTTATTTAAGAGATGCGCAATTATTATTATGACAAAGATTTAGAGGTTATATAGAGCATAGGATATAGGTTGTTAGTATCACCTCTAATTTAATAACTGCAGTTATTATTTACATAATAAAGTATATATTCTAAACTTACCTTTTAAAATTTTAAATGTTTGTGCTTAATATTCGTAATTTTGATGTGTTTTCAATATTGCCAGTCACGGTCGTCAGTATCTCAAGAAAATACACAAATAAATAAAATAACATATTACTTACACTTTACATAAATATTAGCAGTATATTTAAATGTGTTTTGCATTAAAATAAAACAAATAGCCACGAAAATACATGATAATTTGCGCAACAACAACGAATAGGTCACTGGCCCACAAATGACGAACGAAACTCGAGCCACGTTATGGCCATATCCTGAGTATATAGGTACCCTACGTGATAACAAGTTTTAGTGCCGTCTATGAAATGGTCAGAAAACTAAATTTGACAGCCGAAAAGGTGGCGGGAAATATGAATTCATTTTGAATTATTCTAAACTTTAATTTTTATTTCTTGATAATATAATTATTAAAATATCGAAAGTATATCATTTATTAAAGACATTATCAAGAAACGTGAAATATATTTTGCACCATAAGAAAATAATTAAAGTACTAAAATGTTCATGAATTTTTCCATGGCGATTAATTGTTTCTTTATTTATTTTTTATTTCCTTGCAATAAAATAATGCATATTTTTATTTTTTCTTTTTTTTTTCAGGTCGGAAACCAGACACAATTTCTACAACAGCTAGAACATATCTATGGTACGTACATAAGACCACATATATTAGATACCTATATTAAAAACTGATTTAACCCTTGTCGTCCCAAAATAGAGTCAAAACTGATCCGATTTTCTTTTATTGATCAAGGTGAAGATGGAGAGTAAATTTTCAAATATATTGTTTACTTGATTGCATCTCGTATAATTATTTGAGATATTGTTTATTTAGATAAAGAAGAATTCTGTTTTGTTTCATAATTTTTTATGTTTTCTTATAATATAAAGATTAAGTATTAAACTAATATAATAAAAGTAAAACATTAATGAATATTGTCTATATTAATAACAAAATTTCGGGTTGCAGTTGCCCCTATTTTTGGGTGTAAAATTATTATTGTCGGATAAGGGTTAAAAAAAATGAATTTTTGCATTTTCACTATTTTCAGGACTAACATTTAATTTAAATAGAATTTCCATAATTCATAGTGAAAAATATGTTTGTTTATTTATGTAATTATAGTTCTTGTTTATTTTCTTTTCACCTATATAAACATTATGATGTCACATGTTTCTCCATTTGGCAGTAGTAAACAACATACCTATAACCTTACAACATGATTGCATTCTGCATGTCATACACGACCGTGGGAATGACGTATCATATGTGACCCAAATCTCAAAATAACGCTTATAATTATACGGATTCTCACATTTAAATATATTTCACGAAATATACACTTTCTTTTATTACTAACAAAAACTAAATGTTGTTTTTCGGGAGTTTCTTACCTTTGTCTCTGAGAAAACACTTCTTTTATCTTTTGGACTCTACATGCAATGTTATTACTGATGAGCAGATATGGGGCCCGTGTCAGAATGATAGCTAGTAATTATCTGCATAGATATCAATATCATAATCATAAAGTAAATTCCACACTCCTGGTGACAAATTAACTAATTTAGAAAATCTTGAAATTTTTAACAGATTGTTAGTAAATTGTGTATGTTTTTTAAAATGATGCTATGTGAATTTATAAAAAAGTCAATCTTGATGCAAATCAACGAAGATTTTTTGTCGATATATCGATCTTTCGATGATGTGACACTTCTCCTCTACGTGCAATGTTATTGCTAACGTTTACGTACAACCCGAGGCACGAAATAGTTTCGACATAGTATTAGTTTTTCCTTATTGGGTCAGTTATATCAGCATTAAATCATCTAATGCATATGTATCAGCATACTAAAACAAAACTCTTTACTCTTTTCGTATCCTGTTGGTTGGCTCACTGTTTATGAATATTCTAATCAATCATATTTGTATTTATTTGACGCTTCAGGATATTTATATTTACAGTAGTTCGTAATTACAGGATCATACAACCGCATATTAGTTGCAATAAAAATAGATTTAATTTTATGTAATTAATTCAATATAATATTTAAATTTTGTAGTACAAACAATGGAATAAATAGATTACATTATTTTCAAAATGTCAAAAACATAAATATTAGCGGCAAGAGAAATTAATAAATAAAACATTTGAAGTAGTACGTACATGTCAATAAGCCAATTATTTATGAAATTAATTATTTAGAAAAAGTATTTGAATATTTAGAATCCGACAATAACATTTTTACTATGATGTCTGTGTGTGTGTGTGTGTATTTGTGTGTATGTTTTCATAAGAAATAAATAGAGTGCCGCACGAAAAATGAGAATCTACAAAAAAGTTAACTCGTATATATTTTATTGAAATGATGTTTACATGCAGCTTTGAAGAAGATTGTTAGTAAAAAAATCTGATGTGGCCAGCACATAACCTCTCGCCGTATATTTTACCTGGCTGTATGCATAAAGCAAAGATTATTTTTATAAATACAAATAATATATTCATATAAATCTATGACGTATAAACTTCTTTATTATTCAATAATAGCATGTCTCAACATGAAGATATTTTACCATAAATTATGTTACAATAAATTACAAAGTAGAGTTTACCATATATAAATATTAGGCTGGTAACAGCAATTTTCAATTCGAACAACTTTGTTTACTTTCTCTTCATATTCTTCTAGTA
The DNA here is from genome assembly GCA_951394225.1 of Harpalus rufipes. Lineage (NCBI taxonomy): Eukaryota > Metazoa > Arthropoda > Insecta > Coleoptera > Carabidae > Harpalus > Harpalus rufipes. The sequence continues at coordinate 37,022,268 of OX596286.1, forward strand.
AAAACATTAATTTTGGGCGGTCTAAAATGTATATATCTGGATTGTGCATCTATTCTTATATATCTTCTTTTACATTTTATTTTTTCATACTTGTTATATCTAAATAACCTTAATTCCCTTTAATAAAGTGACGGATAGATTGCATTCCGATTTTGTCAATATTTACAACTTACTTGAGAAGAATTTGATAGCTTTCTCGCAATTCCAAGTTACTCTAGTCTACGGTACTGGTGTACATTGTCCCATAATGTTTGAAACAAATTTAAGTCCTTCAACCTAGACTTGTCATCTCCATAATAGTCACAGATCAAGAACTAAGGGATTCTCCAAGTACATTTTTAATTCATTACTCATTATTTCTGACACTGACATTTATCTGTCAGTTACAAATAATTTAAATTATCAACTATTTTTCATGGCATTCTTTCGGCTGTCAAATTTATTACAATAGATTATTTTATATATTATACTTCTTTTATCTCTAAATCTATGGAATATATAATAAAATATTTAAATGTATCAGATAGAGAATTTAATTTTCTTTAATATTACCACGAAAAATTTTCAAAAAATATTATTTAGAAGATTTTTTTTCAAGAATCTTCTACTTCCGGTTGTCCAATTATTACCAAAACCTTTTCAGATCTTCCCATGAATGTCCGATTGGGAAATACGTTGTTAAACAAATTTTAAGTCTTATAGTTTTTGAGTAACCGTCCTTCCAACATCCTACATACATACACACATACATCCACACACACACACACACACACAGACATCATCGTAAAAATGTTAAAATCGGATTGTAGGGACCTTAAAACGTGCTTATTCAATAAAATCTGGATATGCGATTTTTAGCATGAATCCAATACCTCTCTTAGCGAGAGGTAAAAAAGACAAAAGTTCTGTTCTATGCTCCTTTTACAAGGAAGGAGAAGTAATTAACATTATTAAATTGCAGAAGTAACACGCTCCAAAAAAATAAAATAAAATTTCCAATTATACTCGAGCTTTTTCTGTTGGCAGCTGAAGGATTTTGATTGCTCTAGTGAAATGTTTGTAAACAACGTTAGAAAATGATTATCCCCCTTGTTGACGTCAAAATCCAATTTGATTGTAAAAATGCAATTCTCGGAGCACAATAAAGTCAGAACTTTGTCAATCAAAAACTTGGAAAATCTTCATTACGTAAAAAGTCGAAGATACGCACACAATGTTCTCCAATCGCGGATCCCAAGAAAATCGTAGTACTCCTTAAGGATCGTAAAAGAAAAGTTAACATCACAACGTTCTAAACGTTTGCTTTCATGCGTCTAATGAAACCCAGCACAAAAGACGATCGCAAGATATTGTCGGTGTTCGACTGTTACATCAATTTTGATTGGCAGTTTTCGCAGCCATCTGTTGCATTGCACTGGGTATCGACATCATGAGAGACGGATTCCGCCCGGTCTCATTTGATGCCTTTCCATTTTTCCATTTTTGATTTACTTTTATTTTCATTATTTAACCTACTATCGACCCCAATATGCATATCGAGACGTAATGTTTGGTCAGGAGTTGTTTGTTTTGATAGTTTTAATAGGGACACCATACAGTTTCATATATATAACATGGACTACATTTTATTTTTCTACATAGTCCCCTCTGAGGTCAACACACTTGGTCCAACGTTTTTCTAACTTTTCGATTCCCTCCCGAAAAAGGTTTTCTTTGAGATCCTCAAAATAAGCATTTACTGCTTCGATAACTTCTTCGTTGGATCGAAATCTCTTTCCTGCGAGGAACGTTTTGAGTTTCGGGAAAAGATGGAAGTCCGACGATGGAAGGGGGACGATTTTAAACCTCAGTTCGAACAATTTTTGTTGAGCAATACGACTTGAATGAGTTGGCGCATTTTCTTCAATTGATACTTTAAGCTTGTCTAAAAGTGTGGCTTAATATTGTCCAATTACAGTTTTTCCTTTATCAAGATAATCAATTCGCAGAATGCCTTTGACGTCCCAAAAGACTGACGCCATCACCTTTCCTGCCGATTGAACTGACTTCGCTTTCTTTGGGGCCGACTCATCATGTCTAATCCACGCTTTCGACTCAATTTTCGTCTCTGGAGTGTAGTGGTGTATCCAAGTTTCATCCATGGTTATGAAACGTCTTTTAAAATCGACCAGATTTTTCTTAAACAACTCCAAATTTTCGTGCCAGAATGCGGCATCCACTTGGCGCACATTTTTCTCATGCCCACCTCATTATGTAAAATATGAAATACACGTTCATAAGAGATCCCTATGGCTTCCCCAATCTCACGCATTTTCATTCGGCGATTTTCCAGAACCATATTATGGACTTTATCCAAAATTTCCGGTGGGGTAGTCAAGCAGTCGATCACCATGACAAACAGAGTCGATCTTTGGGCATTGACACAATTTCTAAACTCTTTGATTCAATACGAAATAGTACGTGAAATAATCAACATTTAAAATAATGTTCATTTAAAATCAGTTAAACAAGAAGTAGTATTGATTGAGGACATTGTCGGAACTGGGTGGAACATTTTTAAAAGGGTAAAAAATTAATTAAAACACTTGGTGATGTCCACGAAACTGGAGGCTTCAGGAATTTACCAAATTAACTGTGATGATTGTAACTATATATTGGACAAACTGCTCGTTTTTTTAGCTAGATTCAAAGAACATGAGAGATCTATCCGTCTTATGAAAGATGATTCAAATGTAACCAAACACATGTTAGAGTGTGACCATAATTTTGATATAGATAATTTAGAAATGTTACATATAAAGGAAAATTATTTTGAACTATGCTATTTGGAAAGTTTGGAGATCAAGAAAGCCGCTTACAAAGGCAAATCATCAATGAACGACCATCTGGACTTAATCCAAACACCTTTACTTAAAGGTATTGCCGAAACTTTCCAAGCAGCTCTGTAGTTTCCCAGTTGTCTTTAATTCCTAGAAATTTGTATTTGCACAATATTATATTTATTTCGTGGACATGTTTATTTATTTTTTTACCCTTTAAACAAGAAGTAGTTTCGAAATAGGCACATGATCTTCTCTCCCCCCAGCGTAAATATTTCTGTGAAAAACAGCAGGAGTCGATTTGGCTTAGCGTCGCAGGAAACCAGGAAAGGCGCATTAGAACGAGAAGATCGTAGAGACAGTAGCGGGCGCGTGTAATGGAATGGGTTGAACTTCAGTGGAGCTGAGTGCTTATCTACGTTTCTGTTCAAGACGTTCTCGTTTCAGCGAAGCAGCGGCCGGAATCCTACAGACGTCACAGCCGCACAAGCAGTGCATCCCAACGCAAAAGGAAATTACTGCTGGGAATACACTCGCAGCTATTTATTACAAGATCAGGATAAAAATATGTTGGCGGTGGTTGCTGCTTGACACTTCTTACATGCAGTGACTCTCAAGAGAGGATTTTCAACTTTATAATTCTTTACAACATATGGTTCCGTTCTTTGATAACTTTGACGTAGAAAGCCGCAAACAATAGTTTATAAATTGTAACACGAGGGGTGTGTTACAGAAGCTCTTATGCTGATGGCCTTACTTCTTTGACCAACGATGACCACGACTTGATTAACCGAAGGACGAACACACATACACTTACACTTAACTTTGATGACCGATGATGATGACTTACATTATGGACACAAACATTATTAATATTACTAACTTCTCTAGTTACATTGTAACTCAGCAGGCGGGTGTTTTGACCGCGCCAGAAACTAAAACACAGACATGAGTGTCTAAGATCGACTACCTCAAACAAAACGTTACTTTCGTGAGAGGATTATCTCTGAGGGGTTGAAGAGGGTATCATATGGCATCCATATCAAAACATCAGCCCTGCATGTAGGCTTGCAATAACTTCTAGACTTAATTGTCAACCAATAACTATCCAATGTCTCTCAGCTAAACTAAACAGTCAGTTAATAAAAGATGATAACTATTTCTAAACAGAATTTTGACTAACAAAGATAACAAACTTGAAATATTGATCCTGAAACTATAAGAAGAGTGTATAAAAGTTATTTATTTGTTATTACTCGCCTTGTCACAAAATAAATATATCATCGTCTGCAACTCTTTAAGTTTAAAGCGCGTCTTTTGTATAGGCTCCCCAGTATCTTCGTAGGTCCTTTATATTCTCACACTTTACCTCGTGTGCTTACGTATGCAAGCCGATTCTGGGTGTGTCAGTGCTTATATTCGCAGTGCTACACCCCGTTGGAAGGGCTCGTTGCCTGTTCAAGTCACGGTGAGCTATGGCTCAGTCTCATTTGACCGGCGAAACACAAAAAAAGAAGTCAAAAACAACCTTTCAACAAGTTATAAAGAATAAAAACCTAGAAGGTAGTCAAAATTTTCTGAGCGATAGTTTTTGAGTATATGACATACAAAATTTATCCCAATATAAATACATAATTTTCTTTTTGATATTTTAACATTTGTACTGTTTACAACAACATTTTGACTACCCCTGACATAGTAGCCTCTCCTACTTCCAAGTTGCACCCCACGCAAAATCTACTACGACGTAGAATTTCAACATTGTGTAATATCTCGACATTATTAAAAATTCCTGCTAATTTGAATAGTATAGCATTCGAATTTAATTGTAAGTTGGTAGAAAATCAATTAGTTGGGGGTCTTTTGTCGTCAACAGCACCGGAAACTAACTCAGTGTGGAACAAGCAATTAACAATGAACATTTTATTTTTAAATAAATAACAAATATTCAAGGTATAACCACAAATAAAAATTAGCTTGACAGATAAATCGTTAACATTTGTCAATTGTTCGTTTCAATTCCATGGCTATATCTACTTTTCTGCCGTTACAAGGCACACCAAATGAATTTTCTTTATTGAGCTTTTTATGATCGGCTGTGCCGGTCACCACCGCACCACCCTGTATATTTCTATTTATAGTAAAAATAATTATTGTAATTATTTTAAAGTTCAATTAATTATTGAGAAAAAATTATGTGCTCGTAGAAAAGTATAGTGTGCCATTCATGCAGAAACACCTATTGCCCACTTGTGTGATTCTAGCCATCGACTTCGTCTCGTGCTGAAACTCTCGCACCTCGTGGGCAATAGATGCTTTTCCGCACTTGTTGCACAATGTACTATTGTGAACACAGCTAGTAAATTAAAGTAAACTCAAACTAATAACGTAATCACAGTTTTTATAAGTATGTGAATGAAGTACTATTATTTCTAAACTTTCATTTACATATTATTTATTATAATTTCCTAGTCGTCGGTATATTTATTTAAATTATTAAGACTTAAAATGGCTTTTGAAATATATAATTTGAATCAGTCATTAAACGTCGCTATCAAACGTGATATCATAAAATTAGCTAAGGTGTGTAGTGATCTACGATGTATGTCATTCGATTAAATTGGCATGTTATGATAGAATTTAGCATTACTTGAAATATGACATCATACATCAACTTGCAACACTGCAACAATATTAAAGTGCGTAATTTACATGTTGAATCACTTTGTTAATTACTTCTACAAATTTATGATAATATCTTGAATATTAACTACTACTTTTCGCAACTTATAATTAACTATATTATATTAATTTTATTTCAAAAAACGAATATTTTTCTAGCATTGTTATAATCAAATAATAATGGTGAAGATGTTGATTACAACAATACATATTTTGTTTATAACTGAATAATGTTGATTATAAGAATGAATCCATTGAATTTATAGAAAAAAATAAAATAAATACCTATCCTGCTAAACGGATAATTTTCTGACATTATTATGTTGCAAACCATAATTGTAAAATTGTTGATTACAACAACCGATTTTCATTATAATATAATAATACTGATTACAAGAATGAATCTAATAAACGATATTTCATCAATATTTCGAAAAATCGAAAGAATAGTCTAAAATTTAAAAAGTGTGTTAATTTGCAAGAAAAGCTGTTAAAAGTTGCACTTCCGGTGGACTCACTATCGAATTTTTTAACCAAAGACAATACTTTCCTTACCTAAAGGTAACGGAAGGTAAAAGTATTTTCATAATTCCAAAGAATAGTTTTTCCGGAATGGTGCACAAAAATTGTTGAACAAAGGGTTTATATTTAAAAGTAAAAGTAATTTCCGTTACCTAAAAGTAGTCTTAAGCTTGTCTACCCGCCCATGTGTTTTTCATGTTTCTCTTTTTTGTCGTATATTTCATTTCTCAACGTGAACAAATTGCTTCATTTCCTATACAACGTCATTGTGTGCAAACAGTAACCGTGAGTAATGATGCAGCTATAATCAACTTACTTCCAATATTCCAGAGGCAATATTAATAACATTAAACGCATATTAGTCAATTTTACCCTCGAGTACTCCTATATCGCCCCGCCGTAGTGGCCGTTACAGCAATGTCAGCGACAAATCGGTTGTGGCATAACATTTAATATCGTGTCATTGTATCGCCCGAATGGAACGTGCGCTGCCGCTAGAACTACGGCTGTGAGTAACGAAAACGGAGAGCCGTACGTACAACCATGTACAACTCAGTAAGGTAGAGGTAGATGGTGATGACGATCAATTCATTCATACTTGTTTATAGGATACACAGGTGTTTATAATACGTTAGGGAATTGTGTACGTATACATTGACATGTTCACTACAACTTAGATTGGATTGTTTTCTTATTAGTTGAAATTGTGAAATGTTTAGAAATGCCATTATCTGCGTATTCAAAACAATATAAATTACTAACGAATTATACACAGGGTGTTTATTAAACATACGGAAAAATTGAAAGGGTTATTCCCTGGACCATTCTAAGATGATTTTGTCCTTTGCTGATTTTTGAAAAGCCGCTTTGTTTCGACAAAACCAATTTTTATATTAAACCCCCTGGATTTTTTCCTATGGGACCATCTAAAGTCATTAGTTTATTCTACTCCATTGGCAAATTTGGAAGATTTAAGACATCGGATAATTGCTGGGTGTAACTCCATAAGAAACGACCCTGGTGTTTTTGAAAGAGTTCGGCAGTCAATGAGAAGAAGATTGGATTCTTGCATCGTAGCTGGAGGTAGTCATTTTCAACAATTCTTGTAGATTAAGAAACTTTACATGTAATATTTGGTATTAAATGTTGTTATTGTCGAAAATTTTTGTATCTTCGAAACAAAACGGCTTATCAAAAATCATCAAAGGGCAAAATATTCTTACAATAATCCAGGGAATAACCCCTTGAATTTTTGCCGTATGTTTAATAAACACCCTGTATATGAAATATAAAATGAAATCAAATCGTATAAATAATTATAATAACATTAAATATCAAGAAAAACTGTTAAAATCTTCAATTGAGAGTACTTCTGATTGACAAATTATAACCAAAATCTAATCACCTCTTCTTCTGGATGCAAACTTAAGGAATACGAAAAAATTATAATTTTTGGAAATATGGTATTGGAGCTATGCGATCCGAAAAGATCGTCACACACACGCTCACATACATACATCATACATCATCGTAAAAATGGTAAAATCGTAATATTGGGATCCTAAAACGTGCTTGTTCACTAGAAACTCACAAACTGACCAAAGACAATACCTTCTTTACCTCTCCTTCAATGTACTATCCTTGACTAGCGATGCACTTATCCCAACGTTAATTCCATGATTGGAAGTATTTCTGGAAGACTTCTTTCGGAAGGGCCTTTAGCTGGTCCGTCGTGGCCCTCTCAATGTTGGGTATGGTGTCAAAACATTTTTCTTTTAGCACGGAATTATAAGCAAAATCTAACCGTCTGCATATAAATGAAAGGAACAGGAATACGAAAGAACTGTAATTTGTTGAATTGTAGTATTGAAGTTATCGGATACATACATACAGACATCATAGTAAAAATAGTAAAATTGTATTCTATGGACTCTAAAGCGTGCTTATTCATTGAAAACTCAGCAGTAATTTTTTTGACCAAAGACAATACCTTCCTTACCTAAAGGTGACGGAAGATAAAAAGAAAGATTTCCCTCGTTTCGTCAACAAAGTGTAAAACTATCTTCAATTAGGTGGTCTTGCATCACCCCATTTTACCTCTGAAAGTCTCTCTCACGCTTCACCCCGTCGTTCTCTTCTGTCGGTGTTTTGTTGCAGGGCGCGGCCGGTGCCAGAGCACAGCGTCAGCTGCTGTCTTCTCTCGTTTGCTCGGCTCAGAGGTTTAACTTCGTTGCTTTACTTCGTAGCCGTCTTGCTTTTCCCTGACTGCCTAGTCAACATAACATCAGCACACTGTTGTGCTCTGTTGCACGACCACGCTGCTTTACATGTCTGTGATCACGTCTACACCCTAGAGATTCATATGGGTCTAGGGATGAGAAGGGGTTATAAAGATACGGGTTACGTTGTTAAAATGTCGCATTAAAAAATTAACATTCTTTCGCTTCATCTCATGGACTCTCCAATTTGGGAACACCATAGGGAACACGTTTGTGCTAGAGGAATATTCAGTTTCAAAAATTTATTTTACTTTTTACCTCTCGCTAAAAATTTCATCCAGATTTTAGTGAATAAGCACATTTTAAGGTCCCTATAATCCAATTATATTTTTTTACAATGATGTCTATGTGTGTGTGTGCATGTGTGCGTGAGGACATTGTAGGTACGATTTCTGAAATTCTATAAGATTAAAGACCTGTGTAACTACGGATTCCTCAATCTAACAGTAATGAGAAGAATTGAATAGGTAGATATTTCTGGGAGGTACGAGTACATTTCATATATCTTATTGTATTATTAATTAAATGTTTTTAAAATTATAGGTATGTTAATATTACATATTAAGAAATACCGCTAATACTATTAATAAATTTGAATTTTTTTGAACATATTAGAAGAGTAGGACAAAATTCCTCATAGAACGAAAGAAGAGATACATTTTCAATTATTTGTGTGTACAAGAAATGTTAAATTCGTTACTTATAGGGCGTGAGCAGTCATGTGACTTTGTTGGCCTTGGCAAGCAGATATGAGGATCCATGTCAGAATGACAACTAGTTATTTACAATATTTTGTAATAATCCACATGGATTTGGCAAATCATGATGAAAGAAAAATTATGATACTTGACACCTATGTACATAATTACTAGCTGTCATTCTGACACGGCCCCCATATCTGCTTGCCAAGGCCAACAAAGTCACATGACTACTCGCGCCCTATGCAACAGGAAATGAAAATGGCGAGAGGTATTGTATTGGCCACAACAGATTTTTTTATCAATACACTTCCCATATCTTGCTTGAACAAGTATTTAATAACCCCGTTTCCGTCATAAGCTTTTCAAAATAATGTTTCCTACCCCTTGAAAACCAAATCATCATTATTTCAATATGAGTACAAATTTACTGGATCACTTGTATCTCTAAATAAAACATAAACCCTTGTACTATATGCTAGCTGTTCTCCTCTATGCCCTACATGCCATCTGCACCATTTTCGCTGATAGAGCACGTGACACACGTGCGATACGAACGCCTACGTCACGCGAGGGAGAGAAGCAAGAACGCAGACTAGTCGATTCCAACAATGTACTCGTAATATGTGTTCCCCTGAGATGTGGTAAGATCGAGGTTTGTAGCTGTTGTAGGAGAGAAAGCGGGATATTAGTTTGCAAGAGATAATGCGAAATTGTTTGGCTTGTTAATTAAAACATATTGACTTTGTAAACATTTAATTAATATTGAAACTATGAGATTCACAAGTTTTCAAAAGTATTTGCTGTTGTATACATTTCGGTCTTAATGGAAATGCATATTTTTGCTTTGTTTTAAAACTTTTCATCCTCACCACGTCACTGCTTCTTGTCTACACAAACACAGCCCATCTTGAATCATACACTATCCTTCACATCCTATCAAGAAGCTGAAGGAATCCTTACTGTTCCGCCCTCATTGCTAGGCTCGTCACGTGCCGACCCCGCACGAGCTGACACGGACACTCCGCACTTCCGGGTACCCGGAGATGCGGAGTCCGGATTGTGGACTCCGGACTATGGACCCGGGCTTCGGGGTGCGCGTTACAGGCTACCAACATGGTGATGGGACGGGAGTTTATTTGTAAGATTTGTTGTTTGTTTGAAAGTTGGAGAAATGGATAAATGAGGGTATGTGGATAGTAATGTAATGGAAATGTAAAGTAGCTTGTGGGAGAAAGAAAACATTCATATCTGGAATGATATTTAAAATTTTAGAAAACTATAAAATACATTCAATTATTCAATAGACGATGTCTCGACTGTAATGTAGATTAGGTGTTAACAATTACTAGAAAGTTCAGTAAAACAGCATTTATTCTTACTATACCAACTTTTCGGTGCACCCTTGCACCTTCTTCAGAGTCTACAATAATTATACAACAAAAATGTAATACGTACACAATAACATGGACATTATCACACTTACAGTAAGATCTTACAGATTGTATAAAACATTCAGTTAAATTATTAAACATCGTACAAAAAATTCAAAGAACATACACACATACATTTGCTCTAAAAACGACAACCGAAAAATACGGAAAATAACCGGAAATATCCTGTGTAAGGCAAAGAAATGTGCTCTGGCTGAACATTCCAATACACTAAAATACACTTTTGATCTGGATAATTTCAAGATTTTGGAGGAAGAGCAGAATTACTCCAAATGTATGTTTCTTGAAATGTTACATATCAGGGATGATTGCAATAACATCAATACAAGAACTGATATTCAAGGACTTAACAGCGTATATTTTGGTGTATTGGTTCAAAAAGGAAAAGGCAAATTTCAGGCCAAACTGACTTCCATTAAATTCCTTACACTTTATTTAACCTCCTACAACTTGCTACATTATTATTGGTGTACAGACGACCAATAAGAGTCCGTATCAAAGGAAACAAAAAATAAAATTAAAATTTTCTTATCCGTGAGAGATACGACCAATTTAGGATAAAACACCTCCAGAATACGAAGATACAAAGACAGAGAGTTGAACATGAATCGTTGCGGGTGGAGATAACTTCGGTAACAATGGGTGTTGAGCTGTATTCTTTCGCTGCGTTGGATCAGACCCATGTAACATGGATCAGCAAATAGCATGTTCTTTCGAATTCCGATCAGGATCCCCACCCAAAGACCAAGTAATCCAGATCAGTGTCATCTCCTCCAACAAAAACTTAGATTAGAAAGATCGTATCACTTAAGATTCAAAAATGGCGGAAGCGGCGGAAGACTCTGTCATATTTTATAATCAATCAGGACAAGAGGTTTTGATTTTGACAGATACTTGTGTTCTTTCGAATAATTTATCTGCGCTCACATGACTTGATCTGATCTAATCCATACGATCATAACATAATAATTGTTCTAATGCTTAGAAAATTTAACAAAAATATTGAGAAAATAAGTTATTACACGCCACTGCATGAATTATGCGTTTTATAACAGAGATGGTGCGGTATGCCACGATATTGCTTTTGAAGCAGGATGTGTAAAAATGATGTTTAATTGAGGATATTGCGTGCCTTGCTCCGTTCTCTCGGATAAGCTGTAAATTGCTTCCGTACACAAAAAACTTTACATTTTTGCATTTCCTTTACAACCAACAAATTACAAGACATAAAACTTTTATTCATACCATTTCCATATCCTTTAATCCAACATCACTCCCTAGTATAAAATTATACGATTATAAAGCCAAAACCAAAAATATTAATAAGAAAACAATTACATTTATTTTCTAATTGAATGAAAGACATGAAACGATTGAATACACACAAATAATCAAATACCTAAATATAAAACATTCCGTATTCCAGAGTTGTAAGGAAAAGACGTAAATACAAAACAGATAATCCAGAGCTCTTTCATTCATGCGTTCCAGTTTTATAATTAAATCAACGCGGTTCCGGTTAGAATTCCAGGCAAACTCTAACAACTACGAAATCGAGAACTTTCGCAACCAAACTTATAAACACAATTTCAGACATCTGTCAGTAGCGTCCCTATAATACAAGTTTACCATTTTTACGATGATGTCTGTATGTATATGTCTGTGTGTGTATGTGACGAAAGTTTCGGATCGCATAACTTCAATACCACGATTCCAAAAATTATATTTTTTTCGTATTCCTCAAGTTTACATCCAGAAGAACAACTGATTAGATTTTGGTTATAATTGGTGAACCAGAAGTAGCCTCATTTGAAGATTTAACAGTTAAATATGATTTATTGACATTTAACGTTATTATAACTTAAAGAATATATTATTCTCTATACGATTTGATTGTATTTTATACTTCAAATTCAATAGATATAGAGTTAAAGAATTTTAAAGAAATTAAATTTTATAAATCAGCCAGCTATGCTAAACATGGAAACTACTAATATATTCATATAATTCAAATTGACAGATGTCAGTATAAATAAAAAGTAAATTAATGTGGCAGAGATGAGGATGTTGAAGTAGATGTTGGCGAAGACACGGAAAGATAGGTAAGGAAATAACTAGTGTTACAAGTTTCTATGTATAAAGATACAAGCGATACATTGGTTTGAAAATGTCATGAGGAGAAATGAAGAATATATTGGAAAACGACACGCAAAACAGAAATGAGTGAAAGAAGAAAATAAAAAATAGCGACTCCAAACGAATGGGGAAAGCTAAAGAAAAAAAAAGATAGCGTCAAGTGCAATTTGCATAGTGTGTTTATGAAATAATTTTACTGGAAATTTAGAATCTTTTGCAAGAAAATTTATGGAATTTATACATAATACACAGGATTGACGGAAGGTATTGTGCTGGCCACAACAGATTTTTTGTTTTTTGTTTGATAGTAAGAACAACGCACGGCATTGTAAAGACGAGACATACTACTTTTCAAAATGTCATCATCGTAAATGGAAGCACAAATACATTGAGCACTTCTGCAGCATCGCTCTAACCGGAGGATTTTTAGTATATTAGGTCGCTCAAAGCGATTAATCGCTTTAACCGGAGTCGTACTAAACGAATATACTTTCAGTCATTTTTATGAAAAGCATACTTACCTTTGCATCTACGTCACTAAAAGCGGTTGGCCGGTATAAACGAAGTCGTACTAAACGGATTCTACTGTATTCATATATCCATTGGTTTAAATGTGGAATATTTTTAAAAATCTTATTGAGATAACAACAAAATATACATATTTCATTAAATTTCGTTCATATAAGATCAAAACACATGTACCCTCTATTTGATTAAACTGATCCTACATCATCATATTCCCTTGCCCTTCTCCTCGATACGCTGTAATTAACTTACCCCCCACCATAGTCATCCTGTGTAGGAGACATGGGGGCACAGCACTAGGGATCTGTAACGTTGCCATTGATGCTAATTGCGAAATGCATTTGCAATGTTGCTGAGCTCACGTTTAGGTGGTTATACGCTTCCTGTACGTTGTGTGCGGACAATGTCGTTAGTTGGCTTTGAATGCGAAGACGGGGTAGATATGGGTTTTTGGGTTAAGTTGGGAGGTGATTACGGAACGATATTAAAAGGCACGTTTAAATAAATGGTAATTGTAAATATTAGTAGGCAGGAAAGGAAAGGACATTACCAAGTAGAGAGGGAACATTGTGGAACCTGACTACCCCCACTATTAAATGGAGAAACGGATAGTGGATGATTAATGTGAAGATTGTTGAGATAGCGTGCTCTAGTTTCATACCCCAATTTATACATAGTAAAATTCAAAAATCTTGACCTAAAAACTCTCTAACAAATTCAATTCATTTTTACCTTCAGTTTTCTCTAGGTAAGAAAGGTATTGTCTTTGGTCAAAAAATTCGGTGGTGAGTTTTCAATGAATAAACACGTTTTAGGGTCCATACAATAACATTTTACTATTTTTTCGATGATGTCTGTATTTATGTGTGACTATAATTTCGGCCGCGATATCTCCAATATTAGAATTCCAAAAATTACAATTTTTACGTGTTCCTCTTCCTTACATCCATATGCAGACTTGATTAGATTTTGGTTATAATTGGTCAACCGCAAGTACCCTCATTTGAAGATTTTAACAGTTTTTCTTGAAAAAACGCTGTTAAATATTATTTTTTGACATTTAATATTATTATAAATATTAAAGAATGTTCTTATCTATACGAATTGATTGCATTTTATATTTCATAACCATGAAACAGCTACTATATTAAGAAAATTCTTATTAGGTACCCTGTTCCCCTGAATTATTTAACCAAATGATATTTTTTGAATTGTTTATTAATGTAACAATCATTTTGCATATGATTCATTTTGTCCGTATCCTTTTGAGGATAATTATGGGCCAATAATAGCCGTCAAGATATAAATTTTCAAAGTTTTATTGTTATTAGGTACGCTGTTCCCCTGAATTATTTAACCAAATGATATTTTTTGTATTTTTTATTAATATATTAATCATTCTGCATATGATTCATTTTGTCCGTATCCTTTTCAGGATAACTATGGGCCAATAATAGCCGTCAAGACATATTTTCAAAGTTTTATTGTTATTACGTACCCTGTTCCGCTGAATTATTTAACCAAATGATATGTTTTGAATTGGTTATTAATGTAACAATCATTCTGCATATAATTCATTTTGTCCGTATCCTTTTCAGGATAACTATGGGCCAATAATAGCCGTCAAGATATAAATTTTCAGTATTATTGTTATTATGTACCCTGTTCCCCTGAATTATTTAACCAAATGATATTTTTTGAATTGTTTATTAATGTAACAATCATTTGCATATGATTCATTTTGTCCGTATCCTTTTCAGGATAACTATGAGCCAATAATATCTATTAACATAAACTTTCAAAGTTTTATTGTTATTAGGTATCCTGTTTCCCTGAATTATTTAACTAAATGATATTTTTGAATTTTTTATTAATGTAACAATCATTTTTTAAATGTTTCATTCTGTCCGTATTCTTTTCAGGCTTAGTATGAGCCAGTAATATCTGTTAAAGTATATATTACCTTACTGTAATTTTTATTATGTACACTGGGTCCCTGATTTAAGTTACCAAATAACGTAATGTACATATTGAATTAGATATTTAACGTATTTCTTATTTTTTCTTTGATTTTATTGAAATATACCTAAATGAACAGCAGCGATTCCGAACGAATGGCAAAGAACATCAGGGTTGTCCAACGCTATATTTCGTTGGAACCGCTGCTGCGAATCTGCTGCTAAGTTCACTCTGATGCTATTACTCTATTTATGTATACATACTTCTTTTTTTCTGACAACAAATTTCTCTCGCTTTTATTTCATTTAAATTCTTCTTTGACTATTGTGACTGAAGGCCAGCTTTTTCTTATAACACTAACATTCAATAACATAAGGGTATTGGTCATGTTATTTACTATAAAAATCGAGTTTATTGTTTATACTTAACATTTAAACTCTCCGTATAAACAATATTTCAACAATTTATCATTTTAATAAAAATATACTTAGATATAGTATGCCCTGCCCTAACAATATACTGGTCATATATTATATGAATATGACATGAGCATGTCACATTTTTATCGATAACTTAACAAAAGTTCCTTTGTATGAATATCTTTTGAAATAATAAATAAGTTATTTTTCTTTCAATACTTCATCTTTATGAATGAAACTGTACATTGCTCTCATTCCGACGTAATTCGTCATTTTTACTCAACAATATTTCTTTGTAACCAACATGATGTAAATGATACGATAGTAAAAAAGGTCAAACTTTTACGCATTTTCTTTAGAGTATTTTGACCCGTAAACACATTAGAAACTTTAAAAATATGTTATCATTAGAATTGATAAGTTGAGGCATTGAAATGAATGAATTCTGTTTTGCTACAAACAGGACAACTACATTGTATAGCAAATATATTTTATAATTATAATAAGTTGAATAACACCTAATCTAGTTTGAAAATATGTTGATATTTTTATGTCAATTTTATCGCAAAATGTGCCAAAATATTATGTTTCACATTTGAATAATGAATAAATTTGATAAAGAAACTGGTTCTCTCCAATGCAAAATAAAAATGTTTTTACCTCCCGCTACCCTTGGTAAGGGAGGTATAGGGATCGTGCTAAAAATCGCATATCGAGATTTTGGTAAATGACCACGTTTTAACGTCCCTACAATACGAATTTAACATTGTCACGATGATGTGTCTGGGTGTGTGTGTATGTATGTGTGTGTGTGTGTGTGTGTGTGTGTGTGTGTTTGATCCTCTTGACGCTCTAACTCAAATAATATTACTTAGAATATTTTGAAGCCATGTGTAATATGGAAAGAAGCCATTATATTTTGGTATAAATCGAATAACCGGAATGATACTTTACTTAATGCTCAAAATAGTTTTTCCTAAAAAAAATAGCTTTAATAGTTATTAACGTCATTAGACCGATATGAAGAATAACTTCAATACTACGATTCCAAAAATTATAATTTTTTCGTATTCCTCAATACTTAATCTTGCTGTATTCCAAAGATTATTAAGATTTTATGGATTTCACTTTATGCTCCAACTACCTGAGTTTTTCGTTATCCTCAGCGTACAATGATACCGCAGTAGAATCATTAAGTACGATGTATAAATCATTTGTATACAGTATAAAATAGAGAGTGACTATTTAGGTGATTGCATGAGGAATAATTTGGTGTAAGGATATATGGTTAGGAACAATGTGATTAAGAGAGTTGGTGTGAGTCAGTTGAGATGGTTTGGGCATGTGGAGAGAATGGCGAGTGAACGGCTTGTTAAGCGTATATATCTTGGTGAAGTTGAGGGTTTTCGATTGCGTGGCCGACCAGTGTATAAGTGGATGGATGTGGTTCGTAGGGTGTTTAAAGAGAGAGAGTTTCCAAGTATGAAGAGAAGAAGAGCATGTATGAATGCGATTATGAGTGTGGCCGAGGCGAAAGAAGTCTGCTTAGATAGGAATATATGGCGAAGGATGATTGTTTCCTAACTATTATTGTGACCCGGATGCGGTATTTCGCTACCGAAAATCGGTCACTTTAATATGTTTAAGAGTAAGGATTTGTTGTATGATGATGTTGTTCTTATTGTTATCGGGTTTGTGCGAACCCACTAAGTGTGACACGCGTGATTTTATGTATGTATGTATGTATGTATGAATAGAATATGAGCAGAATCAGATTTGACTCACTGAAAACAGTAAAAGAAAAACACAGAACAATATTTTCCTACCTGCTATGATGTCCCAACACTTCCTCCGGGCTCCTTTGGAGGTCTTGCACTTCAAGCAATGTTCCACATTCAAATTCGGTAGACTGCTAAACTCTTGCACAGAAGCATCACTAACATTCTCATCGAGATCTCGCGATTCGTTCGTTACGTCCAACCTGTCCATATCTACCGCGATTTCACTGTCTACCACTATCGATGGATTCTGCAGTAAGCATTCAGTAGAAGAATTATTCCTCTCATCTTCGTCAGGAAGCTCTAGATGGCGAGGGCTTTCGCTGTAAGCACGTCTTCGGGAAGGTTTGTTTTTGTCTGCTTGGGGAGAAAGGGAGTAGGTGCGACGACGACCAGGAACTTGCAGGTACTTACCTTTGTCAGAAGGGATAGGACGGAGCAAGGGCGAAGAGATGCTTTCCTTAGAACTAGAAGATGAACTAAGGCAGGTGTCGGTTGAAGAAGTGGAAGGTATAGGTTCTAATTGTTTTTTCTTGTTGTTCTTCCATATTTTTATTAAGTTTGCTGTTTTTGTATCGTGTTCGTTAATCATTTTTTTAATTGATTTGAGATTATTGTCGGTCCAGTGATGTTCTTTGAAACACTGAAACAAAAATAAAAAATATGCATATAGTTTTAACACATGGGGTCTCGTGGCCGTGTGCCTGAGTCTGGTCGCGAATCTGGGGACCCGGGTTCAATCCCGACCGATGCCAAATATTATATCGAGTTTTAATGGCACAAAATTCTCCGCGCCAGCAATGAGTGTCCATGAGGTGATGCCTGGTAAGCGCCCGCTCGGTACAAATATTTCATCATTACCGAAATCTATGTACCAAGCAGATTGGCACACCCAGCAATGGGTAATATGGTATATTTATTTATTTTTTTAGTTTTAACACACATACATACTAAAATTACAATAGTTAATAGTATAGTATGGACCCAAAAATTGTGGTTATTTGATCGTGAATCTGGGGAACCGGGATCGATCCAGACCAACGTCAAATATAAATATTTCGAATTTTATATAGCACAAAATTGATCCCTGTGGTGCACTCTCCATGTCAGCAATGAGAGCTTGTTAGGTGACGCATGGTAAATGCCCGCACGGTACACATATGCCATATATATATACCCGACAATCATCATTGTGAAAATGTTAAAATTGGATTGTAGGGACCTTAAAACATGGTCATTTACCAAAATCTCGTATGCAATTTTTAGCACGATCCCTATACCTTCCTTGTCAAAGGTAGCGGGAGGTAAAAATATTATTTATTTATAAATATACACTTGTGCGGCCTCACATTGAGTATTGCTCCACTGTTTGGAATCCTATATATTCCGGTAATACAAACTTAATTGAAAAAGTACAAAGAAAATTCCTAAAATCCGCTACTTTCTTTATTGATGGATCTTACCCCGCTAGAGGTACGCCACAAGAAACACTACTTGCGAAGTTCAATCTTCATTTTTTGCAACAACGACGAAATATGCATGCTGTTACTACAATTCTTTATAAAATTGTGAATAATATAATTGACAGCCCTCATTTACTATCCAAAATAAATTTCATTATTCCACGATTGTCATCTCGTCATAGTAATACATTTTATTTGAAAACAAGCAGATCGAACACCTTAATGAAATCGCCCCTGCACTATATGATTAGTTCTTGTCATGAGGTTGACAATAACTTGGATATATTTTCTTGTGAACTTAAAGAGATTAAATGTTTATTTGGTCATCTCTGAATACATACTGTTAATACACTAATTCTACTTTCCTCCCCTGTAATTGAGCTTTGTCTTGTTGGGAATGGTATTAAATAATAATAATAATAATAATAAATCTTTTAAAAAGTAAAATAGGTCAGTATTTCTAACATTTTGATTACAAATTTTAATTGATACTGTACTACGATCCAATTAGATGATTTTTTTTGTGAAATAATCTTTTCAGAATTTGAACTGAAATTTTGTTCTATGAACTTTACGAACTAGTTCAAATACAAATAAACAAATTCTGTCATATATTCTACGTAGGTATCTTAAAAATATTTTTATTTAAAGGCACAATTTTACTAATACATATTTTAGAAAATGTTGGTTTCTATAATATCTTAGAAAATTAAGTGTAAAAACGCCTGTACGTAACTATTACGCAACCTGCTCTCCGTAAATGGAAACCTGGACACGATTTTCAGTAAATCATGTGAAAATTAAATTTTGTTTTACTAAATAATTCATTTCTTTTTTGTTCATTTAATAAATTAAAACGATATCAGCACATTAATACGTCATTATGTTAATTTTTAAGACTATAAAGATCAAGTTATTGGGTCACTGCGTAGAGAAAACTATAAGATAAATATTAATTGATTGATTGATATGTTAAATTTTTGTACTATTTTATTACACTCCTAAGATTTCAATTTTTATTGTTTTATTTAATAATGTACATATTTAGAATTAAACGAAAACCGCTTATGAAATATAAGAAAAATTGTATAGAAATAAAGCAAAACATTATCAGTTTGTTGTAAAAAAATTTCAGAATAATACGTTGTATTATGGTAACAAAAATAAAACTGAATCTGTTTACTTATCAACTTAATGTGCTATATTGAATGTAAATTTTTGCATAGATAAGGAAAACACAACAAATATAGGTCAGTAGGTTAATTGAAAGTGTCACGAAAAAATATTTGCATGTATACTGCAGCATCTAAAATGAGGAGCTTAATAGAAACATTAAACAAAAGTATTTTGTACAAAAATACGACAAATATAGTAACGGTACCTAAGATTTGTAGCGGTAACTCAATGAAGTATCTAAATGCCGCTAAGGCATCTTAGACATTTCCTAGGGGCGACAAATTAAGAAGGACGATAAAAATTGAAAACTAAGGTAAAATATATAATTATTTATGTTATTAGCCATTTTCATTATTGTAATCAAATTTTCTATATTGTAATCAATAATTTTATTGTTATAATCAAATCTTTCTTTGTATAAACTGAACAGCTGTAAGATTAACTTCTACCTTAACATTAAAACGAACTAAACTACATTAATTTATTTAGTAGTAAATGAATTATTTATAAATTCCGGGGCCCTTTGAAGCGCGTGGCCTGGTGAGCATGCACCGGTCGCAACTGCCTCAAGCCCTAATTGGGACACCTACAAATAGATAATAAGTAGTAATGATATACGAGTATTTCTTGGAAATTATATACTCCAATCAATCCAATCTCCAATAAATTGAATCAATATTCTTTTCAGAGGCATACCACGTTTGATGTAACGATAATTTTTTATCAAAACGATAAAATTAATGTATTTTAATAATTATACTTATCGAAAGATATGCATCATAAATAAACACTGATTTATTTAAATTTTATTTACATTTATATCTGCTTCTACATTAAACTTTATCTAATTCAAAAGATATTATTATGAAATCTGTACTTGAACGAGATAAATTGTTACAAAATTTATCTTGAAGAATTCAGAAACATACCACGTATAAGTTTAGTACTTTATGGCCACTATCTGAAGAATCATTAGGCAGTGAAGATAAACAAACTCTTTCTTTCCCCAAATATTATGGTATAGATAAGGCCAACAGGTCATCCTTGATCGACCGATCGAAAGGAGAGGTATTGTCTAAGGTTAAATAAATTGATAGTAACTACTTTTACGATGTGCGCCTATTTTACCCGACCTGATCGAAGAATCTTTTACAATATTTATTAAATGACTTTAACTTCTATTGTTGAATTTATAAAACAGTTTGCCGAATGCGTCGACCTCCATTAACAATGGGAAACCTCCGTAAAACCAGGACACAGAATTGGCCTAATCTATCGTTGATTGCTGACTTCGAAGCATTCGGCATTACAAGGTAACGCCTGTATGGTAGGTAAATGGAGAAAGCTTGTCCAGAACTTCAGGAGCAATGAATAGAATTAGTAATCGACTGAACATTAAATCGTCCGTTCCATAATCTATCACCCTATCCATATTGATTATTCAACGCAACATAGCATGACCTAATTCGCAAAAACAGTTACTATTCACTACCATTTACGTTTATTAGTAGTATGTCATCCATAAAACAGATACCTATCATTGTGAAAACATCCTATATCTATGTAGTTCATTTGGTCAACTCTCCCCCAAGCACAATAACAAACCACGTAACT
Source organism: Harpalus rufipes (assembly GCA_951394225.1). Classification (NCBI taxonomy): domain Eukaryota; kingdom Metazoa; phylum Arthropoda; class Insecta; order Coleoptera; family Carabidae; genus Harpalus; species Harpalus rufipes. The sequence continues at coordinate 37,043,792 of OX596286.1, forward strand.
AACCAATCGCAATAACCAAAATCTGTTGTGGCTAGCATAATACCTCTCGCCGTTTTATTTTATGTTGCATAGGGCGCGAGCAGGCCTCTGACTTTGTTGGCCAAGCAGATGACAGCTAGTAATAATGTACATAGGTGTCAAGTACCATAATTTTTCATTCAAAACATCATGATTTACCTGCCAAGGCCAACAAGGTCACATGACTATAAGTAACGAATTTAACATTTCTTGTACACACAAATAATTGAAATTGTATCTCTTCTTTCGTTCTAGGAAGAATTTTGTTCTACTCTTCTAATATGTTCAAAATTCTTCAAATTCATTGACAGTATTAGCGGTATTTCTTAAGGATATATGTAATATTAACATACCTATAATTTTAAAAACATATTTAATTAATAATACAATAAGATATATTAAATGTACTCGTACCTCCCAGAAAAATCTTCCAGTAATGCTGATTTTTGATACTGACATTTTGAATTTATCTGTCAATTACAAACATATAAATATTTCAACTGGTTTCCATGGAGTTTTTTGGGCAACAAGATTTATTACAAAAGATTATTCTATATTATTATATCTCCAAACCCATAGGAGATATAATAAAATTTTAAAATGTATCGAATAGAGAATTTTACGTTCTTTAATATTAATACAAAAAAAAATTAAAAAAAATAATATTTAGATTAATTTTTTTAAGATACTACAACTTCCGGTTTACCAATTGGTAGAAATTAATTCTCTCCGTTAATGTTAGATTGAGGAATCCATAGTCAAACAGGTCTTTAATCTTATAGAATTTTAGAAATCGTGCTCCCAACAACCTAACACACATACACACAGACATCATTGTAAAAATGTTAAAATATGGACCTTAAATCGTGCTTATTCAATAAAATCTGGATATGCGATTTTTAGCATGAATCCAATGCCTCTCTTAGCGAGAGGTAACAAGAGAAGAAATGACAGTTGAGTTAACAAACAAAAACAACGTACGGAAATGTCAGCGCATTCGGTGAACGAGTGGAACATCGCATGGGCCATTAAGCGCTGCAGCCTCGCTGAGGGCTTCAGCATGATGGAATCGATTGATGGACAGGGTGATAAAAAGGATGAAAATTAAAGTATGTTGTTAATAGAAGTGGATGGTTTTTATTTCATAGGATGATCGACCAATAAGGGCGCACTAGCCATAAGATTTACCGGCCCGATTTGTAACAAATACTGTTGTTAACAATAAACAAATATTTAGCAAAAGAAAAAGACATGAAACGCCGCGTCAAGTGCAATATTTTTCTTCGCAAAACAAAATTTACATTCTCTTGACTCTTCCCGCCATTATCCAGTATTTAAATCACCCCCACCCTTTGATCGAATTCTGGTGTTGATCAAAGTAAGTGACGGATGTTGGACTCTCCCTCATCACTCCCGCAGCTTCAATCCAACCCTCAGCCCAACCCTGAAGGCTGACGAGGGTAAGAACTGGAGCGTGCTTGAAACAATGACCTAGATGTGGTTTCATTGTGTGAAGCAATAACATGGATTTTTAGGTTAGGGTGCTATTGATTATAATACCAATTAAAATTGTTTTCATATGCTAATATATTTTGATTATTTTGTTTGTATAGAGGGATATTTCATAATGTGATCTGCTGTTCACGACAGCTTTAAGAGAGACAATTTTTGATCAACAATAACCTTGGTAACAAAAACAAACAACTGTAAAATGAAAATTGGGTCCATCATAATAAGTAACAAATTAGGAAATTGATCATTTATATTAAAACAAAACCTTAAACTTTATGAAAAGGACTATTAAAATTTAAAGTATTTAAAAAATAAGGAGTAGGTATTAGCTTTTAATATAGTTGATGCAAATAGTCTATCATGAGCAAAAGCAGTTATGCGGCATGAGTTGCGATTGAATACAATGATTCGAAACTGTTGAATAAATTGACAGATAAACCAGAAGATGAAACTATACACAAATCGGAGAAAATACAAGATAGAATACCTCGACTAAGGTAACATAAAAATCATGCGTCAATTGTTTATGTTACAACAGGTTGGAATGTTGGACAATCCAAAAATGGTAGGATATTTATAGGATGTAGTTGACCAAGAACAATTCTACAATAGACGGAAAAGAAAACGCATAGAGATGATTAAAAATACATCACAATAAATGTTCAAAATAGCCACCGTCATTGTCAATGAAGGCGACGAGGAAATGAATCCTCCACTCTCAAGCATCTGCCTGTTGTTGAGTATGCTTATAGCTGCATTTTCAAGGATGCAACTGTTGTTCTTTCAATATCCTCCAAATTGTCATGTGACACTTTGTGATGTAGTACTATTCTTCGAGTACTAGACTGTGGAAGTGTTCTACCACGATCTTGAGCAGCAGGCTTAAAGGACACATGATCTCGGAGATGCCGAACATCATGTACGAACATTCAAAAGATTGATATTTTGAAACATCGATTTTTTTGAAAAAAAAACGTACTTATCTTAGACTTATTTATTCTTTAAACATGAAAATTTAAATAATAAAATAGAAAAATATATAATATAAATTACAATATGAAAATAATAATTATGTACTTAAAAATAAGCTTCCATATTTTATGAATAGTAAAACAATAAAAATATAGGTACATAACGTACAATACAGAAATTAAAATAAGTCCAAATCGCAACAATTGCAGACATGGTCCGCATTCAGGAGAGTAGCGCCTGCGTATGCGTAATAGTTCGTGAAAAAATAGAAATATATTTTTAAAAACATCGAAAGAAACCATCGATGTCGATCGATGTTATCGAAAAAAATAAAATCGAGGTAAACATCAAACATCGAAGCCAAATATCGATGTTTCCAAAACATCGATGTATCGTACGCATCCCTAATCCTGTATAAAATATATACAAAGTTAATTTTAAACATTTTCATTCCATTAAGAAAAGGAAACATTTTGTCATGCTTATCTTCATCAACGTCAAATAAAATCGCAAATTGTGACAGAATCAGCATAAATACACTAAGTAATGGCAAAGATCATGCACGCAAACAATATGAACTCATATAGTATACACAACTTTTAATACGTTGTGCTATCCAAATGTTTGGTTTAACCATCTAAACAATAATAACTATTTTTAACATATTTGACGTTTGGAACAGGTTTTTGAATGCATAAACACACTACTAAGTAGGTATCGATTTTTTATGAATATCTCTCATTTAAATATCCATATCATTATTCAAATTGCTCTAAGAATATCTATTTTATTGGAAGAAAATTTCATTAGTATCATAACGTTTTATTTTATTATATATGTGCCAGATTGACATGACAAGGTTCATTAATTCTAAGATTAGTTTTATGTGATGAGAGATACATTGCGTTCTAAATTTGAATTTATATTTAACCTGCGATTCAAAACAATGTGTTTCTAAGTAAATCGTTTCGTTCTTAACTTTCCTTGATCATGAATTGCGCACCAGTTTGCCATGTAAATATAAATCACTGAATATTTAGCCATCAACAAGTTATTAACATAATTCAGAATATTGATTTTTGAATCGATGATGTTGTTGTCTTTCCTTCAAGAATTTTAATACATTAACTATATGTGTCATTTAAAAGATTAAACAATACTAAATTTGAAATAGAATTGTTTTAAAAATAATCAGTAACAATATAAACATAAGAAAAAAAAATTAGTACCAACCTTGACTATTTTGTATTTATTTGGCTGATGCAATTGTGTTTGTAAAACAAATAAAATTTATAAATATTTAAAACTTCACTAACCCACACTAAACACATTAAAATCTTTTTAAAAATTGTCACGCAAAATTCACGGATTTAAAACGCACTGAAATTTTGTATTCAGTTTGTCGGTGATTCAGTCCGCCGCGAAAGACGATCCCATGAAAGAAAGAAGATAACACTTGAAAAGATAAAATGGGATTATTTACACATTTACAGTAACTTTCTAAATAAAGAGTTGAGTCTAAAAATGTGACAGACCTCAACGCGTATGTTTCGCGATAGCACGTGGTTTCTCAATGTTTGCGCGCCGGTTAATGGCGCTCGCTGTAGTGGACAAGTAAGGAACTAAGAGGTCACATGGCGCTCAATGATAAAACATTGGCCTTATCTTTTATCGTAAACACTAGAGATTTTAATATATTGCCTGATATCACGCATTTTTACTTCATAAGATGATATTAAGTAGACAATTGATATTTGTTTAATTTTTTTTTTTTTCGGTGTAACAATATGAGATTTTGCTATGGACTAAAATAATTATTAGTAACATTTTAGTATAAAACCAATACCCACAGTCAACTAAAGTAAATAAAAGTTCTTTTCGTAAATAATATATGAAGAACGATCTAAATTCAAATTTCTAATAATTGAGATTTTTGTGCCATCTGGTTACTACGTACTTATATAGGATAGTGGTACACACAAAACGAACGAAACAAGAATTATTTTAGACGTAGTACTCAAAATACGGGGTGCCACTTTCTTATTTTACATGACAACATATTTTTTTGCTTATTCGATTCAGTATTTTTTTCTGAATTCAACGACATTCATATATAATACCCTAATATCACAAAATATTTGAGAAAAATGTAAATTTAAAAATGTATCATTGTTATTTTGGTTCTTTAGTATGTACTTTACGTCATAAAGTACTTCTTAAAAGAACTCAAACCTAATTTCTGTTAGGTTGGTACGTAGTACCTACGTTTCTAGACATTTGTCATTTGAAAGTAAATATTATTTAAATTGTAAACAATAACAATGAAACGTCATAGTTACGAATATCAATCACTGTTACTGTTACCAACAATCAAATAAAAATTAAAATATTCCTAAGAATGAAATCACGTATATTTGTAAATATTTTTTTGACAAAAGGACCAAAATAGAAAAAATAGTATAAAATACACGTTTCATAAGACATTTCAGCGCACTTGTCCCGTTAAAAAGAAGAAGACGTAAGTGGATGAAGGTGATATGTAACATTTTGTTTAAATTGAGATTTTTACGTGGTATGAAGCAATGGCACAAAAATTCCCGTAAAATTCTCAATTTTATAAAAAATGTTACATATCACCTTCATCCACTTAGGTCTTCAAATATGCCTATAAAAAGTTGTATGGAAGAGAACAAATAAATCAAATGCAGAAATAATTGCAAAAACTGTTATAATTTTCTTTAATTTGTGAATAATTATTAGTTAAACAACGAAATACAATATGAAGACAAATAAGTTATAAAAGTTTTCAAAATTGCCACCATTGACATACAAAGTTCTAATCTTCTTGATAAACTATTTTTCACTAATCGCAGTATTCTTCCGTCAACATTATTAAAAACAAATTCAATATTATTGTTTTAATTCGTTTAAATTATTGTGAACGATGTCATAAATTTTATCCTTTAAATATCTTTAAGGTGCTTAAATCAGGAGATTTGGCAGGCCACGGAGTAGGGCCGTTAGTACCCATCCATTTATCAGAAAACATTTCGTTGGGATATTCCGTAACCTGAGAATTTGGTGCAGGTGCTCCGTCTTGTTGAAAGTGAATATATCTTAGAAGGTCTATTATCTAAAATATCTTCTAGAATATTCCGTAAAAATTATATATATATAAGAATAAAAGTTTTGTTTTGTGCTATACACAGTTAATAAACAAAGTCTTGAAACTTTCAACTTAGTTTAATTCAAAACCATCTTGTGACTTTGATCGTTCGGTTAATTTACCAGGCTTAACAACCGGTTTTAATAACCGGTTTGGCAACTATTAAACTATCCTTGAAACCGGTTTTCAGACAAAAACTTTTAACCGGTACCGTTTTCAATTTCCTGCCTGCCATAAAATTACAGACATTGTAAAATAGCTTATTAAAACATATTAATATACAACAAATTCATAATTTGTATCGCACATTACAAAAACATAAAAACAAATTCATTTTTCTTTCGTCTGAAATAAACACATTTTTACATATTTCAAATGAATTTGTTGTTGAACCACGTGACCCCACCTAATCTATTTCGACCAATCCTAGCCTTCTTCCTCAAAGCATTGCACGCTGGGAAAGGACGCTACTTAATTGCAAAGAACAATGATGCACACACGTGTTCTGAAGTACAAAAACTACTAATACAGGAAAAACTGATGATACAATGCCAGAAATATGATAATAAGTGTTGTTATGTCGTTATTATTATCGTGATATAGTTTTTGAAGCCCTGCCGAACCTGAATTTAACATATTTCAAGCTGAAATTTTTTATGCAATGCGTGGTTTTCGTTGAACTGTTAAGTGCATGTTTGCAGAAATTTGTTTTGAACGGTGAGTGTTCTTTTGGAATTTTATTGAAGTGGGTATGAACGATGTAATTTGTGCTAATAGAACTAATTTTAATGAATATTATGTGCTCTGGTTTTATACTTATAATTTCAAGTTTTATATTAATACGAAATTGTGTTTATTTTTTACGAATTGGGTCAAATTTCAATCGATTTAATTTTGATCTAATTGTTATAAAATATTTATTTGATTATTGATCCAGATCTTGAAATAGATCTTCTATATTTCTGGATATTTGGTTCGGAATTTAATATTCCGGGTGGTGGCAGTTAGGGGTGAAAATAGGAATTTAACATAAATAAATTTTATATAATTTCCTAATCTGTTCATTTTACGGGAAAAACTATATAGTGCAAATTTGTTCAGAATTAAAATTGTTTTAACATTTTTTATTGTTTTTGGTTTATTAATAATTTTAAAAATAAATTATTTTTTTGTTCCAGAGTTCCAGTGAATGAAGAATGATCCGTACTGGAGTTTGCTGTTTCAACGAGCCGTCCTGGGATAGCTGAGCCATGCAGTCGTGTTGCGCGTAGCTGATTCTTCTTGCTGGTGGATGAGTTGTGTTCATCAATGTAAGTCGCTCTATTATGTGCCTCTCTTCACTGTCGCTTTTTTGCTATTTTTTTCAACATAACACAAAAGTAAATTAATTTTTCTCTTGAAAATATGATTTATGTTGTTGAATTTAATCCAAATAATTATATTTTCTTTCTATATTTTTTCCTGGGCGTCGTAACTCGTTACAATATCGTAAATAAATCGGCGAAACTTAATTTTTTTTTAGAGTTAGTTTAAATAAATATCCGTTCGTTCAGAAATAGGTTTCTTTTCCCAAAAAAAATGTATTTGTTTAAAAATATTATTAAACAAGTACAGTTTACAATACAGGGTTCCAGCGAAGTTTTCAAGGAGTGTAAAGGCTGGTTAAAGCCTTTGATCAACAGCAGGGCTTGTCTAAAGCTTTGTTTAAGCCTTTAAGGACTTTAAGGCCAATCTACAACTACGAGAAGGCAACAATAGTTAGAATTATTTTAGTTAAAGTCGCGATTAATTTTTTGCTAATATTACATTAAAATTAAATTCATATGCATTTTAAAGTTAGGGTAAAATATAAATAAAGTTTTGCCGTACTTTTTTCGGATCCGGGTTTCCGGGTTATTTAAGGACAGGGTAGCGTAGTTTTTATTTGGAGTGTCTACCCCATTATTTAATTTAATACTACACATGATTAGTTGTGCAATAATTGGCTAGGAATGTAAAATACTCTGCTTCAAAACTAAATCTAAAATTGTGGTATTCTTTTTTAAATAAATATAATTTTTTTTAAGTTTAGATTCAAAAGTGTTCAATAGACTTACATTGTATAATTATTTAAAAACATACACATATTGTAATATTATATTTATTTAATTTTAATTCAATCATTTCATTAATTTGTAGTAAATAATTAAAAAATGGACATTTTATTTAAAAACGAAAGTACATTTATCAATGATCTGTAGCACAGGCTGAAGATCTTAAGAATATTAGTTTTTTCGCGATTTCAGGTGAAGAAAACATCAGGTGCTGCATGACTGCTTTTTATATATATATTATATTTGTATTTTCTTGGAAAAAAATTTTAAACGCTTTATACATTTATATATTATTTTTATAAATCTTAAAAAAATATCATTCTATTTTATTTTACATTAATTTGTGTTGCCGTGAGCCAACCGTAATTTAATTAAGTGGCAGACTGGTACGCCTTGATACAACTTAGAGTCTTGCGAGACTTTGGAGCGAATGGACGTATATATCTGTACAGAAAATATTAATATTTAAACTAATATTTAAAGTGAAATATGAACATTTATACATATACGAGTTTATTTAGAGTTTAGACGAAGGCACCTGTGTTGAAAATATGTCATCAGATGGTGAGTTACATCACTTTTTCCAAGGGAAAATGCGTTTTATAAATGGAGACGCTTATGAGGTTTTGCTTTTTTTAAACATTGTTGAATATATTATTCCTCTGAATGTATAATATACACATATAATTTGTATGTATATTTTGACACCCCTACGTACTCAAATTATAATATTTGGTGTTAAATATTATAAGCAGGGGTCACAATGAAACGAACATTGTTAGCCAAAAATAATATTACTTAACATACAGGCCCGTGACCGGCACAGCCGAACATAGGACTTTAACATATAAAATCAGACTTTCATAATTTCCTGCTTTTCTAATTATTTTAAGTAAAAAGCTTTAAATAAAAGTTGTAGAGCATAAAATTCTACATCTGAATCAATAAGCAAAATTATTTTTGTATGCCACGTAACGGTAAAAATTAGGTATGAAACTATCGAAAATCACCTCAAAAATAGCAATAGCCATGGAATTGAGACAAAATAAATTTGTCTAACGTTTTATCTATGATGTTAGGGTAATTTATTTTTATTAAATATTATTTCTAATTTCTGTTTAAGTTAACAATTATTTGTTCACTTGAACAGAAATTACAAATAAAAATAAATTAACCTAGCTTGGCAGATAAATCGTCAACATTTGTTATTTATTTTGTCTCTGTTCCATGGCTATTGCTATTTTTGGGGTGATTTTCGACATTTTCATACCTATAATAATATGTATTTTATGTTTACAAGACCTCCATCAACATTTAATTCTTTGTAGTTTACCACCTATTCCTGGAACATAATTTTTTGTTAGTGCGCATTGTTATTACGTCGCAAATGTTAGGACCAAAATTCTATTACAGTTTATCAAATTTGTTAGCGAATATGTTAGCAAACATTTTAGCTAACAACGTTCGTTTCAGTGTGGACCCGGTTTAAAATAGAAATTGTTTGCCCATTTAACCTTCTTCCTAATATTACTTGAACCCCATATACAATTAGTTTATTATTAGTTTTAAAGTTTTAATTTACAGTTTTAAATAGTTACAATTAGCTCATTTGCATATAACAGTTTCAATTTGTGCTTTTAACTTATTTAATATTAATGTCTCTAATTGCAATTATATAACAATTTTAAATAAAATATTGTCCGTTTCATTGTTACAAAATAAACGCATATTTAATAATGTTTAACACGCATTCGACCCCCGTTTGTAAATAATGGTTTGTCCTTGGTTAAAATATTATTTATTTAAAACAATACCGACGTTTCGGTCTCAATTAGACCATTCTCAGGGTTATGTTTATAATGTTTTTAGATTTTTTGAAAAATAATGAAATATACATAATTAAATAATTTAAATAGGAGGTTGTAGATGTCGTCAAACTATAAAAATTAAAATATTTATATTTTTATAGTATTAAAGTTAATAGATATATGCACAAAATGTGATTTTTTTTTTTATTCACGTTACCTTTGAATAATTTTATAAGTTCGTCGCCGCGATTTCGTCCGTATATATTGTTGATTTCTTATATATTTATGTTTGTATATTATGTATTTATTTATATGTAATTTGGGGCCTGATCCACATTGTTAGGTTCCCCCATTTTATATTTTTGTATATGTTTAGATTTAGGAGGCCCACATTATCATTTATTTATATGTTATATATGTATGTATTTATTTGTATTTATTTGTATTTCTTAGCTAAAATGTTAGGTAGGATGTCTAAAAACAATAATAATAAATTAACTAATGTAAAATATAACTTAAACTGCATCGAAAAGACCGATAATTTCATATAAACTTGGAAATAATAATGTACCTACATTTCTCTTTCAGGATTTCTACATTTTCACAAATAGTTAGAGACAATTATTAAACGGTACATAATTTAATACAAAAAGTTTCCATTTTTAGAAAGTACGTCCCAAAATGTATATGACATGAATATTTCATCCAGTTTTTTTCAAAAAAAATGTCTTCTTAAATTATCATGTTTTGAAATATATTCTATCTGCAGACGAGAGTTCTTTTGCTTATAACAATTCAACGAGCAAAAAATACTTCAAATAGTAATCATATTTATAATCTACAATGTCGAATTAACAATTGACATTAATTTACAACAATTATAATCTTTCTATTTACGAATAACAGAATAGTGTTGCTAAATGTAGTCATTTATTTGAAGTTTTTTTACTCGTAGTTCTTAAACGGTAAATAATTTAATACAAAAAGTTTCCATTTTTAGAAAGTACGTCCCAAAATGTATATGACATGATATATTTCATCCAGTTATTTTCAAAAAAATTGTCTTCATCAATTATCATGTTTTGAAATATATTCTATCTGCAGACGAGAGTTCTTTTGCTTATAACAATTCAACGAGCAAAAATTACTTCAAATAGTAATCATATTTATAATCTACAATGTCGAATTAACAATTGACATTAATTTACAACAATTATAATCTTTCTATTTACGAATAACAGAATAGTGTAGCTAAATGTAGTCATTTATTTGAAGTTTTTTACTCGTAGTTCTTAAACGGTAAATAATTTAATAGAAAAAGTTTCCATTTTTAGAAAGTACGTCCCAAAATGTATATGACATGATATATTTCATCCAGTTTTTTTCAAAAAAATTGTCTTCATCAATTATCATGTTTTGAAATATATTCTATCTGCAGACGAGAGTTCTTTTACTTATAACAATTCAACGAGCAAAAATTACTTCAAATAGTAATCATATTTATAATCTACAATGTCGAATTAACAATTGACATTAATTTACAACAATTATAATCTTTCTATTTACGAATAACAGAATAGTGTAGCTAAATGTAGTCATTTATTTGAAGTTTTTTTACTCGTAGTTCTTAAACGGTAAATAATTTAATACAAAAAGTTTCCATTTTTAGAAAGTACGTCCCAAAATGTATATGACATGATATATTTCATCCAGTTTTTTTCAAAAAAATTGTCTTCATCAATTATCATGTTTTGAAATATATTCTATCTGCAGACGAGAGTTCTTTTGCTTATAACAATTCAACGAGCAAAAATTACTTCAAATAGTAATCATATTTATAATCTACAATGTCGAATTAACAATTGACATTAATTTACAACAATTATAATCTTTCTATTTACGAATAACAGAATAGTGTAGCTAAATGTAGTCATTTATTTGAAGTTTTTTACTCGTAGTTCTTAAACGGTAAATAATTTAATAGAAAAAGTTTCCATTTTTAGAAAGTACGTCCCAAAATGTATATGACATGATATATTTCATCCAGTTTTTTTCAAAAAAATTGTCTTCATCAATTATCATGTTTTGAAATATATTCTATCTGCAGACGAGAGTTCTTTTGCTTATAACAATTCAACGAGCAAAAATTACTTCAAATAGTAATCATATTTATAATCTACAATGTCGAATTAACAATTGACATTAATTTACAACAATTATAATCTTTCTATTTACGAATAACAGAATAGTGTAGCTAAATGTAGTCATTTATTTGAAGTTTTTTACTCGTAGTTCTTAAACGGTAAATAATTTAATAGAAAAAGTTTCCATTTTTAGAAAGTACGTCCCAAAATGTATATGACATGATATATTTCATCCAGTTTTTTTCAAAAAAATTGTCTTCATCAATTATCATGTTTTGAAATATATTCTATCTGCAGACGAGAGTTCTTTTGCTTATAACAATTCAACGAGCAAAAATTACTTCAAATAGTAATCATATTTATAATCTACAATGTCGAATTAACAATAAACATTAATTTACAACAATTATAATCTTTCTATTTACGAATAACAGAATAGTGTAGCTAAATGTAGTCATTTATTTGAAGTTTTTTACTCGTAGTTCTTAAACGGTAAATAATTTAATAGAAAAAGTTTCCATTTTTAGAAAGTACGTCCCAAAATGTATATGACATGATATATTTCATCCAGTTTTTTTCAAAAAAATTGTCTTCATCAATTATCATGTTTTGAAATATATTCTATCTGCAGACGAGAGTTCTTTTGCTTATAACAATTCAACGAGCAAAAATTACTTCAAATAGTAATCATATTTATAATCTACAATGTCGAATTAACAATTGACATTAATTTACAACAATTATAATCTTTCTATTTACGAATAACAGAATAGTGTAGCTAAATGTAGTCATTTATTTGAAGTTTTTTACTCGTAGTTCTTAAACGGTAAATAATTTAATAGAAAAAGTTTCCATTTTTAGAAAGTACGTCCCAAAATGTATATGACATGATATATTTCATCCAGTTTTTTTCAAAAAAATTGTCTTCATCAATTATCATGTTTTGAAATATATTCTATCTGCAGACGAGAGTTCTTTTGCTTATAACAATTCAACGAGCAAAAATTACTTCAAATAGTAATCATATTTATAATCTACGATGTCGAATTAACAATTGACATTAATTTACAACAATTATAATCTTTCTATTTACGAATAACAGAATAGTGTAGCTAAATGTAGTCATTTATTTGAAGTTTTTTACTCGTAGTTCTTAAACGGTAAATAATTTAATAGAAAAAGTTTCCATTTTTAGAAAGTACGTCCCAAAATGTATATGACATGATATATTTCATCCAGTTTTTTTCAAAAAAATTGTCTTAAATTATCATGTTTTGAAATATATTCTATCTGCAGACGAGAGTTCTTTTGCTTATAACAATTCAACGAGCAAAAATTACTTCAAATAGTAATCATATTTATAATCTACAATGTCGAATTAACAATTGACATTAATTTACAACAATTATAATCTTTCTATTTACGAATAACAGAATAGTGTAGCTAAATGTAGTCATTTATTTGAAGTTTTTTTACTCGTAGTTCTTAAACGGTAAATAATTTAATACAAAAAGTTTCCATTTTTAGAAAGTACGTCCCAAAATGTATATGACATGATATATTTCATCCAGTTTTTTTCAAAAAAATTGTCTTCTTAAATTATCATGTTTTGAAATATATTCTATCTGCAGACGAGAGTTCTTTTGCTTATAACAATTCAACGAGCAAAAATTACTTCAAATAGTAATCATATTTATAATCTACAATGTCGAATTAACAATAAACATTAATTTACAACAATTATAATCTTTCTATTTACGAATAACAGAATAGTGTAGCTAAATGTAGTCATTTATTTGAAGTTTTTTACTCGTAGTTCTTAAACGGTAAATAATTTAATAGAAAAAGTTTCCATTTTTAGAAAGTACGTCCCAAAATGTATATGACATGATATATTTCATCCAGTTTTTTTCAAAAAAATTGTCTTCTTAAATTATCATGTTTTGAAATATATTCTATCTGCAGACGAGAGTTCTTTTACTTATAACAATTCAACGAGCAAAAATTACTTCAAATAGTAATCATATTTATAATCTACAATGTCGAATTAACAATTGACATTAATTTACAACAATTATAATCTTTCTATTTACGAATAACAGAATAGTGTAGCTAAATGTAGTCATTTATTTGAAGTTTTTTTACTCGTAGTTCTTAAACGGTAAATAATTTAATACAAAAAGTTTCCATTTTTAGAAAGTACGTCCCAAAATGTATATGACATGATATATTTCATCCAGTTTTTTTCAAAAAAATTGTCTTCATCAATTATCATGTTTTGAAATATATTCTATCTGCAGACGAGAGTTCTTTTGCTTATAACAATTCAACGAGCAAAAATTACTTCAAATAGTAATCATATTTATAATCTACAATGTCGAATTAACAATTGACATTAATTTACAACAATTATAATCTTTCTATTTACGAATAACAGAATAGTGTAGCTAAATGTAGTCATTTATTTGAAGTTTTTTACTCGTAGTTCTTAAACGGTAAATAATTTAATAGAAAAAGTTTCCATTTTTAGAAAGTACGTCCCAAAATGTATATGACATGATATATTTCATCCAGTTTTTTTCAAAAAAATTGTCTTCATCAATTATCATGTTTTGAAATATATTCTATCTGCAGACGAGAGTTCTTTTGCTTATAACAATTCAACGAGCAAAAATTACTTCAAATAGTAATCATATTTATAATCTACAATGTCGAATTAACAATTGACATTAATTTACAACAATTATAATCTTTCTATTTACGAATAACAGAATAGTGTAGCTAAATGTAGTCATTTATTTGAAGTTTTTTACTCGTAGTTCTTAAACGGTAAATAATTTAATAGAAAAAGTTTCCATTTTTAGAAAGTACGTCCCAAAATGTATATGACATGATATATTTCATCCAGTTTTTTTCAAAAAAATTGTCTTAAATTATCATGTTTTGAAATATATTCTATCTGCAGACGAGAGTTCTTTTGCTTATAACAATTCAACGAGCAAAAATTACTTCAAATAGTAATCATATTTATAATCTACAATGTCGAATTAACAATTGACATTAATTTACAACAATTATAATCTTTCTATTTACGAATAACAGAATAGTGTAGCTAAATGTAGTCATTTATTTGAAGTTTTTTTACTCGTAGTTCTTAAACGGTAAATAATTTAATACAAAAAGTTTCCATTTTTAGAAAGTACGTCCCAAAATGTATATGACATGATATATTTCATCCAGTTTTTTTCAAAAAAATTGTCTTCTTAAATTATCATGTTTTGAAATATATTCTATCTGCAGACGAGAGTTCTTTTGCTTATAACAATTCAACGAGCAAAAATTACTTCAAATAGTAATCATATTTATAATCTACAATGTCCAATTAACAATTGACATTAATTTGCAACAATTATAATCTTGCTATTTACGAATAACAGAATAGTGTAGCTAAATGTAGTCATTTATTTGAAGTTTTTTTACTCGTAGTTCTTAAACGGTAAATAATTTAATACAAAAAGTTTCCATTTTTAGAAAGTACGTCCCAAAATGTATATGACATGATATATTTCATCCAGTTTTTTTCAAAAAAATTGTCTTCATCAATTATCATGTTTTGAAATATATTCTATCTGCAGACGAGAGTTCTTTTGCTTATAACAATTCAACGAGCAAAAATTACTTCAAATAGTAATCATATTTATAATCTACGATATCGAATTAACAATTGACATTAATTTACAACAATTATAATCTTTCTATTTACGAATAACAGAATAGTGTAGCTAAATGTAGTCATTTATTTGAAGTTTTTTACTCGTAGTTCTTAAACGGTAAATAATTTAATAGAAAAAGTTTCCATTTTTAGAAAGTACGTCCCAAAATGTATATGACATGATATATTTCATCCAGTTTTTTTCAAAAAAATTGTCTTAAATTATCATGTTTTGAAATATATTCTATCTGCAGACGAGAGTTCTTTTGCTTATAACAATTCAACGAGCAAAAATTACTTCAAATAGTAATCATATTTATAATCTACAATGTCGAATTAACAATTGACATTAATTTACAACAATTATAATCTTTCTATTTACGAATAACAGAATAGTGTAGCTAAATGTAGTCATTTATTTGAAGTTTTTTTACTCGTAGTTCTTAAACGGTAAATAATTTAATACAAAAAGTTTCCATTTTTAGAAAGTACGTCCCAAAATGTATATGACATGATATATTTCATCCAGTTTTTTTCAAAAAAATTGTCTTCATCAATTATCATGTTTTGAAATATATTCTATCTGCAGACGAGAGTTCTTTTGCTTATAACAATTCAACGAGCAAAAATTACTTCAAATAGTAATCATATTTATAATCTGCAATGTCGAATTAACAATTGACATTAATTTACAACAATTATAATCTTTCTATTTACGAATAACAGAATAGTGTAGCTAAATGTAGTCATTTATTTGAAGTTTTTTACTCGTAGTTCTTAAACGGTAAATAATTTAATAGAAAAAGTTTCCATTTTTAGAAAGTACGTCCCAAAATGTATATGACATGATATGTTTCATCCAGTTTTTTTCAAAAAAATTGTCTTCTTAAATTATCATGTTTTGAAATATATTCTATCTGCAGACGAGAGTTCTTTTACTTATAACAATTCAACGAGCAAAAATTACTTCAAATAGTAATCATATTTATAATCTACAATGTCGAATTAACAATTGACATTAATTTACAACAATTATAATCTTTCTATTTACGAATAACAGAATAGTGTAGCTAAATGTAGTCATTTATTTGAAGTTTTTTTACTCGTAGTTCTTAAACGGTAAATAATTTAATACAAAAAGTTTCCATTTTTAGAAAGTACGTCCCAAAATGTATATGACATGGTATATTTCATCCAGTTTTTTTCAAAAAAATTGTCTTCATCAATTATCATGTTTTGAAATATATTCTATCTGCAGACGAGAGTTCTTTTGCTTATAACAATTCAACGAGCAAAAATTACTTCAAATAGTAATCATATTTATAATCTACAATGTCGAATTAACAATTGACATTAATTTACAACAATTATAATCTTTCTATTTACGAATAACAGAATAGTGTAGCTAAATGTAGTCATTTATTTGAAGTTTTTTACTCGTAGTTCTTAAACGGTAAATAATTTAATAGAAAAAGTTTCCATTTTTAGAAAGTACGTCCCAAAATGTATATGACATGATATATTTCATCCAGTTTTTTTCAAAAAAATTGTCTTCATCAATTATCATGTTTTGAAATATATTCTATCTGCAGACGAGAGTTCTTTTGCTTATAACAATTCAACGAGCAAAAATTACTTCAAATAGTAATCATATTTATAATCTACGATATCGAATTAACAATTGACATTAATTTACAACAATTATAATCTTTCTATTTACGAATAACAGAATAGTGTAGCTAAATGTAGTCATTTATTTGAAGTTTTTTACTCGTAGTTCTTAAACGGTAAATAATTTAATAGAAAAAGTTTCCATTTTTAGAAAGTACGTCCCAAAATGTATATGACATGATATATTTCATCCAGTTTTTTTCAAAAAAATTGTCTTAAATTATCATGTTTTGAAATATATTCTATCTGCAGACGAGAGTTCTTTTGCTTATAACAATTCAACGAGCAAAAATTACTTCAAATAGTAATCATATTTATAATCTACAATGTCGAATTAACAATTGACATTAATTTACAACAATTATAATCTTTCTATTTACGAATAACAGAATAGTGTAGCTAAATGTAGTCATTTATTTGAAGTTTTTTTACTCGTAGTTCTTAAACGGTAAATAATTTAATACAAAAAGTTTCCATTTTTAGAAAGTACGTCCCAAAATGTATATGACATGATATATTTCATCCAGTTTTTTTCAAAAAAATTGTCTTCATCAATTATCATGTTTTGAAATATATTCTATCTGCAGACGAGAGTTCTTTTGCTTATAACAATTCAACGAGCAAAAATTACTTCAAATAGTAATCATATTTATAATCTGCAATGTCGAATTAACAATTGACATTAATTTACAACAATTATAATCTTTCTATTTACGAATAACAGAATAGTGTAGCTAAATGTAGTCATTTATTTGAAGTTTTTTACTCGTAGTTCTTAAACGGTAAATAATTTAATAGAAAAAGTTTCCATTTTTAGAAAGTACGTCCCAAAATGTATATGACATGATATGTTTCATCCAGTTTTTTTCAAAAAAATTGTCTTCTTAAATTATCATGTTTTGAAATATATTCTATCTGCAGACGAGAGTTCTTTTACTTATAACAATTCAACGAGCAAAAATTACTTCAAATAGTAATCATATTTATAATCTACAATGTCGAATTAACAATTGACATTAATTTACAACAATTATAATCTTTCTATTTACGAATAACAGAATAGTGTAGCTAAATGTAGTCATTTATTTGAAGTTTTTTTACTCGTAGTTCTTAAACGGTAAATAATTTAATACAAAAAGTTTCCATTTTTAGAAAGTACGTCCCAAAATGTATATGACATGGTATATTTCATCCAGTTTTTTTCAAAAAAATTGTCTTCATCAATTATCATGTTTTGAAATATATTCTATCTGCAGACGAGAGTTCTTTTGCTTATAACAATTCAACGAGCAAAAATTACTTCAAATAGTAATCATATTTATAATCTACAATGTCGAATTAACAATTGACATTAATTTACAACAATTATAATCTTTCTATTTACGAATAACAGAATAGTGTAGCTAAATGTAGTCATTTATTTGAAGTTTTTTACTCGTAGTTCTTAAACGGTAAATAATTTAATAGAAAAAGTTTCCATTTTTAGAAAGTACGTCCCAAAATGTATATGACATGATATATTTCATCCAGTTTTTTTCAAAAAAATTGTCTTCATCAATTATCATGTTTTGAAATATATTCTATCTGCAGACGAGAGTTCTTTTGCTTATAACAATTCAACGAGCAAAAATTACTTCAAATAGTAATCATATTTATAATCTACAATGTCGAATTAACAATTGACATTAATTTACAACAATTATAATCTTTCTATTTACGAATAACAGAATAGTGTAGCTAAATGTAGTCATTTATTTGAAGTTTTTTTACTCGTAGTTCTTAAACGGTAAATAATTTAATACAAAAAGTTTCCATTTTTAGAAAGTACGTCCCAAAATGTATATGACATGATATATTTCATCCAGTTTTTTTCAAAAAAATTGTCTTCTTAAATTATCATGTTTTGAAATATATTCTATCTGCAGACGAGAGTTCTTTTGCTTATAACAATTCAACGAGCAAAAATTACTTCAAATAGTAATCATATTTATAATCTACAATGTCCAATTAACAATTGACATTAATTTGCAACAATTATAATCTTGCTATTTACGAATAACAGAATAGTGTAGCTAAATGTAGTCATTTATTTGAAGTTTTTTTACTCGTAGTTCTTAAACGGTAAATAATTTAATACAAAAAGTTTCCATTTTTAGAAAGTACGTCCCAAAATGTATATGACATGATATATTTCATCCAGTTTTTTTCAAAAAAATTGTCTTCATCAATTATCATGTTTTGAAATATATTCTATCTGCAGACGAGAGTTCTTTTGCTTATAACAATTCAACGAGCAAAAATTACTTCAAATAGTAATCATATTTATAATCTACGATATCGAATTAACAATTGACATTAATTTACAACAATTATAATCTTTCTATTTACGAATAACAGAATAGTGTAGCTAAATGTAGTCATTTATTTGAAGTTTTTTTACTCGTAGTTCTTAAACGGTAAATAATTTAATACAAAAAGTTTCCATTTTTAGAAAGTACGTCCCAAAATGTATATGACATGATATATTTCATCCAGTTTTTTTCAAAAAAATTGTCTTCATCAATTATCATGTTTTGAAATATATTCTATCTGCAGACGAGAGTTCTTTTGCTTATAACAATTCAACGAGCAAAAATTACTTCAAATAGTAATCATATTTATAATCTACAATGTCGAATTAACAATTGACATTAATTTACAACAATTATAATCTTTCTATTTACGAATAACAGAATAGTGTAGCTAAATGTAGTCATTTATTTGAAGTTTTTTACTCGTAGTTCTTAAACGGTAAATAATTTAATAGAAAAAGTTTCCATTTTTAGAAAGTACGTCCCAAAATGTATATGACATGATATGTTTCATCCAGTTTTTTTCAAAAAAATTGTCTTCTTAAATTATCATGTTTTGAAATATATTCTATCTGCAGACGAGAGTTCTTTTACTTATAACAATTCAACGAGCAAAAATTACTTCAAATAGTAATCATATTTATAATCTACAATGTCGAATTAACAATTGACATTAATTTACAACAATTATAATCTTTCTATTTACGAATAACAGAATAGTGTAGCTAAATGTAGTCATTTATTTGAAGTTTTTTTACTCGTAGTTCTTAAACGGTAAATAATTTAATAGAAAAAGTTTCCATTTTTAGAAAGTACGTCCCAAAATGTATATGACATGATATATTTCATCCAGTTTTTTTCAAAAAAATTGTCTTCATCAATTATCATGTTTTGAAATATATTCTATCTGCAGACGAGAGTTCTTTTGCTTATAACAATTCAACGAGCAAAAATTACTTCAAATAGTAATCATATTTATAATCTACAATGTCGAATTAACAATTGACATTAATTTACAACAATTATAATCTTTCTATTTACGAATAACAGAATAGTGTAGCTAAATGTAGTCATTTATTTGAAGTTTTTTACTCGTAGTTCTTAAACGGTAAATAATTTAATAGAAAAAGTTTCCATTTTTAGAAAGTACGTCCCAAAATGTATATGACATGATATATTTCATCCAGTTTTTTTCAAAAAAATTGTCTTCATCAATTATCATGTTTTGAAATATATTCTATCTGCAGACGAGAGTTCTTTTGCTTATAACAATTCAACGAGCAAAAATTACTTCAAATAGTAATCATATTTATAATCTACGATGTCGAATTAACAATTGACATTAATTTACAACAATTATAATCTTTCTATTTACGAATAACAGAATAGTGTAGCTAAATGTAGTCATTTATTTGAAGTTTTTTACTCGTAGTTCTTAAACGGTAAATAATTTAATAGAAAAAGTTTCCATTTTTAGAAAGTACGTCCCAAAATGTATATGACATGATATATTTCATCCAGTTTTTTTCAAAAAAATTGTCTTAAATTATCATGTTTTGAAATATATTCTATCTGCAGACGAGAGTTCTTTTGCTTATAACAATTCAACGAGCAAAAATTACTTCAAATAGTAATCATATTTATAATCTACAATGTCGAATTAACAATTGACATTAATTTACAACAATTATAATCTTTCTATTTACGAATAACAGAATAATGTAGCTAAATGTAGTCATTTATTTGAAGTTTTTTTACTCGTAGTTCTTAAACGGTAAATAATTTAATACAAAAAGTTTCCATTTTTAGAAAGTACGTCCCAAAATGTATATGACATGATATATTTCATCCAGTTTTTTTCAAAAAAATTGTCTTCTTAAATTATCATGTTTTGAAATATATTCTATCTGCAGACGAGAGTTCTTTTGCTTATAACAATTCAACGAGCAAAAATTACTTCAAATAGTAATCATATTTATAATCTACGATGTCGAATTAACAATTGACATTAATTTACAACAATTATAATCTTTCTATTTACGAATAACAGAATAGTGTAGCTAAATGTAGTCATTTATTTGAAGTTTTTTACTCGTAGTTCTTAAACGGTAAATAATTTAATAGAAAAAGTTTCCATTTTTAGAAAGTACGTCCCAAAATGTATATGACATGATATATTTCATCCAGTTTTTTTCAAAAAAATTGTCTTCATCAATTATCATGTTTTGAAATATATTCTATCTGCAGACGAGAGTTCTTTTGCTTATAACAATTCAACGAGCAAAAATTACTTCAAATAGTAATCATATTTATAATCTACAATGTCGAATTAACAATTGACATTAATTTACAGCAATTATAATCTTTCTATTTACGAATAACAGAATAGTGTAGCTAAATGTAGTCATTTATTTGAAGTTTTTTACTCGTAGTTCTTAAACGGTAAATAATTTAATAGAAAAAGTTTCCATTTTTAGAAAGTACGTCCCAAAATGTATATGACATGATATATTTCATCCAGTTTTTTTCAAAAAAATTGTCTTCTTAAATTATCATGTTTTGAAATATATTCTATCTGCAGACGAGAGTTCTTTTACTTATAACAATTCAACGAGCAAAAATTACTTCAAATAGTAATCATATTTATAATCTACAATGTCGAATTAACAATTGACATTAATTTACAACAATTATAATCTTTCTATTTACGAATAACAGAATAGTGTAGCTAAATGTAGTCATTTATTTGAAGTTTTTTTACTCGTAGTTCTTAAACGGTAAATAATTTAATACAAAAAGTTTCCATTTTTAGAAAGTACGTCCCAAAATGTATATGACATGATATATTTCATCCAGTTTTTTTCAAAAAAATTGTCTTCATCAATTATCATGTTTTGAAATATATTCTATCTGCAGACGAGAGTTCTTTTGCTTATAACAATTCAACGAGCAAAAATTACTTCAAATAGTAATCATATTTATAATCTACAATGTCGAATTAACAATTGACATTAATTTACAACAATTATAATCTTTCTATTTACGAATAACAGAATAGTGTAGCTAAATGTAGTCATTTATTTGAAGTTTTTTTACTCGTAGTTCTTAAACGGTAAATAATTTAATAGAAAAAGTTTCCATTTTTAGAAAGTACGTCCCAAAATGTATATGACATGATATATTTCATCCAGTTTTTTTCAAAAAAATTGTCTTCTTAAATTATCATGTTTTGAAATATATTCTATCTGCAGACGAGAGTTCTTTTGCTTATAACAATTCAACGAGCAAAAATTACTTCAAATAGTAATCATATTTATAATCTACAATGTCGAATTAACAATTGACATTAATTTACAACAATTATAATCTTTCTATTTACGAATAACAGAATAGTGTAGCTAAATGTAGTCATTTATTTGAAGTTTTTTACTCGTAGTTCTTAAACGGTAAATAATTTAATAGAAAAAGTTTCCATTTTTAGAAAGTACGTCCCAAAATGTATATGACATGATATATTTCATCCAGTTTTTTTCAAAAAAATTGTCTTCTTAAATTATCATGTTTTGAAATATATTCTATCTGCAGACGAGAGTTCTTTTGCTTATAACAATTCAACGAGCAAAAATTACTTCAAATAGTAATCATATTTATAATCTACAATGTCCAATTAACAATTGACATTAATTTGCAACAATTATAATCTTTCTATTTACGAATAACAGAATAGTGTAGCTAAATGTAGTCATTTATTTGAAGTTTTTTTACTCGTAGTTCTTAAACGGTAAATAATTTAATAGAAAAAGTTTCCATTTTTAGAAAGTACGTCCCAAAATGTATATGACATGATATATTTCATCCAGTTTTTTTCAAAAAAATTGTCTTCTTAAATTATCATGTTTTGAAATATATTCTATCTGCAGACGAGAGTTCTTTTGCTTATAACAATTCAACGAGCAAAAATTACTTCAAATAGTAATCATATTTATAATCTACAATGTCGAATTAACAATTGACATTAATTTACAACAATTATAATCTTTCTATTTACGAATAACAGAATAGTGTAGCTAAATGTAGTCATTTATTTGAAGTTTTTTACTCGTAGTTCTTAAACGGTAAATAATTTAATAGAAAAAGTTTCCATTTTTAGAAAGTACGTCCCAAAATGTATATGACATGATATATTTCATCCAGTTTTTTTCAAAAAAATTGTCTTCTTAAATTATCATGTTTTGAAATATATTCTATCTGCAGACGAGAGTTCTTTTGCTTATAACAATTCAACGAGCAAAAATTACTTCAAATAGTAATCATATTTATAATCTACAATGTCCAATTAACAATTGACATTAATTTGCAACAATTATAATCTTTCTATTTACGAATAACAGAATAGTGTAGCTAAATGTAGTCATTTATTTGAAGTTTTTTTACTCGTAGTTCTTAAACGGTAAATAATTTAATACAAAAAGTTTCCATTTTTAGAAAGTACGTCCCAAAATGTATATGACATGATATATTTCATCCAGTTTTTTTCAAAAAAATTGTCTTCTTAAATTATCATGTTTTGAAATATATTCTATCTGCAGACGAGAGTTCTTTTGCTTATAACAATTCAACGAGCAAAAATTACTTCAAATAGTAATCATATTTATAATCTACAATGTCGAATTAACAATAAACATTAATTTACAACAATTATAATCTTTCTATTTACGAATAACAGAATAGTGTAGCTAAATGGAGTCATTTATTTGAAGTTTTTTACTCGTAGTTCTTAAACGGTAAATAATTTAATACAAAAAGTTTCCATTTTTAGAAAGTACGTCCCAAAATGTATATGACATGATATATTTCATCCAGTTTTTTTCAAAAAAATTGTCTTCTTAAATTATCATGTTTTGAAATATATTCTATCTGCAGACGAGAGTTCTTTTGCTTATAACAATTCAACGAGCAAAAATTACTTCAAATAGTAATCATATTTATAATCTACAATGTCCAATTAACAATTGACATTAATTTGCAACAATTATAATCTTTCTATTTACGAATAACAGAATAGTGTAGCTAAATGTAGTCATTTATTTGAAGTTTTTTTACTCGTAGTTCTTAAACGGTAAATAATTTAATACAAAAAGTTTCCATTTTTAGAAAGTACGTCCCAAAATGTATATGACATGATATATTTCATCCAGTTTTTTTCAAAAAAATTGTCTTCTTAAATTATCATGTTTTGAAATATATTCTATCTGCAGACGAGAGTTCTTTTGCTTATAACAATTCAACGAGCAAAAATTACTTCAAATAGTAATCATATTTATAATCTACAATGTCCAATTAACAATTGACATTAATTTGCAACAATTATAATCTTTCTATTTACGAATAACAGAATAGTGTAGTTAAATGTAGTCATTTATTTGAAGTTTTTTTACTCGTAGTTCTTAAACGGTAAATAATTTAATACAAAAAGTTTCCATTTTTAGAAAGTACGTCCCAAAATGTATATGACATGATATATTTCATCCAGTTTTTTTCAAAAAAATTGTCTTCATTAATTATTATGTTTTGAAATATATTCTATCTGCAGACGAGAGTTCTTTTGCTTATAACAATTCAACGAGTAAAAATTACTTCAAATAGTAATCATATTTATAATCTACAATGTCGAATTAACAATTGACATTAATTTACAACAATTATAATCTTTCTATTTACGAATAACAGAATAGTGTAGCTAAATGTAGTCATTTATTTGAAGTTTTTTTACTCGTAGTTCTTAAACGGTAAATAATTTAATACAAAAAGTTTCCATTTTTAGAAAGTACGTCCCAAAATGTATATGACATGATATATTTCATCCAGTTTTTTTCAAAAAAATTGTCTTCTTAAATTCTCATGTTTTGAAATATATTCTATCTGCAGACGAGAGTTCTTTTGCTTATAACAATTCAACGAGCAAAAATTACTTCAAATAGTAATCATATTTATAATCTACAATGTCGAATTAACAATAAACATTAATTTACAACAATTATAATCTTTCTATTTACGAATAACAGAATAGTGTAGCTAAATGTAGTCATTTATTTGAAGTTTTTTTACTCGTAGTTCTTAAACGGTAAATAATTTAATACAAAAAGTTTCCATTTTTAGAAAGTACGTCCCAAAATGTATATGACATGATATATTTCATCCAGTTTTTTTCAAAAAAATTGTCTTCATCAATTATCATGTTTTGAAATATATTCTATCTACAGACGAGAGTTCTTTTGCTTATAACAATTCAACGAGCAAAAATTACTTCAAATAGTAATCATATTTATAATCTACAATGTCGAATTAACAATTGACATTAATTTACAACAATTATAATCTTTCTATTTACGAATAACAGAATAGTGTAGCTAAATGTAGTCATTTATTTGAAGTTTTTTTACTCGTAGTTCTTAAACGGTAAATAATTTAATAGAAAAAGTTTCCATTTTTAGAAAGTACGTCCCAAAATGTATATGACATGATATATTTCATCCAGTTTTTTTCAAAAAAATTGTCTTCTTAAATTATCATGTTTTGAAATATATTCTATCTGCAGACGAGAGTTCTTTTACTTATAACAGTTCAACGAGCAAAAATTACTTCAAATAGTAATCATATTTATAATCTACAATGTCGAATTAACAATAAACATTAATTTACAACAATTATAATCTTTCTATTTACGAATAACAGAATAGTGTAGCTAAATGTAGTCATTTATTTGAAGTTTTTTACTCGTAGTTCTTAACCGGTAAATAATTTAATACAAAAAGTTTCCATTTTTAGAAAGTACGTCCCAAAATGTATATGACATGATATATTTCATCCAGTTTTTTTCAAAAAAATTGTCTTCATCAATTATCATGTTTTGAAATATATTCTATCTGCATACGAGAGTTCTTTTGCTTATAACAATTCAACGAGCAAAAATTACTTCAAATAGTAATCATATTTATAATCTACAATGTCGAATTAACAATTGACAATAATTTACAACAATTATAATCTTTCTATTTACGAATAACAGAATAGTGTAGCTAAATGTAGTCATTTATTTGAAGTTTTTTTACTCGTAGTTCTTAAACGGTAAATAATTTAATACAAAAAGTTTCCATTTTTAGAAAGTACGTCCCAAAATGTATATGACATGATATATTTCATCCAGTTTTTTTCAAAAAAATTGTCTTCTTAAATTATCATGTTTTGAAATATATTCTATCTGCAGACGAGAGTTCTTTTGCTTATAACAATTCAACGAGCAAAAATTACTTCAAATAGTAATCATATTTATAATCTACAATGTCGAATTAACAATAAACATTAATTTACAACAATTATAATCTTTCTATTTACGAATAACAGAATAGTGTAGCTAAATGTAGTCATTTATTTGAAGTTTTTTACTCGTAGTTCTTAAACGGTAAATAATTTAATACAAAAAGTTTCCATTTTTAGAAAGTACGTCCCAAAATGTATATGACATGATATATTTCATCCAGTTTTTTTCAAAAAAATTGTCATCTTAAATTATCATGTTTTGAAATATATTCTATCTGCAGACGAGAGTTCTTTTACTTATAACAATTCAACGAGCAAAAATTACTTCAAATAGTAATCATATTTATAATCTACAATGTCGAATTAACAATTGACATTAATTTACAACAATTATAATCTTTCTATTTACGAATAACAGAATAGTGTAGCTAAATGTAGTCATTTATTTGAAGTTTTTTTACTCGTAGTTCTTAAACGGTAAATAATTTAATACAAAAAGTTTCCATTTTTAGAAAGTACGTCCCAAAATGTATATGACATGATATATTTCATCCAGTTTTTTTCAAAAAAATTGTCTTAAATTATCATGTTTTGAAATATATTCTATCTGCAGACGAGAGTTCTTTTGCTTATAACAATTCAACGAGCAAAAATTACTTCAAATAGTAATCATATTTATAATCTACAATGTCCAATTAACAATTGACATTAATTTGCAACAATTATAATCTTTCTATTTACGAATAACAGAATAGTGTAGTTAAATGTAGTCATTTATTTGAAGTTTTTTTACTCGTAGTTCTTAAACGGTAAATAATTTAATACAAAAAGTTTCCATTTTTAGAAAGTACGTCCCAAAATGTATATGACATGATATATTTCATCCAGTTTTTTTCAAAAAAATTGTCTTCATTAATTATTATGTTTTGAAATATATTCTATCTGCAGACGAGAGTTCTTTTGCTTATAACAATTCAACGAGTAAAAATTACTTCAAATAGTAATCATATTTATAATCTACAATGTCGAATTAACAATTGACATTAATTTACAACAATTATAATCTTTCTATTTACGAATAACAGAATAGTGTAGCTAAATGTAGTCATTTATTTGAAGTTTTTTTACTCGTAGTTCTTAAACGGTAAATAATTTAATACAAAAAGTTTCCATTTTTAGAAAGTACGTCCCAAAATGTATATGACATGATATATTTCATCCAGTTTTTTTCAAAAAAATTGTCTTCTTAAATTCTCATGTTTTGAAATATATTCTATCTGCAGACGAGAGTTCTTTTGCTTATAACAATTCAACGAGCAAAAATTACTTCAAATAGTAATCATATTTATAATCTACAATGTCGAATTAACAATAAACATTAATTTACAACAATTATAATCTTTCTATTTACGAATAACAGAATAGTGTAGCTAAATGTAGTCATTTATTTGAAGTTTTTTACTCGTAGTTCTTAAACGGTAAATAATTTAATACAAAAAGTTTCCATTTTTAGAAAGTACGTCCCAAAATGTATATGACATGATATATTTCATCCAGTTTTTTTCAAAAAAATTGTCTTCTTAAATTATCATGTTTTGAAATATATTCTATCTGCAGACGAGAGTTCTTTTACTTATAACAGTTCAACGAGCAAAAATTACTTCAAATAGTAATCATATTTATAATCTACAATGTCGAATTAACAATTGACATTAATTTACAACAATTATAATCTTTCTATTTACGAATAACAGAATAGTGTAGCTAAATGTAGTCATTTATTTGAAGTTTTTTACTCGTAGTTCTTAAACGGTAAATAATTTAATAGAAAAAGTTTCCATTTTTAGAAAGTACGTCCCAAAATGTATATGACATGATATATTTCATCCAGTTTTTTTCAAAAAAATTGTCTTCTTAAATTATCATGTTTTGAAATATATTCTATCTGCAGACGAGAGTTCTTTTACTTATAACAATTCAACGAGCAAAAATTACTTCAAATAGTAATCATATTTATAATCTACAATGTCGAATTAACAATTGACATTAATTTACAACAATTATAATCTTTCTATTTACGAATAACAGAATAGTGTAGCTAAATGTAGTCATTTATTTGAAGTTTTTTTACTCGTAGTTCTTAAACGGTAAATAATTTAATACAAAAAGTTTCCATTTTTAGAAAGTACGTCCCAAAATGTATATGACATGATATATTTCATCCAGTTTTTTTCAAAAAAATTGTCTTAAATTATCATGTTTTGAAATATATTCTATCTGCAGACGAGAGTTCTTTTGCTTATAACAATTCAACGAGCAAAAATTACTTCAAATAGTAATCATATTTATAATCTACAATGTCCAATTAACAATTGACATTAATTTGCAACAATTATAATCTTTCTATTTACGAATAACAGAATAGTGTAGTTAAATGTAGTCATTTATTTGAAGTTTTTTTACTCGTAGTTCTTAAACGGTAAATAATTTAATACAAAAAGTTTCCATTTTTAGAAAGTACGTCCCAAAATGTATATGACATGATATATTTCATCCAGTTTTTTTCAAAAAAATTGTCTTCATTAATTATTATGTTTTGAAATATATTCTATCTGCAGACGAGAGTTCTTTTGCTTATAACAATTCAACGAGTAAAAATTACTTCAAATAGTAATCATATTTATAATCTACAATGTCGAATTAACAATTGACATTAATTTACAACAATTATAATCTTTCTATTTACGAATAACAGAATAGTGTAGCTAAATGTAGTCATTTATTTGAAGTTTTTTTACTCGTAGTTCTTAAACGGTAAATAATTTAATACAAAAAGTTTCCATTTTTAGAAAGTACGTCCCAAAATGTATATGACATGATATATTTCATCCAGTTTTTTTCAAAAAAATTGTCTTCTTAAATTCTCATGTTTTGAAATATATTCTATCTGCAGACGAGAGTTCTTTTGCTTATAACAATTCAACGAGCAAAAATTACTTCAAATAGTAATCATATTTATAATCTACAATGTCGAATTAACAATAAACATTAATTTACAACAATTATAATCTTTCTATTTACGAATAACAGAATAGTGTAGCTAAATGTAGTCATTTATTTGAAGTTTTTTACTCGTAGTTCTTAAACGGTAAATAATTTAATACAAAAAGTTTCCATTTTTAGAAAGTACGTCCCAAAATGTATATGACATGATATATTTCATCCAGTTTTTTTCAAAAAAATTGTCTTCTTAAATTATCATGTTTTGAAATATATTCTATCTGCAGACGAGAGTTCTTTTACTTATAACAGTTCAACGAGCAAAAATTACTTCAAATAGTAATCATATTTATAATCTACAATGTCGAATTAACAATTGACATTAATTTACAACAATTATAATCTTTCTATTTACGAATAACAGAATAGTGTAGCTAAATGTAGTCATTTATTTGAAGTTTTTTACTCGTAGTTCTTAAACGGTAAATAATTTAATAGAAAAAGTTTCCATTTTTAGAAAGTACGTCCCAAAATGTATATGACATGATATATTTCATCCAGTTTTTTTCAAAAAAATTGTCTTCTTAAATTATCATGTTTTGAAATATATTCTATCTGCAGACGAGAGTTCTTTTACTTATAACAATTCAACGAGCAAAAATTACTTCAAATAGTAATCATATTTATAATCTACAATGTCGAATTAACAATTGACATTAATTTACAACAATTATAATCTTTCTATTTACGAATAACAGAATAGTGTAGCTAAATGTAGTCATTTATTTGAAGTTTTTTACTCGTAGTTCTTAAGGACGTTTCGATAAGCAGAAATTAGTTACAGAATTTCTGAACACCAAAATTAAATTTCTTTTTCTAATAAAAAAAATAATATTTTGAAAACTAATACAAATTGGGACTTGTAATTATCATATTTAAATTCACGAGAGTCGTTTTCATTAGAAAAAGTTAGTTTCAGAATTTCAGTACAGCTGAAACATATTTAAATGTATCATGAGTGTTCTCCTACTTTATTGCGTTGTCCTTTATCTTAATCATTAATAAATTTGTTTATTATATTTGAGGTTATTTAACATCAGTTTAGTTAGTCAAGCTTAGAATATAATTTTGTTGTGTCCTATAATCGTTACCCTGAAACGAGAGATTCTGAGATCGTGTACGAACTTTGCCCATTGCCTTTCATTCCTTGCCATCTTCCTACGTTTTGAACCGACTTGTTTTTCTTATTTAGGATCTTCAGTATTGGCTTATTCCAGTTGTATTTAGGTCTTCTTCGCTCTCTTTTTTTCTGCCATGTTCGTCGTCCAATTTGTCCAACCGGTAAATTATAATTACTGTGTTTGAGAATTGAACATTTTATTTACAGAAAACGGATACATCTTTCACAGCTTTAGGAAGACATTCAAAATTGATGGTTCTAGAATACAACCAATTTAATTTGAATGGGGGGTAAAGCTGTTCGCGTCCGTGGTAGAATACCACACGTGCCCCCTGGTTAACGCTAAATGAACAGCAAACGTCGTCCACGCCAAAGAATGCGAAAGAAATTCGATTTAATCTAATTACAAGATACATCAAATCGAATTTAAAGTTTTTGTCGCTGATATCTTCATAACTAAATCAATTATTTAAACAATGTAATACATACAGACGCAGTATTAAACGTAGAAATCAAATATTGTGGTTAAAGTTCAGCAGAATTCATAAAAAAATCATATTTGAAAATCTTCGTTTATCCCCGGCAGACTTGGCGATATTTCGAAAATGGCTCCACGTTTTCGTATAGATACTACTCCATCTCCAAAGACAATACGGCGGCGGTGGTAGACTGAAGAAACAAAGTGGCGTGGCGATGAAATACGAACAACATTTTCCGTTAAAGTTCAGCAGAATTCACAAAAAATCATATTTGAAAATCTTCGTTTTTCCCCGTCAGACTTGGCGATATTTCGAAAATTGTTCTACGTATTCTCATAGATGTTGCTCCATCTCGGAAGGCAATACGGCGGCGAAGATAAACTGAAGCAACAACGAGGCGTGGCGATGAAATACATATCCATTCGCGGTGGTTTTCTCAGCTGAAATCATGTGAAAATGTAAGTCAAACATCATTTTGTTATATTTTTAATTGTTAATAACTTTTGCGTTATTTGTAACGATTTTTAAAGATGTACCAACAATAATTTGTATTACTCGAATAAAATAAAAGCCGCAAAAGCATAACTAAAGTAACTCATTTCTCTTTCTATTTCAGATTGAATGCATGACCATGAGGGCTTCGGAAACATTGAAGTGGGAGCAGAAGAGGGCAGAGCAGCTTTAGGAGAAACAGGAGACAACGGAGTTACTGCATTGGGGCCCCACAACAAAAATTCGAGCGTGCTGTCAGCATGTATAAGGTAAGAAACTTACTAGATTTCTTTGTAAGGCCCTTAAATTGATATCTCATTTGGCGTAGAATTTTTATATATATATTCCTTAACAATACTGTCTGAGTTTCTATAGCTCCAATGTCAATATTTCATAATTTTAAGAATAAGATTTAATTTTTAATTTTGAGTATTACATTCAATATAGAATGGTGATAAATATAGAATTATATAAATAGAATGCCAGATGGTCTGGCGTTGTGTGTGATACAGGTACATGTTCAATACAACAGTTCAGAATATAATTGCGCGTAGCATGGACGCCGTTTAGGGGGAGGGCTAGGAGGGGTCAACTATTTATATTGTTTCAGAAACTGATGTAAATAATTAACAAATTAATTAATATTCAAACATATTGTTGAATTCGTAATTTTACGTAGATTCCAAATAAATAAAAATATACAGAATGTGCCATTTGAAATATGGAAGTTAGTGTCATTTCCGGTTAAACCGGAAGCGCTACCATCATGTCAAATACCATAATTTGTAAGCCCCTAACTCTAGTTTACAAATATGCAAAAATAATTATAAATAAAAAAAATATTTTGAGTGGCCCGTTTTTCAGTGTCACCCTGTATACTCAAACTGTTCAAAAATTATATCACTATACATTTTTTGGGTAACATTTTTAATACCACTGGTATATATTTTGTCCCCATACCTCAAACGGTTCAAAATTTACCCCAATATTTTGCATACCCTGGTTTAATTAATTGTTTAAATAACCAATCGACGCCCAAATGTCCGAAAAGTATACTGTCCAAATTTCATCCCGATATCACAAAAATGATATCACTACATTTTTGGGTAACATTTTTAATACCACTGGTCCCACATTTTTACTACCACTGACATAATAAACCCTATATTCCAAATACCCAATTAATTTCCAAAGTATTAACTATACCCATACCAAATTTCATCCCCTTATCTCAAATGGTTCAAAAGTTACACCAGTTCAACTTTACCCCAACATTTTTAATACCCCTGGTTTAATTAATTAATTATCTATATAACCAATCGACGCCCAAAGGTCCCAAAAGTATACTGTCCAAATTTCTGCACAATATCTCAAACCGTCCCGGAGTTATGAAAAAATGATACCACTTTACATTTTTTTTAATACCACTGGTATAAATAATTATGTTCTTTAAATATGTAATAATAATTATCTTAAAATAAAATAAAAATCTGAATAAGTTAAAGGGTTCCAAAGTACAGCATTTAATATTTTTGGGGTAACATTTTAAATACCACTGGTATAAACAATTATATATTCCAATTACCAATAATTATGTTAGTACATTTACCAAATTTCACACTAATAAGTCACTGGGTTCCAGAGTTACAGCATTTTATATATTTTGTCCCACATTTTTACTACCACTGACATAATAAACCCTACATTCCAAATACCCAATTAATTTCCAAAGTATTAACTAAACCCATACCAAATTTCATCCCCATATCTCAAACGGTTCAAAAGTTACACCACTTTAACTTTACCCCAACATTTTTAATACCCCTGGTTTAATAAATTAATTGTCCAAATTACAATTGACGCCCAAAGGTCCCACAAGTATCCTGTCCAAATTTCATCCCGATATCTTAAACCGTTCCCGAGTTATGAATTTTTAAAGTTGGGCAAAAATGTACCCTTTTGCTTATTAAAAACGGGGAAATCCCCGTGGGAACTATGACGTCACATGGGGTTCCCCTTGACGTCATACGGAATCCCCTGAAATCTCCAATACAAAATTCGTTAATACTTTGAGAGTGTATAATTTTTGAACCAATCGTAAAAAAATTATGAAAATTGGTATACAAACTAATTAAAGTGTGCTGAGTTCAATGGGACACACAAATTTTACGTATTTTGACAGGGTTCGGGGTTACAACCCCATAAAAAAGATGGCAACCCTTAAACAAATTTTTATCTTTGCCGCTTTATAGCAAAAATGGGTCCCTCATCGATTTGGCTGAAATTTGGTGGACATATGTAAAAAAGTCCGTAGAATCGAAATATGTATGGTAGAAAAGTTGCCGCCCCTTAGTTTTGGGGTTATTAACCATAGACGGGGTCAACGACCTTTGAAAATATAGTTTTTCTACTTTCATTATTTAATTGCTGTATAATAAATATTAGTCGTGCATAGATTTGGTTGAAACTTAGTGTGCTTATGTAAAAAAGTCCGTAGAATCCAACCCTGTATAGTACAAATTGCATTCGTCAATAAACAAACATAATATAACCTGTCTTGTCTAGCATTTTTATTATAATAGGCTCTGGTTTGCTACTGATACATATTGCAGTAAATATTTAATTCTTTTATTTTTTTCGTTGTTTTTATAGTTTACCCACGTAGTGTTTTTGTAATTTGAATTTTAGTTGAAAACAAAAAACAAATAATGGCTTCGACTTCAACTTTAAAAGAATTGAGTGACAATGTAAGAAATTCTGAATATATTGTTAATTTTTTAATTAACAAAAATCCATTTAATCAGCTGTGTTATAAAGATAAACTATTTGTCAAAGAATTTCCTAAAATGTTCTGTGATATGGCAATTTATTTTTGTACATGAGAGAGAAAAAATATGCATTTGCACATCCCTTGAAAAAATGTAACTTTCAATTATAAAGCATTTGACCTTGAATACTTTTCTGAATACTTTGCCTCACCAAAGTTTTAGTGCATGAGCCGCCACTGTTCAATAATAGTGAAACTAGTGGATAGGAATTATGTATTGTATTTCATTTAACTTTTATTCTTTTTATTATTATTAAATGTATTTATGTGGTTGGAATAGCTTATATTGTTGGTAATGGAACAATACTTTATAATCCAAGAGTCGAAACTTGGAATAAAAATGTACTAGTTCAAATCTAGTTACTAGTCAATAAGGACTACCTGAAACATTTTATCTGTATTATGTGTGAAATATTTACACTAGAATAACTAAGCATTTGGAAAGTGGTGCATTTTCCACTTGTAAAACTACCGGACGGACAGGGTGGTGAAAAATGAATTTCTCTGCATTATTTTTTATCAAATGTGCTTTCAAAATATCAAATTGAAGCAAATTTCAAATACTTTTGAAACCATTAAAAAACTGTTGGACAAAATATTCCAGGTACATTCATTACATAAATCAAGTGTAATGAAGACACGTTTGCCGTACGAAATTTTATCCAACAGTTTTTGAAATTGTTTAAAGAACACTACAAACTAATAATAATTATTTAATAGGCAGACCTTTGGCTGGTCTGAGATGTCAAGAAACTTCGAGTATTTGGATGCAGCTTTCGATTTCAACACTGCAAATCTTCTAAAGCTGCTTTGCTGAAGGATAGCTGAGCTCCAGATAAATTTTCTACGGCGTTCGTAGACGACCATCGATGGATGAACTGGTAGGAACTTTAATTTTTTATAAAATATTTTGTTCTCATACTCAACCATGAGAATTTATAGTCAAAGGATTATGGCTATATGCCTAATTATTAACTTGCTCTCATATTCAACCATGAGAACTTAGTCAATGTAATATGACTATTATAAATGTCCAAATACTATCTTGTATTCAAATTCGAATTTGAGTACTACATTGAAAGAAATATAACTTTCATGAATGTCTGTATAATATTCAAACAATTTAAAATTGAAATGTCGACTGTTTATCAATAAAATCAATATCTGGAAACATTTGATTAGCATATATCTTTCAGGAATCGGACATCAAGAAGACTAAAATAATATTAGATTATAAATTGTACTACTCAAAAGTGAATAGAGATTTAAAATTATTTTTTCGTTTTAAACATTGATACAAATAAACATAAGTAATAGTTTGCTATCATAAATAAAACTTTTTTGTGATATACTTATTCACTTTTGAGTAGTTTAGTTTTAAGTACTTTGAAATGTATTTTCAGGTCTTAATTAAACTTTGGCTCATCGCGCCGTTGAGCAAACACGCGTTTTCTTTAAATATTAAAAATAAATTGATATAGTTGAAGTGCATTCCCTACCGATAATTCATCATAAAATCGTGCGTTTTGATTGCCCAGACGGCATCTAGGGAGAGTGAATGTGAAAAAAAAAATTGTATGAATTGGTGTGTCGGGGCATGCTTGCTGTCAAATGGTGAGAGAATCAGGAAGTAGGGGGTGTGAGATTCGAAACTTGTTTGTGGGTCCGGGTTTCCTTATTTCTTTTTTTTATTATTATTAACATTGACGGTTAGTGGGATGGTTAGGTAGGGTTCGTGCGCGATTTCCATAATTGAGTGAACTGATATGTATAGTAATTCGCAACGCCATGTGAAACCTATATTCTGGTAGATCGCTTCACACTTGTGTGAATGTTTCTAGGGACAGTTTAATTCTTTTGTACCAGTGCTGACCATCGTTCGTACTGGCCGCTGCTCTAGATTGGACGCTTTAAAACCGCTAGACTCAACTGAGAAAAGTTTTAAACAAACCTGAATGCTTACACAGGAAGCTCTGTTATGGCGTTATGTGCTCTCCTCATCCGGAGGCAACGTAATCATCGTTTAATTTTAATGGCAACGAGTTATTAAAGATAAAGTAAAGTTTTTCTTTGATTTAACTTTTGTTTGAGCACACGGGTTGAACGCGTTCGGTGTCAGGTGTATCGGGAATGGCCGGGCGATGCCATCGGGAGTAGCTCTTTATTGCATCCAAGCCGTGGAATATCACTTAATTGCTTCCCTTGTCCTTAAATAGCTCGCGTTGTAGGCTGTAAACCCTAGGGGTCGCGACTGGGGTCGGCTAAGCCCCCACGTAAACAACTGTGAGGACCGCCCCGGAGTCCTCACTTTTTTTGTCTTAGATCGTATATCTCTCTCTCACTTCATCTTAGCTTAGCATAGTCTAAATATAAGATAGCTTGCGTAGACATAAGATAGCTTAGATATAAGATAGGCAAGGGTTGTTTTTGCTTTTTGAGAGAGAGAAAATTAACGTAACTTACCATTTTTAGATTTGCTTTTGTTTGAAAAAGATATTAACGTAAGATAGGATTTTTTGCGCACTTCATAAACTTAATTTGGGGGGAACTACAATAGTTTAAGGTAGATTATAAGGTATTATTGTATACGGAATTGTATTTATTTAATAAATGGTATATATAGGGAGCGTGGGTGGCATTGAGGGTGGTGTCTCCCTATATATACCATTTATTAAATAAAACGTTTCAATTATAGTTTTAAGATAGTTATAAGTTAAAAGAATTCCCCACCGCCGCTGTTGCCGAAATTGCAGTGCCGATTGCAATGCGTCTCCATGGCTTCCTCTGCATAAAGTCTTATTTAAAATGTTTGTACAATAAAACAATCTTTTTGTTTATTTTTATTTAAACCCATCACATTAGTTTTAAAGTTAGGTAGTTTTAATAAAATTTGTAATTATTATTAAGTATATTGACGCGATCAGGGCAAAGTTAGATTTTAAGTGTTTATTGTAAACGAAGCTTTGTATTAATAAGTATTATATATTTTGGTGAGTGGAAGGTTGAGGCGGTAACACCAAAAACTATATAATATAATTAATATAAAGGTTCGCAAACGGTCTTAAAACGAATAAGAAATCTTGTACCTTTAAAAATGGGAACAAGGAATCTTATTTGGGGATGCCAAGTCTTAGTATGTTAAATTAGTCCATAAGTATTGTAAACGGAACTCTAATATATTATATATTTGGGCGATTTTGGTCTAAAAATATATAATATTAATTCAGAGTTTTGTATCAGTTATAAAACTAAAATGTTTGTTACCAAATAAAATTATTATGATTATTTTATTTGTTGTTAGTTATTTTTCATCTTTATTCTGTAAATAAAAGTTAAATCTCCAGATAAACTTTTATTTGCAGAATAAAGATGCAAAATAATTAACAACAAATAAAATAACCATAATAATGACAATTGTAACAAATGTTTTAGTTTTATAACTAAACCCTGTGTGACACTTTTATAAATTGTTAATAAATTTGTTAACAAATTTAGTAGAAAATAATTATGAACAGAATTTTTAAACTTAAAATCTTTTACGATTCATTTGTTATATTTCTGTTCATAATTGTTACTAAATTTGTTAACAAATCTATTAACTATTTATGATTGTCAAACAGTCCTTTGTAGTAATAATGCCAATAAACTTTAATTTTTAAAAGATAAAGTGTTTTCTTATAATACAAATATATTTTTATATTAAATTTTATATCTTATAATACAAATATATTTTTATATTAAAAAATTGATTTTTTTTCGAAGTCCCTACACGTATATAGTTTTTAAAACGGCCACCAGTTGGCAGCACCTGTCGAAATTGGTGGCAACGAAAGAGCAAAATCCAATTAAAAAATATTTTTTTGTGTACATAACGACGTACATACATAATTTTCAATAGCCTTTAGTGTTTAGAGTAATTAAAAATGTGATGTTATGTCCATTTTGAATTATGGCTTACCAGATATCTGCTTCTGCTACCTGCAAAATGATTTTTTTTCTGTCCCTGTACGTATGTAGCTTTTAAAACGACCAGGTTGCAATTGTTCATACATTAAAATTACTGAAAATTGCCAAAATATGAAATAAATCATAAGGTTTTTTGCAATTGTTTTTATTCGTTTTCATTACGTGGTGAATTATAACATCTATGTATCCGCTTTCCATTATCAGACCCTGAAATATACGTCCCACTGATGATTCCAAATTCACAATAGGACATAATTAAAATGTTTAACGAAGACAGGTGCTGCCACCAACGGCCATTTTCGGAACTATTTAGAATCCTGTATGTACGTATGTATGAAGACAGCATCTAGCGTCCATTTTAAGAACTATATACGTATAGGGGCTTCAAATTTTACAGAAATCATCCCCTAAGTAGAAGGTATAAAAAAATAGACAAATTATATGTTAATTTATATTTTATTGTATATTAAGATAGTTTATATGAAATACAACAATGTAAGATACAAATAAACAATAAATACAAGTAAAATTTATACAAACTATTATTTAAACATCCCTATTTATAATGTTTCAGAACAAGGGTAAGTATATTTATATATAAAATACACAGAATAAGAATTAAAAATATAATTTAAGCTATGAAAATGATACAGACAATAATGTATTACAAATAAACAATAAAAAATACTTAAACTAATAAAAGTTTTTATTTAACAACCCCTTATTTATTCCAGAGGAAAATACCACAACAAAGAGACAGGGAAGTATGTACAGTTTATTTCGCTTATTTGAGATAACAGAGAATTATGAGAACTCTATTATGCATATTAATAAATGTTGTAAAATTTGTTCAACTTTTTTTAAAAAACAAGCTGTCAAATTTTAATTAGCGAATTTTTAAACCCTTGGCCCTACGCCCTTAAAACTTAAATATGTTGTTCTACGACCCCGACATTTCAAAGGATGCTAAGGGAACGCGAAATTTCAAGGAAATCGCTGAAAACCCAGCCGTTTCTAAGATACGAGCCCCTAAAGATTTTGGGGGGTATTTTACCCTAATTTACCTGTTTAAAGGAATTAAGGGCTGAAAAGTAGCGTAAAGGGTGTATTTTGAGCCGCCCTTTCGATTGGTCTGCGCAGAATTGTTTATATCTTTTTTGTTTTTGATTTATTTACCCTTCAAAGTTGTAGGGGCTGTGCATTAGCTAACTTTGTTATTAATAGGACGAGAAGGGTCGAATAAATTTTATTACACTAATTTGAACCTTTAGATTACGAATATTTTACAAATTTTCCGCAAGGGCACTTTTAAGCCCTTCTACCCCTCATAGTTTCAAAGTTATAACACATTTTTCTTAATTAAAAATGTTGCGTTTTGAATTCGCCCTTTAAATTAGCTCTTAGGGAAAATATGACTACGGATTCATAATGTACGGGTCGAAATTAGTATAATAGAATTTGTTTCGCATTTCTAACCCTAATAGTTTCAGAGTTACAGTCCATTTTTCTTATTTAGTGTGATGTTGCGTTTTGAATCAAAATGTTTCAATTAAAAGCTGTCAAATTTCAATTAGCCGATTTTTAAACCCTTGGCCCTACGCCCTTGAAACTTAAATATGTTGTTTTACGACCCCGACATTTCAAAGGATGCTAAGGGAACGCGAAATTTCAAGGAAATCGCTGAGAACCCAGCCGTTTCCGAGATACGAGCCCTTAAAGTTTTAGAAGGGTTTAATACACAAATACGTTAATTAAAAGGGTTAAAAGGCTGCAAAATAGCGTATCGGGAGAATTTGAAACCGCCCTTTCCATTGGCTTGCGCAGAATTGATGAAAACCTTTTGCTTTACAATATACTTACCCTTCAAGTTTGTGGTGAAGGGCCAACGCTAACTCCGGAACTAATAGAGCTAGAAGGGTCGGACAATTTTTTTTAAAACGTATCTGGCCCTGCAAAATTGAAATCCGTGGTTATATTTTCCCGAAGGATTCAATAATCCCTTAGCAGTATGAATTAATGATTTTTTAAAAAATTTAAATGATACATTAACGAAAACATGACAAAAAAAGGAATTTTGTTCAGATTTTAGAAATAATGAAGCTGTCAAATTTCAATTAGGCGATTTTTAAACCCTTGGCCCTACGCCCATGAAACTTAAATATGTTGTTCTGCGATCCCGACATTTCAAGGGATGCTAAGGGAACGCGAATCGCTGAGAACCCAGCCGTTTCCGAGATACGAGCCCTTAAAGTTTTCGAAGGGTTTAATACATAAATACGTTAATTAAAAGGGTTAAAAGGCCGGAAAATAGCGTATCGGGAGGATTTGAATCCGCCCTTTCCATTGGCTTGCGCAGAATTGATGAAAACCCTTTGGTTTACAATATACTTGCTCTTCAAGTTTGTGATGAAGGGCTTACGCTAACTCCGGAACTAAAAGGGCTAGAAAGGTCGGACAAGTTTTATTAGGGTTCTTTGGACCTGCATAATAATATATTTACCCTTCAAGTTCATGGCGAAGGGCTTGCGCTAACTCCGGAACTAAAAGGGCTAGAAGGGCCGGACAATTATTTTAAACTTACTTGGATCTGCAAAATTGAAATTCGTTGTCGGTTTTTCCCTAAGGGCTCAAATAAGCCCTTAACCCTTCATAAAAGGGCGGACTCCTATCGTATGGTTATTTTCGTACCTAGAGAACTTAACACTAAAGGATAGGATAGGAAAATTCGGGAAAATCCTTAAATATTAGGATATTTCCCTGTCTCTTTTGTTATTACATAGGAAAGGTAAATAAAATACTCTTTTATTTATTTATTCTCATAAAAATCATCTATTATCTACGTCCAGTGTTGTAGTTACCGTATCCTATCGCTGGGTGTAGTAAGGCCCTTCGCAGAATCTGAAAACAAACATAAACATTGTTTATTTTGAGCGCCAAAGTATAAAAAATATAATCAATTAGCACTTAATTAGTGTTAGTTGTTACGTTATAATATTAATATTATGTTTTTATAATGAAGACTTCATTTGCTTTGTGACTTTGGTGGAGTGAACATGGGGTGTGTGTGAATAATCGTATATTGCGATAGTGTATCGTTAATAGGAATCGAAAAACTTATAGTTTTTATTGCAATCATTCTCTTATTCAATTTCTAGTTATATAAATAAAATTATTAAAATTTACGCTAAAACTATATTTATTTGATCATTATCAGAGCATATTTTTAACTTTGTTTTATTATGTGCTCTAATTGTAAATTTAATTGGTGCGAGTGTTGTGTAATGAGTAATTGAAAGTGTAATCAGTGTAAATCGCCGAAGACGATACAGTTCTGCGTGAAGTGCTAGCGGACGATATGTTGAGAAAATTTGCCTATCATTGCCATTACAAGTAAGTACTAAAATTAAAAATATTGTTTGTAGCCGTTAAAAATCGCGTTTGTTGAAATCTATTTCAGCCGACTGAAATATGTATAACTATGTGGAATGGTGCATTTTCATTTTCACAGTTATATTTCAACATCTCAAAGGGTATTACGTTATGTTCACATACATCAAGATCACAAACACACATTACATACATATTATTCGAAGGGTACAAGAAACGAAATAGCTAAGTTCACACATTACTGATTTTTTTCAGCGATTCATACATTCTAAAAATAAGTATACATTATACAAAATAACCTCCTACATCCAAATTTGAAAAGTACAAATGGCTATTTCTCTTAGTTTACGAGATATTAATTTTTAAACTTGCTATTTTCAAAGGAGATATACACGATTCATACATTGTAAAATTAAGTCTACATATAGTAAATAAATTCCTTATTATCATTTTCAAAATTATAAGTCGCTATATCTTTTAATTTTCGTGATACTCATTTTTAAAGTTGCTTTATCAATAAACATACACGTCTTGAAATAATCATTACTGAAATAATTTTCAGCGAAGTATACATATAGAAAATTACTCCCTAGATTGTTAGTATAAGCAAGTACTAAAATAAAAATCTTATTCGCATCCATCAAAAATTGCAGTAGGTAAAATCTATTCCAGCCGGCTGAAAAATCTGAAGTATATGTGTATATATATATAGAAAATTTAATTTTACAGGGACCGTGTTTATCAAAACGAAGATTTAACAGCCCATGGACCAGATCACAAGAAATATCTACCACAGAGTAACTAACCATTGATGAGTGCTACTGGTTGCAAGATAAGGATTCCAAATCCCGAAGTCTGCAACACCAGGATGTCGGCTTTTCACACGGCTGCATCTGAAAAGAAGATACATAATTGATGAAATGGTATAATAAAAATATTTGTAGTATAATTGTAATTACTCTTATTTATTCTAACTATTCTAAATATTTCATCATTACGGATAACTGTGTACAAAGCAGATTGACACACCGAGTAATGGGTAATATGCTGTGATTATATATATATATATATATATA
This sequence comes from Harpalus rufipes, assembly GCA_951394225.1. NCBI lineage: Eukaryota > Metazoa > Arthropoda > Insecta > Coleoptera > Carabidae > Harpalus > Harpalus rufipes. The sequence continues at coordinate 37,086,966 of OX596286.1, forward strand.
TATATATATATATATATATATATATATATATATATATATATATATATACAGGGTGGTGACCGGCACAGCCAAACATAGGATTTTAACATGTAAAATCAGACTTTCCTAATTTCCTGCTTCCTAATTATTATATATGTTCATAATTGAATTTCTCGGTTTCTTTAATACTTAGATCATATTTTATTAATTATGAATAATTGATACATCTTTTAATGATTTGCAATAAAGATTCTATAACCATTGACAACTAATTCATATTTATTACTTTCGATTATTATATTGTTACAGAGTACTGTAACAGAGAGAAGAGTTGTGGACTTGGACGAACTGCATCAGGAGTCTTGAGTAAGATGCATCTCAAATGAATCCTGAGTTCAGCGTTGGAATTGGTCGCATTACTGCAGAGCATCGCACCATAAAACAATCCCAGCATGTTATGGTGCACATCGCGTTTTTCTTTATATGATTATGTAAATAAATAAAAATTCACCTTACAATATGTATATAAAGTATATAATATAACTATAACCATTATAACGTGAAAATCATGTCATTATACAACACATATACATGTTTATTTTCATATTTGTTTATTCTTAAGATCTTTTCAGAGTGTATTATATTTACGTTCACATATACCACGAACGCACGTAACACATATCATTAAAATAGTATAATAAACTGAAGGGCCAAGTCCGCATTATGAACATTTTTACCTCTCGCTAAGAGAGTTATTGGATTCATGCTAAAAATTTCATCCAGATTTCAATGAATAAGCATGTTTTAAGGTCCCTACAATCCGATGTGTAGTGTGTATGTGTGTGTTTCTTAAATTCTAAGACTAAAGACCTGTGTAACTACGGATTCCTCTATCTAACAGTAATGGGAAGAGTTGAATAGATTCTGGTAACAATTGAACAACCTGAGGTATTATTATTTTAACAAAAATCTTCTAAATATTACTTTCTGAAAATTTGTTGCTACAAATAATAAAGATAATTAAATTCTCAATCTGACACATTTAAGATTTTTATTATATCTCGTATAGGTTTCGAGATATAGTATACATATAATAATATAGAATAATCTGTTGTTATAAATCTCGTTGCCCAAAAAACAGTTCCGATATTTATTTTTTTGTAATTGACAAATAAATGCAAAATGACAGTGACAGAATTTTCATGGGATATATGAGTACATTTAATATATATATATATATATATATATATATATATATATATATATATATATATATATATATTGTATTATTCATTAAATATTTATTTAAATTATAGGTATGTTAATATTACATATATCCTTAAGAAATACCGTTAATACCGTCAATGAATTTGAAGGATTTAGAACATATTAGAATAGTAGAACAAAATTTCTCTTAGAACAAAAGAAGGGAAAACAATTTCAATTATTTGTTTGTACAAGAAATGTTAAATTCGTTACTTATAGGGTGCGAGCAGTCATGTGACTTGATTGACCTTGGCTAGTAGTTATTTATTTATTTCTTTGGACATACATAGTATATATAGAAATAGTCATTATATATTTACATAGATATCACAATTGTCATTCAAAATTTCAAAATATTCTGATGTTTATTTGTCATCCATAGTATGGAATATACTTGTCGAGGAAAATAATCCACATGGATTTGGAAAATCATAATGTTTTGAATGAAAACTTATGATACTTGATACCTATGTACATCATTACTATCTGTCATTTTGACACGGGCCCCCATATCTGCTTGCCAAGGCTAACAAAGTCACATAACTGCTCGCGCCCTATGCAACATAAAATGAAAATGGCGAGAGGTATTGTGCTGGCCACAACAGATTTTTTAGACTCGTTTTCAGACATTCAAATTTATTTACATTACCTAGTACTTATATACCTGAAGCCTAATTTGAAAAGTACATATCGCTATTTCTTTTAGTTTACGAAATAGTAATTTTTAAGGGTGCTGTATTCAGTAGGCATATATAATATTTATATTAAAATAAACATAATAAAAACAATTATGCTAGGTATTAAATGCATAGTTGCTATCACACTAAGTTTTTGAAACATTTAATTTAAAGTTGCTCTAGTTATAGTTAATAGGCTTATACCGCAACAAACATGATTGAGTTTTTTTCCGCGAATCAAATATTCTGAAATTATAATTATTCATACAAAAAAATCAACCCCTAAATCCAAATTTGTGAGGTACACATCTTGAAATAAAATTAGTTTCCTGAAAATTTGGAAAACATAATTTACTATTTTACTTAGTGTTTCATATATTTAATATTAAATTTACTATACACATGTCTTGAAACAAGCATTGTTAAAATTATTTTCAGTAGTTCCAAAATTTTGAAATAATCCATGTATTTTTTTTAAATTAGACTTGAAGTAGAAATTGTAAGTTAAAATTTGGTTTTATCTTAAATATATCTTTATTTACAACCCTTGAATACTCAAATTTTTTTCGCGCTATTTCTACATTCATAAAATTCAAAAATCCCTGAACAAGTTACCTAATACATAAGAAGCGATTAATATTTATAATGACTCATTATTATTTAATTATTGACTTGTACTTCTAGGGGCAAATTATCTAACACCCTGACTATTACATGGATTAATTCTTTCAGTTTGTTTGTTGCAGTGCTAGTGTAAAGACGTGTATAAGGTATGCTGTGAACATAAGGACGATTTCCTGGTGCTTGGAGAGGACGTTAGGATACCTGCAGAACTTGGAGTTGTATCCATAGATTTCATTTATTCAAAGTGAGTTTTTTTTTTACTTTTATACTACTTTATAGTGTTATTCTTTATTCGATATATTAACCCTTAATTCCGAGGGATTATTATAATAGATATTAGTTATATTTGAATGATTGCACATATTTTATCGAAAATATAGTTTGCGTTAATTGATAATTATTATTATTTCAACCATATGCGATCTTCTAACATTATATTTAATATCTATTATGTTAAACGCCTATGTCATTTTAATCATCTGTAACTTGAGATTCGATGATGTAAAAAATCGTACGTTACATGAAAATAAAGATAATGTATGAAACTTTATTTTCTCTTGCTCATAACTTCTTTAAAAAATCAGAGGACCTATGTTTATACATATTAAATTACCAAAGTTTACATACATATGTAGAAAATTACATAGAATCCGAAAAAAAATACCTTAACTTTGTATCTCTACCCTATTTCATGTGTAACGTCATTTCCGGCTAAACTATCAATTCTAGAAGAAAATTTTATATAACAAAAGTTGTAGATAATCAAAAATTATATAAGATTCATCAAAAAATACTTCCCATTTAATCTAGTTTTGGATGTGGAAAATTTGGACTTTTATTTTTTTATAATTCAGAAATAAAATTTTAGATATATATGCAGAAAAATACGTAGATTCCGAAAATCGATATCAAAACTTCTAATCTCCACCCATTTTAAAGTATAGCATTATTATCTCCGAAACTATCAACTTTACGAGAAAATGTTACATAAAAAAAGTTGTAGAGAATTTTAAGTTATGTAGATTATACATTATACATTTTTTGATATTACCATGAGTTAAGGGTGTGGGCATTGAAAACCCTTTAAAAGCTATATAACTCGGAACTGACGCCGTCCTATACACTTTTTCTCTATCTCTAACCATTTCCGAGATATGAATTTCTAAATCTGAGATTTTCCAAAAGCGATTAAAATGTGATTCCGGTGAAAAATCATGTAACTTTAAGCATCTGTAACTCGAGTTTAGACGATGTAAAAAAATCGTGTGTTACATAATAAGAAAGATAATTTCATGCTTAATCCAAATATTTATCGTCCATTATTCTTACTTTAACCGTGTAGGAGTGGTGCATGAAAATAAGAAAAATTAACCGAATGAAAAATTCACAAAATTCCCGTGAAAAATCATGTAACTTTAAATTAACTCACATTTTTATTTTATAGAGATCAGGCGAACCGGTTCGTCTTCACGAAAGGAAGGAGATGGTTTCCTGATGCTGGCAACGAAATCCACCAGGTACGGAGAGAAGCCCCAGGATACTCCAGACGCACGAACGGGTTCTCCAAGTCGCGATGTCTGCATCTCTTGTCATTGGACCTTCAAAACGTGATCATCTGTAAAAAAATAAGATTTATTAATAAAATTATAAATGTAATAACTTATTTATTGTATGTGCTATTTGTGTTTATCTGTATTAATAAAACCGCTTTTCTTTATTAATATCTAAAGTTGAAATATCCTATTAAAAAGTATTGGTCAACATTTCATCAATTTTATAACTTTGCTTATTTATACATGCATGCTCAATTCAAATTTGAAACGTACAAGATCGTATCTTGCTAGTTTCAGAGATATTATGTTCCAAAGTTTAATTTTGTATAGAAAAACACTTGTCTTTGAACAAACATAAATGAAAATTTTTGATCATTTCACCAATTTTGAAAATTAGCATGTTGGTAGATAAATGCATGCTCAATTCATATTTGAAACGTACAAGTCCCTACCTTGCTTAGTTTCAAAAATATTGAGCCCTAAGTTAGAAATTTCTTAGAGAAAAACATTTGTCTTTGAATAAGCATAAATGAAATTTTTTGATCATTTCACTAATTTTGAAAATTAGCATGTTTGTAGATAAATGCATGCTCAATTCATATTTGAAACGTACAAGTTCCTACCTTGCTTAGTTTCAGAAATATTGAGCCTTAAGTTAGAAATTTCTTAGAGAAAAACATTTGTCTTTGAACAAGCAGAAATGAAAATTTTTGTTCATTTCACCAAATTTGAAAATTGGCATTTTTGTAAAGGCATTCTGAATTCATATTTGAAACGTACAAGCCGCTACCTTACTTAGTTTCAGAAATATTGACCCCTAAATTTGAAATTTCTTGGAGAAAAACATTTGTCTTTGACAAGCATAAATTAATTTTTTTCATAATTTCACCAACTTAGAAAATTGGCATATTTGTAGAGAAATGCATGCTGAATCATATTTGAAACGTACAACTTCTTATCTAGCATTCTTTTTATCAACCCTGAAGTTCATAAATTATATTTCGCGGGTAGTCCATAGGCCTTATTTACAAATAAAAAATCTGATGTGACCAACACAATACCTCTACGTTTAATTTTTATTCATGTAAATACTTAAAATTAAATTAAATTCAAATATCAGGTTCGATTCTGACCGACGCTAAATATTTAGAATTTTAAATGACACAAAAATGACCCCTGTGTTGCAATCTCCACGCCAGCAATGAGTGCCCGTGAGGTAACGCCTATTAAACGCTCTCACGGTACAAATATGTCATCATCGTTACCGAAAACTGTGTACAAAGCAGATTGGCACACCCAGCAATGGGTAATATGTCGTGACGATATATTTATTTTATTTATATGCTTTCCTATATTCCTACATATTTACTTATGCTGGTATTTCTATTAAGTTCCTTTCACATAATTATTGTTCTATTTACTATTTTCTTTTTAAAACGTTACCATTATTATTTGAAATGCTTAATTTGTTGACAGTGACATATATCTGTCAGTTACAGGCATTTGAGATCTAAACTGTGTAACCATCGAGTTGCGGTTAAGGCGTAGGCTCCGGGATTCAAATTATAGAAACTTTAATAAATACATACATACGTACATAAAATCACGAGTGTCCCACTTAGTGGGTTCGCACAAACCCGATAACAATATAGAACAACATCAACATCATACAACTAATCCTTACTCTTAAACATATTAAAGTGACCAATTTCCGGAGGCGAAATACCGCATACGGATCAAAATAATAGTTAGGAAACAATCATCGTTCGCCACATATTCCTATCTAAGCAGACTTCTTTCGCCTCCGCCACACTCATAATCTTTACTCTTAAATATATTAAAGTGACCGATTTTCGGTAGCGAAATACCGCATCCGGATCACAATAATAGTTAGGAAACAATCATCCTTCGCCACACATTCCTATCTAAGCAGACTTCTTTCGCCTCGGCCACATTCATAATCGCATTCATACATGCTCTTCTTCTCTTCATAAATTTATCCATAAAATATATAGAAAAAGTATTAATGCACACCTGTAGAAAATTTAATAATCTATATAATTTTCATATAACATAAATCTCGAAAATATAACATTTAAAGGTATTCTTCGAAGAAAAACTATTTTGAGCTTAAAATAAAGTGCCATTTTCGGTTATCTGATTTATATTATAATCTAATGGTTTCTTTCCATATTAGAATAAGGTAGAAATACAAGATTTCAAAATTTTCTGAACGATAGTATTTCACTGGAAAAACTTCTTGACTGGATGGGGATGATATGGAAATAAATTTTCTAGATAGCAGTCAAACAAATAAATTTTATTTTTCGATTGTATTTGAGTTAGAGCGAAAAGAGGATCCACACACACATACACATTTAAGTATACGCAAACATACACAAGACATCATCGTGAAAATGTGCAAATTGGATTCTAGAGACATTAAAACGTGGTCATCTCGATATCCGATTTTTAGCACGATCCCTATACCTCCCTTATCAAGGGTAGCGGGAGGTAAAAATCGTACGGGCATGTAAAAAAATATGTAATACATAGACATAAATTATAATTTATAATTACTCATTATTTTGATTGTTGACTACCATTTTTTATTATTATCTAATGCCTAACTGTTACATAGATTAATTTTGTCAGTTTTATTGTTACAGTGCTAGTGAACAGATGTCTGTGCGGTGTGCTCGTGTATTGTGCCTTCGAGGACGACTTCCTGATCCTTGGAGAGGATTTTTGGATACCGTCAGGACTTGGAGTTATACTTAGGGAAATGATTTATTAATAATGTTTTTTTATTATTATTATTGAATTACTTTATAGTACCATTACTGGGTATATCAGACATTATTTCTAAAGACTATTTCGGCTGTAGATATACATTATAATTGTATAATAATTGTTGACATGTGGAAAATAATTTTAATTAATATTTAGAATTATTTAGTGTTACTACTATACACAAATTATTGTACGTACTAAATATTTTACTACATATATTTTATTTTATATTTCAATATTCTTTTCAATATGTAATGAATTTCACGCACTTTCATATATTTTTTTTAATAATTACACACGATTGAAACATATTTCAGTCCATATTATTATCTAATTTAAATATTATTTCGATTATATTTTTATTATTACAGACAGACGAACTATAGACCTGGACGAGCCTTAGAAGGATGTGAGTGAGTGGCAGAAGGACATACCTACATCCTGATTTCAGCGTTGGAGATGATCATATTGTTGCAGAGCATCACACTGAGAACACCCCAACAAGTATTGATGCCCTTCAAGACTTATTTATAAGATTTATGTAAATAAATAAATAAAACTTATCCTCCTAAACATTAAGTACTCGTATATAAATTTAATATATAGCGAAAACAAATCGATACATAATCAATTAATGCCATTATTCAACACATACATATATTTTCATTTTCATATATTTCGCAGTTTCGACAGTATTTAAGGTATATACATCCTTACATTACATAACATATTCACATACAACATATACAAACATACATACTATTCAAACAATACCTATAGAAATTTAAAATCGTATCCGGCGATTCAAATTTCTGAAACGATGTAAACATATATAAAACAAACCCCTGAATCCATACTTGAAAACCGCAAGTCGTTATTTCACTTAGTTTTTGAGTTATTTAATTTTTATCGTGATATATACACAATAGAAATTTAGCTATCTTGAAACAAACATGATTGACATTGTTTTCAGCAATTCGAATTCCCGAATTTTCAATAGACATACACATGTCGTGAACGAAGCATTACTGAAAATGTTTTCAGGGATTCCATAGTACTGAAATTACTTTTACATATAGAAAATAATCCTATAAATCCAAATAAGATTAGGATAATTCGCTATCGCTCTTAGTTCTTGAAGTATTTAATTTTAATGTACTATATACAATATAAGAATCACATACGTAGTATTTAAAACTTTAAAAATTCAATATCTCGAAACTATACTCATATAAGTAATTGGAACTTTGCTCTATTTTTTCTGTAAAATCTTTTGCATCTCCTACATACATACATACATACATATACGAGTAATCTAATATTTTGAGAAACTTTGACATTCTAAATAAAACATAGGAAAAACCATTTCATTTGTATTATATTTATTAGTAACACATTTAACCCTCTTCATACACCAGTTGAAAAACACTTCATAATAAATTCGCACACTTTAAGCTCATGATTCATGACACACATATATTTTTTTCTACATCCATTGAGAAATATGATAAAAACACTTTGTGAATAATTTCATTTTTCATTTATCCCAGCTAAAAATTTACATTGCTATTTTAACCAGAAAAACTGCAAGTTGTTCTGTCAACTTCAATTATCAATATTCTGTTTTAAACTTTCAATTATCAATTTTCTGCTTTAAACTGCTAGCTTGAAAAGCCTACTTTCAAAATGGATGTAGAAAAAATTATATTGTTTCACTTAGAAAGAAAATCATGTCATTGAAAACAATACGTAAGGTACATATACTGTCACACTATTTATCATTATAGTTGCCATCAAATAAGTATGGACTGATGCTTAACTTTTCCCTTATTCGCACCCTTCGACGTTGCTGTATCTTTATAACTTAGCATTTTCAATATGACCACTGAATTGGCAACAGTATAGAAATGTCCAGTCCATACTAATTTGACGGCAAGTATAGTACTTTATACACTTAGGAAATTATTCATATACGTTTTCAAATTTGAAAATTTAGTATTTTCTTAGATATACGTACAAAATGACATACTTTTACTCTGTTATGCTTATATAGAATAATATACCTGAATAAAATCATACATGAAAACGCAAAATTGTTAATCCTTCTTCACACTAATATACCATACAATCATAATATTTAGTGCTGAGCTATAGGAGGCCCATGATGGCTCGCACGAGCCTCTTCTTAAAAGTTTTGTAATTTGGGAACCCATTGTTGTTTTTCTTTTGTTATTTTTTGTCCAAAAAAGAACACATAATATCTTAAAACATTTTCTTCGCGTAAGTTGAACGACAAAGTAGAACGGTACCCTATCAATTAATCGTCACTAACTATGCGGTGACGATTAAATTTTGAAGAATCATTCGTTCTCATTTTTATTAAATATAGAGCGAACACTTTGTTAAATTTTTTATAGCTCACCACTGATTATTGAATACAAACACATAATAAATACATATATAATATAGTTTATATTATTGTTAATTATTCTACAGACTTACGCTGTAGGAAAACACTCGTATTCTCATATTCAAAAGGAAAACAGCTTTATTACGAAAAAACGATATACTTTTACTTATGCTGTTGTATATAAAGATAGTAAAATCATTTATAAAAATACATATATGTGTGCTTGTATTCGTAATTGCATTGTTGATACTGTATTGTTGCACACACATTAAAATTATGTATGATATACTTTACATTTCTATATTTTTCTGATTGTATATCCATGCCATATATTGAATGCACTTATATAGTTAGGTACATATATAAATATCGCAAAACTGTATTACTGTAAATATGTTATTTAAACGTCGCAATAAACGTTATTCCTAATAAAAATTGGACTACATATTCTTGTTAAAAATCTATCATTCCTTAAGCATATATCTATGTATATTTAACGTAATTAGAGCACATATCATACTCGCTGTATTTGTGAAACTGCAAACGTCTTATACGAATAATGTATCACAAATACACATATCAAAAATTATTTATTCATTGTTAAAATAATGTATTTCATGTATTATATATTGTAATATCATTATTATGTAACACATCTGCGACAAATAAATCTTTGTTATAAATAACAAACTATTTCATTCCAATACGCCGATCAAAAATCCCATTCCAAAGATCTAGATTCATATCCCGCTTGCTAGCAAGCATTTTGTAGGTCGCCAATCTGCAACCAGAACGGCGACCTACAAAATCCTGCAAACCAAAGGTCCCAAATTCGATTCCCGCCTACTAGCTACCTCCATCCAGCAACCAGCCGAGCATATTCACCCCATCCTAGCTAGCGACCAGCAACCACCAGCCCGTGCCTAGCCTGCGGCCTAGGGACGGATCCTGGTGGCCAGCCGGCCAGCTAGCTAGAAATCCAGCCAGCTAGCTAGAAATCCAGCAAAAGCAAGTATATAGCTCGATTACGTAACTTCACGAAGCAGAGTGTCCGGTACGATACCATCACCCACGCTGAATGGCTGTAAATACATCAAACAGCTGTATATAAGGCTGAAATCTGTGGTGGGAGAGCTAGGATTCATGAATCCACCACCAGGCGATTGAAATTTGAATTTTGTGGGAGAATGTCTTGCTATAGCCTTTCGATTTTACGAATTTTAAATCTTGATGATCAGATGTCTTACTATAGCCAGTAAATTTGAATTTTGTGGGTACATGTCTTGCTATAGCCTTTCGATTCGGCGATTTTTAATATTTGGTCATGCTAGAGCCAGTAATTTTTATTTTTGTCGAGTATATGCCTTGGGATCGGCTGAAAATCCGTCTGAGAGCTCAAAAATGCTCGTAGCGGCCGTAAAATGCTACTTTTCAGCCGCTACGGCCCGAATTCGTTGATTTTACACGATTTTTGAAATTTATCGACCAGAAGCCTTGCTGTAGGCTGTATATTGTCGATTATGTAATCGAGCTGCCGTGGACCGCTCGCTGTATATTGACGATTACGTAATTGGCTGCCATGGTTCGCTCGCTGTATATCGGCGATTATATAATCAAGCTGTTGTGGTTCGCTTACCGATGCTCTTGGCTCGATTTAGCTGGTAGCTGGAATTGAACTTGGATTTTTTAGTTCGCAAGACTGCTGGTTGTAAATTGTTAAGCTGCTGCCGATCGCAAATCGATGCTCTAGATCTAGTTCGTATTTAGGTGATTGCAGGTTGCCTGAAAATTTTAATTTTGGGTATGGAAAAATTGGGATTTTGAATTGAAAGATTGTATTCATTTTGTTGTGTTTATTGGTCATTCATATAATACATTTTCAAATCTAATATATAACGATATGAGATTGAACTTAGAAATAAATAAAATAAAATATGTATCATAAAATGTGTATTAAGTTATGTATTTTCCACGTGGTTACATTATGTACGTATTTTGACATTTTTTCTAGGACTTATCGAGATGGAGATATTTTGTATGATATATAGTTACAAGACAGAAAAGTAGATCAATGTATATTATATTTTATAATGCAAATAGCTAGTGTGTCTATAAGTCTTAGAAAAACTATATCAGGTATCAGGATATTATGTAGAGCAATAAATAAATATATACCAAGTATGTACAATCACATATTAAGTTCTATCTTCAAATACAATTTGCATATATGTACGTATTAAGTCGAGAAAATGTATATTAAGTTATGTATTTTCCACGTGGTTACATTATGTACGTATTTTGACATTTTTTCTAAGACTTATCGAGATGGAGATATTTTGGATAATATATAGTTAGAAGACAGAAAAGTAGATCAATGTATATTATATTTTATAATGCAAATAGCTAGTGTGTCTATAAGTCTTAGAAAAACTATATCAGGATATTAAGTAGAGCAATAAATAAATATATACCAAGTATGTACAATCACATATTAAGTTCTATCTTCCAATACTATTTGCATATATGTACGTATTAAGTCGAGAAAATGTATATTAAGTTATGTATTTTCCACGTGGTTACATTATGTACGTATTTTGACATTTTTTCTAAGACTTATCGAGATGGAGATATTTTGTATGATATATAGTTACAAGACAGAAAAGTAGATCAATGTATATTATATTTTATAATGCAAATAGCTAGTGTGTCTATAAGTCTTAGAAAAACTATATCAGGATATTATGTAGAGCAATAAATAAATATATACCAAGTATGTACAATCACATATTAAGTTCTATCTTCAAATACAATTAGCATATATGTACGTATTTTTGTAAGTCGAGAACTAACGAAATTTGGATTTATTGTCAAATTTGGTTAATTTTTTAAGCTATTTCCTCGCGATTTATTTGTTTAATATGTTCATGTATGCATTTATTAATTGTATCTTTTAACAGCTAAGAAAAGTTAATAATAAAGAAATATATATTTGCAATTATAAACTTCATTAAAGAATATGAAAATAACGTGTAGTTAATACAACAAATTCGTCAGCAATACATATGTAAGTAAAAAATGTATTAATCAATAAATAGATCAATATATGAAATTAGTTTTTTTTAATTATTTAGCATGAATCTTACTTATTAAATACTTATCATAATAAAAAGAAAAATTGTAATACATTTACTTTGTAATGTAAGTATGAACCACACAAACTATACTAATTGCTTATCTTATATTTTAATAAAACATTAAGATTCAGTTTTTGTTTTCTGAAGCGTTTGAATGTTGGAATATGTGATTGTATAATATTTGATATGTATTAGTAAGTATACATTTTTATCGTATATAAGTATGTCAGGCTATGTACTATTTATATAGGTAGGTATAGGTATGTATATATATTTCACACACACATTGACAAATACATATATATGTAGGTTACACAGTACACATATAATAATGGAAACATAATAAATAAAACCAACACATTTATATTAAACGATATTATCGGCTATTATTATTTATGTATTTATATTTCATTGTCGTCCTTGTTAATCCCGTTTCCAAATCCGACGCACATTGCACACTGCACTAAGATCCACCAGAGAAAATGTATCAAATTCTAGTAGCTCAGAAGATTATGAACGAGATCCACTCAGCATTCACACTCGGCGAAACAAACGTATGACTAGTAGTGCACTCCACAAATCATCCTGGAATATCATCATTATTTAATGTGATGATGATGATAATATATGAGGATGATATATGGTTTTGGATGTTATCATAAATTATTTTCATGGCCCGTTATTCTATCTTTAACTATGCAGGAGTGGTGTATGAAAATATAAACTATGAACCAAATTGAAAATTCACAAAATTTCTGTGAAAATTCATGTAACTTTAAAAGCCTGTAACTCAAGATGCGATGTTGAAAAAAAATCGTGCGTAAAATTAAAAAAAAGAGAATTTCATGCTAAATCCAAATTTTCATGGCCCGTTATTCTATCTTTAACTATGCAGGAGTGGTGTATGAAAATATAAACTATGAACCAAATTGAAAATTCACAAAATTTCTGTGAAAATTCATGTAACTTTAAAAGCCTGTAACTCGAGATGCAATGTTATAAAAAAATCGTGCGTAAAATGAAAAGAAAGAGAATTTCATGCTAAATCCAAATTTTCATGGCCCGTTATTCTATCTTTAACTATGCAGGAGTGGTGTATGAAAATATAAACTATGAACCAAATTGAAAATTCACAAAATTTCTGTGAAAATTCATGTAACTTTAAAACCCTGTAACTCGAGATACGATGTTGAAAAAAAATCGTGCATAAAATGAAAAGAAAGAGAATTTCATGCTAAATCCAAATTTTCATGGCCCGTTATTCTATCTTTAACTATGCAGGAGTGGTGTATGAAAATATAAACTATGAACCAAATTGAAAATTCACAAAATTTCTGTGAAAATTCATGTAACTTTAAAAGCCTGTAACTCGAGATGCAATGTTATAAAAAAATCGTGCGTAAAATGAAAAGAAAGAGAATTTCATGCTAAATCCAAATTTTCATGGCCCGTTATTCTATCTTTAACTATGCAGGAGTGGTGTATGAAAATATAAACTATGAACCAAATTGAAAATTCACAAAATTTCTGTGAAAATTCATGTAACTTTAAAAGCCTGTAACTCGAGATGCGATGTTGAAAAAAAATCGTGCGTAAAATGAAAAGAAAGAGAATTTCATGCTAAATCCAAATTTTTATGGCCCGTTATTCTATCTTTAACTATGCAGGAGTTACTAAGAATACTAATTGCTTCGCCAGGGTAAGGGTTATCTTATATTTTAATAAAACATTAGGATTCAGTTTTTTTCTGAAGCGTTTGAATGTTGGAATATGTGATTGTATAATATTTGATATGTATTAGTAAGTATACATTTTTTCGTATATAAGTATCTCGGGCTGTACTATTTATACATATACTATTTATATAGGTAGGTATAGGTATGTATATATATTTCACACACACATTGACAAATAAACAATATACATATACCTATATGTAGGTCATACAGTACACATATAATTATGGAAACATAATAAATAAAACCAAATTAAACGATATTATCGGCAATTATTATTTAGGTATTTATATTTCACTGTCGTCGTTGTTAATTCCGTTTCCAAATCCGACGCACACTGCACACTGTAGTAAGATCCACCAGAGAAAATGTATCGAAATCTAGTAGCTCAGAAGTTTATGAACGAGATCCACTCAGCACTCACACTCCGCGAAACAAACGTATGACTAGTAGTGCACTCCACAAAAACATCCTGGAACATCATCATTATTTAATGTGATGATGATGATAATATGTGAGGATGATATATGGTTTTGGATGGTATCAAAAATTTTGATAAATTACCAATATTTTTTTTTCTAGATTATATAGTTCAATTTAAATTAAATTGTATACAGCGCTTTTTTGGGCTAATTAATGACTAGAGAAAAATATTATATACAAAAAATGATCAAGAATACTAATTTATTAGTAATAAAAAAAACGAAAATTCAACCAGCGGTTCTCAAAAGGTAAAACAAAAATATATTGTTTTAAATTGGACCCTATATAATTTTTTGGCCTATTAAATATAGATTTTTTTTTATTTCAACGATATTGTATAGGTTTATAATAATAATTATTATTATTTCGAGAACAATGGTATTAAACATTGAAAATAATGTTACAATTTTGCAATAGGCTATTCAATTTTCTATTGGTTAGGTTACACTAGTAGTAAAGCCAATTTTATTACATATTGTTAGGTCTAAACTGGAATACTGTATGCTGGTTTGAAATCCAATCTATTCTAAGTATATTTCTAATCTAGAATCTATACTATAAATTTTTTTAAATACTGTTATTTCAGATCTTGCAGACAATATCCCAGTTACGACTATGACTATAATGACTTCTTGTGCGAGATGAATATTCTGAGTTTAGTCTCGCGTCGAAAACTACAAAGTTGTCTGCACCTACATAAACTAATAAATGGTCTAATAGACGATCCTATTTCTCTTGGTTTAATACCAATAAATGTTCCGCGCGTTACCAGTAGGAAAAAACTACCTTTCAAATGTTGCAAGAACCAATTATGAACTGAAGTCTCCGTTATTTGTAGTATATTTAATTACTTAATTCATGACAGTAACACGGATGTAGACATATTTAGTGATTCTTTCAGTAAATTAAAAAAAAATATCAATAATCTATTAATCTGAAATTTAGTTTAATTTTTTTTATTGTTTAAGTATTGTTCATCATGTAATTTCTCTATTGTCCTCATTTGTCTATTTGTACCATTTTGAACATTTATACATTTTGTATAATAGTCCTGTAATTGGGATCCTAGATCCTGTTGGATAGATTTAATAATAAATAAAAATAAATAAAATATTACAATAATATTATTTTCCACAAAGACATGTCATGGATATGGATATTAAAATTAAGAAGAAACTAAAACAATAATAATAAAATATTTTGTATAAAACTTTTAATTCAGTACACCTTGCACTCTACGTCAAATGAGCAGGAGAGCAGGAAATTGCATAAAACAAAAATCCCATGTTAAATCCCTATGTTCACCCATAACTGCCAGTAATTTATTATATTTAACAAAGCCACATATGGGAGTTCCTTCCCCATTTCTAAATGTTTGTACCAAAGTACAAGTTCAGTATGAAATAATAATTGTAGCAGTTGCTTATAAGTCATAGAAAAAAGTTATTATCTTATTTTCAAATTTTGATTTTAGACTCACCGTTCAAAACAAAATTCTGCCAACATGCACAAAACAGTTCAATCAAAATCACATGTTTCATAAAAAAGTCTGCTTGAAATATGATGAATTCAGGTCCGGCAGGTCTTCTAAAACTATACCACAATAATAATAAAGACGTAACAACAATTATTATCACATGTCTGGCACTGTTTCATCAGTTTTTCCTTTTTTACCACGTGTTTGTTTCATTGTTTATTGTCATTACGTAGCGTATTTCTCAGACTGCAATGCTTTGAGGAAGAAGGCTAGGATTGGTCGAAATAGATTAGGTGGGGACAAGTGGTTCAACAACAAATTCATTTGAAATATGTAAAAATGTATTTATTTCAGACGAAAGAGAAATGAATTTATTTTTATGTTTTTGTAATGTGCATTACAAATTATGAATTTGTTGTTTATTAATATGTTATAATAAACTATTTTACAATATCTATAATTTTATAGCAGGCAGGAAATTTAATACCGGTTAAAAGTTTTTGTCTGCAAACCGGTGTCAAGGATAGTTTAATACTTAGCAATATTTTGATGGAAAAGTAGACAAATATATGATTTATGGCTAAATGGTTATTCAAAGAATTTTTTACTTATTTTTCCCGTAATCTACGTGTCCGATATAGGGTAGTAACATAGTTTTCGTTAATTAGTTTTGTGTTCAAAATTTTGATAAGGACAAATATGATTTATGGCTAAATATTTGTTCAAAGAATTTATTTATTTTTCCCGTAATCTACGTGTCCAATATAGGGTAGTAACATACTTTTCGTTAATTAGTTTTGAGTTCAAAATTTTGATGGAAATGTGGTCTTAGAAGGTAAGGACAAATATGATTTATGGCTAAATGGTTGTTCAAAGAATTTTTTACTTATTTTTCCCGTAATCTACGTGTCCGATATAGGGTAGTAACATACTTTTCGTTAATTATTTTTGTGTTCAAAATTTTGATGGAAATGTAGTCTTAGAAGGACAAATATGATTTATGGCTAAATGGCTGTTCAAAGAATTTTTTACTTATTTTTCCCGTAATCTACGTGTCCGATATAGGGTAGTAACATACTTTTCGTTAATTAGTTTTGTGTTCAAAATTTTGATGGAAATGTAGTCTTAAAAGGGGTAAGGACAAATATGATTTATGGCTAAATGGTTGTTCAAAGAATTTTTTATTTATTTTTCCCGTAATCTACGTGTCCAATATAGGGTAGTAACATACTTTTCGTTAATTAGTTTTGTGTTCAAAATTTTGATGGAAATGTAGTCTTAGAAGGTAAGGACAAATATGATTTATGGCTAAATATTTGTTCAAAGAATTTATTTATTTTTCCCGTAATCTACGTGTCCAATATAGGGTAGTAACATACTTTTCGTTAATTAGTTTTGAGTTCAAAATTTTGATGGAAATGTAGTCTTAGAAGGTAAGGACAAATATGATTTATGGCTAAATGGTTGTTCAAAGAATTTTTTACTTATTTTTCCCGTAATCTACGTGTCCGATATAGGGTAGTAACATAGTTTTCGTTAATTAGTTTTGTGTTCAAAATTTTGATGGAAATGTAGTCTTAGAAGGTAAGGACAAATATGATTTATGGCTAAATATTTGTTCAAAGAATTTATTTATTTTTCCCGTAATCTACGTGTCCAATATAGGGTAGTAACATAGTTTTCGTTAATTAGTTTTGAGTTCAAAATTTTGATGGAAATGTAGTCTTAGAAGGTAAGGACAAATATGATTTATGGCTAAATGGTTGTTCAAAGAATTTTTTACTTATTTTTCCCGTAATCTACGTGTCCGATATAGGGTAGTAACATACTTTTCGTTTATTAGTTTTGTGTTCAAAATTTTGATGGTAATGAAGTTTTAGAAGTCAAGGACAAATATGATTTATGGCTAAATGGTTGTTCAAAGAATTTTTTACTTATTTTTCCCGTAATTTACGTGTCCAATATAGGGTAGTAACATACTTTTCGTTAATTAGTTTTGTGTTCAAAATTTTGATGGAAATGTAGTCTTAGAAGGTAAGGACAAATATGATTTATGGCTAAATGGTTGTTCAAAGAATTTTTTACTTATTTTTCCCGTAATCTACGTGTCCGATATAGGGTAGTAACATACTTTTCGTTTATTAGTTTTGTGTTCAAAATTTTGATGGTAATGAAGTTTTAGAAGTCAAGGACAAATATGATTTATGGCTAAATGGTTGTTCAAAGAATTTTTTACTTATTTTTCCCGTAATTTACGTGTCCAATATAGGGTAGTAACATACTTTTCGTTAATTAGTTTTGTGTTCAAAATTTTGATGGAAATGTAGTCTTAGAAGGTAAGGACAAATATGATTTATGGCTAAATGGTTGTTCAAAGAATTTTTTACTTATTTTTCCCGTAATCTACGTGTCCGATATAGGGTAGTAACATACTTTTCGTTTATTAGTTTTGTGTTCAAAATTTTGATGGTAATGAAGTTTTAGAAGTCAAGGACAAATATGATTTATGGCTAAATGGTTGTTCAAAGAATTTTTAATTTATTTTTCCCGTAATCTACGTGTCCAATATAGGGTAGTAACATACTTTTCGTTAATTAGTTTTGTGTTCAAAATTTTGATGGAAATGTAGTCTTAGAAGGTAAGGACAAATATGATTTATGGCTAAATGGTTGTTGAAAGAATTTTTTATTTATTTTTCCCGTAATCTACGTGTCCAATATAGGGTAGTAACATACTTTTCGTTAATTAGTTTTGTGTTCAAAATTTTGATGGAAATGTAGTCTTAGAAGGTAAGGACAAATATGATTTATGGCTAAATGGTTGTTCAAAGAATTTTTAATTTATTTTTCCCGTAATCTACGTGTCCAATATAGGGTAGTAACATACTTTTCGTTAATTAGTTTTGTGTTCAAAATTTTGATGGAAATGTAGTCTTAGAAGGTAAGGACAAATATGATTTATGGCTAAATGGTTGTTCAAAGAATTTTTTATTTATTTTTCCCGTAATCTACGTGTCCAATATGGGGTAGTAACATACTTTTCGTTAATTAGTTTTGTGTTCAAAATTTTGATGGAAATGTAGTCTTAGAAGGTAAGGACAAATATGATTTATGGCTAAATGGTTGTTCAAAGAATTTTTTATTTATTTTTCCCGTAATCTACGTGTCCAATATAGGGTAGTAACATACTTTTCGTTAATCAGTTTTGTGTTCAAAATTTTGATGGAAATGTAGTCTTAGAAGGTAAGGACAAATATGATTTATGGCTAAATGGTTGCTCAAAGATTTTTTTGCTTATTTTTCCCGTAATTTACGTGTCCGATATAGGGTAGTTACAAAAACTGTTATGGGCTTCAAGTAAAGTATCACTTCCGGTTTATCAATTTCAGTCAAAATATAATATGTTGTTCCCTTTGATATAAAAATCCTAAATACTAAAATTGAATTTTTTTAGATTATATTTTAATACAGCTCTACATGAAAAACTGTTATTGGCTTCAAGTAAAGTATCACTTTCGGTTTGTCAATTTCAGTCAAAAACTAATAGGTTGTTCCCTTTGATATAAAAATCATAAATACTAAAATTAAAAAAATTTAGATTATATTTTAATACTGTTCTTCTTGAAAAACTGTTACGGGCTTCAAGTAAACTACCACTTCCGGTTTGTCAATTTCAGTCAAAATGTAATATGTTGTTCTCCTTGATATAAAAGTCCTAAATACTAAAATTGAAATTTTTTAGATTATATTTTAATACAGGTCTTCATAAAAAACTGTTACGGGCTTTAAGTAAAGTACCATTTCCGGTTTGTCAATTTCTGTCAAAATATAATATGTTGTTCCATTTGGTTAATCTTTTTGTGTTTATATTTGAAAAAAATATATAGATGTCTTTTCCCGTTCCCGAAATATTAATTTTTTATAGTTTTCCTACACAAATACACTATATCCCTGACTACAATTGTTTGTCACCGAGATATGCTGCGGACTTAACACTATGTTTCCCAACAAAAATTACAGTAAAAAGAAGAGTTCATTAAAATGAAATAGTTATATATTTCGCTCTCTGTGTTACAAAAAATAAATATTTGCGAGTAAGTGTACAATCCTGTTCGTTGTTATTCTATGACATGTTGTCTCTGTCTTACAATGTATACGATAAATATGTTGTAAGACAGAGACAACATGTCATAGAATAACAACAAACAGGATTGTACACTTACTCGTAAATATTTATTTTTTGTAAGACAGAGAGCGAAATATATAACTATTTCATTTCAATGGACTCTTCTTTTTACTGTAATTTTTGTTGGGAAACATAGTGTTAAGTCCGCAGCATATCTCCATGACAAGTAATTGTAGTCCGGGATATAGTGTATTTTTCTAGGAAAACTATAAAAAATTAATATTTCGGAAAATTGACAAACCGGAAGTGATACTTTACTTGAAGCCCAAAACAGTTTTTCATGAAGAAATGTATTAAAATATAATCTAATATTTATCAATTTTAGTATTTAGGTCTTTTATATCAAGTGAAACAACTTATTATATTTTGACTGAAATTGACAAAGCGGAAGTGATACTTTACTTGAAGCCCATAACAGTTTTTCATGAAGAACTATATTAAAATATAATCTAAAACCTTTCAATTTTAGTATTTAAGACTTTTGCATCAATGGGAACAACATATTAGATTTTGAGTAAAATCGATAAACCGAAAGTGATACTTTACTTGAAGCCCGTAACAGTTTTTCATCAAGAACTATATTAAAATATAATCTAAAAATTTTCAATTTTAGTATTTAGGACTTTTATATCAAGAAGAACAACATACTGTATTTTGAGTGAAATTGACAAACCGGAAGTGGTACTTTACTTGAAGCCCGTAATAGTTTTTCATGAAGAACTATATTAAAATATAATCTAAAAATTATCAATTTTAGAATTTAGGACTTTTATATCAAGGGGAACAACATATTATATTTTGACTGAAATTGACAAACCAGAAGTGGTACTTTACTTGAAGCCCATAACAGTTTTTCATGAAGAACTATATTAAATATAATCTAAAACTTTTCAATTTTAGTATTTAGGACTTTTATATCAAGGCAAACAACATATTGTATTTTGACTGAAATTGACAAACCGGAAGTGATACTTTACTTGAAGCCCATAACAGTTTTTCATGAAGAACTGTATTAAAATATAATCTATTTTTTTTTAATTTTAGTATTTAGGACTTTTATATCAAGGGGAACAACATATTATATTTTGACTGAAATTGACAAATCGGAAGTGATACTTTACTTGAAGCCCATAACAGTTTTTAATGAAAAACTATATTAAAATATAATCCAAAACATTTCAATTTTACTATTTAAGACTTTTATATCAAGGATAATAACATATTAGATTTTGACTACAATTGATAAACCAGAAGTGATACTTTACTTGAAGCCCATAACAGTTTTTAATGAAAAACTATATTAAAATATAATCAAAAACTATCCAATTATAGTATTTAAACTTTTATATCAAGGGGAACAATATATTATATTTTGACTTAACTTGATAAACCAAAAGTGACACTTTACTTGAAGCCCATAACAGTTTTTAAGGAAGAACTGTATTAAAATATAATCCAAAACTTTTAAATTTTACTATTTAAGACTTTTATATCAAGGGAAACAACATATTAGGATTTGACTAAAATTGATAAACCGGAAGTGATACTTTACTTGAAACCCATAACAGTTTTTAATGAAGAACTATATTAAAATATAATCCAAAACTTTTCAATTTTAGTATTTAAGACTTTTATAATTAAGGGGAACAACATATTACATTTTCACTAAAATTGATAAACCGAAAGTGATACTTTACTTGAAGCCCATAACAGTTTTTAATGAAGAACTATATTAAAATATAATCCAAAAGTATTCAATTTTACTATTTAAAATATTTATATCAAGGGGAACAACATATTACATTTTGACTTAACTAAATAAACCGGAAGTGATACTTTACTTGCAGCCCATAACAATTTTTAATGATAAACTGTATTAAAATATAACCCGAAACTTTTCAATTTTACTATTTTAGGCTTTTATATGTACCTATGAAATTTTATAAATTTAAGTATATATTTTTTTTACAAATATATTTCCCCATTTACCAATACATCCCTAACTTAGGGGAGGCTAATAGAGTCTGCTTTAAGACATCGCTTCCGATTAATTGTCTCCCAGGCGGTCATGCATTATTCATATTTTTAAATAAATAAAATAAATATTTCATCACGGCAAATTACCCATTGCTGGGTGTGCCAATCTGTTATGTATAGATATCGGTAATGATGGAATATTTGTACCGTGCAGGCACTTACCAGGCGTCACCTTACGGGCACTCATTGCTGGCGTGGAGAGTGCGCCACAGGGGTCAATTTTGTGCCATTAAAATGTGATGAAATTTTTGGCGTCGGTCGGGATCGAACCCGGGTCCCCAGATTCGCGACCAGACACTCAGGCACACGGCCACGAGACCATATTTTTAAAGTGATTAAAGCTACTTTAAGGATTGTTTCCGTACCTACATTTAAAAAATTGGACAATAATTTAAACTGACATGTGACACGACCATATCCTCGGCAAAACATTAATTATATTTTACCCTAACTTTAAAATGTAAATGAATTTAATTTTAATGTATCTAATATTCGCGACTTTAACTAAACTATTGCTGCCTTCTTGTGGCTGTAGAAAGTCTCAACAAAGCTTTAGACAAGTCCTGCTGTTGATCAAAGGCTTAAACCAGCCTTTACACTCCTTAGAAACTTAGCTGGACCCTTGTATTGTAAACCGTACTTGTTTAACAATATCTTTAAACAAATACAATTTTTTTGGGAAAGGAAACCTATTTCTGAACGAACAGATATTTATTTAAACTAACTCTAAAAAAAACTAAGTTTCGCCGATTTATTTACGACATTGTAACGAGTTACGACGCCCGGTAGGTTAACATAGATAGACATTAATAATGTGCCCCGTAAAAGAAATGTAGAAGAAAATATGATTATTTGAATTAAATTCAACAACATAAATCTATTTTCAGGAGAAAAATGAATTTACTTTTGTGTTATGTTCCACTATTCGGAACCGAAGATCGATTCCATTACCCGGAACCGGAACCGAAGATCGGTTCCATTACTCGAAACCGGAACCGAAAATCGGTTCCACTACCCGGGTATCCGGGAACCCGGATAGTTTTGGAACCGGGTACCTGGTTTCAAATTTTTTCGGTTCTTGACAACACTAGTAGTAACATACTTTTCGTTAATTAGTTCATGTTCAAAATTTTGGTGGAAATGTAGATTGAAGGTATGGACAAATATATGATTTATGGCTAAATGGTTGTTCAAAGAATTTTTTATTTATTTTTCCCGTAATCTACGTGTCCAATATAGGGTAGTAACATACTTTCGGTTTATTAGTTCATGTTCAAAATTTTGGTGGAAATGTAGACTGAAGGTATGGACAAATATATGATTTATGGCTAAATGGTTGCTCAAAGAATTTTTTATTTATTTTTCCCGTAATCTATGTGTCCGATATAGGGTAGTAACATACTTTTCGTTAATTAATTTTATGTTCAAAATTTTGGTGGAAATATAGACTGAAGGTATGGACAAATATATGATTTATGGCTAAATGGTTGTTCAAAGAATTTTTTATTTATTTTTCCCGTAATTTACGGGTCCGATATAGGGTAGTAACATACTTTTCGTTAATTAGTTTTGTGTTCAAAATTTTGATGGGAATGTAGTCTTAGAAGGTAAGGACAAATTTGATTTATGGCTAAAAACACGTCGTTAAGAAAATCTATAAACGCACTATTTGATACAATGTATAAATTAAATCACAGCACACAATACAGAAACTGTCAAAATATGAAATTTCAATTGTTAGCGGGAAGCGATACAAAGTCGCATTTTTTAAAACTCTCAATAGATTTTTTTTTATAAAAAACAATTTTCGTTAGCCCTGTTAACGCACTCGTCCTTGGTAAAACTCGTCTCACGGCTCGTTTTCCAAACTTAGATTCGTACGTTAACAGATTGCCTTATGATACTTGTATTTCAATGTACTATTATTTATTATAAATCTAATACTAGTACTGTATTTTAAAATATTAATTCATTGTATTGTATACTGTATAGTATTGCTATGCCTTTATACCCAAATTTGGATACAGCAACAATTATTAAATTGAGGAAAATGCCAAGTTATTGACCGAAAATATTTTGAAAATTAAAACAAAAACAGTATTAATCATTAGAATATAGTGGATTTAAATTGTATTTTTCATATTTTAGTTGATAACTATGTAACAAACATGATTTTATTGGAAAAACGCTTAATGCAAAATTTGATAAATTTTCAATTTGCTGGGAAGTCTTTTTCACATACCTTGTCTCAGGATAAACCTGGACATTTTACCAAGATATCAATATACAAATTAGTAACCCACGTTGTCCTTTGGGCCCTGGGTTAGTCTAGGCGCACTATATTTTATTGAATTTAATTTTAGAAATGAAATAAATTACAGGTAGAGGTGACTACCACAGATTTGATATTACAAAATACAAATACAAAAAAAAAGAAAGGAATGGTCGAGCACGGCTCAGCAAAACCAGAAGAGTACAACCATCCTTTCGCTATGAAGTACAAATTGTAAATGAGGTGTTAGGATTCATATTTTTTTTAAATAATGAGTTATCTAATACTTGATAATGACGTAGCCACCAGCAAAAGGCTTGTGCTGCAGACCGAAATAAACAAATAATAGTTTTTAATCATAGATAAATTTACGTAATTTTAATTTTAAATTAATGTTGTTTAATGTAAAAACAACCAATGTCCAAATTTAGTATTTTTTGAACTAATAATTCAATTAATTTCTATGGAAAATAAAATCGAAACCTGTAATACCATCTTGTGTTCATTTCTGAATTAATTATATATATGTAATATATTTTTCTTCGATCAACTTGTGAAAAATTGTTAGAAAATAGTGCAAAATCTCGCTGCTTCGCGTAGTAATTTTTGTACATATTAAATAAATATATTTTCTACGCTAAAATAAAAAGATCTATATATTTCAATTTCAAACACAAGTTAACAAGTAACAATCTAAAAATAGAACTTTGGTTTGTGCAAGTCTGCTACATCCTAATGTTCACGCGCGCTGAGAAGCATAAATTTATGATTTTTCTAATATTTTATTTTATTGGATTTATTTATAAAAATTGCGAATTTCAACACGTTGGTGCTGCCACCAAGCAACAAAAAAATATACTACTAGGCCTAGAATATTTAAATATAATAATATAATAAATGATTTTGTATAAATCGTGTTATGTTTTTAAACTAATTCTTATAGTGTTTTCTCCACGATAGCTGTGAGTGCCTATGAGGTGACACCTGATAAACCTTCTCATACAATAATATGCATAATATATTTATATTTAACTATTTATAAATACAAATAACTTGTAGAATGTTTAAATATAATACAATTTTATATAAATGGTAAATATTTGTATTTCGACCTTACTCGAATATAGAAGCCATTACATTTTGTGTAAATCGGATAACCGGAAATCGCACTTTACTAGAAGTTCAAAATTATTTTTTCGCGATTGTTATTATAAAAATTAAAGATTATTGAATTTTCTACAGGCATGCATTAATAATTTTTCTATATATTTTATAGATAAATTAATAAAATAATCAATTTTATAAATCCCGGAGTCTCGGTTTTAAAGATAAACACAATTTCTTAGTTACACAATTCATATTTCAAATGCATGTAACTGACAGATAAATGTCACTGTTAAAAAAATAATCATTTCAAATTAATAATAGTTCATTTTAAAAAGAAAATTGTAAATAGAACAATAGTTACCTCTATGGAAACGAACTCAATATACATAGTTTCCAGCATTCACGGCATATTACCCATTGCTGGGTGTGCTAATCTGCTTTGTCATGATCACATATTTGTATCGTGCGGGCGTTTACTAAGCGTCACCACACGGGTACTGATTTCTGGCGTGCAGAATGCACCACAGGGTTAAATTTTGTGCCATTTAAAATTCGAAATATTTGGTGTTGCTAGGGATTGAATCCGATTCCCCAGATTCACGACCAGACACTCAAGCACGCGGCCATGAGACCCCATAGGTGTATTTAAATTAATAAAAATTAAATGGCGGGAGGTAATGTGTTGGTCACATCAGATTTTTATATAACGAACTCGAATTTGTTCCACCGTGTACAATAATAAGCAATTATAATGTTTTCTTTTGTAATAAATAGATACATTTTATGATAGTTTTTACGACAAAGAAAAGAATCTATTTCAATAGCCCCAATAAACCATACCCTTGTTAGCCAAATCAGATGGGTAAAGGCTATACAGGCCTTGGGATCAACATACTTTTTAAATAAGTAATATTTACGCAGTTCTTTCTGAATTTTTGTGCAGTCAACACCAAGAAAGATGCAATAAGTGTTTGTGTTCTTATATCCATCAATTTGAAATTGTTTTATTAATTAGAGAGTTAGAACTGCTGCAGAAATCGCACTAGAAGTAGTTTATTTGGTAACATATTCTACCTATTTGTTTATATTTCCAGTAAATTTTAACAATATAGTTATTTGGAGAGGTGAAAATAATGGAGATTCAGTCCTTTGTTAAAATATTATTTATTGAAAACAATACCGAAGTTTCGGTCTCAATTACACCATCCTCAGGGTTATGTTTAAAATGTTTTTAGATTTGTTGAAAAATAATGAATTGTACATAATTAAAAAAGGAGGTTGTAGATGTCAAACTATAAAAATATAAATAACACGTACATTCTTATCATTATAAAACTACAACCTCCTTATTTTTTATTTATGTACAATTCATTATTTTTCAACAAATTTAAAAACATTTTAAACATAACTCTGAGGATGGTCTAATTGAGACCGAAACGTCGGTATTGTTTTTAATAAATAATATTTTAACAAAGGACTGAATCTCCATTATTTTCACCTCTCCATATCATTCGATTAAAACTTATTACAATATACTTTATATCGAGCTTTGTACATTATTCTCCACTACCTGTTGAGTTCTTGGAATAGGGGTCGCCTCTGCCAGCTTCGTTATTGGATCGAGCCAATCTACAAGTAAGGGATGTTACTAGCCCCCTAACCAATCAACAATAGGCATACAAGAGGGCGGGGGGCCCATGTAGCTCTTTCATTTTGAAAACATACATGGAATACCGAATTCGTTCGTATTGACAAATATAAATTACGCACATAAACCAAATGTTAAAATTTATTAAATTAAAGTTGTCAGAATACTGTCAACAGCTGTTGAAGATTTGCGTTTATTCCATAAAAGTTTATGAGGGGGGGCAAATTCTTAGATTATGATTCTGTGTTCTGTGCAAGTTACTATGTGTTACTATTAATTGTTTTCCAAAGAATAAAATTAAACAACTAAATTTTAAACATTTTCAAATTAATTAGTGCCACTGTGATTTAATTTTTAACTAATAAAACAGATTTGATAGTAGAGTTTTATTTGAAAAATGCGCTAATGCGTGCTCATGTAGGAAATCATGTGATACACAGTACCTGTGTACCATAGACGAATATACGTAGGGAGGTGAACTCGTGTCCGTCTTTTGTTTTTTCAGATGTTCAAGTGTTAGTTATTGTTCTAAATGGTCAAATTTCAAACTTATATCAAATATAATAATTTGTTGAAGTGTATAAAGAGATTGATTCATTTCATTCGATAAAATTGTCCAGTGAAAATTATAATTTCCGTGAATCGTAACCAGGGCGCTGGTTGTTGTTTCAACTCTTGGAATCATGGAAACATGTCGTTATATCTATGGGTTGATTTCGTGGTAACAGCGAAACAGTTGAAAAAGTGTTACGTTAGGTAGTATGAGATAAACTATTGCATTTAATTAATTTTTAAGTCATTTCTTGATCGTGGTAGTATTTATATCTGATTTCCATAAATTTTAAATTAAGTCAAATGAATTACGCGTCGTATGGGAAGCACATCCTTCCTGCGTTCTGTCTTTGTGCAAGTTATGACGAGTCCCCGACATGGGTTTTCAAACGATTAAAATGTAAGTAACAAATTTTTGATCATTTTTAAAGTAATTAGAGCAATTGTGATACATTTTTTTACTATTGACCAGTACAATTTAATTTTGTTGTGAAATGCTCGGTAATACGTAAGTCACGTGGTTAGCAGTCATCTGTTTTAAAGACTTGAAGAGGTGTGTACTCGCGGTCGTCTTTTGTTTTGTCAAATGTTCAATCTTTAATTATTGCTCTAAATGGTCAAATTTTACATTTGTTTAAAAGATATGGATGTTTCGAAGTGTGAATGGTGATTATTTCATTCTATTTGATGAAATTGTCTAGTAAAAAGTATTATTTCCGTCATTCGCAATGATGGCGCTGGTGATGAAGGTGCTTATCTATTCTTTGTAACATGTCTATGGTTGACTACATGGTAACGACCACAGATAATATAAAACGTACTTAACGACCAAACAATTGTAAAAGTGATTTACCCTGGTGTTATGGGGTAAGCTATTTAATTTCATTAATTTTTAAAGTAATCTCTTGATCGTGGTAATATTTTTAACTGATTTAAACAAATTTTAAAGTAATTCAACGAAATTACGCATCAGATTGGGCAGCCATTATTGAATTCATCTTTCCTTTGTTCTGAAGTCATGCAAGTTTGGGCGAGGTCTTGCAAGTTATCAGAGGACTTTTAAATAACAAATTTAGGTCATTTTCAAAGCAATTAGTGCAATTGTAATACAATATTTAACTATACAGCGCAATTTTATTCGATTTTATGGTGAAATGGGAAGTTTTGTGGTTGGCGTTCTTTTGTTCTAGAACGATTCGTGGCATTCTTTTGTTTTAGAACAATAGAGGTAAGGCGTGGTCTTCTACTGTTTTATCAAGTGATATAGTGTTTATCATTATATGGAATGATAAAAAATTTAAATTATATAAAAGATATGAATTTGTTAATGTGTGTAAAATGATTATTTTGTTTCTTTGAATACTTTCGTGAAATATAATTTCTATGGCCTCACGTTCGGCGTTTGTCATTTGTTTTAACTGTGGAAAAGGCTAGTAATCTTTTGTTTATTACAATGTAAGGGTGAAACAGTTGAATAAAAGTAGATGGGGTTCTTAACGCAATTCATTGAATTATGGTGAATTCAGGACCTTCCAAAGGCATTTGGTGTCCGGGGTCTGCTAGCAATAATTACTGTATATTATTATCTATACAAGAAAACGAATAATCATATATTGTAATTTGATATTAATTTATGTTTTTATGTTCCAGGATAATATCTGTGAATCAAATTTGAGGATCGCGCAGCTTCAGAAGTATACTCTGTCGTCCTGTTCGAGGAAAGAAGCAACAGTTGGTTCTAGGAAGAAATTAGCTTCTCCGTCCTTCAATGTAAGTTCTCATGTTTTTTTTTTTATATTTGTACATTTTGTTATGAATATTTAATGATTTGCTGGTATGGTTAATTAGTAAGAGATTGTAGTTGCAAATTTTGCACATATCTTTTATTTACCTTTCGGAAACTATATATAACGCCAAAAAAGTTATGTATTTCAAAAAGTATGAACCCTCTGTCTTTCATATTTGTGTTGGTAATTCTACATCTACAACAAATAAAAAATAACGATATACCACCTAAATATAGCCACCTACTAAAGATTGGCTATTATTTAACACCTCGATAAATGACAATCAATCTTTAGTAGGTGGTTATATTTATGTGTTATATTGTCATTTGGTATTTGTTGTAGATGTAGAATTACCAACACAAATATGAAAGACATAGGGTTCATACTTCTTGGAATACATAGCTTTTTTTGGCGGTACAATGTTTATTTGTGTGTAGGTATTTATTGGTCCCCCAAATTAGAGAAGCCAGAAAAAGGAAGCGAATACAGTTTATCAAGAATCCAACCGGAAATCAAAGGTCAAAATCCCGGAAATGAACAAATGATTCCTCCGATGATTCGTACACCATGGAAATAAATGTGAGTTTCAATATTGTTTATTTTACATGATTATATTGCTAAATAGACATATTTTTAAATACTTGAGTTCACTACTCAAAAACTTCAAAGTTTCAGCATAGTTTTTATTTGAAAAATAATAAATCATATTAATGTTCATTCTGTTCGTCTGAAATGTTAATAAATTTAACCTTTGTCTTATACAGTAGAATCCCTATCATCCGATCATGTGTTACCTGCCCAGTAATCCGGCTTTTTTGGGCGGGCTCCTTGCAAGAAAATTACAAGAACAACTATTAGAAATGATATTTCCGGTTGAGAAACAAGAAATAACTGAACTGCTTTTGTTTTATAATATATACGAAATGTGCGCTACCTGTTCAGTAATCCGGCATTTTCAGGCGCGTTCCTTGCAAGAAAATTTCATGAACAAGTGTTTGAAATATCATCCGGCTATGAAACTGAAGATAATTACAGAAACTGCGTTTGTTTTATAATCTACACTAAATGTGCGCTACCTGTTCAGTAATCGGCGTTTTCGGGTGCGCTCCTCACAAGAAAACTTGAAGAACAAGTGTTAGAAATGTCATTTCCGGTTAAGAAATACAAGAAAATTATTGAACTGCGTTTGTTTTATAATATTACCGAAATGTGCGCTACCTGTCAAGAAATCCGGCGTTTTCAGGCGTGCTGCTCACAAGAAAACTTGAAGAACAAGTGTTAGAAATGTCATTTCCGGTTAAGAAACACAAGAAAATTACTGAACTGCGTTTGTTTTATAATCTATACTAAATGGGCGCTACCTGTTGAGTAATCCGGCGTTTTCAGGCGTGCTGCTCACAAGAAAACTTGAAGAACAAGTGTTAGAAATGTCATTTCCGGTTAAGAAACAAAGAAAATATTGAACTGCTTTTGTTTTATAATATTTACGAAATGTGTGCTACCTGTTATGTAATCCGGAGTTTTCGGGCGTGCTCCTTGCAAGAAAACTTCAAGAACAAGTGTTAGAAATATCATTTCCGGTTAAGAAACATAAGAAAATTGCTGAACTGCTTTTGTTTTAAAGTCTCGAAATGTGCGTTACCTGTCCAGTAATCCGGCGTTTTCGGGTGCGCTCCTCACAAGAAAACTTGAAGAACACGTGCTAGATATGTCATTTCCGGATAAGAAACACAAGACTGAACTGCTTTTGTTTTATAATGTACGAAATGAACGAAATACATCATTATTTCAGTAAAATTTTCAAATGTATAATATTTTACGTTCAAGTTGAAAAATGCAATTCACTTTCTTGCTTTTATTTGTTGTTTTGTAATAAAAATACAGTAGTTTGTTATTTTCTCAACAACTTTCCAGTAATCCGGCACAACGCTGGTCTGATTTCGGATTAGTGAGAGTCTACTGTATATTTAAAAATTTAATGTAAATATATTAGTTTTAGGTTCAAAAAATAAATATAAAAGGTTTTGCAGGAAAATTCAAAATTCATTTAATTTTTGAAATGTTTCCATTTTTTGGACTTCTGGTTATTGTTCATTTTGGCTATTATTAAATAAAAATTTCTTATTGTTTTAATAATAAATCAAACACTACAAGTTTTTTTTGTTAAAAATGATTGATAAAAGTGTTATATAGCTGGCGTGCCTTAAGATGAGACTGGACTTGCCAATTTTAGATGTTGATGGAGTCTTTTCCTCGTTATAACAATAGCATATTATAATTACAACTACATTTCAACTTTAGGTTCTGCATATTTAAAGTCAGTCTTAACTAAACGCGCGCCATCTATAAATATGTAGATGTTATTACAATTAAAAGAATTAATATGAAACTGATATGTGGGAGTCAAGTATCATGCATTTGTACAAAATAATATTTTGGGGCTTTTGCGAAATTCATATAAAAGTATTTAAACTAATATTGTTACATCCGTGGAGGTTCTAATGCAATTTTAATTATAAGGTATTTTAAAAGATTAAGGCCTTTGAAATAAAATAAAAGAAATATATAAACTATACAATATGCGCCATTACTTATTAACAAATAATAAAATATCCTAGTGGTTTCGGACTCCCCGTACCTGGAGATGGAGAAGATGCTGAGTTCTCGACTTGCAAAGATCCTGATTGCTAAGTTCCTGATTGCAGAGTTCATCAATGTGTCATAAAATGTGCCTCGTCTTTACTATCGCTATTTGCAATATTGCATGAACTTAACTAACTGTAAATTCATTTTCCTCCTGAAAATATGATATATTTATCGTTGTTGAAAATGTAATCAAAACGATCATATTTTCTTTTATTCTTTATTTCCGAGGCACATTGTGAATGTTTTTTTTCCCTATTAATATCGAGTGTCGAAATTCGCATAATATCGTAAATAATTTGGCGAAGTTTAAGTTTAAATAATAATTATTCGTTCGTTTAAAATAGTTAAAGAATTGAGTGACAATATAAGGAATTCTGAAGATATTGTTAATTTTTTAATTAACAAAAATCCATTTAAACTGTCTTATGAAGAAAAACTATTTGTCAAAGAATTTCCGAAATTTTTTTGTGAACTTTTGTACATGAAAGGGGAAAAATATGCGCACATCCCTTGAAAAAATGTAACTTTCAATTATAAGGCATTTGACGTTGAATGAAAAAAAAATTTCGTCTGCGGCGCATTTTTTTTCTGGATAACTTGCCTCACCAAAGTTTTAGTGCACGAGACGCCACTTATAGTTACTTATTTAAATTATTTTTAGTTTATCTGCATTTATACATGTAAATTTTAAGAATATTTCATTTCTGTAAAATATACGAGCACATTAATCAATAATATTAATTAGTTTTATTAATATTGTAATTTCAATATATTTTAAATTTTATGTTCTAAAAATAATGAAAAATTGAATTTTTCTATTTTTATTTAAATATATATTTTTAAATTATTGTATTTTAATAATCCTTTTATTATTGGTTAAAAATGGCATGTGCTAATCTTTTATTAATTAATAATTTAAAGTTAGAGTATTTCTTAAAGTATTTTTCTTATTTATAATGAATACTTGTGAAGTTAATCTCCGTACGACCTGCTCTTTCTAAGAGACAGTAGTTTATTCGGCACTTCCTTAAGCCGAGCTTACAAACCTCGCAGTGGTGCAAATACAAATAAATTGCGTACAGTACAGGTGGTTAATGACGTACAAGTATTATTCAAATATACTTTGGTTTTGTAATGTCTTTTCAGACCTTGGAAGCGGAAATTCCTTTCGAGTTGAATTTCAGTGTCAAATATTCTTTAATATTTGAGTCAGCTACTTACAAGCAAAGTATATGCATTAATTTTTTTTATTATAGCGGTATAAGCGTGCTATTGTCGCTGGTCTGATTAACTGTGGTAATTATGGGGGTTAAATTTAGTAAGTTTGTCCCTCCACCGACCGGTAAGAGTTACCAACTGGTGTATACAAACCCCTGCTAATTTAACTAACTGTAAGAGCTCAAAAAGCATAACATGGGGGTCTAACTAAGTGCAATTGCGTCTTGTACTGAACTAGACTAGCAAGTAATTGTCCCTACACCAACAGATTGAGAGTCTTTCGACCGGTGCATACAATTATTTGCTAACCTGGTAGCGCGATTATATAGGGTGTAACATCTCGGGTACAATACATTGATTAATGTGTTCGTATATTTTACAGATATGGAATATTCTTAAAATTTACATGTATAAATGCTGATAAACTAAAAATAATTTAAATAAGTAACTATCAGTGACGGTTCATACACTAAAACTTTGGTGAGGCAAGGTTCCAGCAAAAAAATGCGCCGC
This sequence comes from Harpalus rufipes, assembly GCA_951394225.1. Lineage (NCBI taxonomy): Eukaryota > Metazoa > Arthropoda > Insecta > Coleoptera > Carabidae > Harpalus > Harpalus rufipes. The sequence continues at coordinate 37,121,063 of OX596286.1, forward strand.
AGACGAAATTTTTTTTTCATTCAAGGTCAAATGCCTTATAATTGAAAGTTACATTTTTTTCAAGGGATGTGCAAATGCATATTTTTCCCCTTTCATGTACAAAAATAAATTGCCAGCTCACAGAACATTTTAGGAAATTCTTTGACAAATAGTTTATCTTCAAAAGACAGTTGATTAAATGAATTTTTGTTAAATAAAAAATTAACATTATCTTCAGAATTCCTTATATTGTCACTCAATTCTTTTAAAGTTGAAGTCGAAGTCATTATTTGTTTTTTGTTTTCAACTAAAATTCAAATTACAAAAACACTCGCCATAATTTTTAGGGTTCGGGTCGGGTAACGCGAAATTTAAGTTGAGGATAGTGTAGTTTTAATTTACTAATTTTCTATTAATTATTATTGGTATGATAAACAATTATTAGGGCTATAATACTTTGTAATCTGACAGTCATATCTTGTAATATTTGATTGACAACCCTTAGCATTATTGGTAAGATAGACAATTATTTGGACTACAATACTTTATAACTTGTGAGATATCTTGGAATATTTGGTTGAGAATCAACCCTTGGCATTATTGATAAGATAGATAATTATTAGGGCTACAATACTATATAATCTGAGAGTGATATCTTGGAGTATTTGGTTGAGAATCAATCCTTGGCATTATTGGTACGATAGGCAATTATTTGCGATACAATACTTTATAAAAATTGCTTGGAATATTTGATTGAGAATCGACCCTTAGAATTATTCGTAAGATAAATAATTATTAGAGCTACAATACTATATAATCTGAGAGTCATAGATTGGAATATTTGGTAGCGAATCAACCCCTAGCAAAAAAGCTATACATTTAAACATGTTACCAAGATTTCTGCTTTTATTTCTTTTTAATTCTAAAGATTTAAAATAATTTTTACTTTAAATACTTAAAACTGAAAAGATAACAAAAGCAGAAATCAGTGTTAACTCTTGATTTATAGTGAACACGAATTAAACACCCATATTTAATAAAACTGAAGACTGAGTAATATTTAACACCTCGATAAATGATAACCAATTTTTATTAGGTGGCTATATTTAGGTGTTATATCGTCATTTGTTATTGTCATGTGTTTAGTAAATTTAAAATAATTTTTTTTTTTGCTTGATATAAGTACATATTTAAATATTTATATTCGATTACAATGGTATAGGAAAGATATGTCACCTACTTTTATACCAAATGCAATGTCCATTTTCATCCTGGACTATTTCGTAATCCGTGGCAGAAGTCCATAATTGGAAAAGTTCATGTCATGCAGTTTATACACATCATTATCACTACCGTTTAAAAATAAACGATTTAAAGGATATATTTTTAACATTTAGCACGATTTTATAACACTAAAAATGAAATAAATATGTTTTTTGATGTGCTACGCGAACGAAATGCGAATAAGCGTTTGTATACAGCACTGCGATAATAACTAAATTGTTTATACATGTCGCTAATTGATAAATTCGTTACAATTATATTTGTATAGACATCTAGCGGTAAAAATAAGATACGTTATTCTTTGAACGAAATTACATTTAAAGTAAATTGTACAAATGTGTAAACAATTACTAAATTTTTTAAAGTATTTTAGACAATAAATCGTTTTATCAACAATAGCAGAAATAATAATTGACGTTTAAACTAATTTTTGTCAAAATATTAAAAAGTTTTAATACACCAAATACATGCAAAAACTTCGTTATTCTTTTAGGGACAAAATCGAGAAATGTATACTTTTTATGTATTCAAAATAATATTTATTATTTCTTTGCTACTATTTCTGGTAGTTTTACATTGTCATAAGAATTTTCTGTAAGATATTGTTCCAAACATAGACAATAGCTCAGACAATTGTTTGGGATAATAATTATTCTTTTTCAAATTTTTATAAGTTATTTGATGATATCAATGGGAATGAGTAATTTTTTCATTATATATGTAACTAATGGCGTAGCTAGAACTTTTGCCGATTGAGATTTCGAGTAATTGTTACACCTTAAACTATAAATCATACATGAAAACAGAAAAACAACAACGAATTATAGTTTGACAAAGATAAAATCTATAAAATTTTGTTTTTGTTCCGCGCCTTGCCTTATATTAGTCCTTCAGAAGGATTAGGGTAGGTCAAAGATACTCAACGGAACTGAGTAGTGTGATTTTAAAGCGGTTGGAAAGATGGATAAAGGATCGTTTGTAATTTTAGCCATTTTCAGATTGCTTCTTAGGGAATCAACAAGACTTCAAAATATGATGAAAAAAAAATACATTCGACTCTCAAATAGGTGTTAACTATTAAGAACACTTTGATTGTTGTAAAGTCGAAGTTTTTGCAGTTTACTCTACAAACAAATAAGAACGATAAATAAAATATCATGACGGCATATTACCCATTGCTCGGTGTGCCAATCTGCTTTGTTCACAGACATCGGTAATGATGATTTGTACCGTGCGGGCGCTTACCAGGCGTCACCTCACGGGCACTCAATGCTGGCGTGGAGAGTGCACTACAGGGGTCAATTTTGTGCCATTAAAGTTCGAAGTATTGTTTGGCGTCGGTCGGGATCGAACCCGGGTCCACAGATTCGCGACCAGACACTCGGGCACACGGCCACGAGACCCCATAAAAGAACGAAATGCATATATTTGACAAAACTTATTAAACTGAATTCAGAAACAACACTGTGGATTTGTTCCGCGCCTAGCCTTATATTAGTCCTCCAGAAGGACTAAGGCAGGTCAAAGTTACTCAACGCAGCTGAGTAGTGTGATTTTAAAGCGGTTTCTGCCATTGATTTTATATAGGTACTACCCTAAGTATTTGTAACATTACTGGCAAGATAGCTGAAGGATCGTTTGTAATTTAGTCATTTTCAGACTGCAACTTAGGGAATCAACAAGACTTCAAAAATTGAAGACAAAAATATCTTTCGACTCTCAAATAGGTGTTCAAAGTATTTAGTCTCTACAATGACATAAGAAAGAATTGTATATATTTGACAAATCTTATTAAATTGAAATCAGAAACAACACTGTGGATATTCTTCCGCGCCTAGCCTTATATTAGTCCCCTAGAAGGACTAAGGCAGGTCAAAAATACTCAGCCCATCTGAGTAGTGCGCTTTTAAAGCGGTTTCATTGCCATGGATTATATATAGGTACTACCGTAAGTATTTTTAACATTATTGGCAAGATGGCTGAAGGATCGTTTGTAATTTATTCATTTGCAGATTACAACTTAGGGAGTCAACAAGACTTCAAAATATGAAAACAACAAAATTCAAAGATAAGTACGATTTTAAAACTATTTCATTGCCATTGATTGGGGAGGTAGCTGTGATTCCGTCAAATAGTGGGTAAGTACTGATGGAATACAAATAGTTAAATATAAAGAAATAATTATGTATGTTTGTTTTAGGCTGCGATGTTTTCGGAGGAAGGGAGCCACGGTATGCTCGGTAAGCCTGGTGTTCAAAACTAGCGGTGTTTGAGCTATGTAATTTTCGACCAAATTAAATTGACCCGGGACACTATTTGACGGAAGGGGCTGTTTATAAAATCATTAATTGTAGTTATTTGAAAATTCACGGACATCAATTATAAATGTCTGTCTCAGTCAAACAGCATTTATTCCCTTACAACACCGATGTTTCAGTGCACACTTGCAGTTTTTTCTGGATAGGTAAGATCTTACCTATCCAGAAGAATCTATAAGTGTGCACCCGAAACATCGGTGTTATAAGAGAATAAATGCTGTTTTGTTTGACTGAAATTTCGAGTAATTGTTAACACCTTAAAATATAAAACATACATGAAAATAAAGAAAAATAACACTGAATTATACTTTGACTAAGATAAAATGTATAAAATTTGACAAATTTTATTGTATTGAAATCTGTTACAACACTAGAATGGCTATTTAGATTTTCTTCCGCGCCTACTTACGGTATATACTATATACATAATTAATGGTAAATACAACATGAAGTTCTCGGAGATCGGAGTTGGATGTTGGATTCAACCAAGGGAATCAACAAGATTTCAAAATATGAGGACAAAAAATAATTTGCGACTCTAAAATACGTGTTAACTATTAAGAACTAGTACTAAATATTTTGATTGTGGTTGTAAAGTCGAACTTTTTGAAGTTTACTCTACAAAGAAATAAGAACAAAAAGTATATTTGATAAATCTTATTAAATTAAAATCAGAAACAACACTGTGAATTTTGTTCCGCGCGTAGTATTATATTAGTCCTCCTGATGAACTAAGGTAGGTCAAAGATACTCAGCGCAACTGAGTAGTGCGATTTTAAAACGGATTCATTGCCATTGATTATATATATATATAGGTACTACCGTAAATATTTGTAACATTACTGGCAAGATGACTGAAGGATCGTTTGTAATTTAGTCATTTTCAGATTGCAACTTAGGGAATGAACAAGACTTCAAAATATGAAGACAAAAAATAACTTTCGACTCTTGAAGTCGAAGTTTTTGCAGTTTACTCTACAAAGACATAAGAAAGAAATGTATATAATTGACAAATCTTATTAAATTGAAATCAGAAACAACACTGTAGATTCTCTTCCGCGCTTAGCCTTATATTAGTCCTGCAGATGGACTAAGGCAGGTCAAAGATACTCATCGCAACTGAGTAGTGCGATTTTAAAGCGAATTCATTGCCATTGATATAGGTACTACCGTAAGTATTTTCAACATTATTGGCAAGACGGCTGAAGGATCGTTTGTAATTTATTCATTTGCAGATTGCAACTTGAAGTCGAACCTTCTGCAGTTTACACAGATATAAGAACGTATTTGACAAATCGTATTAGATTGAAATCAGACACAACACCGTGGATTTTCTTCTACGCCTAGCCTTATATTAGTCCTCCTGAAGGACTAAGGCAGGGCAAAGGTACTCAGCCCCAGAGTAAATGCATATTTAATAATGTGTAACAAGAATGCGCTCCCTGTAAATAAAGGGTTGGAAACACTTGTAACTTGTAATATTAATGTCTCTAATTGCAATTATATATATAAAAAAAATATTATTGTTCGTTTCATTGTTACAGAGTAAACACATATTGGTCACGTGCAAACTGCACAAAGCAAATTGGAAATTTCTCCGTGAAAGAAACAATATAATAAAAATTACAAAGTTACGTCTAACTTCACCAGTTTACAACTATTGAGTCAACTGCAATGGACTCATCGTCAGAAGTCGGCCGTAAGTAACACCCGGACACGTTTCGCAATATTGATGCACTGGTAAGCACCGTTTAGAAAGCGGGGGCCCTTTTATAACGGATTTTTAACAGTACCCTCGCTTCCTAAACGGTTCATTTAAATAATATGGTCCATATTACCAATCTACTTTGTACATAGATATCGATAATAATGAAATATTTGTACTGTGCCTAAACCCTTTCAGTTTGCCATAAATCAAGTGACCTACTTATTTTCATAACCTACCTTGTATTGTCGAAATTTTGCCCAAAATCCAAGATGCTGTTGATATTTCGTCCCTGCTTCTTTCAACACACATCAAACACACAAACATGGTCGAAATTTTGTCCAAATAAACTTGTAACACAAACATCAATACTTGCCAGTAATAACATTTGGTATTATCGTTTATATGATTTTACACAATTAATATTAATATTATATTTACAAGTAAACTAAAACACTAAATACATATTTTCGGATCTTATTTTATCATTACCCTTATTATACTTTGTTAAAAAGGTCCTTAAAGTCTATTTATACAACTGACATTACTTGCAAATGTTTAAACAACACACAAATCACAGCCATTTTGATCTTAACGTCAAATTAATTAACAAATATATTTAGTTCATTTATTTGATGATTAAAAATGCGGATAATTTATATTTGGCTATAATATTAATAAATATAAAAAAATTTGAAGTTAAATTTTGAAATTTCTTTTTGAAAATTGAGGAAAAGTTCCATAAAGGCTCTTATTTTGTATTGGTAGCGACATCTCTTGAACTTTTGGCCACAATATAGAACATATGATTTTCATATATGAATAAAATCATGAATTTATGCTTTCCAGCGCGCGTCAACATTATGGTGCAGCAGACTTGCACAAACCAAAGTTCTATTTTTAGATTGTTACTTGTTCACTTATTGTTTGAAGTTGAAACATGTGGAACTACTTTTTTAGTCTTAGAAAACTTATTTAATTAATATATTACAAAAAAGACTACGCAATGAATTCATATTTCGCACTATTTTCTAACAATTTTTATATATGAAATAAATGCAATTAATTCTGAAATGGACACGATATGGTACTAACTAGAAAGACCCTATTTTGTATTGGTAGCGAGACATCTCTTGAACTTTTGGCCACAATATAGAGCATACGATTTTTAAATAAATTATTAAAATTAATAATAAAATTAAATGAATATAAGAATATTCCTTCTTTGGTTGTCGAAAACTGAATAACTCCACCCAGTTTTGAATGGAGAATATCTACCCATTTAAGGGTTTAATATACAGCTTTAATTTTGCCAAAAACGGATTCCTTGATTAAAACTACATGTATTTAAATTTTTGTTAAAATATTTTGACAGATGCATTTTTAAATTAATTATTTGATAATCATAAGTTCATTGACCTTTGCAAATACTGATAAATATTTTTTCAAATTTATTTATAGAAATTGGACTAGTAAAGCAAAAAAAAAATGGGATATGTATATAAGAAAGTACATAAACAGGTAACATTTAAAAATATATAATATATTATAATTTATAATATATTTTAGCAAAATATTTTTTTTTATTAAGGAATATATCTCGGCAAATTTTAAAATTTTATGTTAACAGAAATTTTAATATAATTACTAAATATTGACATAGTATAATGGAACATTTAATTCTGAATAATTTTCTTCAAATAAACTTTTTTTAAAAATTAATAATAAAGCCAAAAATCAACATTTTATTTATCAATAAATCCAATACAATATCAGGATGGCCATCTATTGCATAAAATTATAAACAATCACTGACATTTGTTAATATTTATATATATATATATATATATATTTTCTGAAATTAATATCACAAAACTAAGGCATTAAATCGAAAAAAGTTTCAAATAAAATTTACTCAAAATAATATATTTTAGTTATTAATATATTAATTCTATTTGTTTAGTTTTTATCTGTAGAGATTTAAATGCATACATAAATAAATCAATTTCTCAAAAACCAAATATGTATAAAATAATTTATTAGCTAAAACATTTAAAATTAAAAAATAATAGAAGTTTATTTAGAAAATTTTGTTGTATAAAATTTTCCCCACAAATTTTAGTTCTACTCATTATCTCTGAAACAAAAGCGAAAATAAAGAAAAGCCTTCATTTTTAATTATAAATAATTTTTATATAACAATATTTGTCGAAAAGTCGTTAGTTTAGTCAGAAAATGGATTTTCTCAAATTTGTTTATCCAAAACGAGACTACTACTGTAATCTATCATGATAATTATGAACTATTTTTTAATGTTTTGTTGTAACAAAGTACGTTGTTGTATCGTGTAAATAGGAGAAAATCAATAATTTCGACAAATCGATTGACCAATCAGATTCAAAAAAGCTTGCAAATGGAAGACGCGGGATAAAAAATTGTTTAAACACAGCTCTGTTCAGTTAAAAAAGAGTTAATTTTTGTATTTTAAGCCAACTAATACATAATTTGACCCGTAGATTCTGAAAATATTATTGTGAAGTTTGTATTTTAACTTTTTACCCACTTGAGGGTGTGATATTTCGTATTCAAAAATAAATAAATATATAAATTTGATATCTCGAGTTCAGAATTTATGAATCGAAATTTTTAATGCTAGGCATACGTTTATAATGCATTTGTAACAAAATTATGAGTAGATATAAAATATTATACATATATTTTAATAATTATGAAGCCGGGTGTATATCTCTATCCATTTTTGTATATAAATCGGAATAAAATATTTCCTGGTACATTTTTACATTATTAAAAAAATATATATAATAATACTTGGCTGTTTGATGCAATGATTGTTGTATAATTGTATCTACAAAAAACCAAAATATGAATGTATTTCATATTTAAGAGCTTCCAAAACATTGTAATATACAAAATATTATAACTTACCAATTTTTCATTAAGTTGAGGGCTTTAAGCGCTAACCGCTTTTGTCACTGTGACCTGTAAGATCTGTTGTAACATGGTCCTATCTTAGTTTTCTGGAAGTAGTTCCACAGTTCTTATGAAGCCAATTACTGCTCCAAGAGTCAGTTTTCCGATCTTATTGCCGCGAGGTACCTTTTACCAAGATGGTCACACGGCCACAGCTGGACAGACAGACATACATTCATATACAATATGTTCCGAAGTTTCTTCGTCCTCTTCGCAGAGTCGACAGATATTGTTTTCAGCTATACCAATCATACATAGATAGTATTTCATAGGACAATGACCTGTAAAGATACATGTCATAGTTCTAAGGTTCTTTGGCGTTTGTCAACGATGGTGAAATGGATTTCTTCGACTGACTTTAAGGCCCGGGATGTCTCTCCAATGTGAGGAGGCTATAGCTGTTTCCTCCCAGTTTTTGATTTCCTTCTTTATATGGCTTTTCAAGAGTTCACAAGAAGATTCAGGCTCGTAAAACGGTAGTTTAGCTCCCTTTTTAGCGAGCTCATATGCTTTTTCATTGCCTAGAAACTCACTCATATGCACCCCGGTAACCTACCCACCACAAAGTGACGTGGTTATCATTGGCCAGCCAGTTGTTGTAGGGTGTTCATGCTGCAATTCCAGACTAGCTTCGACTCACAAATGTAGGCACTAAGTGCCTTTAAAGCAGCCTGACTGTTTGACAATATGTTGAATGTTGCTCCTTTTGAGACTTTTGTTTAGGTTTATTTGAGCACAGAGATCTCTGCTTGAAATATGATGGGACTGGTGCCTGTGGATTCCTTTATTTGGTAACCTGAACCAAATACACCCACTTTAGTTTCTAGTCCACCAGTGATAACCTTATTATGTTTGGTCAAAATTGTATCAGAGACAGACATGGCCAATCTCCCTTAAAATTTCTAAGTGGCCTACGAACGAAATTCCCAAGTTTGAAGTGTTTTGTGTGTGTGTTTGAGTGGCTGGAGTATCGCCTCTTTCTTCATTTGAAAGTGCAGAATCACTTCCAGGTGCTGCAGTTGGACAGGTATTCATCATAGCACCTGTAATACATAGACAGGGTAATCATCGTTGTATTTTCCGCAACGACACTTGTGCTGTACATATTTTATAACAACTGGAGGGAAATTCTGGTCGCTTAACTATCACAATCTTTCTTGTTCTACTAAACTAACCACAATAAGAACATATATGAAACTTTAAATGATATCACCTTGATATATACACAAACTATCAATGTAAAACACTATTAAATATTTATATTATTAAATAATATACTTACTGTCCTTTAAAATATGACATTTATGGAGATTTTGTCCGGCAAATAGCTTCAGATTTTGACAGATGTATGTATGACAGATAACCTCCAATTTGGAAAACCGCTGCAGTGAAAATATAAAAATCAGTTCCTTAAAAGTAAAATTTATGCAATAAATTTATACTGAAATTGTAGAGGAGACTTCAAGGAATCTAATGGTGCATCGTTTGTCCTAAAAAAGTCAATAGGAAGCGAGAAAATCGCATTTTTCTGCCAAGACCAAAAAAAAATTTGCGTAGGGACGTTTTAGGGTAAAAAATTTCCAAATTTTTTTCTTCGCTTTTTTGACGATTTGGAAGGTTTAACCCGCAAATTTAAAGTGACAATCAATTTAGAAAAGTTTAAAGAATGTTTTTACATCAAAAAAACGAAGAATATATAATAATAAAACACGGGGGGCTAGTTTGCACAAAACATTGTTAACCTACATATTCTAACCATAGATATGTATCAAAAATACATTGGAAAATTAGCCGTTGACAACGTTGATTAAAGTTAACAATGTTTTATGCAACTGGGCCTAAGATTTTTTTTTTTTTGCAACAGTAAGTTAACAATACATCTTAAAACTAAATATAAATAAATTACAATACATTTTATGAACTAAATATATCTGTAGTTGGTCTGGAAGAAGCGGCTGTAGCAAGTCCAGGATTTTCCGATGATTATGACTGGAAATATTTCATACATTATTAATGTCTTATTACCGGATTTTACCTAATTTTCCATGTCGTTCTGCTCTGGAAGAAGCGGCGAATTCATTTCATATCTGTAACAAACTTATACACTAGTAATTAGAACAAAAAAAAATTGGACTATTTATTAACTTAAAAACTATACTAGAGCCTATCAAAGGGAAACCACGACCGCGATACATTCTACCATTCATTTGGGCGTCCCACACACACAAACAGTCACACAATACCTAAAATTTTCTGGAATATTCTTCCGTTTGTCTCAGCACTAGAAATGTAGAATTGTCCGATCATTTCTTACACATATGTCGCCAATGCCGCGTCCAAAATGGGTTTGTATCTGTAACAGACTCACACGGAAATAATTAGAATTTTAATTATTTATTAACTTATAAACTAATAAGGGCCTAACAGAGAGTAACCGCGATATATTCTCATTCTCAACATTCATTGGCGTCCCACACATTCGCACAGACAGACACAAAATACCTAATATTTCTTGGAAGACACTCGGTTGATTTATTATCTTGTATCTTCAATTATTATACAGCAAACAACAAGACTTTTTATATCTGTAACAGACTCAAACAAACAAAATTACAATCAAATATTGACTATGTTTTAACTTATAAACTAATAGGGCCTATCAAAAAGAAACCGCGATATATTCAATCATTCATTGGGCGTCCCACACACACAAACAGTCACATAATACCTCCTAATATTTTCTGGGATATTCTTCCGTTTGTTCAGCACTAGAAAAGTAGAATTGTCTGGCTATTTCTTACAGAACTGCCGCATTCAAACAGGGTTTGTATCTGTAACAGACTCACACGGAAAGAATTAGAATTGTTTTTTTAATTATTTATTAGTTTATAAACTAATATGGACCTAACAAAGGAAACCGCGTTATATTCTCATTCTCAACATTCATTTGGCGTCCCACACACACAGATAGACAGACACTCAATACCTAATATTTCTTCGAATATTCTTCAAGACACTTGGTATCTTCGATTTTTCTACAGCAAACGACAAGACATTCCATATCTATAACAGACTCAAACAAATAGAATTACAATTAAATATTGACTATTTGTTAATTTATAATCTAAATGGACCTAAACAAAGGAGAAATTTACATACAAAATTATAAACTAATTCTACACATATTCCATACCACATTCGTTTTTTTTTTATTTTTTATTTGGGCGTCCCACACATAACTCACAGACATTCACAAAACACTTAAAATATGATTTAATTCAACAATACATTGAAAAAAAATAAAAATTACTTACAATATTCCATCATTTGTTGTTCTTATATTGTTTACCGGCTAACCGCTTTTCACATATAATCAACAATATTTTTCTAGCACAGGCATGAATTATACCTGAAAATGATCGGCAAGTTTTCCCGAATCAAGTAATATATAATTTACCTTCTATTTCGTTGTATTTCTGTACAATTTTTCACCAAATATTCATTGTAAACACATCATCAACTATATTATTGTTTATAACAAATGAATTAATACAATCGCTTGGCATGCTGGCGAGTACTGCGCTAGTCAAACGCGCGTCAAATTCATAATTATTTAAATATATTGTAAATCGGAATAAAATAATTCCTGGTACATTTTTACATTATTAAAAAAATATATATAATAATACTTGGCTGTTTGATGCAATGATTGTTGTATAATTGTATCTACAAAAAACCAAAATATGAATGTATTTCATATTTAAGAGCTTCCAAAACATTGTAATATACAAAATATTATAACTTACCAATTTTTCATTAAGTTGAGGGCTTTAAGCGCTAACCGCTTTTGTCACTGCGACCTGTAAGATCTGTTGTAACATGGTCCTATCTTAGTTTTCTGGAAGTAGTTCCACAGTTCTTATGAAGCCAATTACTGCTCCAAGAGTCAGTTTTCCGATCTTATTGCCGCGAGGTACCTTTTACCAAGATGGTCACACGGCCACAGCTGGACAGACAGACATACATTCATATACAATATGTTCCGAAGTTTCTTCGTCCTCTTCGCAGAGTCGACAGATATTGTTTTCAGCTATACCAATCATACATAGATAGTATTTCATAGGACAATGACCTGTAAAGATACATGTCATAGTTCTAAGGTTCTTTGGCGTTTGTCAACGATGGTGAAATGGATTTCTTCGACTGACTTTAAGGCCCGGGATGTCTCTCCAATGTGAGGAGGCTATAGCTGTTTCCTCCCAGTTTTTGATTTCCTTCTTTATATGGCTTTTCAAGAGTTCACAAGAAGATTCAGGCTCGTAAAACGGTAGTTTAGCTCCCTTTTTAGCGAGCTCATATGCTTTTTCATTGCCTAGAAACTCACTCATATGCACCCCGGTAACCTACCCACCACAAAGTGACGTGGTTATCATTGGCCAGCCAGTTGTTGTAGGGTGTTCATGCTGCAATTCCAGACTAGCTTCGACTCACAAATGTAGGCACTAAGTGCCTTTAAAGCAGCCTGACTGTTTGACAATATGTTGAATGTTGCTCCTTTTGAGACTTTTGTTTAGGTTTATTTGAGCACAGAGATCTCTGCTTGAAATATGATGGGACTGGTGCCTGTGGATTCCTTTATTTGGTAACCTGAACCAAATACACCCACTTTAGTTTCTAGTCCACCAGTGATAACCTTATTATGTTTGGTCAAAATTGTATCAGAGACAGACATGGCCAATCTCCCTTAAAATTTCTAAGTGGCCTACGAACGAAATTCCCAAGTTTGAAGTGTTTTGTGTGTGTGTTTGAGTGGCTGGAGTATCGCCTCTTTCTTCATTTGAAAGTGCAGAATCACTTCCAGGTGCTGCAGTTGGACAGGTATTCATCATAGCACCTGTAATACATAGACAGGGTAATCATCGTTGTATTTTCCGCAACGACACTTGTGCTGTACATATTTTATAACAACTGGAGGGAAATTCTGGTCGCTTAACTATCACAATCTTTCTTGTTCTACTAAACTAACCACAATAAGAACATATATGAAACTTTAAATGATATCACCTTGATATATACACAAACTATCAATGTAAAACACTATTAAATATTTATATTATTAAATAATATACTTACTGTCCTTTAAAATATGACATTTATGGAGATTTTGTCCGGCAAATAGCTTCAGATTTTGACAGATGTATGTATGACAGATAACCTCCAATTTGGAAAACCGCTGCAGTGAAAATATAAAAATCAGTTCCTTAAAAGTAAAATTTATGCAATAAATTTATACTGAAATTGTAGAGGAGACTTCAAGGAATCTAATGGTGCATCGTTTGTCCTAAAAAAGTCAATAGGAAGCGAGAAAATCGCATTTTTCTGCCAAGACCAAAAAAAAATTTGCGTAGGGACGTTTTAGGGTAAAAAATTTCCAAATTTTTTTCTTCGCTTTTTTGACGATTTGGAAGGTTTAACCCGCAAATTTAAAGTGACAATCAATTTAGAAAAGTTTAAAGAATGTTTTTACATCAAAAAAACGAAGAATATATAATAATAAAACACGGGGGGCTAGTTTGCACAAAACATTGTTAACCTACATATTCTAACCATAGATATGTATCAAAAATACATTGGAAAATTAGCCGTTGACAACGTTGATTAAAGTTAACAATGTTTTATGCAACTGGGCCTAAGATTTTTTTTTTTTGCAACAGTAAGTTAACAATACATCTTAAAACTAAATATAAATAAATTACAATACATTTTATGAACTAAATATATCTGTAGTTGGTCTGGAAGAAGCGGCTGTAGCAAGTCCAGGATTTTCCGATGATTATGACTGGAAATATTTCATACATTATTAATGTCTTATTACCGGATTTTACCTAATTTTCCATGTCGTTCTGCTCTGGAAGAAGCGGCGAATTCATTTCATATCTGTAACAAACTTATACACTAGTAATTAGAACAAAAAAAAATTGGACTATTTATTAACTTAAAAACTATACTAGAGCCTATCAAAGGGAAACCACGACCGCGATACATTCTACCATTCATTTGGGCGTCCCACACACACAAACAGTCACACAATACCTAAAATTTTCTGGAATATTCTTCCGTTTGTCTCAGCACTAGAAATGTAGAATTGTCCGATCATTTCTTACACATATGTCGCCAATGCCGCGTCCAAAATGGGTTTGTATCTGTAACAGACTCACACGGAAATAATTAGAATTTTAATTATTTATTAACTTATAAACTAATAAGGGCCTAACAGAGAGTAACCGCGATATATTCTCATTCTCAACATTCATTGGCGTCCCACACATTCGCACAGACAGACACAAAATACCTAATATTTCTTGGAAGACACTCGGTTGATTTATTATCTTGTATCTTCAATTATTATACAGCAAACAACAAGACTTTTTATATGTGTAACAGACTCAAACAAACAAAATTACAATCAAATATTGACTATGTTTTAACTTATAAACTAATAGGGCCTATCAAAAAGAAACCGCGATATATTCAATCATTCATTGGGCGTCCCACACACACAAACAGTCACATAATACCTCCTAATATTTTCTGGGATATTCTTCCGTTTGTTCAGCACTAGAAATGTAGAATTGTCTGGCTATTTCTTACAGAACTGCCGCATTCAAAAAGGGTTTGTATCTGTAACAGACTCACACGGAAAGAATTAGAATTGTTTTTTTAATTATTTATTAGTTTATAAACTAATATGGACCTAACAAAGGAAACCGCGTTATATTCTCATTCTCAACATTCATTTGGCGTCCCACACACACAGATAGACAGACACTCAATACCTAATATTTCTTCGAATATTCTTCAAGACACTTGGTATCTTCGATTTTTCTACAGCAAACGACAAGACATTCCATATCTATAACAGACTCAAACAAATAGAATTACAATTAAATATTGACTATTTGTTAATTTATAATCTAAATGGACCTAAACAAAGGAGAAATTTACATACAAAATTATAAACTAATTCTACACATATTCCATACCACATTCGTTTTTTTTTTATTTTTTATTTGGGCGTCCCACACATAACTCACAGACATTCACAAAACACTTAAAATATGATTTAATTCAACAATACATTGAAAAAAAATAAAAATTACTTACAATATTCCATCATTTGTTGTTCTTATATTGTTTACCGGCTAACCGCTTTTCACATATAATCAACAATATTTTTCTAGCACAGGCATGAATTATACCTGAAAATGATCGGCAAGTTTTCCCGAATCAAGTAATATATAATTTACCTTCTATTTCGTTGTATTTCTGTACAATTTTTCACCAAATATTCATTGTAAACACATCATCAACTATATTATTGTTTATAACAAATGAATTAATACAATCGCTTGGCATGCTGGCGAGTACTGCGCTAGTCAAACGCGCGTCAAATTCATAATTATTTAAATATATTGTAAATCGGAATAAAATAATTACTGGTACATTTTTACATTATTAAAAAAATATATATAATAATACTTGGCTGTTTGATGCAATGATTGTTGTATAATTGTATCTACAAAAAACCAAAATATGAATGTATTTCATATTTAAGAGCTTCCAAAACATTGTAATATACAAAATATTATAACTTACCAATTTTTCATTAAGTTGAGGGCTTTAAGCGCTAACCGCTTTTGTCACTGCGACCTGTAAGATCTGTTGTAACATGGTCCTATCTTAGTTTTCTTGAAGTAGTTCCACAGTTCTTATGAAGCCAATTACTGCTCCAAGAGTCAGTTTTCCGATCTTATTGCCGCGAGGTACCTTTTACCAAGATGGTCACACGGCCACAGCTGGACAGACAGACATACATTCATATACAATATGTTCCGAAGTTTCTTCGTCCTCTTCGCAGAGTCGACAGATATTGTTTTCAGCTATACCAATCATACATAGATAGTATTTCATAGGACAATGACCTGTAAAGATACATGTCATAGTTCTAAGGTTCTTTGGCGTTTGTCAACGATGGTGAAATGGATTTCTTCGACTGACTTTAAGGCCCGGGATGTCTCTCCAATGTGAGGAGGCTATAGCTGTTTCCTCCCAGTTTTTGATTTCCTTCTTTATATGGCTTTTCAAGAGTTCACAAGAAGATTCAGGCTCGTAAAACGGTAGTTTAGCTCCCTTTTTAGCGAGCTCATATGCTTTTTCATTGCCTAGAAACTCACTCATATGCACCCCGGTAACCTACCCACCACAAAGTGACGTGGTTATCATTGGCCAGCCAGTTGTTGTAGGGTGTTCATGCTGCAATTCCAGACTAGCTTCGACTCACAAATGTAGGCACTAAGTGCCTTTAAAGCAGCCTGACTGTTTGACAATATGTTGAATGTTGCTCCTTTTGAGACTTTTGTTTAGGTTTATTTGAGCACAGAGATCTCTGCTTGAAATATGATGGGACTGGTGCCTGTGGATTCCTTTATTTGGTAACCTGAACCAAATACACCCACTTTAGTTTCTAGTCCACCAGTGATAACCTTATTATGTTTGGTCAAAATTGTATCAGAGACAGACATGGCCAATCTCCCTTAAAATTTCTAAGTGGCCTACGAACGAAATTCCCAAGTTTGAAGTGTTTTGTGTGTGTGTTTGAGTGGCTGGAGTATCGCCTCTTTCTTCATTTGAAAGTGCAGAATCACTTCCAGGTGCTGCAGTTGGACAGGTATTCATCATAGCACCTGTAATACATAGACAGGGTAATCATCGTTGTATTTTCCGCAACGACACTTGTGCTGTACATATTTTATAACAACTGGAGGGAAATTCTGGTCGCTTAACTATCACAATCTTTCTTGTTCTACTAAACTAACCACAATAAGAACATATATGAAACTTTAAATGATATCACCTTGATATATACACAAACTATCAATGTAAAACACTATTAAATATTTATATTATTAAATAATATACTTACTGTCCTTTAAAATATGACATTTATGGAGATTTTGTCCGGCAAATAGCTTCAGATTTTGACAGATGTATGTATGACAGATAACCTCCAATTTGGAAAACCGCTGCAGTGAAAATATAAAAATCAGTTCCTTAAAAGTAAAATTTATGCAATAAATTTATACTGAAATTGTAGAGGAGACTTCAAGGAATCTAATGGTGCATCGTTTGTCCTAAAAAAGTCAATAGGAAGCGAGAAAATCGCATTTTTCTGCCAAGACCAAAAAAAAATTTGCGTAGGGACGTTTTAGGGTAAAAAATTTCCAAATTTTTTTCTTCGCTTTTTTGACGATTTGGAAGGTTTAACCCGCAAATTTAAAGTGACAATCAATTTAGAAAAGTTTAAAGAATGTTTTTACATCAAAAAAACGAAGAATATATAATAATAAAACACGGGGGGCTAGTTTGCACAAAACATTGTTAACCTACATATTCTAACCATAGATATGTATCAAAAATACATTGGAAAATTAGCCGTTGACAACGTTGATTAAAGTTAACAATGTTTTATGCAACTGGGCCTAAGATTTTTTTTTTTTGCAACAGTAAGTTAACAATACATCTTAAAACTAAATATAAATAAATTACAATACATTTTATGAACTAAATATATCTGTAGTTGGTCTGGAAGAAGCGGCTGTAGCAATTCCAGGATTTTCCGATGATTATGACTGGAAATATTTCATACATTATTAATGTCTTATTACCGGATTTTACCTAATTTTCCATGTCGTTCTGCTCTGGAAGAAGCGGCGAATTCATTTCATATCTGTAACAAACTTATACACTAGTAATTAGAACAAAAAAAAATTGGACTATTTATTAACTTAAAAACTATACTAGAGCCTATCAAAGGGAAACCACGACCGCGATACATTCTACCATTCATTTGGGCGTCCCACACACACAAACAGTCACACAATACCTAAAATTTTCTGGAATATTCTTCCGTTTGTCTCAGCACTAGAAATGTAGAATTGTCCGATCATTTCTTACACATATGTCGCCAATGCCGCGTCCAAAATGGGTTTGTATCTGTAACAGACTCACACGGAAATAATTAGAATTTTAATTATTTATTAACTTATAAACTAATAAGGGCCTAACAGAGAGTAACCGCGATATATTCTCATTCTCAACATTCATTGGCGTCCCACACATTCGCACAGACAGACACAAAATACCTAATATTTCTTGGAAGACACTCGGTTGATTTATTATCTTGTATCTTCAATTATTATACAGCAAACAACAAGACTTTTTATATCTGTAACAGACTCAAACAAACAAAATTACAATCAAATATTGACTATGTTTTAACTTATAAACTAATAGGGCCTATCAAAAAGAAACCGCGATATATTCAATCATTCATTGGGCGTCCCACACACACAAACAGTCACATAATACCTCCTAATATTTTCTGGGATATTCTTCCGTTTGTTCAGCACTAGAAATGTAGAATTGTCTGGCTATTTCTTACAGAACTGCCGCATTCAAACAGGGTTTGTATCTGTAACAGACTCACACGGAAAGAATTAGAATTGTTTTTTTAATTATTTATTAGTTTATAAACTAATATGGACCTAACAAAGGAAACCGCGTTATATTCTCATTCTCAACATTCATTTGGCGTCCCACACACACAGATAGACAGACACTCAATACCTAATATTTCTTCGAATATTCTTCAAGACACTTGGTATCTTCGATTTTTCTACAGCAAACGACAAGACATTCCATATCTATAACAGACTCAAACAAATAGAATTACAATTAAATATTGACTATTTGTTAATTTATAATCTAAATGGACCTAAACAAAGGAGAAATTTACATACAAAATTATAAACTAATTCTACACATATTCCATACCACATTCGTTTTTTTTTTATTTTTTATTTGGGCGTCCCACACATAACTCACAGACATTCACAAAACACTTAAAATATGATTTAATTCAACAATACATTGAAAAAAAATAAAAATTACTTACAATATTCCATCATTTGTTGTTCTTATATTGTTTACCGGCTAACCGCTTTTCACATATAATCAACAATATTTTTCTAGCACAGGCATGAATTATACCTGAAAATGATCGGCAAGTTTTCCCGAATCAAGTAATATATAATTTACCTTCTATTTCGTTGTATTTCTGTACAATTTTTCACCAAATATTCATTGTAAACACATCATCAACTATATTATTGTTTATAACAAATGAATTAATACAATCGCTTGGCATGCTGGCGAGTACTGCGCTAGTCAAACGCGCGTCAAATTCATAATTATTTAAATATATTGTAAATCGGAATAAAATAATTACTGGTACATTTTTACATTATTAAAAAAATATATATAATAATACTTGGCTGTTTGATGCAATGATTGTTGTATAATTGTATCTACAAAAAACCAAAATATGAATGTATTTCATATTTAAGAGCTTCCAAAACATTGTAATATACAAAATATTATAACTTACCAATTTTTCATTAAGTTGAGGGCTTTAAGCGCTAACCGCTTTTGTCACTGTGACCTGTAAGATCTGTTGTAACATGGTCCTATCTTAGTTTTCTGGAAGTAGTTCCACAGTTCTTATGAAGCCAATTACTGCTCCAAGAGTCAGTTTTCCGATCTTATTGCCGCGAGGTACCTTTTACCAAGATGGTCACACGGCCACAGCTGGACAGACAGACATACATTCATATACAATATGTTCCGAAGTTTCTTCGTCCTCTTCGCAGAGTCGACAGATATTGTTTTCAGCTATACCAATCATACATAGATAGTATTTCATAGGACAATGACCTGTAAAGATACATGTCATAGTTCTAAGGTTCTTTGGCGTTTGTCAACGATGGTGAAATGGATTTCTTCGACTGACTTTAAGGCCCGGGATGTCTCTCCAATGTGAGGAGGCTATAGCTGTTTCCTCCCAGTTTTTGATTTCCTTCTTTATATGGCTTTTCAAGAGTTCACAAGAAGATTCAGGCTCGTAAAACGGTAGTTTAGCTCCCTTTTTAGCGAGCTCATATGCTTTTTCATTGCCTAGAAACTCACTCATATGCACCCCGGTAACCTACCCACCACAAAGTGACGTGGTTATCATTGGCCAGCCAGTTGTTGTAGGGTGTTCATGCTGCAATTCCAGACTAGCTTCGACTCACAAATGTAGGCACTAAGTGCCTTTAAAGCAGCCTGACTGTTTGACAATATGTTGAATGTTGCTCCTTTTGAGACTTTTGTTTAGGTTTATTTGAGCACAGAGATCTCTGCTTGAAATATGATGGGACTGGTGCCTGTGGATTCCTTTATTTGGTAACCTGAACCAAATACACCCACTTTAGTTTCTAGTCCACCAGTGATAACCTTATTATGTTTGGTCAAAATTGTATCAGAGACAGACATGGCCAATCTCCCTTAAAATTTCTAAGTGGCCTACGAACGAAATTCCCAAGTTTGAAGTGTTTTGTGTGTGTGTTTGAGTGGCTGGAGTATCGCCTCTTTCTTCATTTGAAAGTGCAGAATCACTTCCAGGTGCTGCAGTTGGACAGGTATTCATCATAGCACCTGTAATACATAGACAGGGTAATCATCGTTGTATTTTCCGCAACGACACTTGTGCTGTACATATTTTATAACAACTGGAGGGAAATTCTGGTCGCTTAACTATCACAATCTTTCTTGTTCTACTAAACTAACCACAATAAGAACATATATGAAACTTTAAATGATATCACCTTGATATATACACAAACTATCAATGTAAAACACTATTAAATATTTATATTATTAAATAATATACTTACTGTCCTTTAAAATATGACATTTATGGAGATTTTGTCCGGCAAATAGCTTCAGATTTTGACAGATGTATGTATGACAGATAACCTCCAATTTGGAAAACCGCTGCAGTGAAAATATAAAAATCAGTTCCTTAAAAGTAAAATTTATGCAATAAATTTATACTGAAATTGTAGAGGAGACTTCAAGGAATCTAATGGTGCATCGTTTGTCCTAAAAAAGTCAATAGGAAGCGAGAAAATCGCATTTTTCTGCCAAGACCAAAAAAAAATTTGCGTAGGGACGTTTTAGGGTAAAAAATTTCCAAATTTTTTTCTTCGCTTTTTTGACGATTTGGAAGGTTTAACCCGCAAATTTAAAGTGACAATCAATTTAGAAAAGTTTAAAGAATGTTTTTACATCAAAAAAACGAAGAATATATAATAATAAAACACGGGGGGCTAGTTTGCACAAAACATTGTTAACCTACATATTCTAACCATAGATATGTATCAAAAATACATTGGAAAATTAGCCGTTGACAACGTTGATTAAAGTTAACAATGTTTTATGCAACTGGGCCTAAGATTTTTTTTTTTTTGCAACAGTAAGTTAACAATACATCTTAAAACTAAATATAAATAAATTACAATACATTTTATGAACTAAATATATCTGTAGTTGGTCTGGAAGAAGCGGCTGTAGCAAGTCCAGGATTTTCCGATGATTATGACTGGAAATATTTCATACATTATTAATGTCTTATTACCGGATTTTACCTAATTTTCCATGTCGTTCTGCTCTGGAAGAAGCGGCGAATTCATTTCATATCTGTAACAAACTTATACACTAGTAATTAGAACAAAAAAAAATTGGACTATTTATTAACTTAAAAACTATACTAGAGCCTATCAAAGGGAAACCACGACCGCGATACATTCTACCATTCATTTGGGCGTCCCACACACACAAACAGTCACACAATACCTAAAATTTTCTGGAATATTCTTCCGTTTGTCTCAGCACTAGAAATGTAGAATTGTCCGATCATTTCTTACACATATGTCGCCAATGCCGCGTCCAAAATGGGTTTGTATCTGTAACAGACTCACACGGAAATAATTAGAATTTTAATTATTTATTAACTTATAAACTAATAAGGGCCTAACAGAGAGTAACCGCGATATATTCTCATTCTCAACATTCATTGGCGTCCCACACATTCGCACAGACAGACACAAAATACCTAATATTTCTTGGAAGACACTCGGTTGATTTATTATCTTGTATCTTCAATTATTATACAGCAAACAACAAGACTTTTTATATCTGTAACAGACTCAAACAAACAAAATTACAATCAAATATTGACTATGTTTTAACTTATAAACTAATAGGGCCTATCAAAAAGAAACCGCGATATATTCAATCATTCATTGGGCGTCCCACACACACAAACAGTCACATAATACCTCCTAATATTTTCTGGGATATTCTTCCGTTTGTTCAGCACTAGAAATGTAGAATTGTCTGGCTATTTCTTACAGAACTGCCGCATTCAAACAGGGTTTGTATCTGTAACAGACTCACACGGAAAGAATTAGAATTGTTTTTTTAATTATTTATTAGTTTATAAACTAATATGGACCTAACAAAGGAAACCGCGTTATATTCTCATTCTCAACATTCATTTGGCGTCCCACACACACAGATAGACAGACACTCAATACCTAATATTTCTTCGAATATTCTTCAAGACACTTGGTATCTTCGATTTTTCTACAGCAAACGACAAGACATTCCATATCTATAACAGACTCAAACAAATAGAATTACAATTAAATATTGACTATTTGTTAATTTATAATCTAAATGGACCTAAACAAAGGAGAAATTTACATACAAAATTATAAACTAATTCTACACATATTCCATACCACATTCGTTTTTTTTTTATTTTTTATTTGGGCGTCCCACACATAACTCACAGACATTCACAAAACACTTAAAATATGATTTAATTCAACAATACATTGAAAAAAAATAAAAATTACTTACAATATTCCATCATTTGTTGTTCTTATATTGTTTACCAGCTAACCGCTTTTCACATATAATCAACAATATTTTTCTAGCACAGGCATGAATTATACCTGAAAATGATCGGCAAGTTTTCCCGAATCAAGTAATATATAATTTACCTTCTATTTCGTTGTATTTCTGTACAATTTTTCACCAAATATTCATTGTAAACACATCATCAACTATATTATTGTTTATAACAAATGAATTAATACAATCGCTTGGCATGCTGGCGAGTACTGCGCTAGTCAAACGCGCGTCAAATTCATAATTATTTAAATATATTGTAAATCGGAATAAAATAATTACTGGTACATTTTTACATTATTAAAAAAATATATATAATAATACTTGGCTGTTTGATGCAATGATTGTTGTATAATTGTATCTACAAAAAACCAAAATATGAATGTATTTCATATTTAAGAGCTTCCAAAACATTGTAATATACAAAATATTATAACTTACCAATTTTTCATTAAGTTGAGGGCTTTAAGCGCTAACCGCTTTTGTCACTGTGACCTGTAAGATCTGTTGTAACATGGTCCTATCTTAGTTTTCTGGAAGTAGTTCCACAGTTCTTATGAAGCCAATTACTGCTCCAAGAGTCAGTTTTCCGATCTTATTGCCGCGAGGTACCTTTTACCAAGATGGTCACACGGCCACAGCTGGACAGACAGACATACATTCATATACAATATGTTCCGAAGTTTCTTCGTCCTCTTCGCAGAGTCGACAGATATTGTTTTCAGCTATACCAATCATACATAGATAGTATTTCATAGGACAATGACCTGTAAAGATACATGTCATAGTTCTAAGGTTCTTTGGCGTTTGTCAACGATGGTGAAATGGATTTCTTCGACTGACTTTAAGGCCCGGGATGTCTCTCCAATGTGAGGAGGCTATAGCTGTTTCCTCCCAGTTTTTGATTTCCTTCTTTATATGGCTTTTCAAGAGTTCACAAGAAGATTCAGGCTCGTAAAACGGTAGTTTAGCTCCCTTTTTAGCGAGCTCATATGCTTTTTCATTGCCTAGAAACTCACTCATATGCACCCCGGTAACCTACCCACCACAAAGTGACGTGGTTATCATTGGCCAGCCAGTTGTTGTAGGGTGTTCATGCTGCAATTCCAGACTAGCTTCGACTCACAAATGTAGGCACTAAGTGCCTTTAAAGCAGCCTGACTGTTTGACAATATGTTGAATGTTGCTCCTTTTGAGACTTTTGTTTAGGTTTATTTGAGCACAGAGATCTCTGCTTGAAATATGATGGGACTGGTGCCTGTGGATTCCTTTATTTGGTAACCTGAACCAAATACACCCACTTTAGTTTCTAGTCCACCAGTGATAACCTTATTATGTTTGGTCAAAATTGTATCAGAGACAGACATGGCCAATCTCCCTTAAAATTTCTAAGTGGCCTACGAACGAAATTCCCAAGTTTGAAGTGTTTTGTGTGTGTGTTTGAGTGGCTGGAGTATCGCCTCTTTCTTCATTTGAAAGTGCAGAATCACTTCCAGGTGCTGCAGTTGGACAGGTATTCATCATAGCACCTGTAATACATAGACAGGGTAATCATCGTTGTATTTTCCGCAACGACACTTGTGCTGTACATATTTTATAACAACTGGAGGGAAATTCTGGTCGCTTAACTATCACAATCTTTCTTGTTCTACTAAACTAACCACAATAAGAACATATATGAAACTTTAAATGATATCACCTTGATATATACACAAACTATCAATGTAAAACACTATTAAATATTTATATTATTAAATAATATACTTACTGTCCTTTAAAATATGACATTTATGGAGATTTTGTCCGGCAAATAGCTTCAGATTTTGACAGATGTATGTATGACAGATAACCTCCAATTTGGAAAACCGCTGCAGTGAAAATATAAAAATCAGTTCCTTAAAAGTAAAATTTATGCAATAAATTTATACTGAAATTGTAGAGGAGACTTCAAGGAATCTAATGGTGCATCGTTTGTCCTAAAAAAGTCAATAGGAAGCGAGAAAATCGCATTTTTCTGCCAAGACCAAAAAAAAATTTGCGTAGGGACGTTTTAGGGTAAAAAATTTCCAAATTTTTTTCTTCGCTTTTTTGACGATTTGGAAGGTTTAACCCGCAAATTTAAAGTGACAATCAATTTAGAAAAGTTTAAAGAATGTTTTTACATCAAAAAAACGAAGAATATATAATAATAAAACACGGGGGGCTAGTTTGCACAAAACATTGTTAACCTACATATTCTAACCATAGATATGTATCAAAAATACATTGGAAAATTAGCCGTTGACAACGTTGATTAAAGTTAACAATGTTTTATGCAACTGGGCCTAAGATTTTTTTTTTTTTGCAACAGTAAGTTAACAATACATCTTAAAACTAAATATAAATAAATTACAATACATTTTATGAACTAAATATATCTGTAGTTGGTCTGGAAGAAGCGGCTGTAGCAAGTCCAGGATTTTCCGATGATTATGACTGGAAATATTTCATACATTATTAATGTCTTATTACCGGATTTTACCTAATTTTCCATGTCGTTCTGCTCTGGAAGAAGCGGCGAATTCATTTCATATCTGTAACAAACTTATACACTAGTAATTAGAACAAAAAAAAATTGGACTATTTATTAACTTAAAAACTATACTAGAGCCTATCAAAGGGAAACCACGACCGCGATACATTCTACCATTCATTTGGGCGTCCCACACACACAAACAGTCACACAATACCTAAAATTTTCTGGAATATTCTTCCGTTTGTCTCAGCACTAGAAATGTAGAATTGTCCGATCATTTCTTACACATATGTCGCCAATGCCGCGTCCAAAATGGGTTTGTATCTGTAACAGACTCACACGGAAATAATTAGAATTTTAATTATTTATTAACTTATAAACTAATAAGGGCCTAACAGAGAGTAACCGCGATATATTCTCATTCTCAACATTCATTGGCGTCCCACACATTCGCACAGACAGACACAAAATACCTAATATTTCTTGGAAGACACTCGGTTGATTTATTATCTTGTATCTTCAATTATTATACAGCAAACAACAAGACTTTTTATATCTGTAACAGACTCAAACAAACAAAATTACAATCAAATATTGACTATGTTTTAACTTATAAACTAATAGGGCCTATCAAAAAGAAACCGCGATATATTCAATCATTCATTGGGCGTCCCACACACACAAACAGTCACATAATACCTCCTAATATTTTCTGGGATATTCTTCCGTTTGTTCAGCACTAGAAATGTAGAATTGTCTGGCTATTTCTTACAGAACTGCCGCATTCAAACAGGGTTTGTATCTGTAACAGACTCACACGGAAAGAATTAGAATTGTTTTTTTAATTATTTATTAGTTTATAAACTAATATGGACCTAACAAAGGAAACCGCGTTATATTCTCATTCTCAACATTCATTTGGCGTCCCACACACACAGATAGACAGACACTCAATACCTAATATTTCTTCGAATATTCTTCAAGACACTTGGTATCTTCGATTTTTCTACAGCAAACGACAAGACATTCCATATCTATAACAGACTCAAACAAATAGAATTACAATTAAATATTGACTATTTGTTAATTTATAATCTAAATGGACCTAAACAAAGGAGAAATTTACATACAAAATTATAAACTAATTCTACACATATTCCATACCACATTCGTTTTTTTTTTTTTTTATTTGGGCGTCCCACACATAACTCACAGACATTCACAAAACACTTAAAATATGATTTAATTCAACAATACATTGAAAAAAAATAAAAATTACTTACAATATTCCATCATTTGTTGTTCTTATATTGTTTACCGGCTAACCGCTTTTCACATATAATCAACAATATTTTTCTAGCACAGGCATGAATTATACCTGAAAATGATCGGCAAGTTTTCCCGAATCAAGTAATATATAATTTACCTTCTATTTCGTTGTATTTCTGTACAATTTTTCACCAAATATTCATTGTAAACACATCATCAACTATATTATTGTTTATAACAAATGAATTAATACAATCGCTTGGCATGCTGGCGAGTACTGCGCTAGTCAAACGCGCGTCAAATTCATAATTATTTAAATATATTGTAAATCGGAATAAAATAATTACTGGTACATTTTTACATTATTAAAAAAATATATATAATAATACTTGGCTGTTTGATGCAATGATTGTTGTATAATTGTATCTACAAAAAACCAAAATATGAATGTATTTCATATTTAAGAGCTTCCAAAACATTGTAATATACAAAATATTATAACTTACCAATTTTTCATTAAGTTGAGGGCTTTAAGCGCTAACCGCTTTTGTCACTGTGACCTGTAAGATCTGTTGTAACATGGTCCTATCTTAGTTTTCTGGAAGTAGTTCCACAGTTCTTATGAAGCCAATTACTGCTCCAAGAGTCAGTTTTCCGATCTTATTGCCGCGAGGTACCTTTTACCAAGATGGTCACACGGCCACAGCTGGACAGACAGACATACATTCATATACAATATGTTCCGAAGTTTCTTCGTCCTCTTCGCAGAGTCGACAGATATTGTTTTCAGCTATACCAATCATACATAGATAGTATTTCATAGGACAATGACCTGTAAAGATACATGTCATAGTTCTAAGGTTCTTTGGCGTTTGTCAACGATGGTGAAATGGATTTCTTCGACTGACTTTAAGGCCCGGGATGTCTCTCCAATGTGAGGAGGCTATAGCTGTTTCCTCCCAGTTTTTGATTTCCTTCTTTATATGGCTTTTCAAGAGTTCACAAGAAGATTCAGGCTCGTAAAACGGTAGTTTAGCTCCCTTTTTAGCGAGCTCATATGCTTTTTCATTGCCTAGAAACTCACTCATATGCACCCCGGTAACCTACCCACCACAAAGTGACGTGGTTATCATTGGCCAGCCAGTTGTTGTAGGGTGTTCATGCTGCAATTCCAGACTAGCTTCGACTCACAAATGTAGGCACTAAGTGCCTTTAAAGCAGCCTG
The DNA here is from genome assembly GCA_951394225.1 of Harpalus rufipes. Classification (NCBI taxonomy): domain Eukaryota; kingdom Metazoa; phylum Arthropoda; class Insecta; order Coleoptera; family Carabidae; genus Harpalus; species Harpalus rufipes. The sequence continues at coordinate 37,149,265 of OX596286.1, forward strand.
ACTGTTTGACAATATGTTGAATGTTGCTCCTTTTGAGACTTTTGTTTAGGTTTATTTGAGCACAGAGATCTCTGCTTGAAATATGATGGGACTGGTGCCTGTGGATTCCTTTATTTGGTAACCTGAACCAAATACACCCACTTTAGTTTCTAGTCCACCAGTGATAACCTTATTATGTTTGGTCAAAATTGTATCAGAGACAGACATGGCCAATCTCCCTTAAAATTTCTAAGTGGCCTACGAACGAAATTCCCAAGTTTGAAGTGTTTTGTGTGTGTGTTTGAGTGGCTGGAGTATCGCCTCTTTCTTCATTTGAAAGTGCAGAATCACTTCCAGGTGCTGCAGTTGGACAGGTATTCATCATAGCACCTGTAATACATAGACAGGGTAATCATCGTTGTATTTTCCGCAACGACACTTGTGCTGTACATATTTTATAACAACTGGAGGGAAATTCTGGTCGCTTAACTATCACAATCTTTCTTGTTCTACTAAACTAACCACAATAAGAACATATATGAAACTTTAAATGATATCACCTTGATATATACACAAACTATCAATGTAAAACACTATTAAATATTTATATTATTAAATAATATACTTACTGTCCTTTAAAATATGACATTTATGGAGATTTTGTCCGGCAAATAGCTTCAGATTTTGACAGATGTATGTATGACAGATAACCTCCAATTTGGAAAACCGCTGCAGTGAAAATATAAAAATCAGTTCCTTAAAAGTAAAATTTATGCAATAAATTTATACTGAAATTGTAGAGGAGACTTCAAGGAATCTAATGGTGCATCGTTTGTCCTAAAAAAGTCAATAGGAAGCGAGAAAATCGCATTTTTCTGCCAAGACCAAAAAAAAAATTTGCGTAGGGACGTTTTAGGGTAAAAAATTTCCAAATTTTTTTCTTCGCTTTTTTGACGATTTGGAAGGTTTAACCCGCAAATTTAAAGTGACAATCAATTTAGAAAAGTTTAAAGAATGTTTTTACATCAAAAAAACGAAGAATATATAATAATAAAACACGGGGGGCTAGTTTGCAAAAAACATTGTTAACCTACATATTCTAACCATAGATATGTATCAAAAATACATTGGAAAATTAGCCGTTGACAACGTTGATTAAAGTTAACAATGTTTTATGCAACTGGGCCTAAGATTTTTTTTTTTTGCAACAGTAAGTTAACAATACATCTTAAAACTAAATATAAATAAATTACAATACATTTTATGAACTAAATATATCTGTAGTTGGTCTGGAAGAAGCGGCTGTAGCAAGTCCAGGATTTTCCGATGATTATGACTGGAAATATTACATACATTATTAATGTCTTATTACCGGATTTTACCTAATTTTCCATGTCGTTCTGCTCTGGAAGAAGCGGCGAATTCATTTCATATCTGTAACAAACTTATACACTAGTAATTAGAACAAAAAAAAATTGGACTATTTATTAACTTAAAAACTATACTAGAGCCTATCAAAGGGAAACCACGACCGCGATACATTCTACCATTCATTTGGGCGTCCCACACACACAAACAGTCACACAATACCTAAAATTTTCTGGAATATTCTTCCGTTTGTCTCAGCACTAGAAATGTAGAATTGTCCGATCATTTCTTACACATATGTCGCCAATGCCGCGTCCAAAATGGGTTTGTATCTGTAACAGACTCACACGGAAATAATTAGAATTTTAATTATTTATTAACTTATAAACTAATAAGGGCCTAACAGAGAGTAACCGCGATATATTCTCATTCTCAACATTCATTGGCGTCCCACACATTCGCACAGACAGACACAAAATACCTAATATTTCTTGGAAGACACTCGGTTGATTTATTATCTTGTATCTTCAATTATTATACAGCAAACAACAAGACTTTTTATATCTGTAACAGACTCAAACAAACAAAATTACAATCAAATATTGACTATGTTTTAACTTATAAACTAATAGGGCCTATCAAAAAGAAACCGCGATATATTCAATCATTCATTGGGCGTCCCACACACACAAACAGTCACATAATACCTCCTAATATTTTCTGGGATATTCTTCCGTTTGTTCAGCACTAGAAATGTAGAATTGTCTGGCTATTTCTTACAGAACTGCCGCATTCAAAAAGGGTTTGTATCTGTAACAGACTCACACGGAAAGAATTAGAATTGTTTTTTTAATTATTTATTAGTTTATAAACTAATATGGACCTAACAAAGGAAACCGCGTTATATTCTCATTCTCAACATTCATTTGGCGTCCCACACACACAGATAGACAGACACTCAATACCTAATATTTCTTCGAATATTCTTCAAGACACTTGGTATCTTCGATTTTTCTACAGCAAACGACAAGACATTCCATATCTATAACAGACTCAAACAAATAGAATTACAATTAAATATTGACTATTTGTTAATTTATAATCTAAATGGACCTAAACAAAGGAGAAATTTACATACAAAATTATAAACTAATTCTACACATATTCCATACCACATTCGTTTTTTTTTTATTTTTTATTTGGGCGTCCCACACATAACTCACAGACATTCACAAAACACTTAAAATATGATTTAATTCAACAATACATTGAAAAAAAATAAAAATTACTTACAATATTCCATCATTTGTTGTTCTTATATTGTTTACCAGCTAACCGCTTTTCACATATAATCAACAATATTTTTCTAGCACAGGCATGAATTATACCTGAAAATGATCGGCAAGTTTTCCCGAATCAAGTAATATATAATTTACCTTCTATTTCGTTGTATTTCTGTACAATTTTTCACCAAATATTCATTGTAAACACATCATCAACTATATTATTGTTTATAACAAATGAATTAATACAATCGCTTGGCATGCTGGCGAGTACTGCGCTAGTCAAACGCGCGTCAAATTCATAATTATTTAAATATATTGTAAATCGGAATAAAATAATTCCTGGTACATTTTTACATTATTAAAAAAATATATATAATAATACTTGGCTGTTTGATGCAATGATTGTTGTATAATTGTATCTACAAAAAACCAAAATATGAATGTATTTCATATTTAAGAGCTTCCAAAACATTGTAATATACAAAATATTATAACTTACCAATTTTTCATTAAGTTGAGGGCTTTAAGCGCTAACCGCTTTTGTCACTGCGACCTGTAAGATCTGTTGTAACATGGTCCTATCTTAGTTTTCTGGAAGTAGTTCCACAGTTCTTATGAAGCCAATTACTGCTCCAAGAGTCAGTTTTCCGATCTTATTGCCGCGAGGTACCTTTTACCAAGATGGTCACACGGCCACAGCTGGACAGACAGACATACATTCATATACAATATGTTCCGAAGTTTCTTCGTCCTCTTCGCAGAGTCGACAGATATTGTTTTCAGCTATACCAATCATACATAGATAGTATTTCATAGGACAATGACCTGTAAAGATACATGTCATAGTTCTAAGGTTCTTTGGCGTTTGTCAACGATGGTGAAATGGATTTCTTCGACTGACTTTAAGGCCCGGGATGTCTCTCCAATGTGAGGAGGCTATAGCTGTTTCCTCCCAGTTTTTGATTTCCTTCTTTATATGGCTTTTCAAGAGTTCACAAGAAGATTCAGGCTCGTAAAACGGTAGTTTAGCTCCCTTTTTAGCGAGCTCATATGCTTTTTCATTGCCTAGAAACTCACTCATATGCACCCCGGTAACCTACCCACCACAAAGTGACGTGGTTATCATTGGCCAGCCAGTTGTTGTAGGGTGTTCATGCTGCAATTCCAGACTAGCTTCGACTCACAAATGTAGGCACTAAGTGCCTTTAAAGCAGCCTGACTGTTTGACAATATGTTGAATGTTGCTCCTTTTGAGACTTTTGTTTAGGTTTATTTGAGCACAGAGATCTCTGCTTGAAATATGATGGGACTGGTGCCTGTGGATTCCTTTATTTGGTAACCTGAACCAAATACACCCACTTTAGTTTCTAGTCCACCAGTGATAACCTTATTATGTTTGGTCAAAATTGTATCAGAGACAGACATGGCCAATCTCCCTTAAAATTTCTAAGTGGCCTACGAACGAAATTCCCAAGTTTGAAGTGTTTTGTGTGTGTGTTTGAGTGGCTGGAGTATCGCCTCTTTCTTCATTTGAAAGTGCAGAATCACTTCCAGGTGCTGCAGTTGGACAGGTATTCATCATAGCACCTGTAATACATAGACAGGGTAATCATCGTTGTATTTTCCGCAACGACACTTGTGCTGTACATATTTTATAACAACTGGAGGGAAATTCTGGTCGCTTAACTATCACAATCTTTCTTGTTCTACTAAACTAACCACAATAAGAACATATATGAAACTTTAAATGATATCACCTTGATATATACACAAACTATCAATGTAAAACACTATTAAATATTTATATTATTAAATAATATACTTACTGTCCTTTAAAATATGACATTTATGGAGATTTTGTCCGGCAAATAGCTTCAGATTTTGACAGATGTATGTATGACAGATAACCTCCAATTTGGAAAACCGCTGCAGTGAAAATATAAAAATCAGTTCCTTAAAAGTAAAATTTATGCAATAAATTTATACTGAAATTGTAGAGGAGACTTCAAGGAATCTAATGGTGCATCGTTTGTCCTAAAAAAGTCAATAGGAAGCGAGAAAATCGCATTTTTCTGCCAAGACCAAAAAAAAAATTTGCGTAGGGACGTTTTAGGGTAAAAAATTTCCAAATTTTTTTCTTCGCTTTTTTGACGATTTGAAAGGTTTAACCCGCAAATTTAAAGTGACAATCAATTTAGAAAAGTTTAAAGAATGTTTTTACATCAAAAAAACGAAGAATATATAATAATAAAACACGGGGGGCTAGTTTGCACAAAACATTGTTAACCTACATATTCTAACCATAGATATGTATCAAAAATACATTGGAAAATTAGCCGTTGACAACGTTGATTAAAGTTAACAATGTTTTATGCAACTGGGCCTAAGATTTTTTTTTTTTGCAACAGTAAGTTAACAATACATCTTAAAACTAAATATAAATAAATTACAATACATTTTATGAACTAAATATATCTGTAGTTGGTCTGGAAGAAGCGGCTGTAGCAAGTCCAGGATTTTCCGATGATTATGACTGGAAATATTACATACATTATTAATGTCTTATTACCGGATTTTACCTAATTTTCCATGTCGTTCTGCTCTGGAAGAAGCGGCGAATTCATTTCATATCTGTAACAAACTTATACACTAGTAATTAGAACAAAAAAAAATTGGACTATTTATTAACTTAAAAACTATACTAGAGCCTATCAAAGGGAAACCACGACCGCGATACATTCTACCATTCATTTGGGCGTCCCACACACACAAACAGTCACACAATACCTAAAATTTTCTGGAATATTCTTCCGTTTGTCTCAGCACTAGAAATGTAGAATTGTCCGATCATTTCTTACACATATGTCGCCAATGCCGCGTCCAAAATGGGTTTGTATCTGTAACAGACTCACACGGAAATAATTAGAATTTTAATTATTTATTAACTTATAAACTAATAAGGGCCTAACAGAGAGTAACCGCGATATATTCTCATTCTCAACATTCATTGGCGTCCCACACATTCGCACAGACAGACACAAAATACCTAATATTTCTTGGAAGACACTCGGTTGATTTATTATCTTGTATCTTCAATTATTATACAGCAAACAACAAGACTTTTTATATCTGTAACAGACTCAAACAAACAAAATTACAATCAAATATTGACTATGTTTTAACTTATAAACTAATAGGGCCTATCAAAAAGAAACCGCGATATATTCAATCATTCATTGGGCGTCCCACACACACAAACAGTCACATAATACCTCCTAATATTTTCTGGGATATTCTTCCGTTTGTTCAGCACTAGAAATGTAGAATTGTCTGGCTATTTCTTACAGAACTGCCGCATTCAAAAAGGGTTTGTATCTGTAACAGACTCACACGGAAAGAATTAGAATTGTTTTTTTAATTATTTATTAGTTTATAAACTAATATGGACCTAACAAAGGAAACCGCGTTATATTCTCATTCTCAACATTCATTTGGCGTCCCACACACACAGATAGACAGACACTCAATACCTAATATTTCTTCGAATATTCTTCAAGACACTTGGTATCTTCGATTTTTCTACAGCAAACGACAAGACATTCCATATCTATAACAGACTCAAACAAATAGAATTACAATTAAATATTGACTATTTGTTAATTTATAATCTAAATGGACCTAAACAAAGGAGAAATTTACATACAAAATTATAAACTAATTCTACACATATTCCATACCACATTCGTTTATTTTTTATTTGGGCGTCCCACACATAACTCACAGACATTCACAAAACACTTAAAATATGATTTAATTCAACAATACATTGAAAAAAAATAAAAATTACTTACAATATTCCATCATTTGTTGTTCTTATATTGTTTACCAGCTAACCGCTTTTCACATATAATCAACAATATTTTTCTAGCACAGGCATGAATTATACCTGAAAATGATCGGCAAGTTTTCCCGAATCAAGTAATATATAATTTACCTTCTATTTCGTTGTATTTCTGTACAATTTTTCACCAAATATTCATTGTAAACACATCATCAACTATATTATTGTTTATAACAAATGAATTAATACAATCGCTTGGCATGCTGGCGAGTACTGCGCTAGTCAAACGCGCGTCAAATTCATAATTATTTAAATATATTGTAAATCGGAATAAAATAATTCCTGGTACATTTTTACATTATTAAAAAAATATATATAATAATACTTGGCTGTTTGATGCAATGATTGTTGTATAATTGTATCTACAAAAAACCAAAATATGAATGTATTTCATATTTAAGAGCTTCCAAAACATTGTAATATACAAAATATTATAACTTACCAATTTTTCATTAAGTTGAGGGCTTTAAGCGCTAACCGCTTTTGTCACTGCGACCTGTAAGATCTGTTGTAACATGGTCCTATCTTAGTTTTCTGGAAGTAGTTCCACAGTTCTTATGAAGCCAATTACTGCTCCAAGAGTCAGTTTTCCGATCTTATTGCCGCGAGGTACCTTTTACCAAGATGGTCACACGGCCACAGCTGGACAGACAGACATACATTCATATACAATATGTTCCGAAGTTTCTTCGTCCTCTTCGCAGAGTCGACAGATATTGTTTTCAGCTATACCAATCATACATAGATAGTATTTCATAGGACAATGACCTGTAAAGATACATGTCATAGTTCTAAGGTTCTTTGGCGTTTGTCAACGATGGTGAAATGGATTTCTTCGACTGACTTTAAGGCCCGGGATGTCTCTCCAATGTGAGGAGGCTATAGCTGTTTCCTCCCAGTTTTTGATTTCCTTCTTTATATGGCTTTTCAAGAGTTCACAAGAAGATTCAGGCTCGTAAAACGGTAGTTTAGCTCCCTTTTTAGCGAGCTCATATGCTTTTTCATTGCCTAGAAACTCACTCATATGCACCCCGGTAACCTACCCACCACAAAGTGACGTGGTTATCATTGGCCAGCCAGTTGTTGTAGGGTGTTCATGCTGCAATTCCAGACTAGCTTCGACTCACAAATGTAGGCACTAAGTGCCTTTAAAGCAGCCTGACTGTTTGACAATATGTTGAATGTTGCTCCTTTTGAGACTTTTGTTTAGGTTTATTTGAGCACAGAGATCTCTGCTTGAAATATGATGGGACTGGTGCCTGTGGATTCCTTTATTTGGTAACCTGAACCAAATACACCCACTTTAGTTTCTAGTCCACCAGTGATAACCTTATTATGTTTGGTCAAAATTGTATCAGAGACAGACATGGCCAATCTCCCTTAAAATTTCTAAGTGGCCTACGAACGAAATTCCCAAGTTTGAAGTGTTTTGTGTGTGTGTTTGAGTGGCTGGAGTATCGCCTCTTTCTTCATTTGAAAGTGCAGAATCACTTCCAGGTGCTGCAGTTGGACAGGTATTCATCATAGCACCTGTAATACATAGACAGGGTAATCATCGTTGTATTTTCCGCAACGACACTTGTGCTGTACATATTTTATAACAACTGGAGGGAAATTCTGGTCGCTTAACTATCACAATCTTTCTTGTTCTACTAAACTAACCACAATAAGAACATATATGAAACTTTAAATGATATCACCTTGATATATACACAAACTATCAATGTAAAACACTATTAAATATTTATATTATTAAATAATATACTTACTGTCCTTTAAAATATGACATTTATGGAGATTTTGTCCGGCAAATAGCTTCAGATTTTGACAGATGTATGTATGACAGATAACCTCCAATTTGGAAAACCGCTGCAGTGAAAATATAAAAATCAGTTCCTTAAAAGTAAAATTTATGCAATAAATTTATACTGAAATTGTAGAGGAGACTTCAAGGAATCTAATGGTGCATCGTTTGTCCTAAAAAAGTCAATAGGAAGCGAGAAAATCGCATTTTTCTGCCAAGACCAAAAAAAAAATTTGCGTAGGGACGTTTTAGGGTAAAAAATTTCCAAATTTTTTTCTTCGCTTTTTTGACGATTTGAAAGGTTTAACCCGCAAATTTAAAGTGACAATCAATTTAGAAAAGTTTAAAGAATGTTTTTACATCAAAAAAACGAAGAATATATAATAATAAAACACGGGGGGCTAGTTTGCACAAAACATTGTTAACCTACATATTCTAACCATAGATATGTATCAAAAATACATTGGAAAATTAGCCGTTGACAACGTTGATTAAAGTTAACAATGTTTTATGCAACTGGGCCTAAGATTTTTTTTTTTTGCAACAGTAAGTTAACAATACATCTTAAAACTAAATATAAATAAATTACAATACATTTTATGAACTAAATATATCTGTAGTTGGTCTGGAAGAAGCGGCTGTAGCAAGTCCAGGATTTTCCGATGATTATGACTGGAAATATTACATACATTATTAATGTCTTATTACCGGATTTTACCTAATTTTCCATGTCGTTCTGCTCTGGAAGAAGCGGCGAATTCATTTCATATCTGTAACAAACTTATACACTAGTAATTAGAACAAAAAAAAATTGGACTATTTATTAACTTAAAAACTATACTAGAGCCTATCAAAGGGAAACCACGACCGCGATACATTCTACCATTCATTTGGGCGTCCCACACACACAAACAGTCACACAATACCTAAAATTTTCTGGAATATTCTTCCGTTTGTCTCAGCACTAGAAATGTAGAATTGTCCGATCATTTCTTACACATATGTCGCCAATGCCGCGTCCAAAATGGGTTTGTATCTGTAACAGACTCACACGGAAATAATTAGAATTTTAATTATTTATTAACTTATAAACTAATAAGGGCCTAACAGAGAGTAACCGCGATATATTCTCATTCTCAACATTCATTGGCGTCCCACACATTCGCACAGACAGACACAAAATACCTAATATTTCTTGGAAGACACTCGGTTGATTTATTATCTTGTATCTTCAATTATTATACAGCAAACAACAAGACTTTTTATATCTGTAACAGACTCAAACAAACAAAATTACAATCAAATATTGACTATGTTTTAACTTATAAACTAATAGGGCCTATCAAAAAGAAACCGCGATATATACAATCATTCATTGGGCGTCCCACACACACAAACAGTCACATAATACCTCCTAATATTTTCTGGGATATTCTTCCGTTTGTTCAGCACTAGAAATGTAGAATTGTCTGGCTATTTCTTACAGAACTGCCGCATTCAAAAAGGGTTTGTATCTGTAACAGACTCACACGGAAAGAATTAGAATTGTTTTTTTAATTATTTATTAGTTTATAAACTAATATGGACCTAACAAAGGAAACCGCGTTATATTCTCATTCTCAACATTCATTTGGCGTCCCACACACACAGATAGACAGACACTCAATACCTAATATTTCTTCGAATATTCTTCAAGACACTTGGTATCTTCGATTTTTCTACAGCAAACGACAAGACATTCCATATCTATAACAGACTCAAACAAATAGAATTACAATTAAATATTGACTATTTGTTAATTTATAATCTAAATGGACCTAAACAAAGGAGAAATTTACATACAAAATTATAAACTAATTCTACACATATTCCATACCACATTCGTTTTTTTTTTATTTTTTATTTGGGCGTCCCACACATAACTCACAGACATTCACAAAACACTTAAAATATGATTTAATTCAACAATACATTGAAAAAAAATAAAAATTACTTACAATATTCCATCATTTGTTGTTCTTATATTGTTTACCAGCTAACCGCTTTTCACATATAATCAACAATATTTTTCTAGCACAGGCATGAATTATACCTGAAAATGATCGGCAAGTTTTCCCGAATCAAGTAATATATAATTTACCTTCTATTTCGTTGTATTTCTGTACAATTTTTCACCAAATATTCATTGTAAACACATCATCAACTATATTATTGTTTATAACAAATGAATTAATACAATCGCTTGGCATGCTGGCGAGTACTGCGCTAGTCAAACGCGCGTCAAATTCATAATTATTTAAATATATTGTAAATCGGAATAAAATAATTCCTGGTACATTTTTACATTATTAAAAAAATATATATAATAATACTTGGCTGTTTGATGCAATGATTGTTGTATAATTGTATCTACAAAAAACCAAAATATGAATGTATTTCATATTTAAGAGCTTCCAAAACATTGTAATATACAAAATATTATAACTTACCAATTTTTCATTAAGTTGAGGGCTTTAAGCGCTAACCGCTTTTGTCACTGCGACCTGTAAGATCTGTTGTAACATGGTCCTATCTTAGTTTTCTGGAAGTAGTTCCACAGTTCTTATGAAGCCAATTACTGCTCCAAGAGTCAGTTTTCCGATCTTATTGCCGCGAGGTACCTTTTACCAAGATGGTCACACGGCCACAGCTGGACAGACAGACATACATTCATATACAATATGTTCCGAAGTTTCTTCGTCCTCTTCGCAGAGTCGACAGATATTGTTTTCAGCTATACCAATCATACATAGATAGTATTTCATAGGACAATGACCTGTAAAGATACATGTCATAGTTCTAAGGTTCTTTGGCGTTTGTCAACGATGGTGAAATGGATTTCTTCGACTGACTTTAAGGCCCGGGATGTCTCTCCAATGTGAGGAGGCTATAGCTGTTTCCTCCCAGTTTTTGATTTCCTTCTTTATATGGCTTTTCAAGAGTTCACAAGAAGATTCAGGCTCGTAAAACGGTAGTTTAGCTCCCTTTTTAGCGAGCTCATATGCTTTTTCATTGCCTAGAAACTCACTCATATGCACCCCGGTAACCTACCCACCACAAAGTGACGTGGTTATCATTGGCCAGCCAGTTGTTGTAGGGTGTTCATGCTGCAATTCCAGACTAGCTTCGACTCACAAATGTAGGCACTAAGTGCCTTTAAAGCAGCCTGACTGTTTGACAATATGTTGAATGTTGCTCCTTTTGAGACTTTTGTTTAGGTTTATTTGAGCACAGAGATCTCTGCTTGAAATATGATGGGACTGGTGCCTGTGGATTCCTTTATTTGGTAACCTGAACCAAATACACCCACTTTAGTTTCTAGTCCACCAGTGATAACCTTATTATGTTTGGTCAAAATTGTATCAGAGACAGACATGGCCAATCTCCCTTAAAATTTCTAAGTGGCCTACGAACGAAATTCCCAAGTTTGAAGTGTTTTGTGTGTGTGTTTGAGTGGCTGGAGTATCGCCTCTTTCTTCATTTGAAAGTGCAGAATCACTTCCAGGTGCTGCAGTTGGACAGGTATTCATCATAGCACCTGTAATACATAGACAGGGTAATCATCGTTGTATTTTCCGCAACGACACTTGTGCTGTACATATTTTATAACAACTGGAGGGAAATTCTGGTCGCTTAACTATCACAATCTTTCTTGTTCTACTAAACTAACCACAATAAGAACATATATGAAACTTTAAATGATATCACCTTGATATATACACAAACTATCAATGTAAAACACTATTAAATATTTATATTATTAAATAATATACTTACTGTCCTTTAAAATATGACATTTATGGAGATTTTGTCCGGCAAATAGCTTCAGATTTTGACAGATGTATGTATGACAGATAACCTCCAATTTGGAAAACCGCTGCAGTGAAAATATAAAAATCAGTTCCTTAAAAGTAAAATTTATGCAATAAATTTATACTGAAATTGTAGAGGAGACTTCAAGGAATCTAATGGTGCATCGTTTGTCCTAAAAAAGTCAATAGGAAGCGAGAAAATCGCATTTTTCTGCCAAGACCAAAAAAAAAATTTGCGTAGGGACGTTTTAGGGTAAAAAATTTCCAAATTTTTTTCTTCGCTTTTTTGACGATTTGGAAGGTTTAACCCGCAAATTTAAAGTGACAATCAATTTAGAAAAGTTTAAAGAATGTTTTTACATCAAAAAAACGAAGAATATATAATAATAAAACACGGGGGGCTAGTTTGCACAAAACATTGTTAACCTACATATTCTAACCATAGATATGTATCAAAAATACATTGGAAAATTAGCCGTTGACAACGTTGATTAAAGTTAACAATGTTTTATGCAACTGGGCCTAAGATTTTTTTTTTTTGCAACAGTAAGTTAACAATACATCTTAAAACTAAATATAAATAAATTACAATACATTTTATGAACTAAATATATCTGTAGTTGGTCTGGAAGAAGCGGCTGTAGCAAGTCCAGGATTTTCCGATGATTATGACTGGAAATATTACATACATTATTAATGTCTTATTACCGGATTTTACCTAATTTTCCATGTCGTTCTGCTCTGGAAGAAGCGGCGAATTCATTTCATATCTGTAACAAACTTATACACTAGTAATTAGAACAAAAAAAAATTGGACTATTTATTAACTTAAAAACTATACTAGAGCCTATCAAAGGGAAACCACGACCGCGATACATTCTACCATTCATTTGGGCGTCCCACACACACAAACAGTCACACAATACCTAAAATTTTCTGGAATATTCTTCCGTTTGTCTCAGCACTAGAAATGTAGAATTGTCCGATCATTTCTTACACATATGTCGCCAATGCCGCGTCCAAAATGGGTTTGTATCTGTAACAGACTCACACGGAAATAATTAGAATTTTAATTATTTATTAACTTATAAACTAATAAGGGCCTAACAGAGAGTAACCGCGATATATTCTCATTCTCAACATTCATTGGCGTCCCACACATTCGCACAGACAGACACAAAATACCTAATATTTCTTGGAAGACACTCGGTTGATTTATTATCTTGTATCTTCAATTATTATACAGCAAACAACAAGACTTTTTATATCTGTAACAGACTCAAACAAACAAAATTACAATCAAATATTGACTATGTTTTAACTTATAAACTAATAGGGCCTATCAAAAAGAAACCGCGATATATACAATCATTCATTGGGCGTCCCACACACACAAACAGTCACATAATACCTCCTAATATTTTCTGGGATATTCTTCCGTTTGTTCAGCACTAGAAATGTAGAATTGTCTGGCTATTTCTTACAGAACTGCCGCATTCAAAAAGGGTTTGTATCTGTAACAGACTCACACGGAAAGAATTAGAATTGTTTTTTTAATTATTTATTAGTTTATAAACTAATATGGACCTAACAAAGGAAACCGCGTTATATTCTCATTCTCAACATTCATTTGGCGTCCCACACACACAGATAGACAGACACTCAATACCTAATATTTCTTCGAATATTCTTCAAGACACTTGGTATCTTCGATTTTTCTACAGCAAACGACAAGACATTCCATATCTATAACAGACTCAAACAAATAGAATTACAATTAAATATTGACTATTTGTTAATTTATAATCTAAATGGACCTAAACAAAGGAGAAATTTACATACAAAATTATAAACTAATTCTACACATATTCCATACCACATTCGTTTTTTTTTTATTTTTTATTTGGGCGTCCCACACATAACTCACAGACATTCACAAAACACTTAAAATATGATTTAATTCAACAATACATTGAAAAAAAATAAAAATTACTTACAATATTCCATCATTTGTTGTTCTTATATTGTTTACCAGCTAACCGCTTTTCACATATAATCAACAATATTTTTCTAGCACAGGCATGAATTATACCTGAAAATGATCGGCAAGTTTTCCCGAATCAAGTAATATATAATTTACCTTCTATTTCGTTGTATTTCTGTACAATTTTTCACCAAATATTCATTGTAAACACATCATCAACTATATTATTGTTTATAACAAATGAATTAATACAATCGCTTGGCATGCTGGCGAGTACTGCGCTAGTCAAACGCGCGTCAAATTCATAATTATTTAAATATATTGTAAATCGGAATAAAATAATTCCTGGTACATTTTTACATTATTAAAAAAATATATATAATAATACTTGGCTGTTTGATGCAATGATTGTTGTATAATTGTATCTACAAAAAACCAAAATATGAATGTATTTCATATTTAAGAGCTTCCAAAACATTGTAATATACAAAATATTATAACTTACCAATTTTTCATTAAGTTGAGGGCTTTAAGCGCTAACCGCTTTTGTCACTGCGACCTGTAAGATCTGTTGTAACATGGTCCTATCTTAGTTTTCTGGAAGTAGTTCCACAGTTCTTATGAAGCCAATTACTGCTCCAAGAGTCAGTTTTCCGATCTTATTGCCGCGAGGTACCTTTTACCAAGATGGTCACACGGCCACAGCTGGACAGACAGACATACATTCATATACAATATGTTCCGAAGTTTCTTCGTCCTCTTCGCAGAGTCGACAGATATTGTTTTCAGCTATACCAATCATACATAGATAGTATTTCATAGGACAATGACCTGTAAAGATACATGTCATAGTTCTAAGGTTCTTTGGCGTTTGTCAACGATGGTGAAATGGATTTCTTCGACTGACTTTAAGGCCCGGGATGTCTCTCCAATGTGAGGAGGCTATAGCTGTTTCCTCCCAGTTTTTGATTTCCTTCTTTATATGGCTTTTCAAGAGTTCACAAGAAGATTCAGGCTCGTAAAACGGTAGTTTAGCTCCCTTTTTAGCGAGCTCATATGCTTTTTCATTGCCTAGAAACTCACTCATATGCACCCCGGTAACCTACCCACCACAAAGTGACGTGGTTATCATTGGCCAGCCAGTTGTTGTAGGGTGTTCATGCTGCAATTCCAGACTAGCTTCGACTCACAAATGTAGGCACTAAGTGCCTTTAAAGCAGCCTGACTGTTTGACAATATGTTGAATGTTGCTCCTTTTGAGACTTTTGTTTAGGTTTATTTGAGCACAGAGATCTCTGCTTGAAATATGATGGGACTGGTGCCTGTGGATTCCTTTATTTGGTAACCTGAACCAAATACACCCACTTTAGTTTCTAGTCCACCAGTGATAACCTTATTATGTTTGGTCAAAATTGTATCAGAGACAGACATGGCCAATCTCCCTTAAAATTTCTAAGTGGCCTACGAACGAAATTCCCAAGTTTGAAGTGTTTTGTGTGTGTGTTTGAGTGGCTGGAGTATCGCCTCTTTCTTCATTTGAAAGTGCAGAATCACTTCCAGGTGCTGCAGTTGGACAGGTATTCATCATAGCACCTGTAATACATAGACAGGGTAATCATCGTTGTATTTTCCGCAACGACACTTGTGCTGTACATATTTTATAACAACTGGAGGGAAATTCTGGTCGCTTAACTATCACAATCTTTCTTGTTCTACTAAACTAACCACAATAAGAACATATATGAAACTTTAAATGATATCACCTTGATATATACACAAACTATCAATGTAAAACACTATTAAATATTTATATTATTAAATAATATACTTACTGTCCTTTAAAATATGACATTTATGGAGATTTTGTCCGGCAAATAGCTTCAGATTTTGACAGATGTATGTATGACAGATAACCTCCAATTTGGAAAACCGCTGCAGTGAAAATATAAAAATCAGTTCCTTAAAAGTAAAATTTATGCAATAAATTTATACTGAAATTGTAGAGGAGACTTCAAGGAATCTAATGGTGCATCGTTTGTCCTAAAAAAGTCAATAGGAAGCGAGAAAATCGCATTTTTCTGCCAAGACCAAAAAAAAAATTTGCGTAGGGACGTTTTAGGGTAAAAAATTTCCAAATTTTTTTCTTCGCTTTTTTGACGATTTGGAAGGTTTAACCCGCAAATTTAAAGTGACAATCAATTTAGAAAAGTTTAAAGAATGTTTTTACATCAAAAAAACGAAGAATATATAATAATAAAACACGGGGGGCTAGTTTGCACAAAACATTGTTAACCTACATATTCTAACCATAGATATGTATCAAAAATACATTGGAAAATTAGCCGTTGACAACGTTGATTAAAGTTAACAATGTTTTATGCAACTGGGCCTAAGATTTTTTTTTTTTGCAACAGTAAGTTAACAATACATCTTAAAACTAAATATAAATAAATTACAATACATTTTATGAACTAAATATATCTGTAGTTGGTCTGGAAGAAGCGGCTGTAGCAAGTCCAGGATTTTCCGATGATTATGACTGGAAATATTTCATACATTATTAATGTCTTATTACCGGATTTTACCTAATTTTCCATGTCGTTCTGCTCTGGAAGAAGCGGCGAATTCATTTCATATCTGTAACAAACTTATACACTAGTAATTAGAACAAAAAAAAATTGGACTATTTATTAACTTAAAAACTATACTAGAGCCTATCAAAGGGAAACCACGACCGCGATACATTCTACCATTCATTTGGGCGTCCCACACACACAAACAGTCACACAATACCTAAAATTTTCTGGAATATTCTTCCGTTTGTCTCAGCACTAGAAATGTAGAATTGTCCGATCATTTCTTACACATATGTCGCCAATGCCGCGTCCAAAATGGGTTTGTATCTGTAACAGACTCACACGGAAATAATTAGAATTTTAATTATTTATTAACTTATAAACTAATAAGGGCCTAACAGAGAGTAACCGCGATATATTCTCATTCTCAACATTCATTGGCGTCCCACACATTCGCACAGACAGACACAAAATACCTAATATTTCTTGGAAGACACTCGGTTGATTTATTATCTTGTATCTTCAATTATTATACAGCAAACAACAAGACTTTTTATATCTGTAACAGACTCAAACAAACAAAATTACAATCAAATATTGACTATGTTTTAACTTATAAACTAATAGGGCCTATCAAAAAGAAACCGCGATATATTCAATCATTCATTGGGCGTCCCACACACACAAACAGTCACATAATACCTCCTAATATTTTCTGGGATATTCTTCCGTTTGTTCAGCACTAGAAATGTAGAATTGTCTGGCTATTTCTTACAGAACTGCCGCATTCAAACAGGGTTTGTATCTGTAACAGACTCACACGGAAAGAATTAGAATTGTTTTTTTAATTATTTATTAGTTTATAAACTAATATGGACCTAACAAAGGAAACCGCGTTATATTCTCATTCTCAACATTCATTTGGCGTCCCACACACACAGATAGACAGACACTCAATACCTAATATTTCTTCGAATATTCTTCAAGACACTTGGTATCTTCGATTTTTCTACAGCAAACGACAAGACATTCCATATCTATAACAGACTCAAACAAATAGAATTACAATTAAATATTGACTATTTGTTAATTTATAATCTAAATGGACCTAAACAAAGGAGAAATTTACATACAAAATTATAAACTAATTCTACACATATTCCATACCACATTCGTTTTTTTTTTATTTTTTATTTGGGCGTCCCACACATAACTCACAGACATTCACAAAACACTTAAAATATGATTTAATTCAATAATACATTGAAAAAAAATAAAAATTACTTACAATATTCCATCATTTGTTGTTCTTATATTGTTTACCGGCTAACCGCTTTTCACATATAATCAACAATATTTTTCTAGCACAGGCATGAATTATACCTGAAAATGATCGGCAAGTTTTCC
Organism: Harpalus rufipes; assembly: GCA_951394225.1. Classification (NCBI taxonomy): domain Eukaryota; kingdom Metazoa; phylum Arthropoda; class Insecta; order Coleoptera; family Carabidae; genus Harpalus; species Harpalus rufipes. Next base: position 37,167,421 of record OX596286.1, read on the forward strand.
CGAATCAAGTAATATATAATTTACCTTCTATTTCGTTGTATTTCTGTACAATTTTTCACCAAATATTCATTGTAAACACATCATCAACTATATTATTGTTTATAACAAATGAATTAATACAATCGCTTGGCATGCTGGCGAGTACTGCGCTAGTCAAACGCGCGTCAAATTCATAATTATTTAAATATATTGTAAATCGGAATAAAATAATTCCTGGTACATTTTTACATTATTAAAAAAATATATATAATAATACTTGGCTGTTTGATGCAATGATTGTTGTATAATTGTATCTACAAAAAACCAAAATATGAATGTATTTCATATTTAAGAGCTTCCAAAACATTGTAATATACAAAATATTATAACTTACCAATTTTTCATTAAGTTGAGGGCTTTAAGCGCTAACCGCTTTTGTCACTGCGACCTGTAAGATCTGTTGTAACATGGTCCTATCTTAGTTTTCTGGAAGTAGTTCCACAGTTCTTATGAAGCCAATTACTGCTCCAAGAGTCAGTTTTCCGATCTTATTGCCGCGAGGTACCTTTTACCAAGATGGTCACACGGCCACAGCTGGACAGACAGACATACATTCATATACAATATGTTCCGAAGTTTCTTCGTCCTCTTCGCAGAGTCGACAGATATTGTTTTCAGCTATACCAATCATACATAGATAGTATTTCATAGGACAATGACCTGTAAAGATACATGTCATAGTTCTAAGGTTCTTTGGCGTTTGTCAACGATGGTGAAATGGATTTCTTCGACTGACTTTAAGGCCCGGGATGTCTCTCCAATGTGAGGAGGCTATAGCTGTTTCCTCCCAGTTTTTGATTTCCTTCTTTATATGGCTTTTCAAGAGTTCACAAGAAGATTCAGGCTCGTAAAACGGTAGTTTAGCTCCCTTTTTAGCGAGCTCATATGCTTTTTCATTGCCTAGAAACTCACTCATATGCACCCCGGTAACCTACCCACCACAAAGTGACGTGGTTATCATTGGCCAGCCAGTTGTTGTAGGGTGTTCATGCTGCAATTCCAGACTAGCTTCGACTCACAAATGTAGGCACTAAGTGCCTTTAAAGCAGCCTGACTGTTTGACAATATGTTGAATGTTGCTCCTTTTGAGACTTTTGTTTAGGTTTATTTGAGCACAGAGATCTCTGCTTGAAATATGATGGGACTGGTGCCTGTGGATTCCTTTATTTGGTAACCTGAACCAAATACACCCACTTTAGTTTCTAGTCCACCAGTGATAACCTTATTATGTTTGGTCAAAATTGTATCAGAGACAGACATGGCCAATCTCCCTTAAAATTTCTAAGTGGCCTACGAACGAAATTCCCAAGTTTGAAGTGTTTTGTGTGTGTGTTTGAGTGGCTGGAGTATCGCCTCTTTCTTCATTTGAAAGTGCAGAATCACTTCCAGGTGCTGCAGTTGGACAGGTATTCATCATAGCACCTGTAATACATAGACAGGGTAATCATCGTTGTATTTTCCGCAACGACACTTGTGCTGTACATATTTTATAACAACTGGAGGGAAATTCTGGTCGCTTAACTATCACAATCTTTCTTGTTCTACTAAACTAACCACAATAAGAACATATATGAAACTTTAAATGATATCACCTTGATATATACACAAACTATCAATGTAAAACACTATTAAATATTTATATTATTAAATAATATACTTACTGTCCTTTAAAATATGACATTTATGGAGATTTTGTCCGGCAAATAGCTTCAGATTTTGACAGATGTATGTATGACAGATAACCTCCAATTTGGAAAACCGCTGCAGTGAAAATATAAAAATCAGTTCCTTAAAAGTAAAATTTATGCAATAAATTTATACTGAAATTGTAGAGGAGACTTCAAGGAATCTAATGGTGCATCGTTTGTCCTAAAAAAGTCAATAGGAAGCGAGAAAATCGCATTTTTCTGCCAAGACCAAAAAAAAATTTGCGTAGGGACGTTTTAGGGTAAAAAATTTCCAAATTTTTTTCTTCGCTTTTTTGACGATTTGGAAGGTTTAACCCGCAAATTTAAAGTGACAATCAATTTAGAAAAGTTTAAAGAATGTTTTTACATCAAAAAAACGAAGAATATATAATAATAAAACACGGGGGGCTAGTTTGCACAAAACATTGTTAACCTACATATTCTAACCATAGATATGTATCAAAAATACATTGGAAAATTAGCCGTTGACAACGTTGATTAAAGTTAACAATGTTTTATGCAACTGGGCCTAAGATTTTTTTTTTTTGCAACAGTAAGTTAACAATACATCTTAAAACTAAATATAAATAAATTACAATACATTTTATGAACTAAATATATCTGTAGTTGGTCTGGAAGAAGCGGCTGTAGCAAGTCCAGGATTTTCCGATGATTATGACTGGAAATATTTCATACATTATTAATGTCTTATTACCGGATTTTACCTAATTTTCCATGTCGTTCTGCTCTGGAAGAAGCGGCGAATTCATTTCATATCTGTAACAAACTTATACACTAGTAATTAGAACAAAAAAAAATTGGACTATTTATTAACTTAAAAACTATACTAGAGCCTATCAAAGGGAAACCACGACCGCGATACATTCTACCATTCATTTGGGCGTCCCACACACACAAACAGTCACACAATACCTAAAATTTTCTGGAATATTCTTCCGTTTGTCTCAGCACTAGAAATGTAGAATTGTCCGATCATTTCTTACACATATGTCGCCAATGCCGCGTCCAAAATGGGTTTGTATCTGTAACAGACTCACACGGAAATAATTAGAATTTTAATTATTTATTAACTTATAAACTAATAAGGGCCTAACAGAGAGTAACCGCGATATATTCTCATTCTCAACATTCATTGGCGTCCCACACATTCGCACAGACAGACACAAAATACCTAATATTTCTTGGAAGACACTCGGTTGATTTATTATCTTGTATCTTCAATTATTATACAGCAAACAACAAGACTTTTTATATCTGTAACAGACTCAAACAAACAAAATTACAATCAAATATTGACTATGTTTTAACTTATAAACTAATAGGGCCTATCAAAAAGAAACCGCGATATATTCAATCATTCATTGGGCGTCCCACACACACAAACAGTCACATAATACCTCCTAATATTTTCTGGGATATTCTTCCGTTTATTCAGCACTAGAAATGTAGAATTGTCTGGCTATTTCTTACAGAACTGCCGCATTCAAACAGGGTTTGTATCTGTAACAGACTCACACGGAAAGAATTAGAATTGTTTTTTTAATTATTTATTAGTTTATAAACTAATATGGACCTAACAAAGGAAACCGCGTTATATTCTCATTCTCAACATTCATTTGGCGTCCCACACACACAGATAGACAGACACTCAATACCTAATATTTCTTCGAATATTCTTCAAGACACTTGGTATCTTCGATTTTTCTACAGCAAACGACAAGACATTCCATATCTATAACAGACTCAAACAAATAGAATTACAATTAAATATTGACTATTTGTTAATTTATAATCTAAATGGACCTAAACAAAGGAGAAATTTACATACAAAATTATAAACTAATTCTACACATATTCCATACCACATTCGTTTTTTTTTTATTTTTTATTTGGGCGTCCCACACATAACTCACAGACATTCACAAAACACTTAAAATATGATTTAATTCAACAATACATTGAAAAAAAATAAAAATTACTTACAATATTCCATCATTTGTTGTTCTTATATTGTTTACCGGCTAACCGCTTTTCACATATAATCAACAATATTTTTCTAGCACAGGCATGAATTATACCTGAAAATGATCGGCAAGTTTTCCCGAATCAAGTAATATATAATTTACCTTCTATTTCGTTGTATTTCTGTACAATTTTTCACCAAATATTCATTGTAAACACATCATCAACTATATTATTGTTTATAACAAATGAATTAATACAATCGCTTGGCATGCTGGCGAGTACTGCGCTAGTCAAACGCGCGTCAAATTCATAATTATTTAAATATATTGTAAATCGGAATAAAATAATTCCTGGTACATTTTTACATTATTAAAAAAATATATATAATAATACTTGGCTGTTTGATGCAATGATTGTTGTATAATTGTATCTACAAAAAACCAAAATATGAATGTATTTCATATTTAAGAGCTTCCAAAACATTGTAATATACAAAATATTATAACTTACCAATTTTTCATTAAGTTGAGGGCTTTAAGCGCTAACCGCTTTTGTCACTGCGACCTGTAAGATCTGTTGTAACATGGTCCTATCTTAGTTTTCTGGAAGTAGTTCCACAGTTCTTATGAAGCCAATTACTGCTCCAAGAGTCAGTTTTCCGATCTTATTGCCGCGAGGTACCTTTTACCAAGATGGTCACACGGCCACAGCTGGACAGACAGACATACATTCATATACAATATGTTCCGAAGTTTCTTCGTCCTCTTCGCAGAGTCGACAGATATTGTTTTCAGCTATACCAATCATACATAGATAGTATTTCATAGGACAATGACCTGTAAAGATACATGTCATAGTTCTAAGGTTCTTTGGCGTTTGTCAACGATGGTGAAATGGATTTCTTCGACTGACTTTAAGGCCCGGGATGTCTCTCCAATGTGAGGAGGCTATAGCTGTTTCCTCCCAGTTTTTGATTTCCTTCTTTATATGGCTTTTCAAGAGTTCACAAGAAGATTCAGGCTCGTAAAACGGTAGTTTAGCTCCCTCTTTAGCGAGCTCATATGCTTTTTCATTGCCTAGAAACTCACTCATATGCACCCCGGTAACCTACCCACCACAAAGTGACGTGGTTATCATTGGCCAGCCAGTTGTTGTAGGGTGTTCATGCTGCAATTCCAGACTAGCTTCGACTCACAAATGTAGGCACTAAGTGCCTTTAAAGCAGCCTGACTGTTTGACAATATGTTGAATGTTGCTCCTTTTGAGACTTTTGTTTAGGTTTATTTGAGCACAGAGATCTCTGCTTGAAATATGATGGGACTGGTGCCTGTGGATTCCTTTATTTGGTAACCTGAACCAAATACACCCACTTTAGTTTCTAGTCCACCAGTGATAACCTTATTATGTTTGGTCAAAATTGTATCAGAGACAGACATGGCCAATCTCCCTTAAAATTTCTAAGTGGCCTACGAACGAAATTCCCAAGTTTGAAGTGTTTTGTGTGTGTGTTTGAGTGGCTGGAGTATCGCCTCTTTCTTCATTTGAAAGTGCAGAATCACTTCCAGGTGCTGCAGTTGGACAGGTATTCATCATAGCACCTGTAATACATAGACAGGGTAATCATCGTTGTATTTTCCGCAACGACACTTGTGCTGTACATATTTTATAACAACTGGAGGGAAATTCTGGTCGCTTAACTATCACAATCTTTCTTGTTCTACTAAACTAACCACAATAAGAACATATATGAAACTTTAAATGATATCACCTTGATATATACACAAACTATCAATGTAAAACACTATTAAATATTTATATTATTAAATAATATACTTACTGTCCTTTAAAATATGACATTTATGGAGATTTTGTCCGGCAAATAGCTTCAGATTTTGACAGATGTATGTATGACAGATAACCTCCAATTTGGAAAACCGCTGCAGTGAAAATATAAAAATCAGTTCCTTAAAAGTAAAATTTATGCAATAAATTTATACTGAAATTGTAGAGGAGACTTCAAGGAATCTAATGGTGCATCGTTTGTCCTAAAAAAGTCAATAGGAAGCGAGAAAATCGCATTTTTCTGCCAAGACCAAAAAAAAATTTGCGTAGGGACGTTTTAGGGTAAAAAATTTCCAAATTTTTTTCTTCGCTTTTTTGACGATTTGGAAGGTTTAACCCGCAAATTTAAAGTGACAATCAATTTAGAAAAGTTTAAAGAATGTTTTTACATCAAAAAAACGAAGAATATATAATAATAAAACACGGGGGGCTAGTTTGCACAAAACATTGTTAACCTACATATTCTAACCATAGATATGTATCAAAAATACATTGGAAAATTAGCCGTTGACAACGTTGATTAAAGTTAACAATGTTTTATGCAACTGGGCCTAAGATTTTTTTTTTTTGCAACAGTAAGTTAACAATACATCTTAAAACTAAATATAAATAAATTACAATACATTTTATGAACTAAATATATCTGTAGTTGGTCTGGAAGAAGCGGCTGTAGCAAGTCCAGGATTTTCCGATGATTATGACTGGAAATATTTCATACATTATTAATGTCTTATTACCGGATTTTACCTAATTTTCCATGTCGTTCTGCTCTGGAAGAAGCGGCGAATTCATTTCATATCTGTAACAAACTTATACACTAGTAATTAGAACAAAAAAAAATTGGACTATTTATTAACTTAAAAACTATACTAGAGCCTATCAAAGGGAAACCACGACCGCGATACATTCTACCATTCATTTGGGCGTCCCACACACACAAACAGTCACACAATACCTAAAATTTTCTGGAATATTCTTCCGTTTGTCTCAGCACTAGAAATGTAGAATTGTCCGATCATTTCTTACACATATGTCGCCAATGCCGCGTCCAAAATGGGTTTGTATCTGTAACAGACTCACACGGAAATAATTAGAATTTTAATTATTTATTAACTTATAAACTAATAAGGGCCTAACAGAGAGTAACCGCGATATATTCTCATTCTCAACATTCATTGGCGTCCCACACATTCGCACAGACAGACACAAAATACCTAATATTTCTTGGAAGACACTCGGTTGATTTATTATCTTGTATCTTCAATTATTATACAGCAAACAACAAGACTTTTTATATCTGTAACAGACTCAAACAAACAAAATTACAATCAAATATTGACTATGTTTTAACTTATAAACTAATAGGGCCTATCAAAAAGAAACCGCGATATATTCAATCATTCATTGGGCGTCCCACACACACAAACAGTCACATAATACCTCCTAATATTTTCTGGGATATTCTTCCGTTTGTTCAGCACTAGAAATGTAGAATTGTCTGGCTATTTCTTACAGAACTGCCGCATTCAAACAGGGTTTGTATCTGTAACAGACTCACACGGAAAGAATTAGAATTGTTTTTTTAATTATTTATTAGTTTATAAACTAATATGGACCTAACAAAGGAAACCGCGTTATATTCTCATTCTCAACATTCATTTGGCGTCCCACACACACAGATAGACAGACACTCAATACCTAATATTTCTTCGAATATTCTTCAAGACACTTGGTATCTTCGATTTTTCTACAGCAAACGACAAGACATTCCATATCTATAACAGACTCAAACAAATAGAATTACAATTAAATATTGACTATTTGTTAATTTATAATCTAAATGGACCTAAACAAAGGAGAAATTTACATACAAAATTATAAACTAATTCTACACATATTCCATACCACATTCGTTTTTTTTTTATTTTTTATTTGGGCGTCCCACACATAACTCACAGACATTCACAAAACACTTAAAATATGATTTAATTCAACAATACATTGAAAAAAAATAAAAATTACTTACAATATTCCATCATTTGTTGTTCTTATATTGTTTACCGGCTAACCGCTTTTCACATATAATCAACAATATTTTTCTAGCACAGGCATGAATTATACCTGAAAATGATCGGCAAGTTTTCCCGAATCAAGTAATATATAATTTACCTTCTATTTCGTTGTATTTCTGTACAATTTTTCACCAAATATTCATTGTAAACACATCATCAACTATATTATTGTTTATAACAAATGAATTAATACAATCGCTTGGCATGCTGGCGAGTACTGCGCTAATCAAACGCGCGTCAAATTCATAATTTAAATATATTATGCACTTTGAATATTAATTATTACAATTATATATTATAATAATTAAGAAAAGAATAAAATAAACAATTAAATGTATTTTAAATATCCACGCATTGTTTTGTCCAATCATTTCAAATTTTGATCCACCAATCAAATACATATTTTCCAGGTCGCAAAAAACGAAAACCATATTGCCAAAATTGGATAATTAAAATAATAGGAGAAGAGGAAGTGTAAGCATAAATTTTTTGAGGAATGAATGGAAGTGTAAGCATAATTTTTTTGAAGAATGAATAAAAAATGTTCAAACATCATTTATTTATTTACAATATGGTCAGGCATTACCTTTCCTTTTATAAAAAAAACATTAGAAGTTTTAATTTCATTATAAAGCTCGAAATGAATATTTTCAGCTGTCATTAATCCTGAAACATGATTCATGCTGCCATCTTATGTGACGTCGCTAAACTACCAAACGTCAAAGTTTTTGAAATATAAACGCATTTCATTTGTCCAAACAAAATTTAAATGAAATATTTTTCAGGTTGTTAAGAACAATGTTGCCAAAATTAGATAAATAATGAGAGAAGAGGAAGTGATAGTTCGACGACGCCTGGATAGATGGCAGCATGAATTTCGTTTCAGGAATTAATGATAACTGAAGAAGTTAATTTAGGACTTTATCTCGAAAATAATACAGATAAAATATAAATATCTAACGCGAGCTTATTTTATACAAATATATGATGATTGAATGTTTTTTGTCTCAAAATTTTCCAAAACTAACGTTTCATGGTTTACTGGCGTTATACAAGATGGCAGCATGAAACTCGTTTCAGGATTATTGTCAGCTGTAAAAGCTCTTTTGGAGCTTTTTCACGGAAATAAAAATTAGATAAGGTGTTTTTATATATAAAAAATAATTATGACCATTTTTGGAGTACATAAATGACATATTAATATATTTTTTTTTTTTTGTACTTATATTTGCTCGTCTCTCATTATTTTTGTTATCCAACTTTGGCAATATTGTTTATAGTTTCTTAGAAACGTGGGAAAAATTTCAAAATTCAAATTTGATTGGTTGATGATATTATATGTTTAATATGATATTTTATGTACTTTCTTATATGTATACATATCCTTTTTTTGCTTCACTGGTCCAATTTCTATAAATAAATTCGCAAAACAATATTTACCTTACCAGTATTTGCAAAGGTCAATGAACTTATGATATGAACGCATATGTAGTTTTACTCAAAGAATTCATTTTTGGTAAAATTAAAGCTGCTTATTCAACCCTTAAATGGGAAGATGTTCTCCACCCAAAACTGAGTGGAGTTATTCAATTTTCGACACCCAAGGAAAGAATATTCTTGTATTCATTTGATTTTAGTATAATTTTTAATAATTTATTTAAAAATCATATGTTCCATATTTTGGCCAAAAGTTCAAGAGATGTCGCTACCAATACAAAATAGGGTCTTTTTGGAACTTTTCCTCAATTTTAAAAAAGAAATTTCAAAATTTAACATCAAAAAAGTTTATATTTATTAATATTATTGCCAAATATAAATTATCCGCATTTTTAATCATCAAATAAATGAACTAAATATATTTGTTAATCAAAATAATTTTGAATTAATGTGGTTTAATGCAAAAAAACACTAATATCATTATTTCGTTATTTTTTGTATTAATATTTGAATTAATTTATGTATAAAATAAAAACGACATTTCTAGTACCATGTCGTGTCCATTTCAGAATTAATTGCATTTATTTCATATATAAAAATTGTTAGAAAATAGTGCGAAATCTGAATTCATCGCGTAGTCTTTTTTGTAATATATTAAATGAGTTTTCTAAGACTAAAAAAGTAGTTCCACATGTTTCATCTTCAAACAATAAGTGAACAAGTAACAATCTAATAATAGAACTTTGGTTTGTGCAAGTCTGCTACACCATAATGTTGGAAAGCATAAATTCACAATTTTATTCATATATTAAAAATCATATGTTCCATATTGTGGCCAAAAGTTCAAGAGATGTCGCTACCAATACAAAATAGGGTCTTTTTTTGGAACTTTTCCTCAATTTTCAAAAATAAATTTCAAAATTAAATTCAAAAAAGTTTATATATATTAATATTATTACCAAATATAAATTATCAGCATTTATAATCATCAAATAAATGAAATAAAAATATTTGTTAATTAGTTTGACATTTAGATCAAAATGGCTGTTATTTGTGTTTTGTTTAAACATTTGCAAGTAATGTCAGTTGTATAAATAGACTTTAAGGACATTTTTAACAAAGTATAATAAGTGTACTGATAAAATAAGATCCTCAAATATGTATTTAGTGTTTTAGTTTACTTGTAAATATAATATTAACATTAACTGTATAAAATCATATAAACGATAATACCAAATGTTATTACTGACAAGTGTTGATGTTTGTGTTTATTTGGACAAAATTTCGACTATGTGTGTGTGTGTTTGATGTGTGTTGAAAAAAGCAGGGACGAAATATCAACAGCACTTTGGATTTTGGGCAAAATTTCGACAATACAAGGAAGGTAGGTTATGAAAATAAGTAGGTCACTTGATTTTTGGCATATTGAAAAGGTTTAGACTAAAATTTTATTAGGAAAAGTTGTTTACCTTTTAATTTGAAGTAGGGTTTGTTTATAACTTTGGTAAAAAAATTGACAATTTTTATTTTGACAACAATTTTTTTGACCATAGTGTAAATAAAGCTTGGTAAAAATTTAACCACTTATGAATCACATGCAGATATCTTCAAGGATTTCAAATTTGTAACAGAATTAAATTATCTCTATAAGTTTTTGAGATATAGGCCAGGAAAGCCAAAATTTGTTACAAATTAATTATTTTTAACATGAAATTTTTTAAATAAATTGTTTTATGCCAAAATTCGAAATATTTGGTCGGTCGGAATCGAACCCGTTTCCCTAGATTCGCGACCAGATACTCAGCACGGGGCCACGATACCCCATGGGGTCTCTGTAAAAAGATGTTAAATATAGAAAAAAATACACAAGATGTAGTTTGCACATATTTTTTTATTATTATATGTTATGTTACATGATTTCGGTATAAAGGTAAAAAATACACAGTATTCGTGACAAGACATTTAAAATAATTTTATTTGGTATAGAATAAAAATTCTATGTACAAAGAGTGTGGGTTTATGCTTAAAATAAGGGGGAAGTAAAATAGGAAAATAAATTTGACCAGGCGACACTATAAACTCTTACGAACTAATGTTGTATAGGATTTGTGCGCTAAAGAAAGTAGTTACAACTAGACAAAGTATTAAGAAATACTTATTAAAGTGTAGACTACTCTTAATCATAAAGTAAAATTATATATAAAAACTATAGACTATAAAATAAAATTTAATGAAAATTATATCATGATCTAAACAAAAAATTCATTGTTGCAATTGATATGTCATATATGTATAAATAATATTTATGGTACAAATGAATAAAGGCATATTTTATCTTTTCACTCGAGTGGCACACAAAATGTTTCCAAAACTACCTTTAAGGTCCTTAATTAAAATTACAAATGTCATTGTCAATAAAAATTTTGTTGGTTGCCATGGATATATATTTATTGATGTGAAGTAAAAGAAATTATTTCATTTGTGTTAATATGTCGATTAATAATCGATACATTTTAACGTTAATTGTTGATTATTAATCGGCGATTAACACACTTGTAAGTTACATTTTTTTTCGTTTATCTTTTTAAATAGGAAAACTTCCATGACAATTTTTTTAAAAATTAATAACATATCACTAATAAATGATTTTCCATGGATTAATGATACCCATTAATAAACGATCAACGAATAAAGTGTCACTTTAAAAGTAGGTGTCGGAAAACGGAAATTACGTACATACATATTTTAGATCATGACATATATCCATATAACAATTTATTTTTATCTTCGTTGATATTAAAATTGGTTAAAATACATATTTTATATGTAAAATCTGAAATAAAATCACATGTCTACCATATTACAAGATATATCTTGATCAAATTTATGTTAAGTATTAATAGTTTTGCAGTACATCACAATAATAATAATAATAACAATAAAGTCAAAATATTATTAGTACTTATTAAATATTGGGTAACAATATATGGATAGATTAATCTATTTCTACTATCAAACTTCTTTGATACAAATAATCCGCCATCCAACAATTGAAATTATGAAATGAATTGATAAAATTATTTCAAGCTATTTAATAAATAACACAGCAAATGAAAATATTTGATGTATCAAAGAAATTGATACGATTATGAAATGTAGTACTACATTTAAGATTCGGGCACCAGCGTCACCTGAATCATTGAGAGATCGACAATTTTTCGCTGGTATTTCTTAAAAAACTTATGTGCTGATATAATTGTTTTGAACCGAATTGTTGCTTGTCGTTGATTGGAATTCATTTGAATATTCTGAAAAATTATAACAGAGTATACCTAAATTGCAATAAAGCAATGTAAACAATATTAAACGCATTTAATTACTCATTTTTCAAATACGTTTTCCTTTTTATTGTTGCAAATTCATTTAAACTTATGCATTATTCATATTTTTACGTCACCGAATGACTTAAAATCACGCTACTAGCGATTTTGAATGTCAAAAACATATTTATTTGACGGCGAATATAGTTAGGATTCACGAAAAATTACTGTTCAAGGTCACTTGTTCGATGAATGAATACACAGCACTTTATACAGCTATAGCTTAGCAACATTTCGTATTAGAGATTATTTGACGTCTTATAAATGACCTTAAATAATCATCTTTCTTGAACCAAACTATACTAAATTTATCGTTCAAAATTAATATTCACAAATATTTAATTAAATTGTAGATGCTAGTACAAAAATATATAATACACGCTGCGTAAACCATTTTTGGCCCCAGTGCCAGGGGTGCATTCCAAAACAAAGGTACAGAATAAGTGATTCCCCTTTTTCGAGTACAGTCACATATTCGCCGGAGTATTTATGAACGGTTTTCAGTTTCCTAACATTCAAATCTTGACCATGAAGTTGGCGCAGATGAACTTATCGCGCGCGCTCACAATTTAAAAAGTACACTCCGGAGTACAAAATGTACATTAAATTTATTTAATTGGAGTAAGTATTGTCGGTATTTTTTAAAAAAATTGTACTGTGGAGTGTCCTTTTTAAATTGTGAGCGCGCGAAGTTCATCTACGCTAACTTCGTGATTAAGATTTGAATGTTATGAAACTGAACGAAACAAGAAATGAACAGGGCGATGTATAAACATTATGACGTTTCATACCTAGCCACGGTTTTGAATAAATAAAATAACAATATTAAAAATATGAAATATATTTTTGTTAAAAAATTTGTCGATCGGCTCTGGCCCCATAGAACAGGGGGCCCCTCTGTTACAGGATCCTCACACGACAATAAAAATTTATTATATTTACCGGTTTTACCGAACGTATGAATATGCAAAGTTTATTTTAAACGTAGTTGAAAATAAGTATTCAAATAAATTTAGATAGTACGATCACTAAATTTCTAAATACAAAAGTTTGATTCAGATTGTTTTAAAATATTTTTTACAATTATAAATTGAATAAACAAAATTATATTTCAAAACAGTCTTAATCAATATCACAACACGCTTTTTGCATAGGATAATTTTCATTGTCGAAATTATTAAAATAAAAAAAATTCGACAATGAAAATAAATATTTGTTGTGTTCAAAGTTTCAGACTATTTATTAGTTTAAAACTTTAAACAAGTGTAATCACAGTAGGTTTATTCGTTTCCCTTCTTTGTGTTCATGATATATCGCCGCGTCGTAATGTTCGCTAGCGGTGTCAAAAATTCTGCTGCTGCTCCGTGAGTGGATTTTATGGCAGTAAGTTTTGACGCTTGCGCACATAAACACCATATCAAATGTTGACTGATGAACATCTTCATTTAAACTTCGTTTTGTAGTTAAACGAACAAACCTAATATGTTTTAACATTCATCCAATCGATTCTATATTCTATCTAAATTATCAATTAAAAAGTATATGGCGTGAATGACGAAAACTGTAGGAATCAGAAGCACCATGACAATTAGATATATGTACATAAACAAGGTTTAAAATAATAGAAAATGTGCATGCTTCTTCAAAACGATATTATGTATTTCATTATAATTTTTATAGTTTGGTTAAAGAGGATTTTTCAAGGTCACTTGTTCGAAGAAGGAATACACAGCACTATAATAATAATGACGTATGTCGTACATATACAGATATCTAATTATCTACTACACTGCCATCTGTGCTAATGTTTACCCAGAGCCGTTGAATTAAATCAAATTATTAATCCATGGTTTTTGTTGTCTTATGTTTTGAAAAAATATAGGTGAAGAACATAAATCTTTGCGAAAGGCATTCTTTAAAAAGAAACATAATTTTCAAATAAATTACAAGTATTTTTTCAGTTATATCCATAAATATTTCTTGTTGCATACTTATGCATACAAAATGCAGTGAAGTTATTTGCAAGTAATATAAATGACCTTGAATAATCGTCTTTCGTCAACCAAACTACCTATATTTCATAAATAATTATATAAATATCGTTTCGAAAACTACGTTACTAATAGAGAAAGTGCATTTTTCGTATCAAATAAATTTATTATGAAAATTAAAGAATTCGTTAATAAATTCATTTAACACCATTGTAAATATATGCGGCTTAATGCAAGAACCAATATATTTTTTTATATCAAAATGAGATGTATAAAAAACACAAAATATTTAAATAATCTCAGTAAAATCTCAAAGGGCTTTAGTGCTTACAGCCAGTTTAAATATTAGAATTAGTTACATCAAAAATTGAAAAAAATGGATTAATTTATTACTAATCGTGGTTAACAGGTTAATCATTTAACTACAAGTAATTTGTCCACCGATTAAATAGTAAATATATTTTATTATAGTTATTAACGTCATTAGGACGATATAAAGAAAATAACGGACGCGGCTGATGTTTGTAAACCGAGGCAATAGCGTCCGTTATTTGCATATCGGCCGTGTGGTATTCATAACTTTTCCTAATACCATTAAGCTCTTCCCGATACTGTGATTTTTTTAGAAATACTTTATCCTTAATAGCAGGCGCCTGTTATAAACCTTAACGGCCGCCGGGCGTTATGGACACCCTTTCACTTTTGTTTTTCACTTATTTGTGTTTAGTTTTGTTAAATCATAGTAATGGTATGGTATTACGAAAAAATAAAAAACAATTTACTTCGAAATATCGGCTGCCCAATTATTCGAAATAACCAGTTTAAACGATTAACCGTAACCATTCATCAATTTTCTATTCATTTTAAACTACTATTTTTGACACCATTAAAATTTCTTATTTTTATAAATCACTCATTCCGAAAATTACGAAATGTTGACATTACATTAAGCCACAAATATATTTTCTAATGTATAGAAAGTATAACAATTTATGTCGACTTTACATACTTGATTGCCATCTAAAAAAATATTTCTGCTGCAAATGAAAAAAAATAATAATCAAGTGACCATTACTTGATTACATTTTCCCGTGTTTTCATTCACTAAAACACCTCATAGAAAATATTTATAAAAATCTTTATTTGGCTGGAACTTTCCATTTAACAGAATGAGCACCCGACGCTCAATACAAATTTTGTGTTGAACAAAAAAAGATACATATTGTATTGTTACGAAAACAAAATATGTTATACAAAACTTAAACTATAAAATAATAAATTCCAATTTAGTCAGGCATGGCACTTATGTGTTATTTCCCTTTAAAAACTAGATGTATTTTTCTGTCTTGGTTTCCGCCTACGTATACGTCGATATTTGTTCTTGAAATACAAAAAAGAAAACTAAATTATAGAACACATAAAGCATTTGTACCTCACATATTCTAAATTTGTCGTGCGAGTATAAAATCTACTAGATTTCATTGTTAAACTATACATATAGTCGGACACATTCATACAATAAAAAAAATGTTGAATTAATACGTGAAGTACAAACTGAATACAATAATAATCACAAATTATATATTTTTTTGGTTGCGTACTTATTATAAGTACATTAATATTTAATTTTTTCACTGAAAAAAATCATCTTGCTCTGGCAATGGAGTATTCTCCTATAATGAAATTTAATAAATACTAAAATTGATATTCTAAATTTCGAAGGTGGTTACCTGATAGTTTTTATCGTAAAAAAGCTGTCAAATTGTAAAGAAAGCAAATCATGGCGTATTATGGGCGTTTCAAATTGGTTTTCCCATATAAAACTATCGTGAGTGTTTTACAGATTTGGTTCGGATAGTAGTAACAACTAGACACATTTAGATAAGTGCACATCTATAAGTCTTATAGAGTTGTAAAGAAGTATAAAATTTGCGATTTTGTTCATGATTTACAGTTCTGTAAAACTTACAGATGTGAACAGAATCGACCCAATGGGGACTTATAATTTCGACGTCATCTGCGGCGGATCGGCAGCGGATCTCCCTCCACACACGAATAGTGGCTATTATTAATTATCTTTCCTTTCAAAAATCAGTTGTGATCACGTGATAAACGTCAATCTTGCTCACTACATAACTATTAAAAACTTTTTTACACACCAGATGGCTACCGAAACATTTGTATAAGTCCCCATTGTTTTAATGTTTATTTAAAGTGTAAGTAATATTATTTTATTTACTTGTATATTACTGATAATATTGAAAACAAATAAAAATGAATAATATTAAGCACAAATATTAATTTTTTTAAGAAGTTTAAAATATTTATTGTGATAATAACAACCTATTGGGATATTTGTTGTTTTTCTTTGATTTTTTCTGTATTTTGACTTTTCTTTCAGTGTTTATTATTATTTTGGATATAGTATATTTCCTTGTTTCCAGTTTTTAGTTGTTATCTTCACCGTTTAGTTTTCTCTTAAGGCCAGATTTACAACATTAGATAATAATAGTTTATTTGTAAATATTCGATTATCTATTTTTCACAGTTTATATAAACTGATTGGCCCGTACTACGATCACGGTTTTAACTAAAACGCTGTTTTAAGAAGTGTCAGATATCATTATTTAATAACAATAATAAATAATATCGAATTTATCAAAATATGTTTTAAAAGCAGAACATAGTTTGTATTCAAACAAATATTTTTTAAAAAATCGATCTTCAAACATACGTGCAAAATTAAATGTTGAAATTTGAATTTGACATTTTTTAAAACAGCGTTTTAGTTTAAACCGTCATCGTAGTACGGGCCTATGTATATAAAATAAAATTGCTCCCTTGTTTAAGTTCCAAATTTCGCCACCAAGTTCGCGTTCTTATTGAAATATCCCAATACATAATAAATATTCTCTAAAAATGTACCATATATGAATATGAAAAATTACAAAGTCGAAATTAAATATCACTTAATACTACCGATTATTTCGGTTTTGTTTTAAGGACGTTAGTCACGCGTGACCTTATAAACTCTCAAAGCTGTCGTAGAGAAAACACCACAAGTCATTTTTTGCTATCTAAAATAATATTGAACATTGATCACAATAAATAAAATAAAAAATAGTAGAATACCCCATTTTAAAATAAATGAAAAGAGAAAATAAGTACTCATCCAATTGCTTTCTCATAATATACAAACTCTTATGCAACAAGATGGTCTCACATATACTGACTTACCTTCGAGTCGTTTCTAATATTGTGGAATATTATCAAATCTTACCTGAATGGGGCCCAGACCTTGACATAATTTCCTAATTTTCACGTCGGTTGTCCCTGCCGCGAGATTACTAACAACAACAACTGGAGTATCCACTAAAGTTGGATTTAATCCCACTGTTGTGGTCTCAGCAGAATTCGAAATAACTTTCCGGTTGCTCAAAAACGAGCTCAGATTCTCAGTCCCCCGATTTTCTTGGCCGCTTTTTTCAGCTGTGCTCGTCTCAGTTACAGTGTTCATCCCCTTGAGGACAACACGACGAATTGCATTGGCTTTTTGTTGTTGTTGTTGTTGCTGTTGTTGTTGGTTCAGGACAACAATTCGTTGTGGTTGTATTTGTTGAGGTTGGTTAGTTTTTTGTGTAATAACGATGTTAGCTTGATTTGTTTGTTGTTGGATTCTTCTCTGTTGTTGATGGCCGCGTCCCTGATTGGTTTGCACTTGGATGTTGTGCGGGTGTGGTTGATTTTGAGTTTTTCGTTGTTGCGTAAGTTGTTTTTGTCTCTGCAATTGCAGATTTTTTTGTTGTTGATTTTGTTGAGGCGGGCGAAATTGTGGATTTGGTTGTTTAACGGCTTGAATTTGTTGCGGTTGTGGTTGAAATTGTACCGGTTGGTTGATTGTTTTAATTGTTGTTATTAAATTTCCTGCCGGAGCAGGGACTGAAGTGTTTTCAGATGCAGCTTTTAAAGCGGCTGCAGCCTTGCGGCGTTCTTCTTTTTGTTGTATGATTATTTCTCGTAACTTTTTCTGTTCTTCAATTTGCAGTCGTAATTTTTTGGTATCTTCATCTTCCTCTTCTTTTTCCTGTAACAAAAATACATTCGATTTGCTATCGTAAAGATCTCCAACGGTAATTATTGTCCGACCCGTTCCAAGAAGAGATTACGACAATCCATGACAAAATTTGGACATTAGACTATAGAGAATGGACCCGTATTTTTTTTTCCTCAAATCGATCTTTAATAATGAGAAAATTGCAATTAAACATGACATTGTTCAAAAAATTTACTTTAAAACAATTTTATAAAACAAAATATATTTATATTATTTTATAGTAGGTTTTATATTATCCATTAAGGGTAAATTTATATAAATTTCTAGTACACTTTTATAAAACTTTAACTTTAATTGTATAACCACTTCTGTTTTGGATGATATCTTCAAAAAATAATTAAAATAGCAAAATTTCATGATTATTTTTTTTTATACACTTGTGCACATTAGTACAGGATGTATTCGTAAATACGAACTTTTCGTTTACGCGGGAATTCGTAACAACGTAATTTATTGCCTTTCGAAGGTGACAATGTGCACTCAAGTAAGCAGCAATAATTGTTACTCATATTATGTCAATTTAGATACACAAATACGTATAATATTTAACAAATTTCTAATATTACATACTTTAATAATAAGTTAACCTATGGTTCATTATTTTGCCACCAGATGTCATATCGCTTAACAATACATGCAAATAGGGATCGTGCTAAAAATTGCATATCGAGATTTCGGTAAATGGATCCTCTTTACGCTCTAACTCAAATACTATCGTTCAGAAAATTTTGAACCTTGTATTTATATCTTATTCTAATATGGAAAGAAACCATTAAATTCTGATGTAAATCAGGCAACCGAAAATGGCACTTTACTGAAAGCTCAAATAGTTTTTCTTCGATACCTTTAAACGTATTTTTTTTGAGATTTATGTTGTATAAAAATTAAAGATTATTCAATTTTCTATAAATTTGTATTAATACATTTTCTATTATAAATTTTATGGATAAATTTATAAAACTATTATTTTAATCCCAAAGTCTACGCTTTAACTGCAACCCAACGGTTACACAGTTCAGATCTCAAATGCATATAACTAATAGATATATGTCACTGTCAACAAATTAAGCATTTCAAATAATAATAGTAACGTTTTAAAAAGAAAATAGTAAATGAACAATAACTATATGTAGAAATATAGGCATATTACCCATTTCTGGGTGTGCCAATCTGCTTTAAACATAGATTTCAGTAACGATGATTACATATTTGTATCGTGCGAGTGTTACTAGGCGTGGAAAGTGCACCACAGGGGTCATTTTTGTGCCATTTAAAATTCGAAATATTTAGCGTCAGTTGGGATCGATCCTGGTATTTAAGTATTTACATGAATAAAAATTAAATTAAATGGGAGGTATTGTGTTGGCCACATCAGATTTTTTTCTCGAGTATTGTTAATTGTTGAAAAATAAAAAATAGGAGTCTATTTTTAAAGTCATGGAAATCTCCATTATTGAATTCGCAAACATCCCCCACCGATCCGAATTTTTGGAACGAGTTAGTCACAATAATTACAGTTTGTCCTTTTATATTGTCCCATGCATGCCCAACATCACTCCTAATCATTTACATCACTCACTCTCTCAAATTTCTGTAAAAATAAATATATTTCTCAAAAAAAAATTCCCATACGTCTGTTGTTGTGTCTGGTATTTCAACGGTAGGAACCTCGTGCAGATTGCTGAACTCCATCGACCGCTTCTTCTTCTTGTGAATATCTCCAGAACCCGACGAGTTCTCAAAGGACCTGCGTTTTGGTGGTGACCTATACTGATTTACTGGATGTCGAGGATAATTATTCTGTTTGTTTTGATTATACTGATGGTTATATTGCTTGGGAGGAAATGATTCTTGAGCTGGTGGTTGATTAGGAATAAAGTTAGGATCATAGCTGGCGGGTGGTTGGAAATTGCCTCCCTGAAAATTTTGATTATTTTGCATAGGAGAAGGAAACTGATTGATGGTTTGGAATTGATTTGGATCATTGTATTGATCGTAAACGGGTTGTACGTGTCTGTTTTGATTGAAATGAGTTTGTTGGGTGAAGGGTGGTGGCTGATCGAAAGTTTGCGGTGGGGGTTGGGGGTAGTTTTGTTGCATTTGAATTAGAGGAACGTTAGGATGATTTGGATTTATATATGGCCGATTTTGATTTGGTATATTCTGATTATCAGCAAAACTGAAATTATTTCTAGCCGGGTAAGTATTTTGTTGATTGAAATTTGGTGGATTGTTCATTATTAAGGGCTGTTGTCCTTGTTGATTGAGATACCTTGTGTTTTGTCCGCGGAAATTGCCCTAGAAAATATGATCCATTCAGTAAATGATCTTTGATTTTATCAGGGCAAGAAATCGATTTTTAAAAGAAACAAATTATAACCGATTTTTAAATCGCTTTTAACTGTATTGTTATATCATGAATATAACACGCTTGTCTTTCAAAAATTCGTATTGTTTTGACTAAGTTAGCACATTCCATTGTAATACGATGCTCATTGTTGACAATACTTTCGTTGTAACAATTTTATTTATTAATTCATAGCTATACGAATAACATTATTTCAGTGTAACTGAAACTGTGTCATCTCATTTTACACATATTTGGTTTTACAATAACACCAAGACCTTGAGAAATGAAAAATAGTGACAACAGAAGATTTCTTAAGAATTCCACAACACTATAACTGGAGAAATGCTGAAATACATAGGGAAAACAGGACCAGAATATTTATTGGATATAGTTGAAGCTGTAAGGACTAAGGAATTCTCACAGACTGGCAAGTTGAAGTGGTCATCCTAATTTTTAAGAAGACAGCAAAAATTGCGAAAAGTTCAGAGGTTCACACTGAAGTATTCCAGGAAAACTATATTCAAGAATTCTGGAAATCGAATTCGAAAATAAAATTCTTCTTAATTCATTCAATTCGTAGATGACCTTGGATGCTCAGAATATCAGACAAAAAGTTTAATTAAATAGTTAAAAAACAATTTAAAAACCAGTTAAGTAAATAGTAACCCGGTTTCGGTTAATCATTAATCGATATTTCTTCGAATTCATGCCCTGATTTTTATGCCAACAAAACCACAAAGTCAACAAAATAACAGTAACAAATTAAAAAAACGCTACAACACACAACATACAAAATACCTGTGGAAACATCTCACAGTAGCTTTGATCATCGGACCAATTTCCCATCTGCGCGACAATGAACACATTTAAAAAATACCCACAATATAACAATTTATTCCTTACCGGTTGTTGTGGCGGGGCCTGCTGCTGAATAAACGGTGGAGCTTGAGTGCTGACTTGCATCAAAGGCCGAATTCCGGGATTTATCATTTCCGGCGGCTGATTATACTGAATTGGAGGCGGTGGTTCCTGATAATTTGGTTGAGCGGGATGGTTGAAATTGGCGTTCGGATCGGAGTATGGATTAGCCCATTGGGGCGGCTGGCTCTGGAATGGGGCCACTTGAGCCATTTGCGGACCTGGGTATCTTTGTTGGGGGAAGTTTTGGAAGTTGGAGTCCCAAACTAAACGAGCTAAAAAATATTATAAGAATTTGAATACAATATAATTATTTTTTTATTACCATTTTCTGAGGCTTGGACATTTCCTCTAAAATGCGGATTTATTAAAACAGTTTTACCTTCCGTGGGTGGGTTACCAACTCGGCCGAAAACTGAACCACGATTATGATTTTGACGACCTCGACCTCTGCCTCGATTTCCTCGCTGGAATTTGCCATTTCTGTGATTGTTGTGGGATTGGGGCACGGGGGGTACGGATACTTTTTCTAAAACGGAAATATGTATACGATAATAAAGACAAATTTTTAATTTATACCTAAAGTATCGGGAATATCGTTGGAAGTAGACCGCAAGCGTTGAACGGTTATATTCCGTTCAGTAGTGAACCTATTGCGCTCTTTCTGCTCTTCAATTTCTTCTTCTTCTTCAGGTTCATTTTTCGTACTCAATTGAGAATCATTTAGATTTTCTTTTATGCTTTGATCCCCTATAAATTAAAATGTATAAAAAAATAAATGTGTTTTATAAAATATATACCAAAATCTTCTTCCGTTTCATCCAAACGGACATTCGAATCTATATCTAATATATCTTCTTCAATTTGTGAAGGTTCTTCCCGATTTTCGTCCCCTTGTGTTTCGTCATATGTATCTTCGTAATTATCGTCCGCTAACAGAGCATCCTCTTCGTCTTTTTCCAAATCATAATCAAGTTCGTCGTCATCAGCACCCAATAAAGCGTCATCCCTATGTAACCATGTAAATATGAATTATTATAAACAACAAGTACATTAGTTATGTATTATGTGTTACAATGTAATATTTTGCAAAATTGACACTTGACACATTACACGTTAGCATTTTATTTATACTACACACAACTTACATAGCATCCATTATAGACATTTTGTTTAAATATCCTTGTACATATTTAAATATGATATTTCAGAACAAATAGTGACGATCACAAGCTCAAGAAACATGCACAAAATGTATCATATGTAGTAGTGATCAGTAATTTAATATCTTAATACAAAAATCCCTATGCTGCCAACTTCCAAACCATACTTCATTTCACGTTAAAGGAGGATTCACATGGACCTTACAACCTTATCCGTTAATATTTCGGCCGTAGCCTTGCCGTAGTGCTGTTCACATGTTTCGTAATAAATATCGATGTGCACTTGAAAAACGAAATATTACTAAAACACAGTGTTCCCAACGTGTTCAATTATAATTACTTACAGCTCGTTGCTATTCCGAGTGTACTTTTTAAATTATGAGCGCGCGAAGTTCATCTGCGCCAACTTCATGGTGAAGATTCGAATGTTAGGAAACTGAACGAAACATGATATGAACTAAGCGATGTATGAACATTAGGACGATAGGGTGTTCCCCTCACAAACTTCTACAGGTCGCCTATGGCTCGCCTTGGAATTTGCTTACTCACCTGTAAAATGACACCAGAGTATCTCTTTCAGGCAGGGCATCGAACCCAACCTGAACTGAACCAAAACCGGAACCAAACCGTAACATTTTAGCGAACCCAAACCCAACCTCAGATATATTTTTCAATTGAACCCGAGTCGGAAACGAACCGAGTATCAAAATTCTGGTATAGGGTTCAGCTCCGGTTCAATTCATCGACGATCGACGCCTTCTGCGTTTGCGTCGCTGTATGTGTTGATTTTCCGTGAAAAATGTGTTCATGTTCTTGTCTTGCGTTGCATTAATTATAAATTCCGGCACGCACTTTAAATTATATCTATATAAAGATTGTTATTCAAAAAACATCTATTGTCATTAGGTCGAACCGAACCTGAATCCGGAACAAAACCGCAAATTTTATTAATACTTGAACCAGAACCGCATATGAACTCATTTTTCAAAAAACGAATTAACCTAAACCGAACCCAGTTTTTGGTGGGTTCGATGCTTTGCAGACAGAAATCGGTAAATCCCCCGATGAATTTACAACCCAAATGTAATAAGATCTTCGTTTCAACTTTCCACGAATTAAACTTTAATGAATACGTTATTTTTTATTGAAATGTACGGTAATTTATTTACAAATACGATAATTTTGAGTTCGCGAGTACGGCATTTCGCTTTCCGATGAATGGCAACACTGCATTCTATCCCTCCGATCATTCGGGTGCCATGTGTTTATAACCAAAATGTCAAGTGCGAAATACTTATCAATTTTCAAGAATAATTTAAAAAATATAAATATATTTCGAAATTTTTGTACTTCCGGGCAGTATCTTATACTTGGAATTGAAACTTCTTGCGACGACACTGGTTGCGCAATAGTCGATTCCTGTGGGAACGTTTTAGGGGATGCTCTTTATTCACAACAATCCGTACATTTAAAGTAGCTTTAAATTAAATATTATTTAAACGTGAAATACATTTTATATTTTTAGCAATGGTGGTATTATTCCCCCGATTGCACAAGATTTGCATAGGGAACATATAGAAGAGACGGTTAATACTGCAGTTAAAAATGCCTGTGTTAGTTTACACGATGTTACTGCGATAGCTACGACAGTAAAACCTGGTTTACCGCTTAGTTTACTAATCGGTATGAAATATGGAAAATATTTAAGTCGAATTTACAGAAAACCATTCATTCCTATACATCATATGGAGGCGCATGCTTTAACTGCTAGAATGGTGGATCATTCTATAGAATTCCCATTTTTATGTTTGTTAATAAGTGGAGGACATTGTTTACTAGTAGTGGTTAACGCAGTTGATGATTTTATATCGTTAGGTGAAAGTTTAGATGATGCCCCGGGTGAAGCTTTTGATAAAGTAATTTAAAATCACACAAACCTTGTTCGGGATTTTGATGATTTTTTTTTTTTAAGATAGCTCGAAGATTGAAATTAAGAAACATACCTGAATTTAGAAATCTGTCTGGAGGGCAAGCAATAGAACTTGCTGCTTCTAGAGCGAATGATCCTTTGGAATTCAGTTTTAAACTCCCTATGACCAAATATCGGGATTGTATGTTTAGTATGGCAGGTTTAAAAAACAAAGCTTTAAAACATATAATTAAACAAGAAATAACATATAATATACAGGGAGACAGTACAATTCCAGGGTTGTATAATTTATGCGCTGGTTTTCAGTTAGCTATTACAAGACATCTTTGCCACAGAACGCAACGCGCAATGGAATATATTTCGAAAACAGGTTTAATAAAATTGAATAAAAGAACTTTAGTAAGTTTTCATATTATTGTTATTTCATTTAAATAAAAATAATTGTTGTAGGTAGTTTCAGGTGGTGTAGCATGTAATAATTTTATTTTCCAAGGTTTAACCTTAGTTAGCAAGGCACTGAATTATAGAATAATTCGTGCGCCGCCAAAACTATGTACCGATAATGGTATTATGATAGCTTGGAATGGTGTAGAAAGGTAATATTTAATTATTGAAGCATGTAAGATACTGTAACCCAATACCACCACCGTACCAGTATTTAATAAACATGTTAAGTTTCTTACTGTTTTGTTGCAATTTATATTACTTTTGTTGGTTATGTGTTACTGATATTCCGAGTACTCTGTCTTGCCGATTCCTGCCGCGCAGAAAATGCACTAAATTCATTATTTTAAAATTAAATTTCTATCAATATTGTAAATATATTTTTGTCTTTTAGGAATTCTGTGTTCATAATATGATGTCTTTATAAAATGAATCTGAACTTGCAGTTCTGAATCGTGACATATCTGATCTAACATTATTGGGTTACAGTACCTTATTTTTAAAGTCTAAAATATCGAAATGCCCAACATTTTTGGCATTTAGATCCATTTGAATGTAAATGATTTAATTTGTAATAAATACAAATGTTTAGATGGCGAGAACAAAAAGGTATAGCAACCAATTTAAATGCTGTAGATATTGAACCAAAGGCACCGTTAGGAACTAATATCTGTAAAGAAGTTGCCAAAGCTGATATAAAGTGCGAATGGATAAAATTAACTAGTTTAGTAAATAAAATAATATGGAATAAACAATAAAAAATATTTATTAAATTACACTAGTTTTGGACCTCTTTCTCTTAAAACATTTTGCGTATTTTTCATTATTTCAGCGTTTTTCTGTTGCTGATTTTCATTTTCTAACTCTGCCTGCAGATCTAACAAAGATCGTAATCTATCTTTTAAATAATTTATTCCTTGTCCTCCAGCTTTGGCGGATATTATTGCTACGTCATCAAAACGCAACGCTCTTTCTGGGCGAATTTCCGCGGGAAACTCTGGAAGTATTTCTGTAACATTTATAAATATTTAAGTATAGGCAAGAAAATTCTATGGCTAACTGCAAGAACAGCCAATCAAACGACATCTGTCAAGCTAGGTTAACAAAATTTATAACCTTCAAACACTTGACAAATGTCAACAATCAGCATTTAATATTCAAAATGGCCGCAGAAGAAGGAAATTTTAGTTTCTTATTGGCGGCGTTTCGCGAATAAGCAAATTATGTTTTGCAGTTAGATTGGTTGTTTTAGCATTAACCCACATAATAATTACCATTTAAATGTTTTATTTTGTCTTTAATTTCATCATATTTCTCAACTGCTCCGTCCAAATCCATTTTGTTGACGACGAGCATTGCTGGTTTAGTTAGTAGTTCTTTTTTGTATAATTCTAATTCTTTATTTAACAAAACTATTGTATCTAAACAAGATCGATGTTCATGTCTGGGACTTAATTGGAAACCATTTATATCGACAACTAACAGTAATAATTTTGTTCGTTCTACGTGTTTTAAAAATTTGTGCCCCATTCCAATATTGGCATGCGCGCCTTCTATTAATCCGGGCAAATCTGCCATTGATATTTGTCGGAAATCTTTATATTCAATTATACCGACATTTGGGCGAATTGTTGTAACTAGAATAGCACACAATTAAATAAAGTTTATTAATTATTATAAATCGTACATGGATAACTTGCAATTTTTGGTTTTGCTTTTGAAACAGCTTTCAATAATGTGCTCTTTCCCGCATTTGGAAAACCAACTAATCCAATATCAGCTATTAATTTTAAATCTAACATTATCATATGTGATTGTCCTTTCGTTCCTAAAAACCCATTTTTAGGGGAGCCTCCATTTCCTCCTCTAGCTACCAATAATTCCTCTCCCGGTTCATTTAATTCACCAACAATTCTTCCATCTTCTCTGAAGACTGTTATTCCTGTAGGAACCTCTATTTTGGCGGGATCTCCGGGCGGCCCTAAAATATATCGCTGGTGGCTGTGATTGCCATTGCCCGCTGCAATTCTTTTTTTCGGCCATTTGGATACGACGGTCGATAATGTTTCTTCTTCAGTAGCAACCACAATTACGTCGCCTCCTTGGCCACCAACACCACCGTATCTAACAGAAACATACAACATTATAATGCGTTCGGTTATTCCCCCTGGGGTGCAATCTCCATCATAGAAATGAGTGCTCATGAGGTGACGCCGGGTCACCAACATTATTCTAATCTATAGTCTCTAATCTAAATTTGTTTTTCAAGAGAGCGATTTTTGTAAAAGTTGTACCAAGTGGTAGAAAAATCTTGTCTCTAGTGTTTATACTATCGACCATGAGTGAGTTTGAGAGAAGTTAACATAGGAATTAGAAAAAATGTTACGTTTATATAATATATAATTATTTCCATGAAAATCTAGTAGCAGTAGTCCACTCTTTTTTGTTCTAACCGCATATGTTTTTGTTTTTATGCACATTGTAGTAGAAAAATATAAATATTACTCACTTTGGTAGACCATTTCCTCCGTTACCTCCTTTAACAAGTAAACGAAGAGAATCTATAAAAGCATGACGAATATGCTTCCGGGGTGGCTTTTTCTCTTGCGCAAAACGTAGAATTTTTGTGAGAAAAACCATGCCGTTATTACGAAAAACGAAAATAGTAGGGTTACAGGGTTACACCATGCCGTTGTTATGAATATAGTAGGGTTATAAACTTGTGATGGTATGGTTGACAGTTATATGCAAACGTTTTATGAAATCAAAATCGTTATTAAATTTAGAGATAATTCTATATTTCATGTGTAATATAAAATATTGTAGATGAATAGCAAGTGTGTGAGATATTTGTATATAAATTATATTTGTGACGTTAAAATGATAAAAATAACACTAGAAATTTGTTTTATCGAATGACAAGTAAAGACAGAAATTAAAAAAAATATATTTATATGTGATTATAATTGACTGTTTTGCAATTTAGTGAAAGCAATACAAAAAGTAAGATTATTATATTTGATGTGAAAACTATTAATATCAACATGGACTTGTATTAATTTTAGCAATATTTTTCGTCATAATCGTTCTATTTTGATAATTTGCGTCGCTTTACTGTAAATTATAAAAATAAATCAAGATGGATTTATTGGGTTCAATAATGAATTCAATGGACAAACCACCTTCGCTTAGCGAGAAAGAAAAACTGTTACGGAAGAGTATGTATGCCCTTATAACACTTCGGTTAATTGTTAAACAAAAATTGTTGTATAGAACGAAAGGAAGAATTAGAAAAGAGACAAAAACAAGAAAAAGAAAATTATAAACGATTTAAAGAAAAGGTAGAAATAAAGCTTAACACCTACTTTAAAGATGAAGCAAATTCGAACCTTAAATTCAGCCCTATGGATCAAATTTATCGCAGTTTAGTGTAAGTATTTAAAATATTACAGATCCAAGATAAGTAACAAATAATCTTAGGCATGAAGCTGCAGAAGCAGCCGGGTTAATATCTTACGCTTTTGGAGAGGACGGGGTAAATAGACACGTAAGAGTATACAAAAAAGAAAGTGCCCCCTGTGAATTAGAATTAGCGGTAAGACGCAGAGGCGAACCATGGAACGAAGAAATAAAACAAAAATTACTCGACGAAAAAGAAAAACACCGTAAATTACTTCGCGAAGAAGAAGTTAGAAAACCACAAAAATTCAAACCAAATACTAACTACAAAGATAAGTACGCCCATTTAATTGGGCACGAAGCCGCATTGGAAGCAGCTAGAAAGACAGAGACAAATAAAAACTACGGTTTTGGTAAGCAAGAAAAATATGTTAAATTCATTTTGTTTAAAATGTGATTTCAGTTCCAAGTGAGAATAAAAAAGATATTCGCTCAATTGAGCAAACCATGGCAGACATTCAAGCCAAAAAACGCCTTAAAACTCATCATGGAAGCACCAACGAATCAAATAATGAATGATACTGTAATTTATTTTTTAATGAAACGGGTATAATATTGACTTAGTATTATTTAGACTTAATCAGTTAGTAATTTATAAGCTTTATTTAGACTAAATAAATTTTGTTGTACAAAATCAAATGGATAAGCAATTTGTAATATTACAAATTCATAATAACAATTTTATAATTACAAATATTCTGTCGTAGAATATTTTGTAACTGATCTTCCTGACGGCACCAATCCTTTTTCTAATGCAGCATGTTCACTATGCAATCGAGACAACATCGCACATTTGAATCCAATTTGCTTCTGATATTTTTCTTCTACCAATGGAAGTAAAGTTCCCATAAAAAATATCCCATTTTTAACCATGAGTTGTCGAGGCTAAAAATAAATTCATAATTAAAAGGCGACCCTGGGATGTACACAATTTTTTATGATATTCCTAGACCGTTCAATAAACTCAGTTATATATTAAATTTACAGCTAGAAGTTAAATTTTGATTCGTTAAGTGAAGTATATTATGACAATCATTCGTTTTTGTGATAAAAGTTGGGTATATCGGCTAGACGCAAGTGTTTTGATTAACCGATGTCTTGATCTTCTTCCGCCAAGCAGCATAATGTATGCAATATAAATACTGTATTTTTTTCGATAATTAAAAATTTCAAGATTTACGTCAAGGAAAATAATCCGCATGGAATTTGATGAATGGATATCTGACATCTATGTACATAATTACTAGCTATCATTCTGACATGGGCCACCATATCTGCGTGTCAAGGCCAACAAAGTGATATGACTGCTCGCGCCCTATTGTATTTAACATTTCTTGTATACCTACACTCTACACCAAAAATTCTACTTATATCTATTATATTTTAAATTCTATGAAGAAATTTTGTCCTACTCTTCTAATTTTTCGAAATATTTACAATTCATTGTCGGGATTGACAATATTTTTGAAGGGTATATTTAATATACCTATAATTTTAAATATTTAACAATTAATACAATAAGAAATAATATAATGTATCTACTTCCCACAAAAAATCTTCAGTAATGTCTCTGGATTTTTGACACTGACATTTATCAGTTACAAACATTTTAATTTTGTGAGATCTATTACAACAGATTATTATATACTTTATATTTCTTTATCTCTAAATCTATAACTCTTTTTTAATATTAGCAAGAACAAAATTTTTCCAAAAATAAGATTTAGAAGATTTTTTTTAAGAATCTATTACTTCCGGTTGTCCAATTATTGCCAAAACCTTTTCAGCTCTTTCCAATAATGTCCGATTGAAAAATACGTAATTAAACAGATATTAAGTATTATAGTTTTTAAGGAATCGTCCTTCTAACATACACATACATACATACATACAAACATCGTAAAAATATTAAAATCGGATTTTAGGGCCCTTAAAACATGCTTAATCATTCAAATCTGGATATGCGATTTTTAGCATGAGTCTAATACCTCTCTTAGCGAGAGGTAAAAATTAATTCTTTCAATTTCCCCGCGATGATTTTGTACAAACTCACATCATTCTGTTGTTCATTATGCAGCGAGACTTCAACATGCCTCAGTTGTTGTTTAAACACTTCGTATAACGTTTCGTCTATAGCGTACAATAATGCAGGGGTTTGCAGTTTCAAACAATCGTCAGTAAGTGATAAATATAATTTGATAAATGCGAGAGTATTTGATGTCAAATGTAACCAACAATCACCTGAAATTAAACAATTCACACATTTGATTTTCTGCGAAAATAAAACTGGTACCTGTAACATAACTATCTAATTTTATTCCAAGATCAGCATGTTCCTGTAAACATCTAAATAATTTTTGTTTTGAGTTTAAATTTGTTGGTATCCATTTATCTTCAGCAGCTCGAAGTTTAACAGCATCCATTAATTTGTCTTTTGTATCACGTAGTGCTCTAGTTAATGGATTTCGCAAAGCTCCGTCTAATTGATAACATAAATCTATTCCATAATGACACAACTACAAAAATGATATATTAGTACGGAATTATAATTAAAAATGTTTTGATAGTACCCGGTCGCACTGTATTCGAACCAAAACGACGCATTCAGTTAATATTGTTAAAGATATCTGCGGAATGAATACTTGTTTTATTAAATGGGATGTCAAAATGTTTAATTCGCTGCCGGCCCATACAACAAACGCTGAAAAAAAATTAACATGTTATTCTGTGTTTTTGACTTGAATTAAAGTATTCGCAAAGTTTTCCTTCTTCTGCGGCCATTTTGAATGCTGATTGTTGACATTTGTCAAGTATTATATTTGAAGGTTATAAAGCGATCGAATCCTATAATATTCAATTTTTAATAATAATAAAATAAGTAGAATATCCTACCGGCGGCACAGCTGGACGAAGTAGGAAACGCCCTTAAAAATTCTTCTGTCATATGACACATATTAGTAAAAACAACACTACTTAATTGTTTTACGTATAAGCTGGTAGCACCTTCCCTTTTTACTCTTTTGCATTGTGTTTTCAAAATGCTGCTACAAAGTTGCAAAAATAGTTCACATGACTAAAAAAAATAATTATAGAATCATATATTTTAATTTATAAAAAATAAATACTTGTGTAGATCTTCCTAACTGATTCAACAATCTTACAGCTCTTCTTGCTGCTCTTAGACCACCTTGTAATGATTTGTCAGGGTTGACTTCTAATTCTCGCATTAATGTTTCGGTTAATACGGTATTACGCAGTTCTACTTTTCGTTGAAATTCATTTAAAACAGGATCTTGGATTTCTGTTTTATTCACATTATGTTGTGAAATATATTCTTTGGCTCTGTTTAATAAGTTTAATGCATCTTCAAAATGTCTTTGAGCTACAAGGACATCTAGATCTTCAGGTACTTCTAAGAACCATTCTGGATGTTGCGTTAGTTCTTCTTCGGACTGGTCGTCGAAGGCTTAACATAAAAATTGGTCTTTTTAGACAAATTAATAATATTCCAGAAAAAAAACGCGTTATGGTATTTTTTTTGTATTTTCGCGCCAAAGTTGTACGACCTATGGGTGAGTCTGGGAAGATGCACCCTCCCCATTTAACTTTTTTATTATAATATTTACATATGCGTAATTAAATTGTCATAAATAAAGTATAACAAATAATTTTTTAAATATTTTGTATTTACTTTTGATAAACCGAAGTAGGTACACTTGCACATCTAAACTTCGTTGATACGGACAAGGAATCAAGGATACTCCCTATCCTCCTAATTGAAATAAAATAACTAGATGTCACTACTATCCATACCAAACAAAGCCAACTTCACTCAATTGCGCTACGCTTTATGACCGTTTCAAATCACTGTTTTCCCATATAAAATTTTGTGAGTATTTAACAGATTTGGTACGGATAGTAGTGACATCCAGTTATTTTTTTTTTCAATTAGAAGGATAGTGTCGGTGTCTCTGATTCTCCTTAGTCTCTGTTAATAAAATTTAGAAGTACAAATGTGCGGTAATTTTATCAAAAGTAAATACAAAATATATAAAAATTATTTTATTTGTGACAATTTCTCAAAATAGTACAATATTATGCCCTTAGTGTCGCTACTTGACGTATTCTCCCTGTAAATTTCATTTGTGTAATTTTAGTGACATTTGAGACGGCCATAATGCAATTGAATGAAGTTGGCCCTGTACCAAATCCGTAAAAATTTACGTTTTTTGTCATAGTTACCAACAGTGAAAAAATCACCGGTAGTGAAATATCGCTCATCTTTAACACAGTGTTGCCAACTGTATAACATTTAAAATAGATATTTTTACTCTCACGCGGATGTGGATATATGCAGGAAATTACTTTAAACATTTACGTCAAATAATAACGTAAATACAGGCCATTACTTTTACAAATATTTTTGTAAAAGGGATATTTTTGCCTTCACCGGGATTTTTCTTATATCTTTGTGGGATTTTTACTTCAAAATGTGTTGGCAACACTGTGTCTAACTCATACCCTACTGTCACTATTAATAAATAAATTTATGGTTAGACTGGAAACGTTACAACTTACGATTATAACTTGGAGAATCAATTGACACAGCTCTCGAAGGTGAACGCTCGGAAACTGATTCTCTTTTTAAAGTTTCTTGGGTTAAACGTGCCTTTTTAGCAATATCAAAATGGTTTAACCATTCTTTTTTACTTGATCCTGAACTACATTGAAATACTCTCGTATCAGGAAATGCAAGTATTTTAAAGGCATGTTTGATTGGACCAAGATCTCTTACGTTTACAACAGCTAGACTTCCAAGTTCATACAGTATTTCAAATTTATACCTCACCGGACCACGTCTAAATATTATAAAATAATAGGTTCATTTATTACAGCAATAAATATAAATTACCTTTCTCCTTTTATCCAGGGGGCTAACATAAAACTATCAGATAATAAATACCCATGAATATGTTGAATTTTTGTGTTATCAACAGGATCTAATTCAATTAGATCATCATGATGTATTAATGTTCTTCCTGGTACATCTAATATGTCCTGGAATACAAATAAAAACATCTGACAATCGATAAACAGTTGCTAGTTACCGAGCATCCTTCAATTTTTTCCAGAATCGCAGCTAGCTTTCGTTTTTTAGCTTCCTTTTCCTGTTCTTCAGATTTTTCTTTGGTATCGTTTTCTTCAATTTCTTTTGTCGGTGTTTCGTCCGCCAATAATGCAGTGTCTGCTAAACCGGTTAGAAGTAAACGTTGTTCCGATAATAAATGGGAAAGTTGATACATTTCACTCTCTAGATCTGTTGAATTTTTTATAAATTATAAATAGTAGGCGGACGAATATCTTGTAACATACGTGATATTTCTTTGGCTGTGTCTATGAACTGCATGTAGTTTTGGTAAACGTTTCTTTTAAGGGTTGCGCTGGTTCTTTCCGCTTGGAATTGTATTTGTTTTCGTAGTTGTTGCAGCTCTTGACCACCCACACATCTTTGCGATAATTCTCGTACATCTATAGTTTTATTTTATTATTCATTATTTCTGAAATATATCAATACTCACATTTTTCGGGATTAAAATCTTTTTCGCTTAGTTGTTTCATAGTAGGCTCTGACATTTTCACGCTGTCAAATGTTTGCTGGGAAAGAGTGGGGGGGAGGGGGGGCGTTATTGGAAAGTAAGCAAATGATTTGGGTGCCCTACCTACAGACCATAACGGTAGAAACTAACCTACTTCTGTAGCGATATGTAGTATTTTTACGGAAAATTGATTGCGCTTATCAGAAAATATTAATTTAATACCACGTGGTATAATAACTGCGTGGTATATGTATTTAAATTTAAGTGCATTTGGTAATGTTTAAATTAAAGTCCCGTTACGAATACTTAAGTTTTGCTGATGTGTCTGAAAAAATACTGCATTAAGTTGAATTATAAATGAAAATGGAAAATATACGCAACAGGAAAATTAAACTAAAATCCAAAAAAGTTATTCAAGAAGAAAACAAAAAGTTGTCGGAAAGTGTTGAAAATTTATATAAAAGTGAAGATGAAAACCAGATGGAAGATGCTGCGGGTAACAATGAAGAAAAACAAATTATTAATGATGAAAATAACTTGAATCATAGATTATTTAGAATTAATTTTGAAATTGATATGGTTTCTGTTATTTTATTTTTATTGGGAGTATTAACCCGAATGTATAAACTAGAAGAACCCCGACATGTAGTGTAAGTTAACTACAAATTATTCATATAACATTGTAATATATTATTTAACAGTTTCGATGAATTACACTATGGAAAATACGTGTCATTATATATGAAACGTACATTTTTCTTCGACTCCCATCCTCCGTTGGGCAAACAGTTAATAGCCGGTGCAGCATATTTAGCAGGATTCGATGGGAATTTCAAATTTGAACGTATCGGAAGTCCATACTCCGCTTCAGTTCCATTATTTGCTCTGAGATTTATTCCAGCATTTTGTGGTAGTTTGTTGATGCCAACCGCATATCATTTGATGCTAGAAATGGGCTTGTCGCAATGGACCTCTCTTTTAGCAGGTTTGCTATTACTCTGTGATAACGCAATTTTATCTCAATCGCGATTTATTTTAATGGAATCGATGTTATTATTGTTTTCTTTATTTGGTATTTTGTGTATATTGAAATTCAGACATTACCATACGAAAGTTTATAGTTTCTTTTGGTGGTTTTGGTTAATAATGGCATTCATTTCATTGACTTGTGCTTTGTGCGTAAAATACGCCGGATTTTATTCATGTTGTTTGGGTCTAGCCATTTTGGGAAGAGATTACTGGAAACTTTTATCCAATAAGAAAATTTCAGATCGCACGTTATTCTTTCAGTTTTTGGGTAAAGCTGTTGTTATTGTAACAGTTCCGGTTGCCGTTTATTTAGGAATATTTTATGCACATTTACATGTGCTGATAAATGCGGGACCTCATGATAGTATTATGACAAGCGCTTTTCAAGCATCTCTTGAGGGTGGTTTGGCTTCCATTACAAAAGGACAGCCATTATTGGTTTCACATGGATCGCAGATTACTTTACGGTATGGTATAAGGCGCGAAAGACACATGATTTGAGCAATCTTGAATCGAGTAAAATCAATTAAAAGTAGTTGTTACCTTCCGTCACCTTTAGGGAGGTATCGTCTTTGGTCAAAAAATTCGGTGGTGAGTTTTCAATGATTAAACACGTTTTAGGGCGTAGGGTCGCAACACACGAAAACTTTTACATAGCCTTTTTCAAATCACGACTTATGCATATCGACAGGGTCACTAGTAAGTACACTCCAACAAATTATAAATAAAAAATACTACCAATAACACAAAGCATCCTACTTTAATTTGTACTCCAAAGTGTACTTGTCAGTGACCTTGTCGAACGGTGCATAAGTCAAGATTTAAGCAGGACTAGATTTACGGAGGCGAGAAATGGATAACTCATAATTTGAAGAAGGCCATGTAAAAGTTTTCATGTGTTTCATGTAATCCCCGTTTTAAGATCCCTATAATACGATTTTACTATTTTTACGATGATGTATGTAAGTATGTGTGTGT
Source organism: Harpalus rufipes (assembly GCA_951394225.1). Classification (NCBI taxonomy): domain Eukaryota; kingdom Metazoa; phylum Arthropoda; class Insecta; order Coleoptera; family Carabidae; genus Harpalus; species Harpalus rufipes. Next base: position 37,203,838 of record OX596286.1, read on the forward strand.
GTGTTTGTGTGTGACTATTACAATTCTTTCGTGTTCCTGTTCCTTTCATTCATATGCAGACGTGATTAGACTTTGGTTATAATTGGTCAACCCAACGATTACAAATCAGGGCATCGAACCCGCCAAAAACTGGGTTCGGTTCAAGTTGAGGTTAATTCGATTTTTGAAAAATGGGTTCGTGTGCGGTTCTGGTTCATACATTAATAAAATTTGCGGTTTTGTTCCGGGTTCAGATGCGGTTCGATCTAAGGAACATTGAATTAATGTTTTTTGAATAACAGTCTTTATATAGAAATAATTTAAAATGCGTGCCGGAATTTATATTTAATACAATGCAAGAAAATAACATGAACACATTTTTCACGAACAATCAACAAATACAGCGACGAACTGAAATTGAACCTGAACTGGAGCTGAACTCTGAACCAGAATTTTTATATCCGGTTCGGTTCCGAGTCGGGTTTAATTGAAAAATATATCTGTTCGGTTCTGGGTTCGCTAATATGTTACGGTTTGGTTCCAGTTTTGGTTCGGTTCAGGTTCGGGTTCAATGCCCTGTCACAAATACACTAGATAAAACTTCATAGCATTTGTTATGTATCCGGCTGGACAGAGACAACTAAGGAAGAAATATATTGAGTAACCTCCTAGAGTACTCGCTAGATATCACTGCTTGTACTTTATTCTGTATATGATTTGATTGTATTTTATGCTTCATATACAGTGGATTTAGAGTTAAAGAATTATAAATTAAATAAGCAGCCAGGCTATGCTAAAATTATGGAAATAGCTAGATACTATATTAAGAAAATTCTGATTGACAGATGTCAGTGTCAAATGTAATTGACATAGTATGTTTGTGTGTCTGTGTGAAGTTTGTACATAATATAACAGAAAACAATGTGCTGACCACATCAGATTTTTTATATGTTAAGTCAGCGATATCATTGGAATTAAAACCAAGGTCAAGGTTGCTCGAATTTTATGTCTGCTCGCATTCTATTAAATTTCCAATTATAGTTAAATACTTCGATAAAAATAATTACGGTTTTAGTCATACTCATGGCCGTACATGCTGGCTGCATTCTCACCCACACGTATACCCAATCCGCTACCCAGACAAAAGAGGATCGAGCCATCAACAACAAGTAACATGTTACAGTTTTAAAGACGTTAACAATTGGTGGATTGTTAAACGCCCTAAAAAGAACGATTTAGTCGTCGAACAGCCGGTAGACGCCATAAAACATGGCGACGTAATTCAACTAGTACACGGCATAACCAGCCGAGCTTTAAATTCCCATGATGTCGCAGCCCCCATGTCCCCGCAAAGCCAAGAAGTCACCTGCTATATCGACTATAATGTATCCATGCCCGCGCAGAATCTATGGCGTGTTGAGATTGTAAATAGAGATCAAAATGGCGATACTTGGCATACAATTCAATCCCAAATTAGATTAATTCATATGAATTCAAGCCAGGCTTTAAAATTCAGCGGGAGGCAACTCCCTGATTGGGGTTTCAATCAACATGAAGTCGTTACTGATAGAATCGTTCATCAGGATGATACGGTGTGGAATGTTGAGGAACATAGATACACGAAAAGTGATGATCAGAAAGAAAGGGAAAGGGAGTTGGTAAACGCAGAAATGATTCCTACTGCGGCTACTAGTTTATCATTTTGGGAGAAATTGTTGGAATTGCAATATAAAATGCTGATAACTGCTACGGAAAATGTACAAAATCATATGTACAGTTCGGAGCCGTTAGAGTGGCCGTTTTTGTCCAGGGGTATTGCTTATTGGGTTTCCAGCAAGAGTAATGTACGTTAATAAATTATTCATCCAAAATCCAAACAAATATTTAAAATGGGAAATTAGTTGTTAGAGGATAAAATTTTGCAAATTGGTCAGGAACACACGTATCGTCCTAATTTTTTTACATCGCCCCGTTCATTTCTTGTTTCATAACATTCAAATCTTGACCATGAAGTTGGCGCAGATGAACTTCGCGCGCTCAAAATTTAAACATGTTAAAGATTTTGTTTGGATTTTAATGTTGAATCTTCGTTGAAAAGACTCTTGATTTAAAACTATTTCTTTTTTAGGCTCAGGTCCATCTGTTGGGGAATTTAGTAATATGGTATACTGCTACTGCAAGTTTACTAATATACTGTATTTTACTCATTTTCTACTTATTAAGACGCAGACGAAACTGTTTTGATTTGGATCAAAACAGCTGGAATAAATTTATGCTAATAGGCGAAGTATTTTTAACAGGTTATGTGTTCCATTATGTTCCATATTTTTTTGTAGAAAGAACGCTGTTTTTACATCATTACTTACCTGCATTTACATATAAAATTTTGTTGACTGCAGCTTTAATAGAGCATATTTATTATTTGATACTTAAAGTGTTAAGAATTAAAATTTTGTCTCGTATTTATATTTTAGCGGTTGTTGGATGGATGTTTACAATTTTTTATGTATTTAAAAAGTTTACAGTTTTATGCTACGGTACTACTGCTTTATCAACGAGTGATATTTTGAATTTAAGGTGGAAGGAGACATGGGATTTTATTGTTCACAAGAATTAATATTTACTTATAAAATAAATATACGTAACATCACACACACAAAAACAGTTAAATGACGGAGCGTCAACATGACTGAAGATCTGTATATTAAATTATTTATTAAAAAAATGATTGAAAGAAGCATTCACAGATTTTAATGTAAATATTATTTGTATATACTGAGAATGGTACAAGGTTAAAAAATGAAAGAGTTGTATATTTTTTACATATTTTATTTGAAAGCTTAAATAAACCAATTTTCAATGCTTAACTTGAAGTATCCATAGCCACGTCATCAATTCTGCGAACCTGTTCCTCAATATCAATATTAGCAGTTTGTGTGGTCAAAACTGCAGTAGTTCCCTTGGGATAACGATAAGAAGCCTGACGAATTCCTTTCTTATTAGCCTCATCATAAGTCCTCAAATAATTAACATGCCCTTTCTTAATTACGCAAATGTCCACATTGGACCCAGAACCTAAATCATTGAAAATACCCGCTGCAATTGCATCCCTAACAATTTTAATTCCCTGTTCCTCTTCCAAATTCTCCTGGAAACCATTTTCAAAGACCGCCATTGCAGCCAGAGTACCAGATCCCATTGCAGTGAACGGTAATTTGTCGGTTGATCCGTGCGGATAAATACTGTATAGATGAGGACCGGAGGAATCCACACCCCCCAAGACTAAAGCAGCGCCAATGTGGCCTTGATAACGGAAAAGCATTTGCTTTAACATTTGATTAGCGGTTTTCACGGGAACAACACGGCCGGTATACAAACGGTGTAATTCTAGTTGAGATGCAATTAGTTTTGTTGTCATTTCGGTGTCAGCTGCCGTACCGGCACCGCAACAACTTTACAAAATTTAAAATTACAATCTTCGTTACATAAAACTATACGCATACTTACTACATGTTCCCGGCCAAATAATGGATTTTGGAGCAATTTTTGTCGGATACAGTAGTATCCTCAGTTGCTCTGGTATCAGCCCCAAGGATAACTCCATCCTTGAAAACTAATCCAACGATGGTTGTACCAGTTTTCGTGGCTTTAGGTAGTGTTAATCCTTTTTGAGCCAAGACTGCATTTCTGAAAAGATGAGGTTAAGTTACATGACAATGCAAATATGTTTTTGCAACCATATATTTCACGATATGATACAAATTATATGGTTTATACATTTCAAGTTGCAATATTTATTGATTCAAATTATTTACCTTCGGCAGTTTTCAAAAGAAAAGCCTGGAGTTTGAATTTCTGGTGCTAGCGCAGACGACATGTTTACGGTTTTAAAATGATAGTCACTTTGCTTTATTGGTTGTCTACTTTGGGGCTAAATGCTAAGTCATAGATTTAGTGCACAAAGGGAAACGTCACTCTCACACGTACGATTTTTTCAGAGAGTGAGGACAACTAAGGATAGAGATATATTGTGTCATCTCCTGGAGTAACCGCCAGATGTCACTACTTGTTCTTGTACTACATTTGAATTATTATTAACGAAAACCAGTTATAAAATGCATGAAACAAACTGATATTAGTATTAGGAAAGGATTAATAAAATTGTATATAATTATTTTATTCTAACAATATGATTTTTGTATAAATGCTTCTTATTCTAATTGTACTTTTTTCTAAATTTATTTACGTTTATGGTGAATCCGGATTTAATATAAATGTCTAAAATTAAATTGAGTTATTGAATGGCAAATCTGGGGAACCGGATTTGACCCCGACCGACGTTACATATTTCGAATTTTAAATGGCACAATATTGGCCCCTGTGATGGGCTCTCATTTCATTTCGATATTTTTAAGGTACCTTTAAAATTTAAGTTACGATGGTGCAACCATATAACTTTCATGACTATCAGTATTTATTATATAAATTTTACAAAATAAGCTATCCGAGTTTCCCGCCGAAATAAACCATAAAAGATCTATGACGATCTTTGTAAGATCTACATGCACAGAACACAGTGATCCTTCTACATAGATCTCTTCTGTGTTCTGTGGCTAAGTGCTGCGCAGAGAATCTAATGTTTATTATTAGTAACATTTAATATCATTTAGTACAATATTCATTCATATTATGCAAGAATTACAAATAAATATTGTTACCTACAGTTAAATTAACTATGAGGTTAAAAGTTAAAGAAAATACTTTATGAAAGTACCTACCTATGAATGACGTCTAGAACTCCAAGCGCATGCTTGGAATATTTAAACGTCATGTACGGAGAAAGCTGTCAGAGTTGAAATAGGTATTGAATTGAACACAAAGTTGAATGAAAGGAAGTGGTTTTGATAAAGCGTGCTGTTAAATTTTGTGAAAATAACACATTTTCTTCGTTTTTCTTTATTGTTATTGAAGAAGTATACATCTTCAACAAGTATTGTTAAACTTGTGACATATGCGCGCGCATCTCAACATATTTTGTGAATTTTACTGTTATGTTTTGTGTGTTAATTAATAGTTTGTCAAATATTTTTAGAAAAATAGACACTTCATAAAATAGTTCCAATAAATAGAGTGCATCCTAAAAATCCTACTGTGATACTTAACTTGGAATTTCTCGTTCGAGAAAGAACTCTTCAGAAATTTCTAATATCATAAAAAAGTCTTGTCCAATTCAGTGCATATTTTTTGTGTCGAGTGTAACAAGTAAATTTTCTTGAATTAAACCAATAAGTAACGCTTTAAATTATGGTGTAATGTGGCACAGAACGATAATTTCACGTGAACTAAAACTTTTCTTAGAGTTCCACATCTCAAGAAAGAAGAGTGAGAAGACTTCATCATGCCGAGGAAAAAATGAACTCAGATGCAGATAGCTTGGTCAGTACTTCATCTACATTTCAAATAATATTAATGTCTAAAGCTTTACTTGTGTTTTTTGTGTGCAAAGCTAACAATATGCTTCCTGTACACTCTGTGAGAAAATAGAAAATTCTTTTGCAAGAGTACAGTTGATGGAGAAAGTTTGTAATGATTTACAATTATCTCAAAATGTAAAAAATATAAAAGTCGTCAGTGAAAATACATTATTAACTGTTTGTAGAAAAAAATCAACCATCATTATTCTAATCGCAAATGTTTCACAAAAGTTATTTTTATATCAAAATTGATTTCCATTTCTTGATTTTATTTATTTTAAATTCGCATTTTCCTTTCTATTTCTATAAGTGATGCAATCTGTATATCAAAAGGCGATAAATATAAAAAATGTTAACATTAAAATCCGTCATTCATTTACGTCATTCTAATGACGTCATTTGCAATATTTAAAGCGTGGGAATATTGACAAAAGTCTTACGGAAAAACTCGTTTCAAAGTAAAATCGGCGATTTGTTGTGCTTAGTTGTGACCAATTTTAAATCAATCTTTTTCGCAATTGTTATGAACTTATTTTTACATTATTAAAAAGGACCGTGTAGTGAATTTTTTACAGCCCTTTGATGATTAGTATATTGAAAGGTTAAAGGTCATGGTTAACGATATAAAATACGTGGACTTTTTGCTACAATTCGTGCGATGAAATGGCTTAATTGAGAAAAATTAAACATTTCTGTTGAAAATTAAAAGCTTTCCAAGAATTTTTATGTTTAAACTTTGAAAATAAACAAATTTGTTTATAATCCATATATTTATATAGTGTATATGTTACGATAAATATGATTAATCCTGTGATTATGCATAATCGCCGGCTGTTAGTGTTGGGGAATTTGAATAATATGATGTGGCCAACACTACCTCTTGTCATTTAATTTATATTAGTTTAAATACGTACCATGATTCCTACATTTATTTACTTATGCTGGAAACTGTATTGAGTTCCTTTCCATATAATTATTTTTCTATTTACTATTTTCTTTTTAAAACGTTACTATTATTAATTTGAAATGATTAGTTTGTTGACAGACATTTGTCTGTCAGTTGCATATATTTGATATCTAAACTGTGTATAATCATGTAGTTTAAAGCGTAGGCTTCGGTATTTAAATTATAAATAATCTTATAATAAAAGGTATTTTTCGAAGAAAAACTATTTTAAGCCATTTCCGGTTATCTGATTTACACCAAAATCTAATGGCATTCTTTCCATTTAAGAGTAAGGTAGAAATACAAGGTTTCAAAGTTTTCTGAACAGTATTTGAGTTAGAGCGTAAAGAGGATCCACCCACACTCACACATACACACACACACACATATACATACAAACAGACATCATCGTGACAATGTTAAAATTGGATTCTATGTACCTTAAAACGTGGTCATTTACCAAAATCTCGATATGCAATTTTTAGCACGATCCCTTTACCTCCCTTAACAAAGGTAGCGGAAGGTAATTAATGTAACTTTTAGAAAGTAGTAATTTAAATATGCAAAATAATATTAATTGGTGCTCAGAACTCAGAATATTAAAGAGACACAATAGATCAAATGTATTTCTTGAGAAAGTTTCATTTATCTATAACTCCATTCTCGTAATTGGACTTCGAAGAATTAATAGAAACTTACTGGATTAATTATACCAAATTTTAAAATTACGATTTGTATCACTGTACCACTTTAAGGGTTGAGCTCGAGGGTTAATTAGTGAAGACGGGGGTGAGTCGAAATCACCTGCAACTGATTTTTCTATTAATTATATTCGCCGTCAAATGAGTATGAACTGATGCTGAACTTTTTCCCTTCTCCGCACCTTGTCTTTGCCCTGCGGCGTTGCCGCTTCTTCATTACTTACCATTTTCAACATTGCCAATGAATTGGCAACAGTATAGAAATCCCCAGTCCATACTCATTTGACGGCAACTATAGTAACGTTTGAACATTTACACTGTTTCCATTGTGTAGCATAAGTTGCATAGCTATAGTAGTCCCGAGACCCGATGCAGTGAGAAAGTGGAGGCTTCCCTATCCCCTTCCATGAAATAAATTGCTGATACAAGTCTTTAATCACTCTGTATCTTTACCTATTTTTGAGTTATGAGTTATGCACCTCAAGGGAAGCAAGAAAGTAAGATTTTACATGTTAAAGTCCTGTCTTCGGAAGTTTTAGTCACCAGCTATTTCCCGGAATAGGGTTAGCCTATTGTCAAATTTTCTTAGAAATATGAAAGTGCGGGGCCTCGGGCAAAATCCCGAAAACCCGACCTCTGAGCCGGTCCTGCATAATCGTAAAATATCGAAATTTTGGACCAAAGATGTTACCGCCCTTAAAGCGACGGGAGGTAACAAATGTTATTTCTGCAATTAATGTTCGCATTTACAACGTGCACTGTCTGGCTGTCAGCTCAACTTTATCAATAACAATATGCCTAAATTGAAATTAAAATGTCTGTCTGTCGCCCTTGGATCCACGTGCCTTCTCACGTGTACGATCTAAACACGCACATGCATCTTTTTATCAGCAGATAAACAAAAACAAAACGCAATGACCGGAAGACGCCTAGTTACAGCTGCGGATCGCGTAGGCTCTGACTCTGGCATTTATAGTGACGCGCCGAGTGTCGATTGTTTAGTTGATTACCCGGTCGCTTGTCATCAAAATAAACCCGTGCATTTTATTGCCGGAATTAGATTCCGCCCAGATTCCGAACAGCCAATGTGTGGAACCGATCGAACGGATGGGTTCCTCATCAAAATAGCCCTGAAGCCAATTGACCCTGACATAATAGACGAAAGCAAAACAGCCCCAGACAAAAGATCTAGACACAAAAGCTACGTGATTGTCATATTTGGTTTTTAAACAAGTTTTATTTCAGTTTTATACACTTTGGAAAAGGACAATATTATAGTCAATTTTTGAGCGAAATGAGATTGATTGAGGTGACACCTGAAATGCGCCATTATGGTACAATCAGAGGTTGGCCTGTATATGTCATAGGCAGATTATAAAATCCTGTCTAAGCACACTTCTTTCGCTTCGGCCACACTCATAATCGCATTCATACATGCTCTTCTTCTCTTCTCATTTGGAAACTTTCTCACCAACCATAGCCATCCACTTACACATTGATCGGCCACGCAATCGATAACCCTCAACTTCACCAAGACATATACGTTTAACAAGCCCTTCACTCGCCATCCTCTCCGTATGACCAAACCATCTCAACTGACTCACACCAACTCTCTTAACAGCATTGTTCCCAACCGTATACTAAAATATTCCTCACGCGATCCCGTCTTACATACCCACATACACTATAATACCTCATTTCCACGGCAGTCATTCTCTTTTTATGCTTTCCCGTCCATGCCCAACATTCGCTTCCGTTATCGAGATAATTACATTTAAACTTTATCCATTTCTGAATTTTTGTTTGGATATCCATATAAAGTCGAAGAAACTGCTGCAAATAGTATTAATTTAAATAAATAAATAGACATAAACCTGTTTTTCACCGCGTGTTATGTATGTACGTAAGTGCCCCATAAAACCGAGTTCTAAAATCAGCCAAATTTTACCTTATTACACATCCCGACACATCCCAAAGGACTGAACGGTTGGAAATAAAAAATTCAATCTCCAAATGTACGCATCCCAAACGTCGTGAATTTCCACGCGTATCTGATACGTGGTTAAAAATAGGGTTACGTTCAAAATAAATCCAAATTTACATCAAAAACAAATCTATCACAATCATATTTCACCAAAACCGAAACATTCGTTTTGAGATGCAATATTTTAACGCTACGTGAGACAATTTTAAAGTTTGTAAAATAAAAGTGCCACATCCGTGAATACTCTAGGATTCCCCCTTTTTTTTCCTTTGGCGATGATAAATTGTTTTTTGATAACAGTTGCAAATGATGGCTGTTGAAATTGTGAAATTATCCGCGTTATTTATTGTGTTTGTGGATTAACACGAACAAATCGCTTGTTCACAGCCTTTTGAAAAATTTAAATTTATCTGCAGAATTTCAAATAAAGCTAGCAATTCACGAATTATAAATATAAATAAAAAAAATTAATTTATTATAAGGAAAGCAATATTGATAAGATTGTACAAACTTGTTTTATAAATATTAATTTACGATTGATAAGAAAAAGAAAAAAGTAAATAGAGATAATAATAAATTCTTTAAATCTATGTACAAAATATTCTATGCAATTTGGTTGTCAAACCTTCGACTACCGCATTTTTATATCCGGTACCCATTTTCAGGAACATAAACGTGGAAAATAATGAAAGTAAACCAAAGATTTGTTTTTGTACTCATGTACTAAAATGTGTTGTTTTGCGTCGCCTAAGCAACGTCCAAAACATCAATTTCCCAGGTCTCCACCTGATAAGTGACACTTGACATTCCTAAATGCAATAACACCCCCAACCCTTGAATGGGTAGTTTAGTTGTTTAGTTGTCTTGTGACTACAGTTCCATGCGGATATGTGTGATAGTGTCCATAAGAAAAGGCAAGCAGTTTGCTATAATTAAAGGTGAGTGGTAAATCTCACGGTTATTCTAATTACAGTACAGGTATAGCGTTCAGATGCGGATCGCCAGATGTTTGATTGTTATGTTGTACACTATTTGTGTATTTGATACACATGGTATATGCGAGATTATAGTTGTGGCCGCAAACATATGTAGTATTGTACTATTATCTGAAGGGTTGTCTGGGGCAACCCTGGGTCCATAGAAGCCATAGAAGCTATCGCAATAGGTCTGGGACCCGAAAACGAAGATTATAGTATATTACAGTATTTTTATCAAATCTTTATTCTACATTCAAGTTAAATAACAATTGAAAAAAATGAATTAAAAAACTTATATCTTTTACATATTTAAATAACCAATGATGTCATTGTTAAATTGATTGTCTTATGTTTATAAGTTCATGGAAATCTAAAACACTTTCGTGTTGTAATCAACAGACCTAATTGTCGTCCGTTCGGACAATTTCCTTTAATTTCCCGATTTATTGATCGGCTTGAGTGATTCATTCCATAACTTCACTCTCCAGAATTCACAACTCTACGTCTAACAATTCTCCGAAGAAATGTATTCATCGGTCTGACAAAATCAATAAACTACTATTCTATTCTACGTGCATACAATGTAACTGAACTATAGTATAAACATTCGACTATTTAAAACAACATTTAAACTCTAAACAAGAAAAATCAAACCTATTATTCCAAATAATCAATGAATTCCATTGTGAATTGATTATGCTCATATGCTTGAGTTGGAAATAAAGTGAATACACAAGGCATACAAAATTAATTTTGCTTATTGATTCAGATGCAGAATTTTATGCTCTACAACTTTTATTTGAAGCTTTTTTACCTAAAATAATTAGGGAAGCAGGAAATTAGGAAATTCTTATTTTACATATTAAAGTCTTATGTTCGGTTGTACCAGTCATCATCCTGTATGTGAGTTAACAATAAAATAAGCTACTTCCACATAAGTTAAATGAACAATAAAAATTTCGAGGTGCACATTATATTAAGATTCTTCCACCGTAGGCAAGTGAAATACCTTAACGCTAAACCTAATCTAATCTAACGCCCAAATTATGTGGGCGCAAGCTTTGTACGTTAGATTAGGTTATGTTTTGAATAAAACTCATATAAAACAAGTATTTTGTTTCTCTTATATTTTTTATCGGTACAAAAATGTATTTTAAATGTACTCTTTTTAAATGTGTGTATAAATTATATTACGTTAAATTGTATGTACAGTAATTTTTTTAAAGATGTCCGATCAAGGTTATCTACGAATTGTATGCATTCAGATTTTTGCTCCGCCCATTCTGACAAATTCAGTAGTGTCGTTTGCTTAGTTTTTATGAGGGTACATAAGATACTACTGTTATTTTATTATTATAAAAATATATACAATAAAAGCATTCAAAATTCAAAAATATGTCAACTGGTAAGTTTATTAGCAAATGTAAAACCAAATATGTGAAAAATAAGATACTGATACAATGTCAGTGTTAGTGACACTGGCAGAAAATAACGTTATTCGTACGACTATGAAATTTGTAACGTACTTCGCGCAATGCGATTAATTACTTAACGCACCCTAGATAGTTTGGTGTGCGGCCGCTAGCTTTTAAACAGTGGAGACGGGCAGGGTTGAAAGGGTTAAAAAGGGATGAAGGGCGCCACGTAATTTTTGTCCGAAAAATTACGAAAACGATATATAAAGATAAGATTACCTACCGTAATTGTTGCCTGAAAACGACTTAGGATTGATAAATAAAAAAAGGGAAATTTAATAAAACAGAATTTAATGAATGTATCTAAATAAAGAAATAAACTTTCGTTACAGCGAAAGTATTATCAACAACGAGCATCATTTTAAAGTGGAATGTCACTATATTATATTATTACTATATTATTACCCTGTTGCAGAAACGTTCATCAGTTCTTTGATTAGTTAACGGACCATCAAAATGAAGAAATTCGAATCAGTTTCCTTCTTCTTGTGACATTTCTGCAACCGGCATTTGTATAACTAAAACCACAAACTGCTAGAGATGATATTACCAAGGAAATTACCAAATCATTAAATGACGTTGAAACGTACGCTATAGTGAAAATGATTAGACAGAAGGCTCACGTCTTCAACCTGAAAAAATTCTTATAAAATGAAATATAACTTGCAGAAATTATTGGGTGTTATTTATTTTTAAAAGAAGAAAAAAAGAAGTACTAATATTAAGTAATGTATATATTAATGATATTTAAAATTATTTCTATTTTCTTTAATACTAGTATACTTTATTATAACATAAATAAATATATGTAATAAATCAATCAGAAGATGTCTTAGATCGAGAAGGACAAAATGAGTTTTACAGTCTAACAAATCTTATCGGAATGTGAACTTAAAGTAAATGAAACATTCAACAAATAAAATACTAGAAGGAATAAAATAATTTACTATTCAAATATTAAATATTTGTACTAACATATTATATCTTCGGTGTTATTTACATTATAATGATAAACCTTCAATTTAAAAATGAACTAAGAAGTGAATACAATTTTAATTGTACTTATTTTCTTCGCTAAATTTATGTTTGTCTTACAACAGTGCAAAGAATTTCTTCAAGGTATTTTGCAGAAAAAGTATCCTTGGAATGCAGAACGGTATCTACTGCACTGCAATGGAAGAATTTGAAAAGAATTTGACCAAATAATGCATTTTAATTATCTGGCATAATTACTATAATTCTTTACGATTTTAATTTTGCATGAAAAGTATTCTTATTATTGTTGTATAATTTATCATTTAACTGGAAGAGAAAATTATGTTCTATTTCAGTAAATAACATTTATTCATAATCATTATAGTAATATTTTGATTCCTATCCTTTTAGAGGATAGGAAATACATCATTCCTAACTGTAATTCTTGGGTGGGGAATAAAAGATTTCACTTCCACCCCACGGATTAGAAATGTTTATGTAGGGGTTGCCTAGCAAAATTGTCATAGATTCCCATAATAGACTAAACAAATTTTAATAGAGCTGGCAAAAACACTTGACATTCCTAAAGGCAATGACACCCCCGACCCTTGGATGGGTAGTTTAGTTGTTTAGTTGTGTTGTAACTACAGTCCCATGCAGATGTGTGTGATAGCGTCCATAAGAAAAGACAACCAGTTTGGTGTAATTAAAGGTGAGTGGTAAATCTCACGGTTATTCTAATTACTGTACAGGTATGGCCTGGTAAGCGCCCTCACGGTACAAATATTCCATCATTACGGACATCTGTGTACGAAGCAGATTGGCACACCCAGCAATGGGTAATATGCCGTGATGAAATATTTATTTATTTTATTTTATCACCAGATGCTTGATTGTTATGTTGTACACTATTTGTGTATTTGATACGCATATGTAGTATTCTACTATTATCCGAAGGGTTGTCTGGGACAACCCTGGGTCCATAGAGTCTTGTACTCTAAAGGTGGCTAGCGTACCTAGTGGAGAATCACCAAGTGAGAAGCTGAGGTCCATGAGAGGTCTGGGACCTTCTTATGGCCGTAAGCTAAGCTCTCGCAATGGTGGCTATGGTACGGCTAGTAGTGAAACACCAGGTGTGAGAAACACCAAATGAGAGGCTGAGTTCTATGAAAGGTCTGAAAACCTACGTGCGAGCGAAGCTAAGCTCTCATAGGTCTGGGACGGACTTTATACCTATCCCTCGTCTTTTCTATCGTATTAAATGATAATGCACGCCTGTGACAATTGTTATGATTGGAATGACAATGTGTACTTTATATCACTTAGGTGAACGCAGACGAGTCTGTATGAGTGTGGAAGATGGACGCCGATAACAGGTCAAAAGGAATGTGAAATGTAATATTGGATTAATGCATGTATTGCCGCCCATATTATTATACTCTTGACAATAAATAGTTTTATAGTAATTAGCCCAACTTCACATGCAATAAACATTAATAGTCCTGACTATAAAGGAAAGAGAAGATTATAGTATATTTAAATTAAATAATAATTGAAGAAAATGAATTAAAAAAAAACATATCTTTTAATAGTATACATATCTCGGTGGGAGTTTCATTACAGCCTTGCGCTGTATATACATAAGCCCTCGTTTGTAATGAAATATACTATTACAGGTACTTAAGAATGAATTACTGAAATATTTTTTAGTTAGTTTTTATCACTTTTCATAAAAAAATATTTATTATTCTTAATTTTTCATTCAGATTTCAAATAAGTTTGAGCATATTTATTTTGATAACCAGAAAACTTTTCAAAACAATAAATTCGCTATCAATTATTTTTTGCGTCATATAGGCGTAGATATTTGTTGACTAGAAAATACGTCATGAGATTCAAGGATATAATTTCTATTTACGCAAAAATTGCGGAAAACAATTAGAGGAAATAAATATTTCAGTAATGAATCAAGTTGCAATTGAAAGAATAAAAACAAAAGGAAATAAGTTGTTGTTATTGTTAGTTTAAAGAATAGTATATTCTGTAACACATGTCACTATGAATTTTTTTTTAAAAAAGGTATTTCAGATTACATTTCCAAACATTTATTTTCTTCTACGATGATGTATTAAAAAAATATTCAATTTTGTTTACCTCTATTTGTTTATTTGTTTTTAATTTATATCACGTATTGTGTTTTTCCTTTAAAAGTTTTTTGAACTCTGCTTTTCGTATAGGCACCGTGTTATCACTTTTCATTTATTGCAACCCATTTATTGATCAATTAATAATAAATTGTAAAAAGATATAGCCTGTGTTAACGTCATTTGATATTGAAAACATTTATAACGCGTACCAGGCACCGTCCAACTTTACGCCGTAGAATGTAGAATACAACTGCAAATTGGGTTTAAATTTTAAATTACGAGAAGGCGTAGTTCGCAGAATTTGCAAACAAACAAGAATTAAACAGACAAAATTTATTTGTTGTTTATTTTTATTTACAAAAAAACATTTGAAATTTACCTACTTTTTTGATTTATTCTGGGTTACAATGTATATATAATTACAAAAACATAGGATTTTAAAATTTATAAAAATTATAACATAAAAATCTGTTTTGGCCATTACAATACATCTCGCCCGTTCCATTGTGGTATATATAAGTATTGTATTTAACATTTCTTGTACACACAAAAAATTGTAATTACACCTAATCTTTATATTTACGTATTTTCTATAATTTTGAATTCATTCTATGAGCAAGTTTTCTCCATTACTTCTAAATGTTCGCGGTTTTTCCAATTCATTAACGGGATTGGCATTATTTCTGAAAGGTTTATGTAATATATCTATAATTTTAAATATATAATTAATAATGCAATAAGATTAAATATCGAGAATAAGTTTTCGAGCGTAGAAATTTATCAATGTGGAGGTTTGTTGCATCAAAGGAAATATGATTTTCCTACAAAAACGTGTAATGACACACCATACTTTTGAAACAAAGAAAATATGTTACATAAAACATTTGTTTTAAGTAAACATACTTCATATGTTACCAAGAACATTTCTTTACTTCTATATGATACATTTTTAATGTGCTGGCTATAACACTTGACAGTAGATTATTTATAAGATAATAGATGGTGTTTATATTATTCAAATTGTTTTCTTGATTTTATAAATGATAAATCGTAATTCAAAAGAACCACGATGAAACTAATCAAGATTCATTAAATCTCAATCACAGTCCGAAGAAACACGGCTGTGGTTACACAAGCCATGATTATAGAACTTTAAGACGTAAGATCAGACGTTCCTAATTTCCTGCTTCCCTAATTATTTTAGGTAAAAAAGCGTCAAATAAAAGTTGTAGCGCACAAAATTATACATCTGAATCAATAAGTCAAATTAATTTTGTATGCATTGCAACGGCAGAAATTAGATATGAAAATGTAGAAAATCACCTCAAAAATAGCAATAGCCATGGAATTGAGACAAAATACATAACAAATGTCTAACGGTTTATCTGTCATGTTAGGGTAATTTATTCCAGTTAACAATTATCTGTTAATTTAAATTAATATTTGTTTACTTGAACAGAAATTACAAATAATAATAATAATAATAATAATAATAATAAAATAACTTAGCTGGACAGATAAATCGTTAACATTTGTTAATTTTTTATTTCAATTCCATGGCTATAGCTATTTTTGGGGTGATTTTCGACATTTTCATACCTAATTTATACCTTTACAAGGCACACAAAATTTAATTAATTGATATAGATGTAGAATTTTATGCCCTACAACTTTTACTTGAAGCTTTTTTACCTAAAACAATTAGGGAGCAGGAAATTAGGAATATGAATACTGTCGAATGTCAATGCAGCCACAAAATATGTCTTTTAAATTTTTCACTTAAATTAAAAGACAACCTCTCTGTGAGTCCCTCAGTTTTCAGAAAATCAATCCACAAACACAAACACTTTGACATTTAGAAGATTGGTTGCTTAAGAAAGGTCTGCGTCTCTGTCTACGTGTACTCAATAAAGAGTAGATATTGACAAAATGTCAGGATTACAGATCCCTTTGTAGGTGAGGATAAAAAACTATCTCGGATACACGGTGGCTGGCTTTGAAGCCGAAGCAGCAATAATGAAATTCGAGGACGGCAAGAACTGTGTGACACAACGAAGATTTCACGGTTGTTGGATCCAGCTGTTGCGAACAAAACGAAAATATACATTTTAATACTTCATTACGTTTCCTGACTCTTACCGTCCTGTGTATGTTATTAGATTTGTTAAGCAATTGCAAAGATTTCTCCACAAGAACTTATTTAGGAAATGTGAAGATAATGTCTCCACACTTTTTAACATTTCTCTACTTTCATGGTTTCCTTATTGTTGTTTGCTACATATGTTTATAGCTATTTCCATGTTAATATATAGATTTAGAAAATACATAATTATTATATAAGTACTTAAACTTTCACGGCCGGGGTCTATGAATGTTTGATTCTTTTTTGGGTTGTTAGGCCGTGGTTTAATGTCAATTCTTGATTAGTTTTGCAAAAACATTTATGTATTTCGAAAATATTGTCCTCTCAAATCATTATTCTAATTCTAAAACTGAAAATCATATTACGATAAATCTGGGCTGTACGACAGATGAAGTCGAGTTGTAAAGTTCAATTTTTCGTAATCCAATTCAAGAAAACGAAATACTTTTCCACGGTATTGCAAAGTTACCAGAGCGATGCAACAAATGCATGAAAAGGATGTCAATATCATAGAAAAAAATCATTCTAATAAAATAATAGTCTGTACGTCGCTGCAGATTCCGCGTATTTGCATATTCATCATCTCCACTTGGATCGTTTAAGGCGAGGCGTCTGCTGGTGCTGGGTTATTTATTATACATATTTATTGTAACTTGTATACAAGTCACAAGTCCTAATGTGTCGTACAACATTAACTAAGATGGCGAGGGAGCAACATCTTTGGAAAATCAACCTAATCTAAATGCTGAATACGAAGATTCCGGTGTTGGTCTGGATTCATCATCCTACGGGCGTCCAGGCCAACACGAGAAGGACGTCCAAACCATTGCAGAGAAGTAGCTAAATCTATCGCTAATTTGACTGCAAAGATACCCATTTTGGTCTGGATTAATCATCCTATATATTATGCTGTTATATTCTTTACTGAATCAACTAGACCTAACCCTTCGCCCTGCATTAACTAAGGCGACAAGGATCTATCTTCGGAAATTCCGCAAAACCATTGCAGGAAAGTGTAGATGTTGGTCTGAACAACCTGCAGGTATTCCATAATTTGTTAATCTATTTAATGCATACCTCTCGTCGAGAGTGCACCACGAAGAACACTTTTGTGGTGTTTCATTTCTAACGTACGACAAAATAATTTTATGATTGATATTTCCTAATCAGGGATGATTTAATTTTGCAATGAGAGCTTAATTAGTTTGACCCAAACGTTAATTCATATAATTATGACAATATCAAGATTCAAACGAATTAAACAAGTTACTGAGGCTGGCAAAATGAATATAAATGTCAATTTTCATTTAAACACTTTGAATTTGTTAAATAAATATATCATCACAGCATATTACCCAATGCTGGGTGTACCAATCTGGTTTGTACACAAATATCAGTAATGATGAAATATTTGTACCGTGCGGGCGCTTACCAGGCGTCACCTCAATCGAAATCAAAAATCCGCGTCCCCAGATTCGCGACCAGACACTCAGGCACACGACTACGTGACCTCATTTTGAGAAATTACAATGCATCTCTAACAAATTTCGTCTGGAATTTAATTCAAAATTTTTAAAATTCCGAAGTAGAGTTGTTTTTTTCCATGGCATTGAAAAGTCGGATGTTATATTTATTTATTTGTTAAACCATTAAACAACAATAATTGATAACTTTTTTTTTCTAATTGGAATTCCATGTTATATAATCCATTATTGAAAAAGTAAATAAATTAATGCACTAGATCTAGATGACTAATATAAAAGCATCGTTCCGCAACTCTGTATGAATAGGTACTATACGAAAACTATTGTTATTTTTATTTTCAGCGATAGGTTTATATCGCTTCAAATCTTAAATCAATAAATGCAATTTCAAATTTCAGGAAATTAGTAATAAACAAAAATAACCCAATAACTTCGTCTTTGTATGACTTTTATTAGATTATTAAGTTCTGCGCAATATACGAAATCGATCAAAAAGTAATCGGAAATAACTTTTGAAAAGTTATATACTCATATAAGATGAAATTATACGTGCAAATTTTTACCTTCCGTCACCTTTAGGTAAGGAAGGTATTGTCTTTGGTCAAAAATTCAATGATGAGTTTTAAGTGAATAAGTACGTTTTAGGGTCCATATAATACGATTTTACCATTTTTACGATGATGTCTGTTTTTTTTGCTTGTGTGTCTGTGTGTGACCACCGCACTGTCATCGTCGAATCGCTTCTTTGATGGGCCCAAGACGGTGAAAGTCACATGGTGACAAGTCAGGTTTGTGGCGTGGATGTTCCAACGTTTCCCAGCCAATTTTTGCCTCGTAGTGTTTGCTGTGTGGTGCCTGGCGTTGTCATGAAGCAAAATGACATTTTTGAGAGTTCGCGTTTTTCTTTTTCCTTCGATAGGACAATTTTGCGGCATCCAGTAAGTTGCAATAATATTGTGCATTAAATGTTCGTTGATCATTATGCGTTTATTAATCTTCATGAGATTCCGAACCGTCTCGATGTTGATTTCGGTAACTCTCATCCTTTGGCGGCAATCGTGACTCTGATTCTCACCCTTCAGAGAACTCCTTATGCCAAGCAAAGACACGGATCATTGTGTTGTCCTTGCACTGGGCCTTCAACCTCCGCAAAATTTCAGTTGGATTTACGCCTTCCTTGGCCAAAACTTGATAATAATCCGTTGCTCCACGGAGACATGCCCTTCTTGTTCGCTCATGGTTTTCTTTAATACTAAAGAGACCTAAGCGAATTGGGGTCATGTCTACCTTCTTTCTAACAGCCCAAGCTACCTGCTAATCAACTCCATACGGGTCTATGATCCCTCTGGAATTAAAAAAAAAATCAGTCTTCTTGTTAATAGATATGAGATCATGAAGTTGCGCACAAACGGGATTCGAAGCCGGCACTACACCGGTGGAAGAAAAATCATAAAAATACATAGGTTGTCGTAGGTAGATGCATAAAACATTAAGTAATGTTGCAAATATGCATACGCTTCATCTAAAAATACCTGTGCAATTAAGAGACTGCATCAGAAATGAAGTTACATCCATCGTAAATCTAATTCCGGAGCTAGTACATGCGAACGCATGCGCCGGAATAAAGTGATAAATGATATGAAAGTCGCGCATTGAGCGCAATTCGCTTAGTCGTCTTCGCTCTCCTCACTTGAATGTATGAGCTCGCTGTCCGCTCGAATTTCGATGTATGTTCTCAGCGTCAGTTTTGTTCGGTTAGCGCACGTATATTGATCGTTGAGCAGATTCGCTGCTCCCCATGTGTCAGCTCATTTGCCGGATGATTCTGAGTGGCCTTCTCTCTTGAATATTTCATCTTCGCTCGTGGTGGATAAATGTTGTTGCCGACCAGTCAACCCGGAGCTCCTTTTCAACACGACTTTTATCAAAGTGTCACTGATAAGACTAAGTTTTTAGTGGCTAAATGTGCTAGCAAGACTCAGAGCCCTAGTAAGTCAAGGGATGCGTCACCTTGCAAGGGAAAATTTAGATTATGTCCGTGCAAAGGACCTCCTAGATCAAATGGCAAAAAGACCCTCACCAAGTGGTACGTCAAGGTAAGCTGCTCAATACAGTTACCCTCTGCAAGACTTCGAACACTTCCCAACCAAAAAATCACATTTCTTTTTCATTTGTTTTGTACTGATTCACAAAATGTGTTTGTCTCTTCGTATGTTTTCCTCGTTTTTTGCATTTGCCGACTTAAAAAAGTTGTTGTTTGTTTGTTTATTTCATCCTCATATGTTTTTACCTTCTACCGCTTGTGTTAAAGGAGTTATAGGAATGCTAAAATCGTAACGTTTTATGGTCCCTACAATCCGATTTTAACATTTTTACGATGAGGTCTATGCGAATGTTTGTTTGTGGATAGGTAGATATTGTGAGGTCAAAAATATTGTAAAACTGAACATATTATACCAGTTACAGTTCACAAATTAAAAAAAAATGTCTTTACCTTCCGCTACCCTTGGTAAGGGAGGTATAGGAGTCGTGTTAAAAATCGCATATCGAGATTTTAGTAAATGACCACGTTTTAAGGTTCTAGAATCCAATTTTAACATTTTCACGTTGATGGCTATGTGTATGTATGGCCGTGTGTGTGTGTGTGTGTGTGTGTGTGTGTGTGTGTGTGTGTGTGTGTGTGTGTGTGTGTGTGTGTGTGTGTGTGTGTGTGTATGTGTATGTGTGTGTGTGTGTGTCTCCATGGTTACACCGTTCAGATCTCAAATATATGTTACTGACAATCTGACAGATATATCACTGTCAAAAACTAATTATTTCAAATGAATAATAGTAACATTTTAAAAAGAAAATAGTAAATAGAACAATATTTATATGGAAAAGAACTTAATACAGTTTCCAGCATTGGTGTTGGCCACATCATTTTTTTTATTTGGAAATTAGCCAACTTAAAAAAAAACTTTTTTGTATATTGTGTTGTATTGTTTGCTTGTTTATTTCGTCCTCATATGTGTTTTTCCTCTTTTGCATTTGACACCAAAATAAAAGAATGCAGACTTAAAAATGTTAGCTATGCAAGGAATCACCGTTGAGCAAGTGTTATTTTTGTGTAAAAAATTCATTAGCCAACATTTTAAGTGAAACTAAATGAAATTGTAGTGTCAGCATATCAGCAAGTCGTTTTTATCTTTTTGAAATATCCTGCCGTACATGGAAAAACTCTTTTTACGACGTATTATTCTTTTAAAATTTATGGAATACAACGGAGCTGAAGTATCACTTTATTGACCTACAAAAATGTATTGTCCATTTACAAAATGATCTATGATATGCGGGTACATATCACAGGAACCGGAAGGATGGGAATTTAGTATCTAATAGTTAAATAAATGTCAAATAGATTATAAAATTGTTACATTCAAGATTGTTTTGTACTTCCCTTTCTCCACATCACTTAATAATTTTATTTAACGACGTAAATATAAAATCTCGACATTACAAAGTGGAAATTATATGAAAACATTAAACAACAATAAAAAGTAGGAACAACAGTAATAATAAATAAATATATCATCACGACTTATTGCAATTCTGCTTTTATTCGCAGATTTCGGTAACTACTATACCTACATATCTATAGAAGTTATAGCAGTTTGAAGTAATGACGAGTAAAAGTTTAAAGATCAGTAGAAAATGATCAACTTACTCCCTTCGAATATACGCATTTAAAAATGTTATTTAAAACTATCTAAATGCGTTTATTGTAGGTTTAATTACATTTTAATTAAAATTTACAAAATCATAATATGTACTCTAATAATATCATTTGAAAATACAGTTCAGGTTTGGCTAATTTAATTCGTTGGTTGGTTCAGTTCATTTCGGGCCGGATTGGTTAATTTTGTGTTGGGTTGGTTCAATTCGGGTCGGGCTGGTGTTCTTCAGTTCATTGGGCTTCTTGCGTGCCTTTTTTATCTAATATTTTTAAAGAGAAAATGAATGAAATTTGAATATTAAATTCCCGCCATGTGTGACGTAGATTACGCCGTAAAGCCATAGCATTGCTTCCCCTTTTTCCAGTTCAAAATAATGACGCGATTACATCGAATACAAAGGATCAGATGATCCAGAGCAATTAAACAGATCGCCCAGCGCGGCGCCGTTCTGGAAATGTACTACCAGTGATGGCGGTCGCGTACTGCTAGAGGTAGTGGCGCACGTTACAATACTTTTCAACAGTGATACTTATCAGATTTTTAGTACCCCGCAAGTAGCCCATTCTGATTCAGTTGGTTAATTTCGGATCGGGTTGGTTCAATTCCAGTCAGAATGGTTCAGTTTGGGTCGCATTGGTTTAATTCGGGTTGGCTTGTATCATTCTGGATCGGGGTGGTATATTTAGGGTTGGTTCGGATCGGGTAAAGTTGGGTTCGGTTTGTTCATTGTCGGATACGGGTATGATTAGGTTTCATTTTTACTAAAAATGCGCATCTCTCTAATCTGTACCGTTGAAAGAAACGTGTGCTATTTGAAACTTGGAATTAATTTTTAAGTTTCAAATTTGATATCGATCGGAGTCGAACCCTGGCCACCTAAATCACAACCGATCACCTAACACTCACAAATATGTAACCCCCATTTATAAAATAAAATTGATTTAGCGGATGTAAAATGTGGTTGACATCACAAGTCACAATCACATTAAATCTAGTAGAATATTTTATTCTTTTGGCAATTATTTACATTTCTCAAATTTCGTCTCCATGTGACGTTTCTTTATTGAAAATCCAAAGAATTTTAATACGTTTTCTACAGATGAATAGAGAGAGATCTCGTAAGACGATCGCATTAAGTTAGAAGAAATTTATAACAATTTCAAGTTTCTCCAAGGAAAGTTCTTGAACTTGTATTGAGATTGAGAGATGAATCATATTATTAAGGCAGGAATTTTTCACACATTGAAATGAAAAGGAAAGGC
This sequence comes from Harpalus rufipes, assembly GCA_951394225.1. NCBI lineage: Eukaryota > Metazoa > Arthropoda > Insecta > Coleoptera > Carabidae > Harpalus > Harpalus rufipes. The sequence goes on from OX596286.1 coordinate 37,227,101, forward strand.
TGAGTGCGTGTTGATTATAATCATTTTGTTGAGAGCAAATGGCAATTTTTGTTTTCTCTTGTTTGTTATAAGTAATAATAGTTTGATGAACTTGCTTCACGTGACTTTATTATATAATGGAATCTTGAATTTATGCACGTACCTCTTGATCCCTTAGGAGTAATATTGTTTCCAATTATTCTCAAATGCTTTCATTAGGACATGCTGTATATTATGTTGTTATTACTGAAATCTGCCATTAATTAAAAGCAGATTGGCACATCCAGAAATGGTCAATGAATCTATTAAAAATAAATTCTTTCGTACGGCTTAGAACCTGTATACATTTATTTACACATTATATTTTATAATATTTTATAGTGTTAAGTAAAGATTTTTCATGTCTTCTGATGCTTCCCTCTTTATTATATCCTTGAAACCTGTTTTTCTAGTCCTTTAAATCCAGTAATGTTTTCTCTCTTCTCTTTCTAGCTCCCTGCAGTCCGGTAGAACAATCTCACCAGCTTTTCCTTCTCTTTACCACATTTCTGCACATTCGTTCTTCCAAAAGAAGCCAGTATTTTTTTTTAATTCCATTTCATTCACTTGGAATAACTATGTATAAGAACAAGAATAAACGAAACAGAGCCGGATTATACCTTTCGTAAAAATCTGTTGTGGCCATCACAATACCTCTCGCGCCCTTTCCATTGTGGTATAACGGGATTGGCGTTATTTCTGAAGGGTTCATGTAATATACCTATTATTTTAAATATATAATTAATAATACAATAAGAACTACTATCTCTGAATTTTTGACACTGACAGTAGTGACATTTATCTGTCAATTCCAGACATTTTAATTTCTCAAGTAGTTACCATGGAGATGTTTGGGCTTTGAGCACGCTGCAACAGATTATTTTATATATTATATATCTATATTTTTAAATCTATAGAAGGTATAATAAAATATTTAAATGTGTCGGATAGAGAATTTTGTTTTTTAATATTACTACTTTTAATATACTACTTCCGGTTGTCTAATTGTTATCATAATCTATTCAATTCTTCCCATTACTGTTAGATTGAGGAATCCGTAGTTACACAGGTCTTTAATCTTATAGTATTTGAGAAATCGTACCTCCAACAACCTAACACACATACACACACATCTACACACACACACACACACACACACACACACACACACACACACACATTCACACACACACACAGACATCATCGTAAAAATGTGTTTATTCACTAAAATCTGGATATGCGATTTTTAGCATAATTCCAATACCTCTCTTAGCGACAGGTAAAAAATTGGTATATGAATCGTATCTTATTTACAATCATTTGTAGTACATATTACGTATTTTTTGAAAAAAAGAACACGTTCCGGATAAGGTTGCTTCTTTGTCCTATGATTTAAAATACGCTAAAATGAAACATTTCAGCAATTCTAATGATTTCGTGTATTACTATCAATGTTGTTTTCCTTATCTAATCGTTGATAATCTGTGAACATTTTTTAATTTTTTTTATAAGATAGTAACAATTGTTATCTTAAGTTTTTCATAAAGATAAACATCAAAGAATCATTGTTTCATATGGCAGTTGTCCTTTAACAAATGAATGAAAATATAACATTGAATTAATGAAACTGTAACGGACAGTTATAATAATTGAAACAGTTTTAAAATAAAAATACTAACGCATTATTAATAATTCTTCATAATTAGGTTTATTAACCTATAAAAATGATTCCATTGGTATTTAAATAAAGTTCTTTACCCTTATACGACATTTCCTCGATTGCATGAATAAAAGAAAACTTTATCAGAAAATCCAATTTGTAATACGCGAAAATTATTTCACCGTATAAATCAAGTTTATTTTTGGGCGAGCTCCAAAGGTGTTTACTTCGACCTGATAAAGCTTGACCGGGTGTGAACCCGGATCGTCAGGGTAGTAGGTTACGGATCAATAAATTGTTACCATCCTGCAGTGATTGCAGAATTTAGATGTTTATTTTTAAAGACTAATGTATGGGTTGCGTTTTGGGATTTGGACTGTTCAGATGGTGTTCTTAAAATTTGGGCTGTCCATTTCTGGCCCTGTCCACAACTACCCCCTCTCCCCTGCGAATATATCGTCATAATATTGGAACACCCAGAAATGGGTAATAATTATTTGAAGCACTCTTAAATTTAGAATGGCCTAGGAAACATGCACTCTTTCTATTCATATAGGTCAGTGCAGTTTTAAATAGAACGTAAGTGGATTATCTGTTAACAATGTCTATAGAAGCACATATAAATAATTAAATAAGTACCTCATTGAAAATAACATCAATACTCTCGTAGTAAATATATCATAATACAACTTAACAATTCATGCACTTAATGTACTCCATTAAATGAATTGAAAGTTGTTCTATTTGATTTAGATTAAATAAGGATGTGAATAAGCACATACTTAGTTTGTATTATGCGTTCTCTAGTTTTAATTTTAAAACAAGATTTTATTAAATATAATTTTCATACGAGAAATTTATTCATTTTCTTATTATTTTCAAATGAAATTGGAGACCATTTTGTATCCAAATTCCATAGTACGCCTGCATACTATACAGGATGTTTACGAATTTCCGTTTTACCTTCCGTCACCTTTAGATGATTAGATTTTGGTTATAATTGGTCAACCGGAAGTACTCTAATTTTAACAGTTCTTTTTGAAAAATGTTATTATAAATATTAAAGAATATTCTATTATCTATACGAATTAATTGGATTTTATACTTCATATTCAATGGATATAGAGAAATTAAATTTCATATATAAACCAACTATAATATAACCATAGAAATAGCTACTATATTAAGTAAATTCTAATTGACAGATGTCAGTGTCAATGAAAAGAAAATGAATTTGGCAGAGAGATGAGGATGTTATGTATGTTGGGGAAGGCATGGAAATATAGGAAAAAGAATGAGAAGATAAGGGAAATAGCTCGAGTGATAGTTTCTAGAACGATACAAGAGATACGATTATATTGGTTTAAACATGTCATGAGGAAAGAGGAATAATATATTGGAAGAAGAATAAACAGTTTAGTAGTAGTAGGTAGAAGAAACAGAGGAAGACCAAAGAGAAGATGGAAGAACTGTATTGCGGAAGACTTGACAGGAAAAGGAACAAGCAAAACAGAATTAAGTGGATGAAGAAAATCAAGAATAGCAACCCCTAATGAATGGGAAAACTAAAGAAGAAGACGATGTCATTGTCAAGTGTAATTTACATAATTTGTTTAATAAAAATATAGAATCTTTTACAAGAAAATTTATGTACGGAATTTATATATAATACACAGAATTGACGGAAGGTAATATACTGTATGTATATGCATGAAAAATAATATATATATATATATATATATATATATATATATATATATATATATATATATATATATATATCAACTATGTGAAAACAGTTTTAAATATTTAATAACATAAAAAAAATGATCATCTCTTTTCTGGGATTTTTTTTAGATGTAGATTTTTGCGTATATTGTATCGATGACTCACGAAATACGTAAAGGAAAATGTTATTGTTGAAGTTGGAGCTAATTAATGTAATTACGGATAATGAAGAAAAGTTTTTCTTTGTTTAGATATCGTTCGTAGAATCACATATGTATGAGGTTATTTAGGTGTTAAATTTTTTAAGATGATTAATTAAATACAAAGCTAATGACGTCATGTTAAATTCAGCAAAATTAACATTAAAATCAGCATTTTTGATTATTTTTTCTATAATAAATATATGAATCAGGTTCAAAATTCAATGTTACGTAAATATAAATATACAGGGCGCGATCTATTTATAATATGATAGATCTATTTGTACGATGATAACGTACCATATTTTTGTTGACGGATATAGAATAAATCTTCCAATATTTGTTGACAAAATCAAAAGCTAAAGGAAATACTTTTATCAATGACTCTACGGTATATTTTTTTCAAAAGTTGATAGTGACACATTCATATTACTTATCGTTTTGTATGACTCATACAAAGAAGGCATGGTAAGCTGTTATTATTTGAAGTTATATGCAAAACGACTTAAATTATTTTCTTTATTTCCAAGGATGAACTGATTATCGCTATATATTAGACGATATTTCCAAAAGATATATTTTTACTTACAGCACCGTCACATATAGGTAGCTATTTTGTATTAAAGCTATAACGGTTTTTAAAATGTAGAAACATATAGGTAATAAATGTCCGATTTATTATTCAAAAGAAAATGAAAGTATGTGAAATAACAAAAGCCAAAAGCCACTAACTGTCTAAAAATTAATGAATAAAAAGTATTCTGCTACGGTTTTAATTTAATATTCTACAGCCCCATTGTTAGCAGCTCGGCACTCATTTGTTTTTCGACGAAAAAGAGTGAGTAGCAATAACAAGTGAGTGTCATTACTTGTGTTGGAGCCCCTATGCGTAATATCTTCCCAGCATTGTCTTCTGTCCGCTTCGGTTCACATAGCGATTTTCAACTCTTTTCTGGGATTTTCGTTTCTTTGTAAATTATACTTTAAAGCGATGTTCGTATGTCTTGACTGTATGTTGTTTTTTCAATGAGTTTCCGTTGGTTTTTTAAAAGTTTTGTTCGTCTTCTTTTGTTTGACAGCTACATGGAACTAACATTAGTGATTCACGTCACCTACTGCCTTTTGTTTAACGTTTTGTTTGTTGTATTTCACAATATTTAATTGAAAAATATGATAAGGCCTGTATACGAAGTAGCTACCTTAGTAGGTATCTATGAAAAATAGGTGAGAATAAATACATAAAATTTACTGTACCTACGTAGGATTTTTTACGAGCAATTAATTGGTGAAGTAGTTGAATCTGTAAATCATACCAATTTTTGGGTATGGGAGGTGGTCGGATTTGGAGGACCAAAAATTTTGTTGAGTAGATTCCTAATTTTCAAATTGCAAGTCGATATCTCTTTTAGTTTTCGAGATATTTGCTTTGGAAGTTCTAGGTACATGAACCTCTTAAAATGTTCTTAATTTAGGACTTTTCAGTGGGATAACAATAATTCTTAAGAATATTATGTTAATTGCTGTTTGATTCGATTACTGGAAAATTATTATTACGAGAAAGAAATTTTTATAAACAGAAAATAAGTTGTTTGGTTCATATATTTGATTTATTATCTTAAAATCAACAAGAAAAATGAAATATTTAACTCTTTACAGAGTTGGTACATAATTCGAAAACCAGTCCATCTATTTGATAGATCGTCTTATCTACGTACCTTCCTTATCTAGGCTAGTGCGAGGTAAAAATAAAATGATGAATTATAAAAATTTGTTGGGAAAAATAAAAATTCACTTGTCAGAATTCAAAAAGAAAAAGTTTTGTATCCATCCATCAGAAACTTTACGTAGTGCTACGCTGTCTGTTATAAATTTTTCACGGGCTTAGGTGTGTTTTTCTTGTCATCTACGACCAAAGAGTAAAAAAAGAAAATAAAACAGATGACATGAACGATAAAATTCACCTACATCTTTGTTACTGTCATGGAATTACGCTAGGGACATTTTCATTTTTTCTGGATAAAGAATACAATTTCGTTTTTTAAATAAGAACTGAGATTGTATTTCCTGTGGAGATCTCGATTCCAACGAGGCGACAATTCAAATCGGCATTTGATGATAAGGAATTCTATTCACAATTCATCGGATTCGAAAATTTATGGATATCTTTTGTGGTTTCAAGAAATTTATTACTTGTAGGGGAATTTATAATATTGGAAAGTGTAATCAGCTTTTTCTCAATCTTGTTGCGAAAATACGATAATCGGTTTACGATAATAGTGAAATATAAATAAAAGTTTGTTGCGTCTGATATTGTATCGTTTTCCAATAACTGATTGGTTATTTTTTTTATTGTTTTTGTACTTAGAAAGCGGTATTGATATTCCATATATAGTATAATAAGTTGATATATATATATATATATATATATATATATATATATATATATATATATATATATATACACCGTGTTTCTTTTAAAATAACCAGCGCTTTTTTGGGCGAGCTAATGACTAGAGAAAATGTTATTCAGAAAACAGCGAAAGTATTCCATGCAATAAAGAACAGCTTCATATGTAATAAGGAGATTGACATTAAAACGAAAATAACAGTATACAATTTAATATACAGATCCATTTTAACATATGGCTGCGAGTTATGGGTATTATCTAGGATAATGAAAAGTAAATTTCAAGCACTTCAAATGAAATATTTAAGAAGAGTACTGGGAGTAACACTACGAGATAGAATCAGAAATGAAATAATTAGAGAATAACTACAATGTAAGTCTGTATACTGAATTTCATCGAGGACAGATAGCTAGCTTGGTGGGGCCACATGATCAGAATGAATGAAGATAGAGCGAGGAGACAAATATGGATGACGAACGTGGCTCAATATTTGAATTACAAACTTTTCTGTCGCCTGATGACGTCAAAAAACTACTTACCAATGAGAGAGTGGTTTACATTTACCACCGACAGAATTTAAACGAGTAACAGCCGTGAAAACTGTTAGTTTTGCGTAGAATCGATTCGTATTTTTACACATTTTGTTTAATTTCTTAAAAAAAGTCATAATTCTTCAATTTTCAATAAAAAGTTCAATTTTTTTAAAAATCTAATTTATATGGAAATAGATAGTCTTCAATGCGCTAATTCCAAATTTTGAAACCGCATGTCGATATCTCTTTTCGTTCTCGAGATATTTGCCCTCAAAATTTTACTTAAAAATACCCATTTTTGGGGTATAGCCCAAAAATGGGTCAATATACAAACTTGGGAGTAAAACCATTCGATTTCCCGGGCAAAATTACATAAGTATACCAATTTTCATATTTTTTGAAGAAAGAATACAATCTCTAGAGTAAAATAACTGAAAATGGCCAAAATCTGAAAAAATCCTAAGGGGTACACCTTAGATTTTTTTCAGATTTTGGCCATTTTCAGTTATTTTGATCTAGAGATTGTATCTATTGTTAAAAAATTATGAAAATTGGTATACTTATGTATTTTTGCCTGGGGAATCGAATGCTGATGTTATTGAGCTCGTATTTCGATCCATTTTTGGGGTATAGCCCAAAAATGGGTATTTTTAGACAAAACTTTGAGGGCAAATATCTCGAGAACGAAAAGAGATATAGACATGCGGTTTCAAAATTTGGAATAAGCGCATTGAAAAGTATCTATATCTATATAAATTAGATTTTAAAAAAATTTGAACTTTTTATTGAAAATTGATTTTTTTGATTTTTTTAAAAGAAATTAAACAAAGGAGTAAAAATACGATTATGGCAGTAATTTTATTCGATTCTACGAATACAAATGAATAAGTATACACGTTTTTACAATTATTAAACACCTCAATCATTTTCAACAATCAAAAATTGGAGAAGAAACCATTTTTACCTTCCGTCACCTTTAGGTAAAGGACACTTTCCACTTAATAGGTATAATTATCATTTGTTAGTATTTCTTGAACGTCACAGGCATCGTAATTTGGCACCAAATATAATAAACATTTAAATTACTCATTGTACCGCCAATCGTGTTGAAAGCAATCGCACGATAGTAAAATAAAAAAAAAAAACTCCACAGTGAACGTGTTGAGAGAACGAAAGACGAAAGTTATATTTTATTTCGAGATTTTAATCTTCTTGTATTAACGAACCATAAACAGCTAATTAGAAATCGATGCCAGTAATGAATTTCCCTTAAGTCCTCCTGCTCTGGGGCTCATTATCTGGTGGGTTCCTGTGTTGGGGCTGCTTGCATTTGCCGACACTCAACTTTCCCGAGACGTGGTTACTTCAATTATTACCTCTTGCAGTAACCTCACTTAATAGTCTCTTAACATCTTTATACCTTGAGAACGAAGAGCAAATTTTGAGAATTTATGGACCGATGGAAGTGGAATTGCGCTTGGAAATGGACGAGGCCGTTCGTGAAAATTAATATTCATAAAATAATGAAATATGGTTGAATTGATAAAGTATGTTTAGATTCAAATTCAATTCCTGCTTGATATTAAAGTACTGTCTATCAGCTGCTCCTAAAATTCCTGAATAATGCTGATACACTCTGCATTCCATTTGTAAATGCTCATGAAATGATGGATCGCAATCGCTGTAATTACAACGTGTATCATCCATAGATATGTGTCTATGAATATCTAGAATATAACTGCAATGTTCATTATGTGAACAATCCAATACGACCATCACATTAATCTCTCACCATTAGAATTGTTTCACGATTTTTTAAAAAATATATATACATAAATAAAAATCACGTATGTCCCACAGGGTTAACTCAAACCCGAAAACAATAAGAACAAAAACAACAAAAACAACAACAACGACAACAACAAGAAAAGCTCAGCTTTTAATAACATTTTTACTAACTGTAAATCATACAACAAATATTCCTCACTGTTAACATATTAAAGTGATAAATTTTCTGTAGCAAAATACCGCATGCGGACCACAATAATTACTCAAGCAACAATTATTCTATCCAAACACACTTCTTTCGCCTCGTCCACATTCATGATCGTATCTAGGCCGTCTTTAGGATTGGTACACCCTTAGGCTGAACCTGTGCTGTAGGCCCTACCGGAAGGAATTTTGTATTTACATTCAAAATGAATCCGATCCTGAATTAAAATTTGGACCCGGATCCGTAAACAAAACATCGACTCCGTATCCAAATCCGAATTAAATTTACGGATATCTGAACATCGGATATCCGAGGAACCGGATATTTTGAAATCCGGATACTCGGATCTAAGTTTTGTCGGATCCTCCCAGCACTAATATATTCACGCCGTTTTGAGAACATTCCACAAAGTATCTCGAAGAACACTATCATACGCCTTCTATAAATCAAGAAAGCCACAGAACAGATTGTTCTTGTCAAGTGACTTCTCAACAATCATACGAAGAACAAACGTCACTAATTTTTGAAATTGTTAAGGTTAATAGTTAATATATTTAAGGGTGTAAGACTGGCTTTAGGGTGTAGCAACCAAGTTTTTTTTTAGAATGTTGCTTGCTGTTCAAACCGAAGAAATTTTTCCTCATTTTGCTGAATAAATTTCAAGCAAATTTCGTATACGTGTGTTTTAGGCGGTTCCTTCATAATTTTTGTTGACCAAAGTTAATAATTATTTTAGCTAAAGGTAAACGAGGTAAAGGTTGGAATTATAAGGAGATTAACTCCTGGTGAATAGAATTGCATTGTCCTCAAATTATTGTTATTATAAATATCCTTCTCTCTGTAAATTCTAGAAAGTCAATTATAAATTAAACATCAAAACAAAACGTTAGTAATTTAATATTATCTAAGTACAAGTAAACAGAGTTAAAGGAAAAACCTTGTACGTTTTATCCAGACGTACAAATTAACTAATGGTATTAAATCCATTAAGAGTTCGTATTTATGTGGTTCTCATATAGACACAGTAATTGCGTTATGTAATGAATTTCCATATGGTGATGCGAAATAAAAATAGACTCTTGACAAACATACTACAGATTGCAGATCAAGTTCAACATAGATGTGTTTAATTTATTTTAAAAGAAAAACTGGTAAATGTTATATATTATCAACCTGTAGTGTAAGCATAAAACTATATGCAGTGCTTTTGACAATGAAATTTGAATTTCGAATATTTGGGAGACAAATTTATAATTGGTGGCCGCTATTAGTGGTCCACTATCAAACATACTAAGTATTAATTTCTCAATTTATTTGTAAGAAATGTGATACTATGAATATTAAATAATCATTGTGGGGAGTTTCTCGACGAGGTGTTAACAATTACCCTGCACCTTCTTCAGGGTCTACAACAATTATACAACAAAATGTAATACATACAAAATAACATGGATAATATCACACTTACAGTAAGATCTTACAAATTATTACAATTCATGTACATAAAAAAACAATCAGTTAATTTATTAAACATCGTACAAAAAAATTCAAAGAGCATACACACATCCATTTGCTCTAAAAGACAACAACAATATGGAAAATAGCCGGAAATATCCTGTGTAAGGATTCTGGTGACATCATTGATACGGACTCCTATTGGTCGTCTGTATATCAATAATAATGTAGCAAGTTGTAGGAATTTAAATAAAATGTAAGGCCAAACTTACATAGTATAGTTCTTCTCACATATCTTTGATGGTGGCAATGTGTTTATCTGTCTGTGTTTTTCCAGCAGCCTACGTGGCGGCTCTGGGGCGAAGAGCGTGCAGATGGCGCCGTTTATACCGTCTACCTGAAGAAGGTGCGATACCATAGGCCCACCAGGAGTCTCTCTTCATCCGTCAGTGTAAGTCACCTCGCTTTTATTTAAATATTAGATTTCATTTCAGAGTATAAGTAATAATTCTAAAATGAACTACAAATTACTTGGAATTTTATTACAATCTAAAAATAGCTTCCATACTTTTCTTCTGTATTGAATTATTTGTTTCATTCTCTCTAATTACATTAGTTTCAAACTCCTGTAGTAAGAATTGGTACAGTAGCATTGTACATTAAAGTAATTACGAGAATTCTATTGTGAAACTAAACTCAGTGGAATCTCGTTTTATTTCCAATACTTGGCAAACTTGTTAAAATATTTTCATTGATATATGGCGCACTAAATTTAAATTAGGAATACTAATCTTAAATAAAATAAACATTATTACTAGAATTTATGAGTAATAAGAAGAATAACAATGAATTTAAAATTTCATTTAAGAAAGAAAAATAAACACATATAATGTATTCAGATAGCCTAATACACAGAGGGTTAATACAATAATCCTATCGACTGCGCCAATGTAACAGGTTTTTACGTAATCCTAGCGACTGCGCCAATGTATCAGTATACATTTTTTACGGCTAACTGTTCAATGAACCATAGGTAAAGGGGAGGATTATTACAACATGTCCGATGGTTAGCAAAGAGATGGAAACAACCTATTGCGTAGCGTACAGGTTGGATCGAAAATGGGATCGGGCCTATGACTCAGAACTGCTGGGCGAAATGACTAGAACTTTGTGGACTCCACTTCACTGCACTTTACTGGTTATTGGGTTTAGTTTAATGAGGTAGCAACACCGTGTAATTTAAAAAGATAAATATATTAGAGTAAATGAATTAGAAATAAATACAATAATAACAAATAAATTGTGGGTAATTTCTCGACTATGATGTGGATTAGGTGTTATACTCGAAAGTTCAAACAAACAACATTTATTCTTACTATACTAACGTTTCGGTGCACCCTTGCTCCTTCTTCAGGGTCTACAACAATTATACAACAAAAATTTAATACATACAAAATTAAATGGACATTATCACACTTATAGTAAGATCTTACAGATTGTTACAATTCATGTATGTAAAATACATTCAGTTAATTTATTAAACATCGTACAAAAAATTCAAAGAGCATACACACATTACTTGCGCATACCTATTCGCGTGGGCGTGACACAGAACGTGTCCTATCGTTGAGACAGATTTCATTTGACTAATTCATCCTGCGATTAGTAAAGAACTTCTAGCTATAGATTTATGCTATCTTAGCAAAATTTAACCGTCTGCCCCCTCTAGAGTATATTCAAACACATCACGCCATACAATCTACGCATTATACCATGTCACAATTTTTTGGGCGGTTATATGCCATCAGTATTGAAGTTTTACGTTAATCCGCTAATTTGTAAATTAATTGGCATTGACTTTTATGAGGCGGTGAACCTCTATGCGTATGCTTCCACTTTTTCGGCTATTGATTTGATTCAGAGGTTGATAGCAATGAAGCCGTGTTACATCGATAGTAACAAATATTTCTATAAACATATCAAGATCAGCTTCATAATGGAGCAACCGGCCGAACGTTTCTTATCATCCATCAGAAACCGTGGAACGATCTTCATAGAAATCCACAAGAATGTCCAGATCCCTGAAACAGTAATTTGAGAACTCATCTGCTTTTTCATTGCCTAAAATTCCTTCATGCACGAAGGAAGATTTCGATGAAAAATTTGTAAGCTTCACTAGCAAAAGACAAGTGAAAAATTCACTTATTTCAAGGGGACTTCGTAGCTTGTCAGTTGGGACATAGAAGTTTCAGAGTTCGAGTCCCACTGAAGTTGTTGTTTTTGGAATAAATATCAATTCTTTTAAATTATTTACTTATTCAGTCTATTTCTATTTTTAGTACAATCTATTTTTGCTTGTCTTTGCTTGGCCTATAATAGAGAAACCTGACAATCCTATTGATTCCAATTAATTGTCTTGACTTGAATTACGTGCACTTGACAATAGAAAAGAAGCTGAGTATTGTTTTGTTTGATAGATTTAACGGTTATATTCTGGTTAAATAATAGACAATAGTAACAGTTATGTACAAGATTGTATTCATTACGCAAATATTTTAGTGTGTGCATAATCATAATAAGATGATGATTTAATAACAAGCTTGCTTTATAAATATTTGTTGTTTTATAATTAGTAAAATAAATTTCAAGAAACATTGAATCAGAGAACACTTAGATATATGTTTTTAATGATCTTTGGCCGGGAAAAATACTATTACTCATCTGGAGATTAAAAAATCTAATTCCTTTTGGAAGTGTTTTTTTTACCTTCCGTCGCCCTTAGCTAAATGTATTGTCTTTGGTCAAAATATTCGATAGTGAGTTTCTAATGAATAAGCACGTGTGTGTGTGTGTGTGTGTGTGTGTGTGTGTGTGTGTGCATGTGACGATCGTTTTAGCGTCCTCCCCCGAACGGAGGACACTTCCCGCGGGATAAACACGTTGGATACTTTTTTAATTAGAGCAAGAAAATTAAAAATACATGGATTATTAAATGGTAAAATCTGGTTTGTGGATAAGTAATTTTTAAGAAATTAATTGCTTGTAAAATTTTTGCACAGCACGTTGGAAATTTCTGCTTGTTGACTTTTTTCATTGAGCTTTTTCCGCAAAGTAAAAAAAGCTCAAACTTTTTGTGATATTGTGGTATGGATTAGTTTTTAAGGACAAAGAAATGCTGTTAACAAAAATAAACTTTTTAAATTTGTTGGCAGATACCTCAGCTGCTTTCAATTTTTAAACTTTTCAAAATGATAAATTTGTGTCGGAAATGATGCATTTTATAATACAATATTTCTGAGTATTAATTATAGTACATATATTAAAACCGCAAATTGTAGTAGGAAGTTCAAAGAATAAAATATTTTTTTTGTAACGCTATCATAACTATGACGCGTATATTTTTATCATAAAAATAAGTTATGAATTCGTGAAACAACAAATAACTTTTATGTTTTCAATGACGTTATAACAAATAACAACTAGTGTATTATTTTTTAATGTATTATTACTTTATCTAAAATTTAAAATAGTGAAAAACAATACATTTTGTTGTTGCTATGATGCTGTGTTTTGTTTATTTTTATTTTTGGCGTATTTGATTACGCACATCAAATGTTAAACAATCGCTATGATTAGGCAGTGACGTGCAGACGAAAATGGAAAACGAAATGCTAGGAATGTTCCGTGACCGTGTTATAGATTACAAACTTCGAGACACTTGGTTTTGTTTATGCGAAATTAATATTTGGATTTGGATCCTTCATTTCATATTGTGAATAGCGGAATAAATATGTATTTGTGTAGCTGGCTATGAATAGGAAGATTAACAAATGAATATGCGAATATGAAATGTTTTCGAAGAAATGTTAAATTTAATACATTCTTTAAATTCTTGGTTCAACTAAGGCGTCTTCTGAGTTATTTATTAAATATATTTATTATGTATTAATTATTTTACAATGCTGTGTTTCGCATAAGTAAATAGTAGATGACGCTTGATGCATTTAATAAGTAATTTAAATTAGTGAAATCAAATGATAAGTGTAAAATACCTGATATTGAATTCATATACTCGTAATTCTCTCTATCTATAGCTTTCTAACCGGATTCATCAAGTTGCAGTTATCACTGCCGTACTTCCGGTTAGATTTCAGCCAATGATATATTTATTTAAGATATACCTATAGTGATTTACGACGAGGCGAGAGTACTCTAGCATCTCGTCTCGTATCGTTGCTTTTTGCGCGAGACGACAGCGAGATTGCGGTTTAAAATTCGAGGCGAGATCGATATAACAACTGCGAGAAGCGAGAAATCTCGCGAGATTCTCGCGAGTGTCTCGCAATAAAAAGCGTTGGTAAGTTTGTAGCTTTGATTCATAAATTCAATGAAAAATGGACTGGAGAACAATTTACAAAAGGTGGAGTCAACACTAATTCGTGCATAGAACATGTGAATGGGAAAATCATATGAATCCACTATATTTTTTAACTCTATCCAGATTCTATTGGTATCGGTTTAAAGTGAGGATAAGCAAAATAAAGAAAAAATCGGTTTTGCATCCAACAGAACTAGTTTTTCTCCAATATTTCAGACCTTCCTTCATTCCAGTTCTTATCATCCTTGAAAAATTAGGGATATTATAATAAGCGTCGATGGGTGCTAACACGGTGCGAAGCGTATATCGGTTTTTTGATGACTGAAACATACTTACAAAAAAGAATTTTTTAATGTTTAATTAGTTTTAATAATGACAGAAATGCATTAACAGATGTTCGTATTGAACTTTAGAAATCATAAGTATGTAATAAATTAATTATTTTATAGGAAATTAATATATTTAGTAACTTGTCAGATTTTCTGGTGACCGTAAATGAATAATGTATTGATCAGAATTTTGTGTTTCTTCCGAGTTCTACGACTGAAAATACACGGACGATGGTACGACTGGTGCGAACTTGATGTCTCTTGCAGTTACACTGTGACGTAAAAACTCAGTGGCAAGCGCTTATTTTTAGCGAGACTCTCGCTCGAGAATGAGACGAGGCCCAAAAAAATGCAAGAACGATAGCGTGATTGAGATTACAGATCCGAAAACGAGACAAGATCGATATTTTATATTTCTCGTCTCGCTTGCATCACTAGATGTACCTATAAGAGGCTAGTTGATAGCATAGTTGTATTTATTTTTTACGACAAACCACCTTATTCTCTACTTCATTTGACCTTTTTATTTTGGCTACAAATCAATATCTAATCCAAATGACAAATCACCTCTGACCTCATTTTTAAACTTATGTGACCCACAAAAGCTCAAAACAAATGTTAGCGGAATGAAGCTTGCCGCTTTCAAGCTTCGTGTTACTCATTCGTCAAGGCGTGCACTTAAGTTGGCAAGGATTGATGAAAGGCCATTTGAAATGTTCTTGAATTTTTGAAGGAATTCAACCATGTTTATTTCTAATTTCTACATAATATTCCAGTAGTGTTTGTTACAGTTAGTTGACATTATTACATTGTTTTAATTAACGAAATAAAGTTTCTCTTTTCAGCTTAATTAAATTTGAAGTTAGACTTTTTGTTTTTTTTTCTACGAACTGTTTTAGTAAGTTGTATTAATTGCTCCATTAAATTATTAGCTGTTATTTATAAATTGACCGATTAGAGGTGTAATTTATCAACCAATAATGCAGAACGACTCATCAGGACGGGCGATGTGTAAATTGTTTAATAAATAATCCAGAAGACCCTTAGATTGAGAAATTCGAGCTTCGCGAGGATACAATAAGATTAATTTTATTCTTGTTTCGTGAAACACTTTCTTTTTCATTTACATTAAGTAAAGCGTTACAGTTATTAAATAAATTAATTATAAATTTATAACAGAATTTATACGTTATATAAAAAATAATAACAGTATTAATATGTTCACTGATTTAAAACAATAAACATTGTTAATAAATTCAAAGTAGTTGATGTTTTTGTTATGATTCATCACAATTACGTATTCTAAACTAATTATTCTATATTCCACGAATTAACATTCGTTATATAATTACATATGTCACTTCAATATAAATTTGCTCAATAGTAGGCGCTGTAACATTAAAACAATTGCTTATTGATTTAGTGTCCTGAAATATGAAATGTTCAGTTGGAAATTTACAACAGCGTGAGTCATCATCTTCTAGAAATATGATTTTAATGAGCCTACTTATTGATTTAGGTAAAGGACTAACCAGTAAACTAAATTATTGAAAGATAAAATTTGTTCTTGAAATATCATTTTTATTTTTGACTTTATCAATGGGACTGTCTGTCCCGGTTTACAACTGGTTCAGGAAAAGCTGGAGTGGGTATATTTGGTCCAGGTTACCAAATGGAACCACTCTTCTATAGGTCTCTCGATATTGGTTTACCTATAGTTCAAAACTAGTCCTAAAAGAATGTTTAAAATTAATTTCACTATCTGCATATAACTATCTATAAATTCATTTTGTATAACTTTCCAGAACAATAAAAGGGATATGAGAGATACACATGTTATATTTGACAACTGTATAACTTTCTCGATGGCATTTGTGAATATCAGTTCGTCATATAGCTAGCAAATCTTTCAGTGTACTAAGCAACAAGTCTCGTTTGCTTACCTAGCATTTGCTTGAACTGCTTACTTCATTGAACGCACTTATTGATACTGACATCTGTCAATTTGTATTATCTGAATTTCTTAGCAGTTTCCATGGTTAGCATATCTGGCTAATTTATAAAATTTAAATCTTTAACTCTATATCTATTGAATATGAAGTATAAAATGCGATCAAATCGTATAGAGAATAATATATTCTTCAAGTTATAATAATGTTAAATGTCAATAAATGATATTTAACTGCGGTGTTAAAAGAAAAACTGTTAAAATCTTCAAATCAGGGTACTTCCGGTTGACCATTTATAACTAAAATCTAATCACTTGTTCTTCTGGATGTAAACTTGAGAAATATGAAAAAATATAACTTTTGCAATCGTGGTATTGAAGTTATGCGATCCGAAACTTTCGTCACACACACACACACACACACAGACACACACACACACACACACACACACACACACACACACACACACGAATTCATTAATATAGTATAATATCATCTTCTAATCTTTTCTTTTCGTTGCAGGATTCGGATGACGAGATCTCCCATTTGGAATGGGAAACCGTCCGCGTGCGTTTCGTGAAGGGCGGGACCCTGAGGCGGCTAGTAGAGGCCTTAGCCACCGACGATGGCGAACTGGAGACCACCTACATCAACGTCTTCTTAGCGACGTATCGCAGCTTCTCCACAGCCCGACAAGTCCTTAGCCTCCTGATGCAGAGGTATACGGAGCTCGCGCAAGGGAATGGCAGCCGTCCGGATAATGCCGAGCAGCATCGCAAGTAAGGATTTTAAAATAAAACCAAATTGCACTTTAAAATTAGGTTTTATTTTCTAAATGATTTATTTTTTCTAGGACGCTAATCTCCGCCCTGCATGTTTGGTTAGACAGCTATCCAGACGATTTCCGTGAATCGCCTACCCACCCAACACTAACACAGCTCTTGCAGTTTTGTCAGCAGCAGCTACCAGGGACTGAGCTGGAGGCTAAGGCGCGGCATCGACTGGACAAGTATAGTCGGGAACCTAGAGCAGATCCTCTGTTAGCAGCAACGCCCTTTGGAAGCACACTGGCTCTCAGGCAAGCGTCCGTTATGGCGGGCTGGAGGTCGTATCATTTACCAGATGTACCTGTGAAACATTTTGCGGAACAGCTCACTAGAATGGATGTGGTGAGTGGAGACATATTGTTTCTTTCGTATTACTAAATTAACCATCCAAAGTTT
This sequence comes from Harpalus rufipes, assembly GCA_951394225.1. Lineage (NCBI taxonomy): Eukaryota > Metazoa > Arthropoda > Insecta > Coleoptera > Carabidae > Harpalus > Harpalus rufipes. The sequence goes on from OX596286.1 coordinate 37,244,975, forward strand.
TCTCAATGTTTTTCAATGGGGGTAGATCATTTTTAAGGGTTAATTATTTGTGGTTACATTGATTCAATAAGATGGCTGTTCTGTTAATGTTGAATCTAACTAATGATAGAGGAGGACCATCATTTTACTGTGCGTTCGGTTCGAACAATATGTAAATCTTCCTCTTTAGCTTCTTTAGGGGTCGCTATTTTTTATTTTCTTCTTCCACTCAATTCTGTTTTGCGTGTCGTCCTCATTCAGTTGCTTTTCTCTCAAGACTTCCGCAATACTGTCCTTCTATTTTATCATTTCCTCTGTTTCTTCTACCTTCTACTACGAAGGTATTTATTCTTCTTCCAATATATTCTTCATCTCTCCTCATGACATGTTCAAACCAATGTAATCGTCTCTCTTATATCTATTATTTAGGTGTGTTGGCCTCGCCAGTATTTTTGTATCTTCGAATTTTATACGGTGGAATTCTTCCAGGGCATGCTCTGCAACTGAAGATTTTTCTGGTTGGTTCAATCTGATCGAACGCTGGTGTTCATTCATCTTGTAGAAATAGTTCTACCAATCTGGCCAATGTAAACTTTCCCGCAAACACATGGAATCTGGTAAATCCCTGATGATTGAGGGATGACGTCTTTAACTTGTCTCAACATATGTTGAATTTTTATGGAGAAAACGAAATCTTCATGTTCTTACGAAGAATTCTACCAATCTTGTCCGTGACATTTTTGACATAAGGTAGCAAACAATAAGTCTCTTTCATTAGCATTGTTAATAGGTCTTTTCGGTTTCAGGCATTTTTCGATAGATGATTTAGATTGAGATTTTCAAAACCAAGAGTAATAATCTCAATCATTGTGACGGTCTAGATCTTGGTCGTGCATGGGTTCCTATATTAAATATGTTGCAATTGTTACCTTGGTTACTTGTTGCTAATGTTTTTGTATTTATTTATTTATATATTTGTTGATTTGTTGTTCATTCCTGAAGAAGGCAGTAGTTAATACTGCCGAAACGTTGATATTTAAATAAATTAACAGAAATAAATCTAAAAAGGTTGTATTTATTTATAATTTGTTTTGTTGCAGGAATTGTTCAAAAAGCTAGTCCCCCACCAGTGTCTTGGTGCAGTGTGGTCCCGGCGAGACAAAAGCCGTTCCCACGACGCCGCTACAGTCTTAGCTACAGTGAATCAGTTCAACGCAGTCTCCTTTCGAGTCATCTCCTCCATTTTAGTAGATTCCGAACTCAAATCAGTCAACCGAGCTCAAATCATCACATGTTGGATAGACATCGCTCAAGAACTTAGAATTCTCAAAAACTTTTCATCTCTCAAAGCAATAATATCAGGTTTACAAAGTAACCCCATTTATAGGCTACAAAAAATCTGGGCTTTAGTACCAAAAGAAAAAATAGAATTATTTGAAGAGTTAGCTAGGATATTCAGTGAAGATAACAACCAATGGGCACAAAGAGAATTGTTGATGAGAGAAGGAACGGCTAAATTCGCAGATACAGTCGGAGAAAATGATAAACAGTTGCAGAAAGTATTCCAAAGACAAAACCACCAAACTGCAAATATTTCTTTTGGGACCATTCCATATTTAGGGACGTTTCTTACGGATCTAACTATGATAGATACTGCCATTCCTGACACGATAGGTGACGGCCTAATAAATTTTGATAAACGTAGAAAAGAATTCGAAGTATTAGCTCAGATTAAACTTCTTCAGGGCGCAGCCAATGCGTACCACTTACCTCAGGACACAGTATTCGACAGATGGTTTGATTCAATATTAGTTCTAGACGACAGAGACGCCTATAAACTCAGCTGTCAAATAGAGCCCCCTGGGAACAACACCAACACTCAAAAACAAAAGAAAAAGAACAACAACGGCCATAAGAAAAATGATTCGATCGCCAGTACGTCTAGTAGCAATAGTAGTCAATTTTATTACGAAGTCGACAGCGTACCAAGTTCCCCTCACAATAGCCTCGATCGGAAGTTATCGCCATCACAAATGTCCAACTCTAGTTCTAGTTCATCTTTGCCGTCTTTAGATACGTCGCTGAATAGTTCTCATTCGGGGAATGCTAACAATAAACTCTTGGTGCCACAGTTGATGACTGGGACGTTAAGTCCGAGCCATTCGCAGAAAAGCAGTCCGGATTTTTATATTATCAAAGTGACCTATGAAACTGATAGTGTGGAGACTGATGGAATTGTTTTGTACAAAAGTATTATGTTAAGCAATAACGAAAGGACTCCTCAGGTTATTAGAAACGCCATGTTGAAACTCGGTTTAGAAGGGAATCCGGAGGCGTACACCTTAGCACAAGTTTTACCAGACAAGGGTAAGTTTAAAGCATGCGTTACACAATTAAGTTGTTGTAGTTTTTTTTTAAATATGTAATCTATTTGAACGGATTCAAGCACGTCACTGAATCGTTTTTCGGATCCGGGTAGTGGAACCGATTTTCAGGACGGGTATTGAATTCGGTGCCCAGATTCAAGTAGTGAAACCTTTGTTCGGATATCCTATTTAAAACATTTTATTGAGAACAGCCGATATTTGAAATCGGTGATGAAATCAGTCTTTGATCTTCGAAACCGGGTAGTTCTATTTGAAAAATTTTGTTGGGAGATATTAATTTTTTTAACAATAAACAAATAACCGAAAGTAAAGACATTGGCCTCGTTCAGTAGTACCTAGCACATCTACTGGTCTAGCGAGATGTGATGTCAGAGTGTAGTGTCAAATTGACAACTGTTATGTCATTTTTAAAGAAATTAGAAGTTATTATATAGCTACGTCGCAAAATATAAGAGTTTTTATGATACTAAATCAAAATTTGAACGAATCGCGCCCTATAAATTTTCTAATAGGGCACGAGCAGTCATGAGACTTTGTTGGCTTTGACAAGCAGATATGGGGGCCCGTGTCAGAATGATAGCTAGTAATTATGTACATAGATGGTAAATACCATAAATTTTGTGGTTTATTTACCTCGACTAGTAAATTCCACACTCCTGGTGACAAATTAACCGTGTGAACATATCAAAATAAGTTCGCCTACTCTCTAAACTGCTCATATTGAATTTTTCTAGTTTGCAAATGTAAGTTGGACAGTTAATATTAAATTTATAACAAATTTACAAATTTCTTTTGTACATTTTCAATAATATTAATATTTTTTCTGTACATTTCATACTATGGACGCGTATTCAAGTTTGGAGCGTACTAAAGAATTATATATACAATAAATAGTGTTTGGATTTTTAAAAACTTTACAGTGTCGAAATATGGAACCTATTGTACGGTATGAGTCTTTCCTGATGGCGTCAATATTAGATCAAAAGTTTAGGATCAAAGAGTACACCTAAATCTCGTATTAAGTACTTTACTATTTTTCTTTACTTTACTTCAAGAAGAACATTATTAATATTATAATTAAAGCTGATTAAATTGCGATTTCTCGTACAATTCATACCATAGCATTAATTAAGATGTAAGTAATTATGTTGACAATAAATATATAATTTATTTAGATCAGTTTGTAATACAATACAGTCATTTATGTTTGTAATGGCTTTAAAAAAATTCAAATCATCCGCGTATAATAAAAATTGTGAATGATCAAAGCATTGCGAAATATCAAATATCAGGGCCTAAATGTAATCCTTGAGGTACACCTTAAGGAGCAGATATTCTGTGAGATTTAAAACCATTACAATTAGCTAATTGTGACCTTTTGGTTATATAGAATTCAATCCAGTTTGACAATATAACCATGTATTTCAATAACTTGAAGTTTGTAAATCAACGTAGGATGATTGATTCGATCAAATGCTTTGCTGAAATCTGTATAAATTGTATCGATTTGTAATTTGTTGTCCATATTAGAGCTAACAAATTCAATAAATGGAATAAAGTTTGTTAGAAAAAAGCCAGACCTTTGGATGCGTTAGGTACTATTGAACGCGGCTCAGTCGTTCACTCCGCCCAAAAAATTCATTTGATATTATGTAGAGATGATCTGTTTTCACATTAAAAATAAATTAATATTTTCTTTCCAGAAATGGTGTTACCTGCAAACGCGAATGTATACTACGCCGTCAACACAGCTTTCAACTTAAACTTCATCTTGCGTTCGAAAAAATCTCCAGATTCCGAAGGCCCTAGTAAGAATTCCAAATCCAAAAGCAAGCAATAATCTTTATTATTGTTAGGAGCAGCAATTTCTTCATACTCATTCTATTACGAATCAAAATACTCAGTGTTAGTTATAAATATTATCACCATGACTGTAAAATGTGGGTTCGTATTTTGTAGCAATATGTAAAGTACCTAATTTAATTTTTACGAACCTACAGATTACTAGAGTAATAAATCGTGCGACAATTTATAACATCTGTGATAAAAATGCACTACTTGATGGTCACACAATCTTCAGTGATCTGAAGGAACTGATGCTGAAGTTTTTCTTTTTAAATGACCAATTTTTATATAAAATTTCTTGCAGAATCAAATCTTTTCACAATGTTAGTTAATTTTAATATAAATTATTTTTAATTCTCAATAACTTACTAATGATTCTGTGAGGGTCCAATAGTCAATGTATTAATAATTTCGCCATATTGGTGTTTTCTTTTAATTTGATTTTGACCAGTGAAATGTAACTGTACAGAGTATAAAAGAATTTTGAATAACTTTAAATATACGTAAAATATTTACCAAGATTCAATATTATTTGATATTTCTGTGTAGTTCATGATTGTCTAGCGAATGGTTGACATTTTCTGTATACATATTAGTAGATTTGCCAATATGATCAAAGATTGACCATATTTGTGATGTACAATGTATTTATTTTATATGTTTTTATGAGTAGTACTTAATAGAGTAACGGATATTATATTTATAATAGAATTTGTATTGTATTTATATATAACTAGCAAAATAAATAACATGAATTTAAACATAAGTAACTTTTTTTCATTCCTATTTATATTTAATCACTGATTTCTTTCTGCTTTTTGATTTTTACATTTCTATAAGGCCATGTCCACATTTTGAACGTTTTTAGGTAGAAGGTTTTCCGACAGGTGCTCCCATCTACTGCCCGTTTTAAAAACTATATACGTGTAGAGACCTTTTTCACAAAATTAATCCCCTAGATAAATAATTTATATTTTATTGTCTAAAATATTGTACATAAAATACAAATAAACAATAAATACAAGTAATAATTATACAAACTATTATTTAAACATCCCTATTTCTAATTTTTCAGGACACGGATAGGTAAGTATATTTATATAGTACTAAGCTATGTATACACACGAGCCAAATACCAAATGTATTCGTACCCTCTGAAAAAAATATATTAACAGCAAGAAGAAATAAATATTTGGGCAATTTTTTATTTTATGTACCTAAATTTATCATTTTAACAATAATCTACGGCCAAATATATGACAACAGACATATGCTAATTTTTTTAGTTCCAACAGTAAATAATACAATATTTATGTTAGTATTATTTATAAAACTAAAGGCAAAGGAAACTGACAATATATTCAATTAATTACTATATAAATTTTATTTCTTTAGTTAAATTATTTGCAAAGTGATATATATTTATTAAAGTACCACCTACAGTTATATTAAAAACAAATATATATAAACTTCTGAATGCTATGATTATTACTCCAATTAAACAAATTTTGATATACGAATACATTTGGGGTTGGGCTCGTATAAGATACAATAATGACAACAATGTTTTACAAATAAACAATAAATATTACTTTAAAACAATTTTTTATTTAAGAACACCCAATTTATTTCAGGGAATATACTACAACAAAGGGACAGAGAAGTATGAATATATGAAACACTTTATTTTAGAACTAAGGACAGCGAAATAATAATAAAAAGAACTATACGGAAATGGTATGTAAACTGTAATAAATTTAGATAATTTTATTAGACATGTCATCGACTTTATTTTAAACGACACAATAAAAATATGACAAAAAAAAAATGAATTTTGCTCGGATTTTTGAAAGAACGAAGCTGTCAAATTTCAATTAGGCGTTTTTTAAACCCTTGGCCCTACGCCCTTGAAACTTAAATATGTTGTTCTACGACCCCGACATTTCAAGGGATTCGAAGGGAACGCGAAATTTCAAGGAAATCGCTCAAATCCCAGCCGTTTCCGAGATACGAGCCCCTTAAGATTTTGGGGGGTATTTTACCCTAATTTGCCTGTTTAAAGGAATTAAGGGCTGAAAAATAGCGTATCGGGTGTATCTTGAGCCGCTCTTTCCATTGGCCTGCGCAGAATTGCTTATAACCCTTTAGTTTTTCGTATATTTACCCTTAAAATTTGTAGGGGTAACTTTGTTATTAATAGGGCTAGAAGGGTCGAATAAATTTTATTACACTAATTTGGACCTGTAGATTACGAATCCGATGTCATATTTGTCCTAAGGGCACTCTTAAGCCCTTTGCACATGTATTAAGTCCATGGTCCGTTATTAAGCCCTTTGGATGAATCTGACCCCGGATTCGTATTCTAAGGGTTGTATTTAGTCTAATAAACTTTGTCCGGCCTTTCAACCCCCAATAGTTTCAGAATTATAACACATTTTTCTTAATTAAATATTTGCGTTTTGAATTCGCCCTTTAAATTAGCCCTTAGGGAAAATATGACTACAGATTTGAAATATACGGGCCCAAATTAGTTTAATAAAATTTGTTTTACCCTTCTAACCCTAATAGTTTCAGAGTTACAGTTAATTTTTCTTATATAGTGTGATGTGCGTTTTGAATCGAAATGTATCAATTAAAAGCTGTCAAATTTCAATTAGGCCATTTTGAAACCCTTGGCCCTAGGCCCTTGAAACTTAAATATGTTGTTCTACGACCCCGACATTTCAAAGGATTCGAAGGGAACGCGAAATTTCAAGGAAATCGCTGAAAACCCAGCCGTTTCCGAGATACGAGCCCTTAAAGTTTTCGAAGGGATTAACACTTAAATTCATTAATTATAAGGGCTAAAAGGGCGAAAAATAGCGTATCGGGAGGATTTCAACCTGCTCTTTCCATTGGCTTGCACAGAATTGATGAAAACCCTTTGGTTTACAATATATTTGCCCTTCAAGTTTGTGGCGGAGGGCCTACGCTAACTTCTGAACTAAAACAGCTAGAAAGGCCGGACAAGTTTTATTAGGCTTCCTTAGACCTGCATAATAACATACTTACCCTTTAAGTTCATGGCGAAGGGCTTGCGCTAACTCCGGAACTAAAAGGACTAGAAGGACCGGACAAGTTTTTTTAAACTTATTTGGACCTGTATAATTAAAATCCGTGGTCATATTTTCCCGAAGGGCTCAAATAAGCCCTAAGCCCTAAGGCGGACTCCTGTCGTGTGGTTGTTTTCGTACCTAGAGAACTTAATACTAAAGGATAGGATAGAAACATTCGGAGAAATTCATCCCCTAATTAAAAAATAAATAAATTATATTTTAATTTATATTTATTTGTCAAAAATATTGTACATTAAGAGTAGTCACATAAAATACAACAATGTAAAATACAAATAAACAATAAATACAAGTAAAATTTATATAAACTATTATTTAAACATCTCTATTTCTATTTTTTCAGGACAGGGGTAAGTATATTTATATAATACGCTATATACATACATACCTATAAGATAGAATAATGACAACAATGTATTACAAATAAACAATAAATATTACTTTAACTATCACAATTTATTTAAGAACACCTAATTTATTTCAGAGGACAATACCACAACAAAGGGACAGAGAAGTATGAATTTATGAAACGCTTTATTTTAGAACAAGGGGCAGTGAAATAATAATAAAAAATAACTATACAGAAATGGTACGTAAACTATAATAAATTTAGATAATTTTATTAGAAATGTCATCGACTTTATTTTAAACGACACAATAAAAATATGACAAAAAAAAATTGAATTTTGCTCGAATTTTTGAAAGAACGAAGCTGTCAAATTTCAATTAGGCTATTTTTAAACCCTTGGCCCTACGCCCTTGAAACTTAAATATGTTGTTCTACGACCCCGACATTTCAAAGGATTCGAAGGGAACGCGAAATTTCAAGGAAATCGCTGAAAACCCAGCCGTTTCCGAGATACGAGCCCTTAAAGTTTTCGAAGGGATTAACGATTAAATTGGTTAATTATAAGGGCTAATAGGCCGGAAAATAGCGTAACGGAAGTATTTGAACGTGCTCTTTCCATTGGCTTGCACAGAATTGATGAAAACCCTTTGGTTTACAATATATTTGCCCTTCAAGTTTGTGACGAAGGGCCTACGCTAACTCCGGAACTAAAAGAGCTAGAAAGGCCGGACAAGTTTTATTAGGCTTCCTTGGACCTGCATAATAACATATTTACCCTTCAAGTTCATGGCGAAGGGCTTGCGCTAACTCCGGAACTAAAAGGGCTAGAAGGGCCGGACAAGTTTTTTTAACCTTACTTGGACCTGTATAATTGAAATCCGTGGTTAGATTTCCACGAAGGGCTCAAATAAGCCCTAAGCCCTTTGAAAAAGGGCGGACTTCTGTCGTATGGTTGTTTTCGTACCTAGAGAACTTAATACTAAAGGATAGGATAGGAAAATTCAAAAAAATCCTTAAATATTAGTATATTTCCTTGTCCCTTTTTTATTACATACGAAAGGTAAATAAACAACAGTTCTATTTATTTATTCTTATAAAAATATCATCTATTATCTTCGTCCAGTGTCGTAGTTGCCGTATCCTATCGCTGGGTGTAGTCGGGCCCTTCGCGGAATCTGAAAACAAACATAAACATTATTTATTTTGAGCGGCAAAGTACAAAAGATATAATAAATAAACACTTAATTCCAGTGGGGGTATTACGTGATAATATTAATATTATGTTTTTAAAATAAAGACTACAGTTCCTTTCAGACTTTGGTGAAGTGAACATGGTGTGTGCTTATGAATAATCGTGTAGTGATATAGCAAATGAAATTTTTATTGCAATCGTTCTCTATTACAACTTATAGTTCGCGATATATTTTGAAAATATTAAAATTTCTCTGCAACCTTCTTACAATTATTTAAATAAGTTTAAATAATTTTCAATTTGTTTAAATTTTGCAAAAATAATCTAAATTTAATAAGTTAATAGTAAACTATTTTTATTATTTACAATAAAATATAAATATTCCAGATTCATTTTTAACTTTTACAAGGTATATCTGATTATTATAATTTTAATTATTATTTAAAATATTACATAAAACTCTGTCTGCCCGTTGGTGTTTATTATTTAATCCTCAGTCAAAATTTTATTATCGTAAATGTTAGTTTACTATACGGTTGTTGTATATTAAAAAAAATGTCTTTCGCGTTATTAAAATAACTATAATTGTTCATAAAAGTGTGGTTTATTGTTTTATTAATATCAAGTGTTATACATATTATTCTAATTGGTGTGAGTGTTGCGTAATGTGTACTGCAAAGTGTATTCTAATCTGTGAAAATCGCCGAAGATAATATATTACAGTGATGATAAAACAGCGGATGATATATTAAGAAAATTCGCTGTCTTCACAATTACATGTAAGTATGAACCTTTTGGTATTACATTTCCCTTTCTTCTCTAAAGTGTTTAACTCATAACTATGTGTCTACCATATCCTAATAGTTAATTTTATACAAAATCTAAATTTTTACGTCCCTATTTTCTATATTTATTCGTGTAGGAGTAATAAGTGAAAATATGAAACAATAAAATTCAGAGAAAATTTAATTAAGACACATTTTATTTTAACGCCCTGTAACTCCTAAACCATTATAAGTGAAAAATTATAATTAGATGAATCTTATAGAGAATTTTATGTAGATTTTAAATTTTTATTGAGCAAGTAGCTATCTTTAACCGTGTAGGAGTAATAAATAAAAACGTGAAATAAGAACGCATGACAAAAATTAGTGAAATATACCGTGTATTATTTTGCATAGACTTTGAAGTCTGGAGACCAGGCGAAGCAGTTCATTTCACGATACGGCAGGAGATGGTTTCCTGATGAAATGAAGTCCACCAGGTCCGGAGAGAAGCCCCCAGGATACTGTAGACGCACGAACGGGTCCTCCAAGTCGCGATGTCTGCATCTCTTACCACTGGAACGCCGAAAACTTGATCAGCTGTAAAAAAAAAAAAATAATTGTAATTCCTGATGCTTGAAGAGGACTTTTGGACACCTTCAGGACTTGGAGTTTTGCTTAGGGAAATAATTTATTTATAGTAAGTTTTTTTATTTATTATTTTTGAACTACTTTATAGTACCCATTATTGGGGATATCAGCTATTATTTCTAAAAACTATTTCGGCTGTAGATATACCTTATAATTGTATAGTTGATACTGTGTGGAAAATAATTTGAATTAATTGAGTACCATACACAAACTTCATATATTGTTGTACGTACTAAATATTTTTATTTTATATTTCAATATACTTTTCAATATTGAATTTCTCGCACTTTCTTTCATATTTCTGAATCCATATTATTATCTATAACCACGAATTCAAATATTATTTCAATTATATTTTTATTGTTACAGAAATATGTAGCAGAGTTGAACTACGGATCTGGACGAGCCCTAGAAGGATGTGACTGAGTTGCAGAAGGACGCACCTATTATCCTACTTTCAGCATTGGAGATGGTCATATTGCTGCAGAGCATCACACTGAAGACACCCCAACATGTATTGCTGCCCCTCAAGACTTATTTATAAGATTGATAAGATATAAGTACTCGTATATAAAATTAATCTATTGCAAGATACATTGGTATAATTAATTCATGTAATTAAAAATAGAGAGAGAGAGAGAGAAAACAACCCCCTGACTCCAAATTTGAACACCGCAAGTCACTATCTCACTTAGTTCGTGAGTATTTTATTTTAAACTTAGTATATTCAATAGACATTTAGTTATATTTTGAAACAAGCATTACTGAAATTTTATTCAGGCATACAAAATCCTGAAACTTATCATATATATATATATAGCAAACAACCCCCTGAATCCAAATTTTTAAACAGCAAGTCGCTATCTCACTTATTTTTTGAGTATTTTATTTTAAACTTAATATATTCAATAGACATTCAGTTATATTTTGAAACAAGCATTACTAAATTTTTTTTCAGCAATTCGAAATCTTGAAACTTATTTTACATATAGAAAACAACCTCCTGAATCCAAATTTGAACACCGCAAGTCGCTGTGTCACTTAGTTTTTGAGTATTTTATTTTAAACTTAATATGTTCAATAGACATTTAGTTATATTTTGAAACAAGCATTACTGAATTTTTTTTCAGCAATTCGAATTCCTGAATTTTATCATACATATAGAAAACAACCCTCTGAATCCAAATTTGGACACCGAAAGTAGCTATCTCAATTAGTTCTTGAGTATTTTATTGTAAACTTAATATATTCAATAGACATTTAGTTATATATTGAAACAAACATTCGAATTCATGAAACTTATCATACATATAGAAACCAACCCCGTGAATGCAAATTTGAACATCGCAAGTCGCTATGTCACTTAGTTTTTGAGTATTTTATTTAAACTTAATATATTCAATATTATCTATAACCACTAATTCAAATATTATTATTAATCAAATATTGTAACAGAAATATGTAACAGAGTTGAACTACGGATCTGGACGAGCCCTAGAAGGATGTGACTGAGTTGCAGAAGGACACGACACACCTATTATCCTACTTTCAGCATTGGAGATGATCATATTGCTGCAGAGCATCACACTGAAGACACCCCAACATGTATTTGTGCCTCTCAAGACTTATTTATAAGATTTATGTATATAGATAAATAAATCGTATCCTCCTAAACATTAAGTACTCTTATATAAAATTAATATATAGCAAGATACATAAGTAGAGTTAATTCTTGTAATTAAACATAGAGAGAGAGAGAAAACAACTCCCTGACTCCAAATTTGAACGCCGCAAGTCACTTATCATACATATAGAAAACAACCCCCTGAATCCAATTATGAACACTGCAAGTTGTTATGTCATTTAGTTTTTGAGTATTTTATTTTAAACTTAATATATCGAATAGACATTTAGTTATATTTTGAAACAAGCATTCGAATTCCTGAAACTTATCATACATATAGAAACCAACCCCCTGAATGCAAATTTTGAATACCGCAAGTCGTTATGTCACTTAGTTTTTGAGTATTTTATTTTAAACAATATATTCAATAGACATTTAATGTATTCAATGGAAAGTTCTTTCAGCATATCAGCATTTTTTTAAAATTATTTGTTTATGGCCAAATGCATGCCGAAGTCATATTTGGAACGTGTAAGTTCTTATCTTGCTTAGAATCAGAGATATTAACTTATAGTTGAAATAGCCCTTTTTTCAGCAATGCATAGCACCTTTTCTATCAACCCTAAAAATCATAAATTATATTTCGCGGGTAGTCCATTCCATTGGCCTTGTTACAAATACAAATTTAAAAAAAATCGTCCGGCCGGGCAAAGAATTACGTATTACATAGACATTAATTATAATTTACAATTACTCATTATTTTGATTGTTGACTACTATTTTGTGATTATTATCTAATGCCTAACTGTTACATAGACTAGTTTCGTCATTATCAGTTTTATTGTTACAGTGCTACTGAACAGACGTGTGCGTGGTGTGCTCGTGTACGACTTCCTGATGCTTGGAGAGGACTTTTGGACACCTTCAGGACTTCGAGTTATACAGGGATTATACTTAGGGAAATAATTTATTCATAGTAAGTGTTTTTTAAATTTATTTTTGAACTACTTTACAGTACCCATTATTGGGGATATCAGCTATTATTTCTAAAGACTATTTCGGCTGTAGATATACATTATAAATCGTATAATAATTAATACTGTGTGGAAAATAATTTGAATTAAATTAGAATTATTTAGTGCTACTATCATACCCAAATTTCATATATTATTGTACATACTAAATATTTTTATTTTATATTGTACTATTCTTTCAATATTCAATTTCTCGCACTTTCTTATTTCTGAAACAATTCAAATATTATTTCAATTATATTTTTATTGTTACAGAATCATGTAACAGAGTTGAACTACAGATCCGGACGAGCCCTAGAAGGATGTGAGTGAGTTGCAGAAGGACGTACCTATATCCTGCTTTCAGCGTTGGAGATGATCATATTGTTACAGAGCATCATACTGAAGACACCCCAACATGTATTTGTGCCCCTCAAGACTTATTTATAAGATTTATGTAAATAAATAAATAAAACTTATCCTCCTAAACATAAAGGACTCGTATATAAAATTAACATATGGCAAGATACATCGTTACATAATCAATTCATGTAATTAAACAACACATATATATTCATTTTCATACATTTAAGGGATATATATTCATACATTACATGCATAAATAAATCATATACAATACATACACATACATACATACTTCTTAAAGGGTACAAAAAACAAAAAGTAAATTCAAACATTACCTATTAATAATTAACTCCGTATTCGGCGATTCCAATATCTAAAACGGTCTATACATATTGAAAATAACCCCCTGAATCCAAATATGTAAACCGCAAGTCGCTATCTCACTTATAGTTTTTGAGTATTTTATTTTAAACTTAATATATTCAATAGACATTTAGTTATATTTTGATACAAGCATTACTGATTTTGTTTTCAGCAATTCGAATTCCTGAAACTTATCAAATATATAGAAAACAACCCCCTGAATCCAAATTTTTAAACCGCAAGTCGCTATCTCACTTATAGTTTTTGAGTGTTTTATTTTAAACTTAATATATTCAATAGACATTTAGTTATATTTTGATACAAGCATTACTGATTTTTTTTTCAGCAATTCAAATTCCTGAAACTTATCAAATATATAGAAAACAACCCCGTGAATCCAAATTTTTAAACCGCAAGTCGCTATCCACTTATAGTTTTTGAGTATTTTATTTTAAACTTAATTAAATCAATAGACATTTAGTTATATTTTGATACAAGCATTACTGATTTTTTTCAGCAATTCGAATTTCTGAAACTTATCAAATAAATAGAAAACACCCCCTAAATCCAAATTTTTAAACCGCAAGTCGCTATCCACTTATAGTTGTTGAGTATTTTATTTTAAACTTAATATATTCAATAGACATTTAGTTATTTTTTGATACAAGCATAACTGATTTTTTATCAGCTATTCGAATTCCTGAAACTTATCAAATATATAGAAAACAACCCGCTGAAACCAAATTTTTAAACCGCAAGTCGCTATCTCACTTATAGTTTTTGAGTATTTTATTTTAAACTAAACATATTCAATAGACATTTAGTTATATTTTGATACAAGCATTACTGATTTTTTATCAGCAATTCGAATTCCTGAAACTTATCAAATATATAGAAAACAACCCCCTGAATCCAAATTTTTAAACCGCAAGTCGCTATCTCACTTATAGTTTTTGAGTATTTTATTTTAAACTTAATATAATCAATAGACATTTAGTTATATTTTGATACAAGCATTACTGATTTTTTATCAGCAATTCGAATTCCTGAAACTTATCAAATATATAGTAAACAACCCGCTGAATCCAAATTTTTAAACCGCAAGTCGCTACCTCACTTATAGCTTTTGAGTATTTTATTTTAAACTTAATATATTCAATAGAAATTTAGTTATATTTTGATACAAGCATTACTGATTTTTTTTCAGCAATTCGAATTCCTGAAACTTATCAAATATATAGTAAACAACCCCCTGAATCCAAATTTTTAAACCGCAAGTCGCTATCCACTTATAGTTTTTGAGTGTTTTATTTTAAACTTAATATATTCAATAGACATTTAGTTATATTTTGATACAAGCATTACTGATTTTTTTTTCAGCAATTCGAATTCCTGAAACTTATCAAATATATAGAAAACAACCCCGTGAATCCAAATTTTTAAACCGCAAGTCGCTATCCACTTATAGTTTTTGAGTATTTTATTTTAAACTTAATATAATCAATAGACATTTAGTTATATTTTGATACAAGCATTACTGATTTTTTATCAGCAATTCGAATTCCTGAAACTTATCAAATATATAGTAAACAACCCCATGAATCCAAATTTTTAAACCGCAAGTCGCTACCTCACTTATAGCTTTTGAGTATTTTATTTTAAACTTAATATATTCAATAGACATTTAGTTATATTTTGATACAAGCATTACTGATTTTTTTTCAGCAATTCGAATTCCTGAAACTTATCAAATATATAGATAACAAACCCCTGAATCCAAATTTTTAAACCGCAAGTCGCTATCTCACTTATAGCTTTTGAGTATTTTATTTTAAACTTAATATATTCAATAGAAATTTAGTTATATTTTGATACAAGCATTACTGATTTTTTTTCAGCAATTCGAATTCCTGAAACTTATCAAATATATAGATAACAAACCCCTGAATCCAAACTTTTAAACCTCAAGTCGCTATCTCACTTATAGCTTTTGAGTATCTTATTTTAAACTTAATATATTCAATAGAAATTTAGTTATATTTTGATACAAGCATTACTGATTTTTTTTTCAGCAATTCGAATTCCTGAAACATCAAATATATAGAAAACAACCCCCTGAATCCAAATTTTTAAACCGCAAGTCGCTATCTCACTTATAGTTTTTGAATATTTTAATTTGAACTTAATATATTCAATAGACATTTAGTTATATTTTGATACAAGCATTAGTGATTTTTTTTTCAGCAATTCGAATTCCTGAAACTTATCAAATATATAGAAAACAACCCCCTGAAAGTCGCTATCTCGCTTAGCATTTAAGTATTTTATTTTAAACTTAATATATACAATATACATTTAGTTATATTTTGAAACTAGCATTACTGAATTTTTTAGCAATTCGAATTACTGAACCGTAGCGTACATATAGAATACAATTTCCTGAATTCAAATTTGGAAAGAAATATGCATTGATACGATATAAAATATAAGAATTATGTAGGACACTATAAACTTGTGATTTTTCTGTATCATCGTTGTTTCATTCCCTAAGATACATATATACTGACTTGTAATCGAATAATATTAGAAACTCTGATCAATACTAATGGATAACAATATGTATTTGCGTAATGATATTTATTAATAAATATTTTCCATTAAAGAAAATCATATGTTATATTTCTAAAACATAATATACTTTCATGCTATGTAAAACAGTTTAGTGAATTATTCATACATATTCTTATCTTTAAAATTTTCGTACTCATACGTAAAAAAAAGATACTTTTACGCTATTGCATAATTGTTTCATTAAATGTGTATATATATGTAAACTAATGTACATGTCGAAATAAAATTATTATCACCAAAAATTACACTATATCTTCTTGTAAACAAAACTATCATCCCTTATATATGCATAAGATAGACTACTCTGTGTAGCAATTATTTCACAGTCAAATTTGACGTATTTAGAGCACATATCATTATCTTTGTATTTGTGAAACTGCGACCGTTTTGTAATGTATCACAAATACAAAGATCGACAAATTTAAATAATGTATTTCATGTACCACATATTGTAATCATTATTATGTAACATATCGATCAATAAATCTTTGTTAAAAATACCAAAATATTTCATTCCATTTCTACTACCAAAATCGCAATCCAAAGATCTAGCTTCATATCCCGCTTGCTACCAATAATCCTGTACCCGTCATTCTGAAACCAGAAAGACGAGCTACAAAATCCCGCATTCCAAAAATCTAGGTTCGATTCCCGCCTAGCTAGCTACCAGCATCCAGCCGAGCATCCTAGCAACCAGCCCAGCATCCCAGCAACCAGCCGAGCATGCCAGCCACCAGGGCGTACCCCAGCCTACGGTCTGGGGGAATCCTGGTGGCTAGCCAGAAATCGGCTGAAAACCTGTATATAGCTGCTTATAGCCGCTATTTTGAAAATCGTGGAGCAGAGTGTCCGGTTCGATGCCATCACCCACGCTGAATGGCTGTAAATCTATCAGACAGCCAATATATAGCTAGAATTCTCGATGGAAGGGGTAGAATTTACGATTCGACGTACAAAGGCCTTGCCATAGCCTTTGATCGGTTGGAATTTTTATTTTTGTGAGTAAATGCCTTGCTACAGCCTTCTGTCTGTCTCAGATTTATGTTTTGATGAGTACAAGCCTTGCTATGGCGTTGCGATTTGAATTTTTTGCGAAGAGTAGCCTACTGATCGGCTGTATACACGCCCGGCAGTTCAAAAATGCTATTTTTCGTTTACTAATGTTGTAGGTCGACGATTCTGTGCTCGAATTTTTATTTTTGTGGGTAGTAGCCTTGCGATCGGCTGAATTCACGTCTGAGAGCTCGAAAATGCTTGTAGCGACCGTAAAATGCTACTTTTCTGCCGCTACACGCTAAAATCGTCGATTTTGCAGGATTTTTGGATTTTGTCGACCAGAAGCCTTGCTGTTGGCTGTATTTCGCCGATTACGTAATCGTGCTGTCGTGTATCGCTTGCCGTTGCTTTCAGCAGGTAGCGAGAATCGAACCTGGATCTTTAGTTTGCAGGATTGCTCGTTCAGATGCTGCTGATCGCAAATCGATGCTCTAGTTGTTCTAGTTCGGTTTTTGCAGATTACCTAACTTACTTTTAATTTTAGGGATGGAAAAATAGGATATTTAATTAATAGATTGTATTTGTTTTGCTGTGTTTATTGGTCACTTATATATAATACATTTTTGTTCCTATTGTAATAACTGTATCACTTAGAACTACTTAGAACAGAACTAAATAAAATGAAATATGTATCATCAAATGTATAGTAAGTTGTATGTTACATAATGATTACATTTTGTACGTATTTTAACATTTTTTCTAAGACTTATTGAGATGGAAATATTTTTGATATTATAACTATATTATGAGACGAAATTAAAAATAGGTCAGTATTTTAATATATTAAATTGTCTATAAGTCTTAGAAAAAAAACTATATTATTTTCATACGAAATTAAGTAGAGCAAGTATATTGTGATACACGATTGATTATAAATAAATATTAGATATGTGCAATTACGTATTTAGTTGTATTTTTCAAGTACTTTCAGTTAGCATATGCATACATATATGTAGGTACGTATTTTGTAAGATGAGAACTAATGGACTTAGAGAAAAACTTTATTAGTATTTCAACACGGTGAACATGGATTTATTGTCAAATTTAGTTTATTTTATTAGCTGTTTTTCACGATACAAATTTTCTATTGTATGTTTCATATGTTCATGTATGAAGTTATTAACTGAATGTGTACAGAGCTTAAAAAGAATGAATAATAATGACATTACCTTTCATAAACTTCATCAAAGAACATGAAAATAGCGTATTGTTAATACATCATAAATGTATTGAACCAGTGATTCTCAAAATTGTTGGGCTTACCGTCCGCTTTCCCAAAATATATTATTTCAACGCCCCCTCAGAAATATTTACTCTTACATAGGTAATCTCAAAGGATCGGCATAAAATGATGACACGCATTTGTACTATAAAACTACAAAGAAATCTCTTAACACGCTTACCAAAAATTGCTTAATGCCTGAAAGATTTGTACAAAACACGAGTTTTGAATGTTTTCCCTCTATTTATGCCACTTTGGCAACAGCATATAGGTACCTACCAATATGACACCCCGTAAATACCTTGAGCGTATTTATAAATTTGTCGGCTTAAAGAAAATCAAATTATGATTTGTTCTGTGTAAATTTCGATAGTTAATACAAAAAGGAATTGATAAATCAATAATTAGAGATAAATCAGTATTGTTTATGGTCACTGAATGTCCTTTATAATATTTTATGTAATGAAAATCAAATAAAATGTATATTCGTTATAAGGAAGTTCAACTGTTTGCAGCTTTCATTAAACCAGAGACAGTGTTTCTATTTTGAATTATCGAGGTTACAATTGTGTCTTTGTATTCGTAAATGAAACTCTGTTTTATAGTTTGATGCCGATCCTTCGAATATTAAAATATAAACCATGTCCATGACTGAAAATTTATAACATTATTGTATATTTGTAGTTTTCTTATTGCTCTTTTTAGCTCACTTACTACCCTCTAATGGCCCCTTGTTAACCCTAACGCCACCATCGCCCCAATGGATCTATCCAGCGCCCAAAAGGGAGCGGTATTACCCATTTTGAGAATCACAGTAGTAAACAATAAATAGATGAATACGTGAAATGTTTTTATTATTATTATTATTAAGAATGAATTTTACTTGTCAAATATCTCTTCTACTTTAAAAATCTGATGTGGCCAGCACATAACCTCTCGCCGTATATTTTACCTGGCTGTATGCATAAAGCAAAGAATATTTTTATAAATACAAATAATATATTCATATAAATCTATGACGTATAAACTTCTTTATTATTCAATAATAGCATGTCTCAACATAAAGATATTTACCATAAATTATGTTACAATAAATTACAAAGTAGAGTTTACCATATATAAATATTAGGCTGGTAACAGCAATTTTCAATTCGAACAACTTTGTTTACTTTCTCTTCATATTCTTCTAGTAAAAACATTAATTTTGGGCGGTCTAAAATGTATATATCTGGATTGTGCATCTATTCTTACATATCTTCTTTTACATTTTATTTTTTCATACTTGTTATATCTAAATAACACTAATTCCTTTTAATAAAGTGACGGATAGATTGCACTCCGATTATTCTTATATCGATGTGTAATTTTGTCAATATTTACAACTTACTTGAGAAGAATTTGATAGCTTTTTCGCAATTCAAAGTTACTCTAGTCTACAGTACTGGTGTACATTGTCCCATAATGTTTGAAACAAATTTAAGTCCTTCAACCTAGACTTGTCATCTCCATAATAGTCACAGATCAAGAACTAAGGGATTCTCCAAGTACATTTTTAATTCATTACTCATTATTTCTGACACTGACATTTATCTGTCAGTTACAAATAATTTAAATTATCAACTATTTTTCATGGCATCCTTTCGGTTGTAAAATTAATTACAACATTATTTTATATATTATATTCCTTTTATCTCTAAATCTATAAAATATGTATAAAAATATTTAAATGTATCAGAAAGAGAATTTATTTTTCTTTAATATTATCAAGAAAAAATTTCAAAAAATAATATTTAGAAGATTTTTTTTCAAGAATCTTCTACTTCCGGTTGTCCAATTGTTACCAAAACCTTATGTATCAGAAAGAGAATTTATTTTTCTTTAATATTATCAAGAAAAATTTTCAAAAAATAATATTTAGAAGATTTTTTTTCAAGAATCTTCTACTTCCGGTTGTCCAATTGTTACCAAAACCTTTTCAGATCTTCCCGGGAATGTCCGATTGGGAAATACGTTGTGAAACAAATTTTAAGTCTTATAGTTTTTGAGTAACCGTCCTTCCAACATCCCACACACACACACACACACACACACACACATCCACACACACACACACACACACACACACAGACATCATCGTAAAAATGTTAAAATCGGATTGTAAGGACCTTAAAACGTGCTTATTCAATAAAATCTGGATATGCGATTTTTAGCATGAATGCAATACCTCTCTTAGCGAGAGGTAAAAAGCATTTCAAACTAATAGTTACGGACGATTTGCATACCAAATGAATATAATTCGACTGCCACGTCGTTTGTATTGTTTTCAAACGAGAAAATGTTTTAAAATACCGATAAAGCATAAAACCATTGTATCAAGAAAAATCAGCTTTATTTTAAACATGCCTACATATTTTTAGTCATATTTTTTAAATCATGTGTTGATATATTATTTGTATGTAAGGGTTGGTTTATGATGGAATATGATATCCTTTGATATAGTATAGTTCAACTAATTATTTTTATGTGTACGAATTACGAATCAAATATGATTATAGAAAAATTAAACAATTGACCTTGCCAAAAACAGCTGGACCTTCTACAGCTCGATTGTCATTTGAATTTATTTAAAACAAACCACAAAGTAAATATAACAATTAAATAATTTAAGATATTAGTGTAAAAATATATTGAATCCATCATAAACAGCCTTATGCTTTATCAAAATGCAGTCTATGAATTATTTTATGAAATATAGATCAATGATTTTTTCTAAATTTAAAAACATATGAACTTTTCTCTAAGTGTTGTAATATGCATAATACCTACTATATTATAACTATAATATGATGCATGAAACATATATTATGCTGTATCATAAAAGTTTATATTGTAATGGAAATGAAATAAATATTATATGTTTGGGAAGGATTTGTTTATTTATTTATCTTATAGCTAAAGGCGCAAGGGCTAAAAATACATATTGGGGTTATTTTGGGGGACAGATAGGGCCTAGTCTTTCCAGGGAAATCCTCTCCTTGTCCTGTAAACTCGCACAGAAAATCTCGGCACTACATCTGCAGATCAATAAAGTACAAGCGTCTAGATCCTTCTGCAGTTCGTTTAGGTCCTTTTACAGTTTATCCTGAGTCTCTGCAATTCGTACAGTTCATTGTAGAATTCTGTAATAATTACATATTCAATCAAAATTTGTTTATTTATTTTACTGAACTTAGAAGACAGAACAAATTTTCAAAAAAAAAAATATGAATACCCAGAAGTTTGCATTTCTATTATTATTTAAATATTATTAATTGTATTTTGCTATATTTTTAACGGGTTAACTAATATCCAATAGTTTATAATGTAGTGCACAAATAATAAAATGCAATCATACCATAAATAAATAAAATCTTACGTCCAGAAGTCATCTTCCAGCACCAGGAAGTCGTCCTCGAAGCTACAGTAAACGAGCACAACGCACACACGTCTGTACACTAGGACTATGATTACTAAACTGGCAAAATTAGTCTATGTAATAGTTAGGCATTAGATAACTATATAAATAAATATTCCAATATACAAAACAACAATTAAATTAGTAAAAATGTGTTGTGTCCAGCACAATACCTCTCACCACTTCGTTTTTGGTTGCATAAGTATAGAGCGCGAGAAGTCATGTGACTTTGTTAGACTTTACAAGTAGAGATATGACAACTAGTAATTATGTACATAGATGTGTGTGTGTGTGTGTGTGTGTGTGTGACGCTCCTTTCGGATCACATAACTCCAATACCATATGTCCAAAAATTATATTTTTTTTTCGTATTTAAGTTTGCATTCAAAAGAAGAGCCGATTAGATTTTTGTTATAATTGGTCAACCGGAAGTACCTTCATTTGAAAATTTTAACAGTTTCTTTTGAAAAAACGCTGTTTTATAATTTTTTTGACATTTAATGTTATTATACTTATTAAAGAATATTCTATTATCTATACGATTTGATTTCATTTTATACTTCATATTCAATGGATATAGAGTTAACGAATTATAAAGAAATTAAATATCATAAAGCAGTCATCTATGCTATAACCATGGAAACAGCTTGAAAAATTCTAATTAACAGATGTTGTTAATGAAAAGAAAATGCAAAAATTTAATTTGTACATTTCCAAATATGAATATTATTTTTAGAATATATTTATGCCTTCCTGTTACAAACTGCACGAATGACAAAAACTGCTCACCTCTTTATAAACTACAAATATAATCAGAAGTTATAACAAAAATGTTGTTTGAGATTGGAGAAGGTGGTGTTGAATAATAGACATTTTGAATATAAGACTATTTTTACTTGCCGCTAAGAGAGGTATTGGATTCAAGCTAAAAATTGCATATCCAGATTTTAATATTTTTACGATGTCTCTGTGTGTGTGTGTGTGTTTGTGTGTGTGTATGTGTGTGCGCGTCTGTATGTGTATGTGTGTGTGCGTGTGTATGTGTATGTGTGTATGTGTGTGTGTGCGTGTGTATGTGTATGTGTGTATGTGTATGTGTGTGTGTGTATGTGTGTGTGTGTATGTGAGGAGATTAGAAGGACAATTTCTCAAAAACTATAATACTTAACATATGGTTAACTACGTAGTTCTCAATCGGACATTACTGGAAAGAACTGAAAAGGTTTTCGTACTAATTGGACAACCGGAAGTAGCAGATTCTTAAAAAAATCTTCTAAATATTATTACCTATTTAAAAAAAATTGTTCTTGCTTTTATTAAAGAAGAGTAAATTCTCTATCTGATACATATAAATATTTTATTACATCGTATAGATTTAGAGGTAAAGAAATATAAGGTATATTATTAATATGTTGTAATAAATCTCACAGCCCAAATAATGTCATGGAAACCAATTGAAAAATGTTTGTAACTGAGAGATAAATATCAGTGTCAAAAATCTAGTAACATTACTAAAGATATTTTCTAGGAAGTACATACATTATATTATTTCTTATTGTATTAATAGTTAAATATTTAAAATTATAAGTGTATTACATATACCCTTCAAAAATACTGTCAATCCCGACAATGAATTGAAAATATTTCAAAAAAATAGAACAGGACAAAATTTCTTCATAGGATGAATTTAAAATTAAAAAATCTAAATATAAAGAATAGATGTAAGTAGAATTTTTGATGTAGAATGTAGGTATACAAGAAATACTAAATACAATAGGGCGCGAGCAGTCATGTCACTTTGTTAAAAGCCTAGGGCGCACAGATGACTTAATCCGGCCCTGCATATCACAAACTTGAAGATATAGGGAGTGTCATTTCATAAAATATTTCGATATGATTTTTGACCTTGCTTAAATTTATTATAAAATAATTTACCTGTCAATCTACAGCTAGGCATTCAAGTTCAACTGATCCAGTTCCATTTTACAAATATAACACACAAATTCACTGTTTTAATAACAAAATATTTAACAAAAACCTAAAACCACGTGTTGTTTATAGCATGCTAACTTGCAATTTGCAATACAAGACATGCAACGCTCACAGCGTTACACCGTTGTTTCACGCGATTGGCTAAAATAACGAAGCTTGTGATTGGTGAAAATAAAAGGATAACTTAAATAAAATATTTTTGATATAAAATTCTATCAATGCTGAAGTGGTGAAAGGCAATAATTTGAAAATATTTACTAGTTTAATATCTTAATAACTGAATTCATCATCAACAGTATACATCGATTTTTTATTGACAAGTAGAGAGCAATGGGTACATACATTCAAGATAGGAGTTAAGGGGCGGGTAGTCCAGGAAATTCTTCTTCACTTCCTGAAAATCTCCAACGATGAAATTCCATGAAATCAGATTTCATCCGCATTCAAACTCCTGCAATTTTGTGGTCTACCTATATCGGTCATACTAGAATCCTGTAACATACAAAATAAATAAAAATTAGGGTAGTTATTTTAACTCATTGTTGAAATATATAGTTATAATTTTATTTTTACTCTGTTTTTTATTTGTTCGCTTATTAAATGCAAATAATAAAACATATTAATAATTAATAAACAAACAGATATACCCTTCAAAAATAGTGCCAATCTCGACAATGAATTGGAAACATTAGAGTAGACTTTAATTATAATTATGAAATTAGAAAGTGAAACCATACCTTGTTTATTTTTGGTTCTATGAACGTTTTACCAATAAATACCGTGAAAAATATAATCCCACGTTGTCCTTCGTCCCTCTAGACTGGCGGGTCTTACAGAATGTATTTATTAATTTTGGCGATGCGAGGAAGAATTGTAGGTCTGAACACGACAAATTAAACTGAAAGAATGAGCCAGACCGTTGCCAGACTCAGTTAGCTAACAATTTAATAATGAACGTTCATTAATAATTAGTTTCGTAATACAAACACGCATTAAAAATAATTATTTAAAATAAAAATAAAATAATAAATATTTTTGATCTTTACGTAATTCTAACAGTAAAAATATAATTTTATTTTTTCCAAATTTATGTAATATACATATTTTCGCATATACATATAATAATAATAATAATTTGTTTATTTCCGTAGATACAGTACAAATGTATGGAAACAGTCAACAATTTACAAAATTTGTAGCAGCGGTTAAAAAAATAAAAAAATGCCCTACGAATACGAATACGACCCACATGTACTTGCTCCACGCTGATATGTAGGTAACTCCATATATTCGGGGCGTCGGTACAATTTATTTTTTTTGGCTGTAAAAATGTAAGACTATAAGACCAAAATTAAATTTAAATAATTTATAATTCTACCTTGTTTTGGTCGTTTCTTCAAATCTTCTGATGACCGTGCTACTGAAGATCTTTTCTCTATTATCGTTCTTTTCTTTCCAATGTTGGATATGAGACAGAAGTCATCATCTTCATAAATTGCATTGTATTGTGATTATTTCATCTCCAACATCTACTACTCCTGAAACATTCAAAACAAGTTATCCAAATTCTTATCTTTAATATCTGTTATGTACAGGTAAATCCTAAAAGAAATATTTACTAGCTGTAAGAAAAATGTGTATGTGTGCTAAAAATCTGAAACATAAAATAATGATTACATTTAGAATATTATTATAATATGTTTTTTTAAATATACCATACCAAATAAATTTATATAAAAGGTTTTCTTCTTTTTCTTCTTATGATCATTGTTTTGGTTTATTTTCATATTTATTTTTTCTAATGACCATGTCCGCATCTTGAATAATTTCCATCTTCCAATGTCCTACTGTATATTATTCCGCGGGTCGGATATATGTTTCCCATTTGTGCTATTGTGTGCAGTGTCTTCTCCGTTTTTGGTTTCTTGTTCTTATAATGATCATGTCGTCCTTATAACATGTCTTGAATAATTTCCTCTTCCAATGTCCTACTGTATGTTATTCTGCGGGTCGGAGATATGTTTCCAAATTGCCGTCCTTGTGCCTTCATTGCTGACTGAATGTAGGTCCTGACTAACATTTCAGATCGTTGTTCGGAGCTGTGAGGTGCTCGGAGTAAAATAGTTCCTAACCAAGTGTTCGTGCTTTTAATAAGAGATGGGATTAAATTTGTGTTGTGACAAGGCCGTGTAAGAAGAAGATTTTGTGCTTATGAGCCGAGCGAATCCATCCAATAAGTAATTTTTCCCTTTAGTATATATGAAATCTGAGGTAACCTAGAAGATTATAATGCTGAACATATCCTGAAGCATTTGGCGGGTAAACGTTCAATAATGAACAGGAGGTTTCTTTATCCCTGTTAAACATGTTCGGAGTAATGCATGCTATTCTACCATAGGAGCGATAATCTGCTTCTATAGACTGGGCAAAATGTGTTCACTGCAGCAGGACACTTCTGAGAAATCCGTTCATTCGTATCAGAATCTGAGGGGAGAAAGATGATAATGCTGACCACTAATTTGGGATAATGATTCTTACTATCCATTTCTTGCCAAATCTAGCTGCAATACTGTAGGCTACAAGGTAGCAGTGGTTCATGTTGAATAGATTATTCTTTAGCTTCATATATATACGGTCAACAAGTTGAAGAGTTCCGCCTTATTCCCAAAATCACACAAGAAACGGGGCTAGATATTTGGAAGTTTTGCTGAGGCGATTAGGTGTTTTCGAACTCCATCGCTGTGCTTCTTACTAGTCAAGTTCTTTACACTATTCGAATAGTACCTGCCCATATAAAATCAACTCGCGTGTGAAGAAAGTTTCTTTCTCCGGCTTCTTAGAGGCTTGAATGTACGAACATTCTTCAAAGAGTCGCAACTTTAGACATGTGCTGTTTCTGAAGTGCGGATTAATAGTGTTTACTCGGCTTTAAGAGACATCAGTTCACACCGCTCTGAAGTTTTACTAGTGATCTTAGTATCTTTCAAAACTTTGCTTTTTCCAATATGTCACGCGCCTTTGTCTGCGCCTTCCGCAGAGGATTGCCCGTAGTTAAAGAACAGTCATGTTTTCAGTACGTACTCTATACCACACACACGGCGAGTATTAACAGGCGATTGCACCTCAGGATCCACAAGGATTCCACTCTGGAAAATGTCTAATCTAAAGGGTAGGGCTAGCCACAAATTTGGGACTGGGCGCCATTCTCATGAATTTCCCAAATGAATGGCCATCCCTACCCTTTAGATTGGCCATTTCCAGAGTGGAATCTTTATGTATCCTGGGGTACAATCGCCTGTTAAAACTCGCCGTGTGCGTGATACAGAGTACATACCGAAAACATGAATGTTCTATACAATCCTCTACGGAGGGTGCTGACAAAGGCGCGTGACAAATATAAGGAAAAGGCAAAGTTCTGAAAGATACCAAGATTACCAGTAAAAAGTCAGAACGGTGTGTACTGATCTCTCTTGTAGCTGAGTATTACAAACACTATTAACCCGCACTTCAGAAACAGCACATGTCTGAAGCTGCGACTCCTCGAAGAGTGTCCATACCGTCAAGCCCCTGAGAAGCCGGGGGAAAAAACTCTCCTCACACGCAAGTCGATTTTGTATGAGATAGGTACTATTCAAATAGTCTAAAGAATTTGACTCGCAAGAATCACAGCGATGGAGTTCGAAAACGCGTAACCGCCTCAGCAAAAC
The DNA here is from genome assembly GCA_951394225.1 of Harpalus rufipes. Classification (NCBI taxonomy): domain Eukaryota; kingdom Metazoa; phylum Arthropoda; class Insecta; order Coleoptera; family Carabidae; genus Harpalus; species Harpalus rufipes. The sequence goes on from OX596286.1 coordinate 37,272,683, forward strand.
TTCCAAAAAATCTAGCCCCGTTTCTTGCACGATTCTGCTAATAAGGCGGAACTCTTCAACAAGCTGACTGTACGTATAGGAAGCTAAAGAAGCATTCAACAAGAACCACCGCTACCTTGTAACTCACAGTATCGTAGCTAGACTCGGCAACAAATGGATAGCACGGATAATCATCTTAAATAATTAGTGGTCAGCATATCATTCTTCTCCCCTTGGATTCTGATGCGAATGAACGAGTTTTTTAGAAGGGTCCAGCTGACAGGGAACACATTTTATTACCCAGGCTATAGAAGCAGATTATCGCTTCTATGGTAGAATAACATGCATTTATCCGAACATGTTTAACAGGGAGAAAGAAACCTCCCCTTCATTTTTAAACGGTTACCCGACAAATGTTTCAGGATATGTTCAGCATTATATCTTCTAGGTTACCCCAGATTTCAAATATACTGAAGGGAAAGACTGCTTACTGGATACATTCACTCGCCTGACAAGCATAAAATCTTCTTCTTACACGGCCTTGTCACAACACAAACATAATCCCACTACTTACTAAAAGTACGACTACTGGCTAAGGACCTATTCCACTCAGGGCTCCTTAGAGCTACGAACCACGATCTAAAATACCAGTGGCCTATAATGTTCTCAGCGTAGGCTTTCATTCTTTCATATAGTAGGTATGTTGTGCATAGTAGGCTGATGACTTTGTAGTTGTTGCAATCAAACATGTAGCTTTTCTTAAATATAGGTCGGTACGTATACTATAAATCCTGTTTTCCAAACTTGTGCAACCTTTTCCTCCTTCCATATCGTTTGACTCATCTTCGTTCTCGTTTAGTAGATCTTGAAAGTATTCGTTCCATATTTCCAATGTTTTCATTTTATTTCCATTTGTTCTCTATATAGTTAGTCGTATCTTCTCGTTCTCATATTTTGTTTTTTATTTCTTCTCGTTAACAAATTTGCATAAATTCCATTCTTGTTTTCTTTTCTTTCTATTGTTATTGTTATGTCCTCTATTTAATGATCTGAATCTACGTTTGGTCGTCTACAGCTCTTTCCTTACATGTTCAATGTTGGACTTGGAGTACCCATACGCCATCTATTGGTTGTTCCCAATACTGAAAATCTTTGAATCCTATGGCATTTTTTCTATATACTGTTGGGTGCAGGGCCGGCAGATGACATCATCCTCATAGCTGGTAGAGTGCATTCTTCTTTCTTGACACTACAATTTTATTATTATAATTTTTATTAATATACATTTTATATTTTACAATAATTGAATTGTGGTAATACATTATATTAGCTTAAATTAACCCCCCGCCCCCGTTTCTTGGTGTTTCTCTTTTCATCCAGTATATACCTTGGTATTGACACATCGTTTGTTGTAATTAATTCGAATTGTTGATCTTTCCATCTTCCGTTTCTTTAATAATAAGCCTTTTAATTATTGCTTACTCGTTCCTCATATATTACTGCTCTCATTTCTATTCCTACTCTACACTGTAAGTAATTATTAGTCATTCTCACACAATACCCTGTACTATTCTTCAAGAAGACCGACTAAGTTCTTCCCATGTTGTTTTATAGTTTTCCTACTATGAAAAAACTGGCAAGTAATTTTCTACCTGTAACACAATGTATTAGAAACGGATGTAATCAGGGGAACCACAAATTTACTTTGTGTGTGTAACTCCGTCTATTCGGGGCGTCGGTAGAATTTATTTTCTTGGCTGTAAAAATGTAAGATTATAAGAACGAAAATAAATTTAAATAATTTATAAATGTACCTTGTTGCTTTGGTTTCAGGGCTTCACACATCATCCTTATGTGTTCAAATCTTCTGATGACCGTGCTACTGAAGATCTTTTCTCTATTATCTATCGATCTTTTCTTTCCGATGTTGGATGTGGCACAGAAGACATGATCTTCACAAATGATAATGCGTTATCTTGACCCTGTAATTTTTATTAGCAAACACACTCACGCAGTCCGTTCTCACAACATTTGGAGATCCCCAATCACACATAGATTCATACAATTTTCAAGATGGCGATTCCTCCCATCATATATTATGGACTCCACTCTCCAGAATGGAATACTTGACAAGAGATTCCCTATCTGCAACATAACTTATACAAATGGAATTAATTATATATAATTACAAATTACTACTAATATATTTTGTATTCTGTGCAATGGACCTAATTTTCTTAACTGTTAACACGTGTTCTTGGCGCTGTAAATTATTATTAGTATACAGACACCCATTTTCACATCACTCTGTGGGACGCCCAATCACACACAGATTCACACAATACCCGTTTCTTTCTTCTTGGAACATTTTTCAAAACAGTCAGCAGAAGTTTCACTTGCATAAATAATGGACTCTGCAACAGACTAAAAATTTAACTGTAAATTTAGTTAATAAAGTTTATTGTTGTATTTCACGTAGTAATCTTATTCTGCTTCTTACAATTTCCTGTACTTCCAGATGGAGACTACGCTCTTTCCATCATACGATATGACTCCTCAGATTGGAATAAGTGTATCTGCAACATAACTTATACAAATGGAATTAATTATATATAATTACAAGTTACTAAAGGGGGCCTAACTAGGGGAACCGCGAATTTACATTTTTACCACCGGACAAGTTTACCATTTATACCTGGTCCTGTAAGTTATGATGTCTGCTCAAAACAAAATACGCAAAGTATTTTACCGTTTTTCTTAAAGTTCTATTTCTCTTTGAGATTATGGGTCTTCTTGAATGTCCCAAAAAATAATCTGTAAATTAAGTGCAGTTTGATAACATATAAACCTTAAACCTAATAGGTGTTAGTAACTTAAACCTAATTTTCTCTCAAATTTTCACACCATTCATTGGCCGGCCAACAAACATACTTTTCACACACTTTCAACACGTACTAAATCCTGAATGTTCCTAATTCTTACTTATACTGCCTGACACTATTGGCTATATGATTTCTTATTTTTAACCAGATGTTCTTGTCTCTCTTAATTAATAATTATTGTTACCTAATCCTGAAACAGACTAAATGATTATTCGCAAAAATAATTGTACAAATTTTATGTATATGTTGTGTATTTTGTGTGTAATGTATCATTCTCTCCAACATTCTTTTTCCGATCATTCCTCTCTCATTCTGTTGGGCGCTCAAACATTCATTCTTTGTACAAGGTATGCCACAAAAAACCAGCCCTTTCAAACCTTTGTAGGTTTGAATCAGACCGATTTTTAATGACTTACCGGTAGATGACATCATCCTCATAGCTGGTACAGTGCGTTCTTCTTTCTTGACACTACAAGTTTATTATTATTATATCTACTCTACCCTGTAAGTTGTTATTAGTCATTCTCACTCCATTATGTGGGACGCCCAATCACACACAGATTCACTCAATACCCTGTACTATTCTTCAAGAACACCGACTAAGTTCTTCCCATGTTGTTTTATAGTTTTCCTACTATGAAAAAACTGGCAAGTAATTTTCCACCTGTAACATACCTTTGCAAAATGTATTAGAAACGGATCTAATCAGAGGAACCGCGAATATAATTTGTTATAAATTTTTTACCACTTTTGTCTTATCCAGAATTTTGGAACTGCTGATGTGTAACTCCGTCTGTTCGAGGCGTCGGTAGAATATATTTTCTTGGCTGTAAAAATGTAGGACTATAAGACCAAAATTAAATTTAAATAATTTATAATTCTACCTTGTTGTTTTGGTCACAGGGCTTCACACATCATCCTCGTTTCTTCAAATCTTCTGATGACCGTGCTACTGAAGATCTTTTCTCTATTATCGTTCTTTTGTTTCCGATGTTGGATCATCTTCATAAATGATAATGCCTTATCTTGATCCTGTAGGTTTTTATTAGCAAACACTCACGCAGTTCATTCTCACAACATTTGGGGATCCCCAATCACACACAGATTCACACAAAACCCTGTACGTCCATTGAACTTTTCAAGATGGCGATTCCTCCCATCATATATTATGGACTCCACTCTCCAGAATGGAATAATTGACAAGGGATACCCTATCTGCAACATAACTTATACAAATTGAATTAATTATATATAATTACAAATTACTTTCTAATATACTAAAGGGGGCCTAATCAGGGGAACCGCGAATTTACATTTTACAAGTTTTTACCACCATGCGGATTATAAATTTGTTACAGGGCTTCTCATGTTGTCTTCCAATCTTCAGGTGTTGTCTGAAAATATTTTGTCCCTTACAGTTCTGTATTCTGTGGAGTGCAATGGACCTAATTTTCTTAGCTGTTAAAACGTGTTCTTGGCGCTGTAAATTATTATTAGTATACAGACACCCATTTTCACATCATTCAGCGGGACGCCCAATCACACACAGATTTACACAATACCCAATTCTTTCCTCTTGGAACATTTTTCAAAACAATCAGCTCAAGTTTCATTTGCATAAATAATGGACCCTGCAACAGACTAAAAATTTAACTGTAAATTTGGTTAATAAAGTTTATTGCTGTATTTCACGTAGTAATCTTATTCTACTTCTTACAATATACTGTACTTCCAGATGGAGACTACGCTCTTTCCATCATATGATATGACTCCCCAGATTGGAAGAAGTGTATCTGCAACATAACTTATACAAATGGAATTAATTATATATAATTACAAATTACTATCTAATATAATAAAGGGGGCCTAATCAGGGGAACCGCGAATTTACAATTATACAAGTTTTTACCACCATTTATACCTGGACCTAATCTTATCTACCCCATAGTTTGAGAACTGCAAATGTCCACCATTCGGATTATAAACTTGTTGTTCTTGGAGCAGGGCTTCTCACGTTGTCTTCCAATCTTCAAGTGTTGTCTACAGGTAGTTTGTTCCTTGCAATGGACCTAATTTTCTTAGCTGTTAAAACGTGTTCTTGGCGCTGTAAATTTTTATTAGTATACAGACACCCATTTTCACATCATTCAGCGGGACGCCCAATCACACACAGATTTGCACAATACCCGTTTCTTTCCTTTTGGAACATTTTTCAAGTTTCATTTGATAAATAATGGACACTGCAACAGACTAAAAATTTATATAACAAACTGTGAATTTAGTTAAGAAAGTTTATTGTTGCATTTCACGTAGTAATCTTACTCTACTTCTTACACTATCTTGTACTTCCAGATGGAAACTACGCTCTTTCCATCATATGTTATGACTCCCCAGATTGGAATAAGTGTATCTGCAACATAACTTATACAAATGGAATTAATTATACATAATTAAAAGTTACTAAAGGGGGTCTAATTAGGGGAACCGCGAATTTACATTTTTACAAGTTTACCATTTATACCTGGTCCTATAATTTATGATGTATGCTCAACACAAATGTATTTTACCGTTTTTCTCAAAGTTCAATTTTTCTTCGAGATTATGGATCGTTTTGAATATCCCAGAAAAATAATCTGTAACATACTAAAATATTAAGTGCAGTTTGATAACATATAAACCTTAAACCTAATAGGTGTTAGTAACTTAAACCTAATTTTCTCTCAAATTTTCACACCATTCATTGGCCGACCAACAAACATACTTTTCACATACTTTCAACACGTACTAAATCCTGAATGTTCCTAATTCTTACTTATACTGCCTGACACTATTGGCCATATGATTTCTTATTTTTAACCAGATGTTCTTGTCTCTCTTAATTAATAATTATTTTTACCTAATCCTGAAACAGACTAAATGATTATTCGCAAAAATAATTGTACAAATTTTATGTATATGTTGTGTATTTTGTGTGTAATGTATCATTCTCTCCAACATTCTTTTTCCGATCATTCCTCTCTCATTCTGTTGGGCGCTCAAACATTCATTCTTTGTACAAGGTATGCCACAAAAAACCAGCCCTTTCAAACCTTTGTAGGTTTGAATCAGACCGATTTTTAATGACTTACCCTGTACAAAACCTTCAAATACCTTCTGGGAAGATATTTGAAGGGATGTGTGTAGCCTTTTGTATCTTCCATATTGAAGATATGGAAGATAGGCCCCGCCACCACGACAAGGTAGCTACACCACCGGGCGGGGGAATCCCTTCTCCAGGCCATAAGGCTCGGAAAGGGCCCTGTGTACACCACAGCGAAAGAAGAGTAACTGTTAGTGTGTTTGTTTGTGTTGTGTACTTAACTAAGTGTCTCAGACATACATACATTCATACAGTTTTGAGCGCCCAACCATACTACAGATGTATATTTTGGGAAAAAATACATTTGTTTGACACACATATCATTCAAAATATTCTATGATACTTATATGATTGTAGCTTTCTGGTTTCAAATTGAAGGATGTACTTATGTTGTGTTGCAACATCTACAACTCCTGAAACATTCTAAACAAATTATCTATATTGTTATCTTTAATATCTGATATGTGCACCATCTTATTCTCATGTCTTTAATTCTTCTGATGACTGTGCTACCGTAGACCTTTTCCCCATTAATCTTTATCCTGTAAATTTTTATTAGCAAACTCACTCACATAGTTCATTCTCACACCATTTTGGGGGACGCCCAATCACACACAGATGCACACAATACCCTGTACTTCCTGTATATTCTTCAAGAAGACCGGATAAGTTCTTCCTTTGTTGTATTATGACTTTGCCACTATGGAAAAACTGGCAAGTAATTTTCTACCTGTAACATAACTTTGTTACATCATTTTTACTACTTTTGTCTTATCCATAGTTTTGGAACTGCTGATATGTAGGTAACTCCCTTTATTCGGGTAGTTGGTAGAATTTATTTTTTTGGCTGTAAAAAATGTAAGACTAAGACCAAAATTAAATTTAAATAATTTATAATTTTACCTTGTTGTTTTGGTCATAGGGCTTCACACATCATCCTCATTTCTTCAAATCTTCTGATGACCGTGCTACTGAAGATGTATTCTCTATTATCGTTCTTTTATATACAATGTTGTATATGAGACATTGTATTGTGATTATTTCATCTCCAACGTCTACTGCTCCTTTAAACATTCAAAACAAGTTATCCAAATTCTTATCTTTAATATCTGATATGTACACCATATCTTATTCTTACAGATAATACCTAATGTTTATGAAGTGTTTTATGTTCATACATGGTGTTAATTGTTAGTGTAATATGTGTAAACCATTCGCGACTTGTGCACACGTTTTGAGCGCCCAACCACACCACAAATATATATATATATATATATATATATATATATATATATATATATATATATATATATATATATATATATATATATATATATCTGTCCCTAACATGCTACACATACTCATTATTTGTGATACTTATTGTTTCAGATTGAAATCTTCATTGAATTCTGAAATTTCTTTCTTCAGAAGAGCATCAAGTATTGCTTTTGAATCTACAAGGACAAGGACCTAAAACAATCTAAAAAGTTATCCAGATTCTTATTCTTAACATCTGATATTTATTTAAATATCAAATAGATATAAAAGGATACTTTACATCCTGGAAAACGCCGGCTGAATAATCTAAAACACACAAAAAATTATTGTTATCATAAACTAATTATAAAGGATATATTTATTAAAGGATACTAAACAGGTAAATCCTAAAAGAAATATTTATTAGTAGCTAAAAGAACCCCTCTACCACCGCAGCTGATAACAGCCAATATCAACAATTAATACTAATGAATACAATATAACAATGACTAAGACCCAGCGACCAAATTATAATGATAAATAAATATCAACAATTAAATACCAAACAATAGAACAAATCAATGACTAAGCCCCAATGGTGTAGACTGCTTCAAGTTTCCAACTTCTATTAGAGCGCAAGTTAAGATTCAAATCCCTAGTGTGAAACCAACAACCAACAACCAACAGCGCATTCATTCGACATATAAGTTACTAAGGAGAGAGATCGGTGAAGCCTTCTCTCCTCTAAGATTCTTAATCACGCGGTTTCCCGTTAGAAATCAGTTTGTATAAAACGGTTTTACAAAAAGATTCCTGGAGTTGTGTCTTTTAGCTGCAAATTACAACGAAACGATTTCACGGGTTAACAAACAAAGTACAAAACTAATAAAACCACGAACGAACTTCCTGCAATAGCCGTGCTAGACTAACCAGGCCCGCGAACGAGTAATTAACTAAACGAGTTACTTTACTGATTATATGAAAATCAGAAAGGTCAACAAAATGGCGCGAAGCCAGCACGAAACGACGACGCGACCGTTTCCCGGTTTTACAAAAAGATTCCTGGAGTTGTGTCTTTTAGCTGCAAATTACAACGAAACGATTTCACGGGTTAACAAACAAAGTACAAAACTAATAAAACCACGAACGAACTTCCTGCAATAGCCGTGCTAGACTAACCAGGCCCGCGAACGAGTAATTAACTAAACGAGTTACTTTACTGATTATATGAAAATCAGAAAGGTCAACAAAATGGCGCGAAGCCAGCACGAAACGACGACGCGACCGTTTCCCGGTTTTACAAAAAGATTCCTGGAGTTGTGTCTTTTAGCTGCAAATTACAACGAAACGATTTCACGGGTTAACAAACAAAGTACAAAACTAATAAAACCACGAACGAACTTCCTGCAATAGCCGTGCTAGACTAACCAGGCCCGCGAACGAGTAATTAACTAAACGAGTTACTTTACTGATTATATGAAAATCAGAAAGGTCAACAAAATGGCGCGAAGCCAGCACGAAACGACGACGCGACCGTTTCCCGGTTTTACAAAAAGATTCCTGGAGTTGTGTCTTTTAGCTGCAAATTACAACGAAACGATTTCACGGGTTAACAAACAAAGTACAAAACTAATAAAACCACGAACGAACTTCCTGCAATAGCCGTGCTAGACTAACCAGGCCCGCGAACGAGTAATTAACTAAACGAGTTACTTTACTGATTATATGAAAATCAGAAAGGTCAACAAAATGGCGCGAAGCCAGCACGAAACGACGACGCGACCGTTTCCCGGTTTTACAAAAAGATTCCTGGAGTTGTGTCTTTTAGTTGCAAATTACAACGAAACGATTTCACGGGTTAACAAACAAAGTACAAAACTAATAAAACCACGAACGAACTTCCTGCAATAGCCGTGCTAGACTAACCAGGCCCGCGAACGAGTAATTAACTAAACGAGTTACTTTACTGATTATATGAAAATCAGAAAGGTCAACAAAATGGCGCGAAGCCAGCACGAAACGACGACGCGACCGTTTCCCGGTTTTACAAAAAGATTCCTGGAGTTGTGTCTTTTAGCTGCAAATTACAACGAAACGATTTCACGGGTTAACAAACAAAGTACAAAACTAATAAAACCACGAACGAACTTCCTGCAATAGCCGTGCTAGACTAACCAGGCCCGCGAACGAGTAATTAACTAAACGAGTTACTTTACTGATTATATGAAAATCAGAAAGGTCAACAAAATGGCGCGAAGCCAGCACGAAACGACGACGCGACCGTTTCCCGGCAGCTCTAGACACACTCTGGCACACTGTCGCTAAGGCAACCAAGCGCGGCAATGTTAAACTTAGTTTACCCATACGTCATCTTTTGGTTGTTCCCACTACCGAAAATCGTTGGATCCTATGGCTTTTTTCCATATACTGTTCGGTGTAGGGCTGGCAGATGACATCATCCTCATAGCTGGTAAAGTGAGTTCTTCTTTCTTGACACTACAAGTTTATTATTATAATTTTTATTAATATACATTTTATATTTTACAATTGAATTGTGGTAATACATTATATAAGCTTAAATTAGCCCCGTTTCTTGGTGTTTCTCTTTCCATCCAGTATATACCGTGGTTTTGACATCGTTTGTTGTAATTATAATTGTTAATCTTTCCATTTTCCGTTTCTTGTTCCCATTTTGTTAGTTTGTTGTCTTCCTTTCATGCCAGCATTCTTCTAGTAATTTTCTACGGGTAACATAATTTTGCAAAATGTATGTAGAAACGAATTTAATCAGAAAACCGCGAATTCACTTTGTTACATAATTTTTACCACTTTTGTCTTATCCATAGTTTTGGAACTGCTGATATGTAGCTCCCTTTATTTGGGTCGTTGGTAGAATTTATGTTTTTGGCTGTAAAAATGTAAGAGTATTAGACCAAAATTAAATTTAAATAATTTATAATTCTACCTTGTTGTTTTAATAATAGGGCTTCACACATCATCCTTATGTCTTCAAATCTTCTGATGACCGTGCTACTAAAGATCTTTTCTCTATTATCGTTATTTTATTTCCAATGTTATATATGAGACATTGTATTGTGATTATTTCATTTCCAACATCTACTGCTCCTGAAACCTTCAAAACAAGTTATCCCATTCTTATCTTTAATACCTGATATGTACACCATCTTATTCTAATACTTAATACCTAATGTCTATGAAGTGTTTTATGTTCATACATGGTGGTAATTGTTAGTGTAATATGTGTAAACCATTCGCGACTTATGCACACGTTTTGAGCGCCCAACCATACCACAGATATATATTCTCCGGGAAAAATATATATCTGACCTTAACATGCTACACATACACATTGTTTGTGATACTTATTGTTTCAGATTGAAGAATTCTGAAATTTCTTTCTTCAGAAGAGCATCAATTATTGCCTTTGAGTCTACAACAACAACGACCTAAAACAATCAAAAAAGTTATCCAGATTCTTATTCTTAACATCTGATATTTATTTAAATATCTGCCGTAATAGATAAATTACTGTTAATGACGTCACACCTGCGAAGCAATATAAGCAGCGAAAGTGATAGATATAAAAAGGATATTTTACATCCTGGAAGACGCCGGCTGAATAATCTATAACACACAAAAAAATATATTATTATAATGAAGTAATTAAAGGAGATATTTATTAAAGGATACTAAACAGGTAAATCCTGAAAGAAATATTTATTACTAGCTGTAAGAAAAATGTGTATGCGTTCCCATTACTGAAAATCTTTAGATCCTATGGATTTTTTCCTATATACTGTTGGGTGTAGGTCCGGTAGATGACATCATCCTCATAGCTGGTACAGTGCGTTCTTCTTTCTTGACACTACAAGTTTATTATTATTATATCTACTCTACCCTGTAAGTTGTTATTAGTCATTCTCACTCCATTATGTGGGACGCCCAATCACACACAGATTCACTCAATACCCTGCACTATTCTTCAAGAACACCGACTAAGTTCTTCCCATGTTGTTTTATAGTTTTCCTACTATGAAAAAACTGGCAAGTAATTTTCCACCTGTAACATACCTTTGCAAAATGTATTAGAAACGGATCTAATCAGAGGAACCGCGAATATAATTTGTTATAAATTTTTTACCACTTTTGTCTTATCCATAATTTTGGAACTGCTGATGTGTAACTCCGTCTGTTCGAGGCGTCGGTAGAATATATTTTCTTGGCTGTAAAAATGTAGGACTATAAGACCAAAATTAAATTTAAATAATTTATAATTCTACCTTGTTGTTTTGGTCACAGGGCTTCACACATCATCCTCGTTTCTTCAAATCTTCTGATGACCGTGCTACTGAAGATCTTTTCTCTATTATCGTTCTTTTGTTTCCGATGTTGGATCATCTTCATAAATGATAATGCCTTATCTTGATCCTGTAGGTTTTTATTAGCAAACACTCACGCAGTTCATTCTCACAACATTTGGGGATCCCCAATCACACACAGATTCACACAAAACCCTGTACGTCCATTGAACTTTTCAAGATGGCGATTCCTCCCATCATATATTATGGACTCCACTCTCCAGAATGGAATAATTGACAAGGGATACCCTATCTGCAACATAACTTATACAAATTGAATTAATTATATATAATTACAAATTACTTTCTAATATACTAAAGGGGGCCTAATCAGGGGAACCGCGAATTTACATTGTTACAAGTTTTTACCACCATGCGGATTATAAATTTGTTACAGGGCTTCTCATGTTGTCTTCCAATCTTCAGGTGTTGTCTGAAAATATTTTGTCCCTTACAGTTCTGTATTCTGTGGAGTGCAATGGACCTAATTTTCTTAGCTGTTAAAACGTGTTCTTGGCGCTGTAAATTATTATTAGTATACAGACACCCATTTTCACATCATTCAGCGGGACGCCCAATCACACACAGATTTACACAATACCCATTTCTTTCCTCTTGGAACATTTTTCAAAACAATCAGCTGAAGTTTCATTTGCATAAATAATGGACCCTGCAACAGACTAAAAATTTAACTGTAAATTTGGTTAATAAAGTTTATTGCTGTATTTCACGTAGTAATCTTATTCTACTTCTTACAATATACTGTACTTCCAGATGGAGACTACGCTCTTTCCATCATATGATATGACTCCCCAGATTGGAAGAAGTGTATCTGCAACATAACTTATACAAATGGAATTAATTATATATAATTACAAATTACTATCTAATATACTAAAGGGGGCCTAATCAGGGGAACCGTGAATTTACAATTATACAAGTTTTTACCACCATTTATACCTGGACCTAATCTTATCTACCCCATAGTTTGAGAACTGCAAATGTCCACCATTCGGATTATAAACTTGTTGTTCTTGGAGCAGGGCTTCTCACGTTGTCTTCCAATCTTCAAGTGTTGTCTACAGGTAGTTTGTTCCTTGCAATGGACCTAATTTTCTTAGCTGTTAAAACGTGTTCTTGGCGCTGTAAATTTTTATTAGTATACAGACACCCATTTTCACATCATTCAGCGGGACGCCCAATCACACACAGATTTGCACAATACCCGTTTCTTTCCTTTTGGAACATTTTTCAAGTTTCATTTGATAAATAATGGACACTGCAACAGACTAAAAATTTATATAACAAACTGTGAATTTAGTTAAGAAAGTTTATTGTTGCATTTCACGTAGTAATCTTACTCTACTTCTTACACTATCTTGTACTTCCAGATGGAAACTACGCTCTTTCCATCATATGTTATGACTCCCCAGATTGGAATAAGTGTATCTGCAACATAACTTATACAAATGGAATTAATTATACATAATTAAAAGTTACTAAAGGGGGTCTAATTAGGGGAACCGCGAATTTACATTTTTACAAGTTTACCATTTATACCTGGTCCTATAATTTATGATGTATGCTCAACACAAATGTATTTTACCGTTTTTCTCAAAGTTCAATTTTTCTTCGAGATTATGGATCGTTTTGAATATCCCAGAAAAATAATCTGTAACATACTAAAATATTAAGTGCAGTTTGATAACATATAAACCTTAAACCTAATAGGTGTTAGTAACTTAAACCTAATTTTCTCTCAAATTTTCACACCATTCATTGGCCGACCAACAAACATACTTTTCACATACTTTCAACACGTACTAAATCCTGAATGTTCCTAATTCTTACTTATACTGCCTGACACTATTGGCTATATGATTTCTTATTTTTAACCAGATGTTCTTGTCTCTCTTAATTAATAATTATTGTTACCTAATCCTGAAACAGACTAAATGATTATTCGCAAAAATAATTGTACAAATTTTATGTATATGTTGTGTATTTTGTGTGTAATGTATCATTCTCTCCAACATTCTTTTTCCGATCATTCCTCTCTCATTCTGTTGGGCGCTCAAACATTCATTCTTTGTACAAGGTATGCCACAAAAAACCAGCCCTTTCAAACCTTTGTAGGTTTGAATCAGACCGATTTTTAATGACTTACCCTGTACAAAACCTTCAAATACCTTCTGGGAAGATATTTGAAGGGATGTGTGTAGCCTTTTGTATCTTCCATATTGAAGATATGGAAGATAGGCCCCGCCACCACGACAAGGTAGCTACACCACCGGGCGGGGGAATCCCTTCTCCAGGCCATAAGGCTCGGAAAGGGCCCTGTGTACACCACAGCGAAAGAAGAGTAACTGTTAGTGTGTTTGTTTGTGTTGTGTACTTAACTAAGTGTCTCAGACATACATACATTCATACAGTTTTGAGCGCCCAACCATACTACAGATGTATATTTTGGGAAAAAATACATTTGTTTGACACACATATCATTCAAAATATTCTATGATACTTATATGATTGTAGCTTTCTGGTTTCAAATTGAAGGATGTACTTATGTTGTGTTGCAACATCTACAACTCCTGAAACATTCTAAACAAATTATCTATATTGTTATCTTTAATATCTGATATGTGCACCATCTTATTCTCATGTCTTTAATTCTTCTGATGACTGTGCTACCGTAGACCTTTTCCCCATTAATCTTTATCCTGTAAATTTTTATTAGCAAACTCACTCACATAGTTCATTCTCACACCATTTTGGGGGACGCCCAATCACACACAGATGCACACAATACCCTGTACTTCCTGTATATTCTTCAAGAAGACCGGATAAGTTCTTCCTTTGTTGTATTATGACTTTGCCACTATGGAAAAACTGGCAAGTAATTTTCTACCTGTAACATAACTTTGTTACATCATTTTTACTACTTTTGTCTTATCCATAGTTTTGGAACTGCTGATATGTAGGTAACTCCCTTTATTCGGGTAGTTGGTAGAATTTATTTTTTTGGCTGTAAAAAATGTAAGACTAAGACCAAAATTAAATTTAAATAATTTATAATTTTACCTTGTTGTTTTGGTCATAGGGCTTCACACATCATCCTCATTTCTTCAAATCTTCTGATGACCGTGCTACTGAAGATGTATTCTCTATTATCGTTCTTTTATATCCAATGTTGTATATGAGACATTGTATTGTGATTATTTCATCTCCAACGTCTACTGCTCCTTTAAACATTCAAAACAAGTTATCCAAATTCTTATCTTTAATATCTGATATGTACACCATATCTTATTCTTACAGATAATACCTAATGTTTATGAAGTGTTTTATGTTCATACATGGTGTTAATTGTTAGTGTAATATGTGTAAACCATTCGCGACTTGTGCACACGTTTTGAGCGCCCAACCACACCACAAATATATATATATATATATATATATATATATATATATATATATATATATATATCTGTCCCTAACATGTTACACATACTCATTATTTGTGATACTTATTGTTTCAGATTGAAATCTTCATTGAATTCTGAAATTTCTTTCTTCAGAAGAGCATCAAGTATTGCTTTTGAATCTACAAGGACAAGGACCTAAAACAATCTAAAAAGTTATCCAGATTCTTATTCTTAACATCTGATATTTATTTAAATATCAAATAGATATAAAAGGATACTTTACATCCTGGAAAACGCCGGCTGAATAATCTAAAACACAAAAAAAATTATTGTTATCATAAACTAATTATAAAGGATATATTTATTAAAGGATACTAAACAGGTAAATCCTAAAAGAAATATTTATTAGTAGCTAAAAGAACCCCTCTACCACCGCAGCTGATAACAGCCAATATCAACAATTAATACTAATGAATACAACATAACAATGACTAAGACCCAGCGACCAAATTATAATGATAAATAAATATCAACAATTAAATACCAAACAATAGAACAAATCAATGACTAAGCCCCAATGGTGTAGACTGCTTCAAGTTTCCAACTTCTATTAGAGCGCAAGTTAAGATTCAAATCCCTAGTGTGAAACCAACAACCAACAACCAACAGCGCATTCATTCGACATATAAGTTACTAAGGAGAGAGATCGGTGAAGCCTTCTCTCCTCTAAGATTCTTAATCACGCGGTTTCCCGTTAGAAATCAGTTTGTATAAAACGGTTTTACAAAAAGATTCCTGGAGTTGTGTCTTTTAGCTGCAAATTACAACGAAACGATTTCACGGGTTAACAAACAAAGTACAAAACTAATAAAACCACGAACGAACTTCCTGCAATAGCCGTGCTAGACTAACCAGGCCCGCGAACGAGTAATTAACTAAACGAGTTACTTTACTGATTATATGAAAATCAGAAAGGTCAACAAAATGGCGCGAAGCCAGCACGAAACGACGACGCGACCGTTTCCCGGTTTTACAAAAAGATTCCTGGAGTTGTGTCTTTTAGCTGCAAATTACAACGAAACGATTTCACGGGTTAACAAACAAAGTACAAAACTAATAAAACCACGAACGAACTTCCTGCAATAGCCGTGCTAGACTAACCAGGCCCGCGAACGAGTAATTAACTAAACGAGTTACTTTACTGATTATATGAAAATCAGAAAGGTCAACAAAATGGCGCGAAGCCAGCACGAAACGACGACGCGACCGTTTCCCGGTTTTACAAAAAGATTCCTGGAGTTGTGTCTTTTAGCTGCAAATTACAACGAAACGATTTCACGGGTTAACAAACAAAGTACAAAACTAATAAAACCACGAACGAACTTCCTGCAATAGCCGTGCTAGACTAACCAGGCCCGCGAACGAGTAATTAACTAAACGAGTTACTTTACTGATTATATGAAAATCAGAAAGGTCAACAAAATGGCGCGAAGCCAGCACGAAACGACGACGCGACCGTTTCCCGGTTTTACAAAAAGATTCCTGGAGTTGTGTCTTTTAGCTGCAAATTACAACGAAACGATTTCACGGGTTAACAAACAAAGTACAAAACTAATAAAACCACGAACGAACTTCCTGCAATAGCCGTGCTAGACTAACCAGGCCCGCGAACGAGTAATTAACTAAACGAGTTACTTTACTGATTATATGAAAATCAGAAAGGTCAACAAAATGGCGCGAAGCCAGCACGAAACGACGACGCGACCGTTTCCCGGTTTTACAAAAAGATTCCTGGAGTTGTGTCTTTTAGCTGCAAATTACAACGAAACGATTTCACGGGTTAACAAACAAAGTACAAAACTAATAAAACCACGAACGAACTTCCTGCAATAGCCGTGCTAGACTAACCAGGCCCGCGAACGAGTAATTAACTAAACGAGTTACTTTACTGATTATATGAAAATCAGAAAGGTCAACAAAATGGCGCGAAGCCAGCACGAAACGACGACGCGACCGTTTCCCGGTTTTACAAAAAGATTCCTGGAGTTGTGTCTTTTAGCTGCAAATTACAACGAAACGATTTCACGGGTTAACAAACAAAGTACAAAACTAATAAAACCACGAACGAACTTCCTGCAATAGCCGTGCTAGACTAACCAGGCCCGCGAACGAGTAATTAACTAAACGAGTTACTTTACTGATTATATGAAAATCAGAAAGGTCAACAAAATGGCGCGAAGCCAGCACGAAACGACGACGCGACCGTTTCCCGGTTTTACAAAAAGATTCCTGGAGTTGTGTCTTTTAGTTGCAAATTACAACGAAACGATTTCACGGGTTAACAAACAAAGTACAAAACTAATAAAACCACGAACGAACTTCCTGCAATAGCCGTGCTAGACTAACCAGGCCCGCGAACGAGTAATTAACTAAACGAGTTACTTTACTGATTATATGAAAATCAGAAAGGTCAACAAAATGGCGCGAAGCCAGCACGAAACGACGACGCGACCGTTTCCCGGTTTTACAAAAAGATTCCTGGAGTTGTGTCTTTTAGCTGCAAATTACAACGAAACGATTTCACGGGTTAACAAACAAAGTACAAAACTAATAAAACCACGAACGAACTTCCTGCAATAGCCGTGCTAGACTAACCAGGCCCGCGAACGAGTAATTAACTAAACGAGTTACTTTACTGATTATATGAAAATCAGAAAGGTCAACAAAATGGCGCGAAGCCAGCACGAAACGACGACGCGACCGTTTCCCGGCAGCTCTAGACACACTCTGGCACACTGTCGCTAAGGCAACCAAGCGCGGCAATGTTAAACTTAGTTTACCCATACGTCATCTTTTGGTTGTTCCCACTACCGAAAATCGTTGGATCCTATGGCTTTTTTCCATATACTGTTCGGTGTAGGGCTGGCAGATGACATCATCCTCATAGCTGGTAAAGTGAGTTCTTCTTTCTTGACACTACAAGTTTATTATTATAATTTTTATTAATATACATTTTATATTTTACAATTGAATTGTGGTAATACATTATATAAGCTTAAATTAGCCCCGTTTCTTGGTGTTTCTCTTTCCATCCAGTATATACCGTGGTTTTGACATCGTTTGTTGTAATTATAATTGTTAATCTTTCCATTTTCCGTTTCTTGTTCCCATTT
The DNA here is from genome assembly GCA_951394225.1 of Harpalus rufipes. Taxonomy (NCBI): domain Eukaryota; kingdom Metazoa; phylum Arthropoda; class Insecta; order Coleoptera; family Carabidae; genus Harpalus; species Harpalus rufipes. The sequence goes on from OX596286.1 coordinate 37,290,917, forward strand.
TGTTAGTTTGTTGTCTTCCTTTCATGCCAGCAATCTTCTAGTAATTTTCTACGGGTAACATAATTTTGCAAAATGTATATAGAAACGAATTTAATCAGAAAACCGCGAATTCACTTTGTTACATAATTTTTACCACTTTTGTCTTATCCATAGTTTTGGAACTGCTGATATGTAGCTCCCTTTATTTAGGTCGTTGGTAGAATTTATGTTTTTGGCTGTAAAAATGTAAGAGTATTAGACCAAAATTAAATTTAAATAATTTATAATTCTACCTTGTTGTTTTAATAATAGGGCTTCACACATCATCCTTATGTCTTCAAATCTTCTGATGACCGTGCTACTAAAGATCTTTTCTCTATTATCGTTATTTTATTTCCAATGTTATATATGAGACATTGTATTGTGATTATTTCATTTCCAACATCTACTGCTCCTGAAACCTTCAAAACAAGTTATCCCATTCTTATCTTTAATACCTGATATGTACACCATCTTATTCTAATACTTAATACCTAATGTCTATGAAGTGTTTTATGTTCATACATGGTGGTAATTGTTAGTGTAATATGTGTAAACCATTCGCGACTTATGCACACGTTTTGAGCGCCCAACCATACCACAGATATATATTCTCCGGGAAAAATATATATCTGACCTTAACATGCTACACATACACATTGTTTGTGATACTTATTGTTTCAGATTGAAGAATTCTGAAATTTCTTTCTTCAGAAGAGCATCAATTATTGCCTTTGAGTCTACAACAACAACGACCTAAAACAATCAAAAAAGTTATCCAGATTCTTATTCTTAACATCTGATATTTATTTAAATATCTGCCGTAATAGATAAATTACTGTTAATGACGTCACACCTGCGAAGCAATATAAGCAGCGAAAGTGATAGATATAAAAAGGATATTTTACATCCTGGAAGACGCCGGCTGAATAATCTATAACACACAAAAAAATATATTATTATAATGAAGTAATTAAAGGAGATATTTATTAAAGGATACTAAACAGGTAAATCCTGAAAGAAATATTTATTACTAGCTGTAAGAAAAATGTGTATGCGTTCCCATTACTGAAAATCTTTAGATCCTATGGATTTTTTCCTATATACTGTTGGCTGTAGGTCCGGTAGATGGCATCATCCTCATAGCTGGTACAGTGCGTTCTTCTTTCTTGACACTACAAGTTTATTATTATTATATCTACTCTACCCTGTAAGTTGTTATTAGTCATTCTCACTCCATTATGTGGGACGCCCAATCACACACAGATTCACTCAATACCCTGTACTATTCTTCAAGAACACCGACTAAGTTCTTCCCATGTTGTTTTATAGTTTTCCTACTATGAAAAAACTGGCAAGTAATTTTCCACCTGTAACATACCTTTGCAAAATGTATTAGAAACGGATCTAATCAGAGGAACCGCGAATATAATTTATTATAAATTTTTTACCACTTTTGTCTTATCCATAATTTTGGAACTGCTGATGTGTAACTCCGTCTGTTCGAGGCGTCGGTAGAATATATTTTCTTGGCTGTAAAAATGTAGGACTATAAGACCAAAATTAAATTTAAATAATTTATAATTCTACCTTGTTGTTTTGGTCACAGGGCTTCACACATCATCCTCGTTTCTTCAAATCTTCTGATGACCGTGCTACTGAAGATCTTTTCTCTATTATCGTTCTTTTGTTTCCGATGTTGGATCATCTTCATAAATGATAATGCCTTATCTTGATCCTGTAGGTTTTTATTAGCAAACACTCACGCAGTTCATTCTCACAACATTTGGGGATCCCCAATCACACACAGATTCACACAAAACCCTGTACGTCCATTGAACTTTTCAAGATGGCGATTCCTCCCATCATATATTATGGACTCCACTCTCCAGAATGGAATAATTGACAAGGGATACCCTATCTGCAACATAACTTATACAAATTGAATTAATTATATATAATTACAAATTACTTTCTAATATACTAAAGGGGGCCTAATCAGGGGAACCGCGAATTTACATTGTTACAAGTTTTTACCACCATGCGGATTATAAATTTGTTACAGGGCTTCTCATGTTGTCTTCCAATCTTCAGGTGTTGTCTGAAAATATTTTGTCCCTTACAGTTCTGTATTCTGTGGAGTGCAATGGACCTAATTTTCTTAGCTGTTAAAACGTGTTCTTGGCGCTGTAAATTATTATTAGTATACAGACACCCATTTTCACATCATTCAGCGGGACGCCCAATCACACACAGATTTACACAATACCCATTTCTTTCCTCTTGGAACATTTTTCAAAACAATCAGCTGAAGTTTCATTTGCATAAATAATGGACCCTGCAACAGACTAAAAATTTAACTGTAAATTTGGTTAATAAAGTTTATTGCTGTATTTCACGTAGTAATCTTATTCTACTTCTTACAATATACTGTACTTCCAGATGGAGACTACGCTCTTTCCATCATATGATATGACTCCCCAGATTGGAAGAAGTGTATCTGCAACATAACTTATACAAATGGAATTAATTATATATAATTACAAATTACTATCTAATATACTAAAGGGGGCCTAATCAGGGGAACCGCGAATTTACAATTATACAAGTTTTTACCACCATTTATACCTGGACCTAATCTTATCTACCCCATAGTTTGAGAACTGCAAATGTCCACCATTCGGATTATAAACTTGTTGTTCTTGGAGCAGGGCTTCTCACGTTGTCTTCCAATCTTCAAGTGTTGTCTACAGGTAGTTTGTTCCTTGCAATGGACCTAATTTTCTTAGCTGTTAAAACGTGTTCTTGGCGCTGTAAATTTTTATTAGTATACAGACACCCATTTTCACATCATTCAGCGGGACGCCCAATCACACACAGATTTGCACAATACCCGTTTCTTTCCTTTTGGAACATTTTTCAAGTTTCATTTGATAAATAATGGACACTGCAACAGACTAAAAATTTATATAACAAACTGTGAATTTAGTTAAGAAAGTTTATTGTTGCATTTCACGTAGTAATCTTACTCTACTTCTTACACTATCTTGTACTTCCAGATGGAAACTACGCTCTTTCCATCATATGTTATGACTCCCCAGATTGGAATAAGTGTATCTGCAACATAACTTATACAAATGGAATTAATTATACATAATTAAAAGTTACTAAAGGGGGTCTAATTAGGGGAACCGCGAATTTACATTTTTACAAGTTTACCATTTATACCTGGTCCTATAATTTATGATGTATGCTCAACACAAATGTATTTTACCGTTTTTCTCAAAGTTCAATTTTTCTTCGAGATTATGGATCGTTTTGAATATCCCAGGAAAATAATCTGTAACATACTAAAATATTAAGTGCAGTTTGATAACATATAAACCTTAAACCTAATAGATGTTAGTAACTTAAACCTAATTTTCTCTCAAATTTTCACACCATTCATTGGCCGACCAACAAACATACTTTTCACACACTTTCAACACGTACTAAATCCTGAATGTTCCTAATTCTTACTTATACTGCCTGACACTATTGGCTATATGATTTCTTATTTTTAACCAGATGTTCTTGTCTCTCTTAATTAATAATTATTGTTACCTAATCCTGAAACAGACTAAATGATTATTCGCAAAAATAATTGTACAAATTTTATGTATATGTTGTGTATTTTGTGTGTAATGTATCATTCTCTCCAACATTCTTTTTCCGATCATTCCTCTCTCATTCTGTTGGGCGCTCAAACATTCATTCTTTGTACAAGGTATGCCACAAAAAACCAGCCCTTTCAAACCTTTGTAGGTTTGAATCAGACCGATTTTTAATGACTTACCCTGTACAAAACCTTCAAATACCTTCTGGGAAGATATTTGAAGGGATGTGTGTAGCCTTTTGTGTCAGTATTTATTGTTTTTGTATGAACATTTTATATAGCGCGCCAAATATCTTGTGTAACGGGAACTTTAGTTCTTCTTCTTGTGAAATGTTAGTTGGTTGTAAGTCACACACAATGGTGACTCTGTTGCACATGATATGTGCGCGCGCTTAAAATAAATATAACCTGTAATATAGAAAGATATTAAAAACGTTTGTGTATGTTGTGAAATATTGCGTTTATTTTATAAATCCACAAAACTCTGCGTAAACTAATAACAGGTTATGGGCCCAGGCCATGCCTAGACACAAATAAAAGAAAAAAAAACTATTACGATTGCGAACGACGAAGAGACGAAACGTAAAACATAAAAAGAAAAACAACTATGGGCGACGATATAAGGCTGGAAAAATTAAATGCGACAAATTACCGGCATTGGAGTCGTCGAGCGAAAAGCATATTAATGAGTAAACAATGTTGGTCAGCAATCGAGCCTGGTATGAGTGAAACACCGACAAACGTAGAATTACGAGCAAATGAAAAAGCAGTCGGAATATTAATGACGAGCATTGATGACGACGCACTAGACGATGTCGAAGATTGTGTAACAGCACAGGAAATCTGGAATGGCCTGAAAGAAGCAAGAACTCAGTTTAACTCATGGGATGGAATGCTAGCTGTAAAAGAATGTGCGAATATAACGAAACGAGAAGATGAAACAATACTACAGTATCTAACGAGACATAAACAAATGTTATTCAAAGTAAGAGGTGCAGGTATAGAATTTGCAGATAAGCAATCAATCATATTTCTCTTAATGGGTTTGCCAGCCGAATATGAAACCTTTGCAAGAAGCTTTAAATTGGATGATAAAACGCTGACGATGAAAACATTTAAAAATCAACTTCTCGAAGAAGAAACTCGACTAATGAGTAACAATGTAAACAGAGACATCAAAGTCATGAAAATCAGTGGGTCAAATACAAAATACGCGAATAAATTCGAAAAATACGAACGAAATGACACAAGTTTTCGAGGCGGATACCAACAAAAACAAGGGCGTAGATATACAAACAATGGTCATAAACAAGCGAACAGCGATGATGACAAATCCAATCAGCGGGGAAGCGGAAGTAACGAGGAGCGTGGACCGAGATGTTATAGATGTCAAATGTTTGGTCATATTGGTAAATACTGTCCTAAATTCGGTGACCATCAAAATACATCAAATAATACAAGATCTAATTCAGAAAAATCAACAAATTTAGCACTTGCGATGTATACAGAGAAAGAAGATAATACAAATTCGACAATAAATGAAAAACACAGTACATTCTGTACCATAAAAAATGCAAGTACACGCAATGACATTTGGATTATTGATAGTGGAGCGACAGACCACATAACATGTCGCCGTGACAGATTCAAAACGTTTATTGAGCAGACATCATCAGTAGAAGTTGCTGGAGGTGGAAAATTAATGTCATATGGTTACGGCATTATGCGTATTGAATTATCAAACGAATGTGGTGGTTCGACAATAGATTTTATGAATACACTTTACGTACCGGACCTTCAGGGAAATCTGTTATCAGCAACAAAAATTACGGACCATGGATTCAAGATAAACATGAAGAAAGAAGTGCTACTCATAAGCGACAAAAATGACAATGTTCGAGCGAAAGCGATTCGTGAAGGAAGATTCTACTGTTTGCGAGAAAACGAACCAGATATACAATTAAAACCTCAACCCTCTATTGTAAACTTGGCTAAGTCAAAAGAACTGGAAATATGGCATAAAAGGTTAGGGCATATTCATATTCAAGCAGTACGAAAACAACTAAAAACTTCGGCAGTTGAAATAGAACTGAAAGACACAGACACAAATCAGTTATGCGACATTTGTATAGAAGGGAAAATGAAGTCACTACCCTTTCCCAAAACAAGCGAAACGCGAGCAACGGAACCATTACAGCGAATACATTCAGACGTGATGTGTGTAATGAATCCAGTATCATACGGAGGTGCAAGATACATAGTAACCTTCACAGATGATCATACAAGATATACTGAAGTTTACCCTATGAAGCACAAAAGCGAAGCATTAGAAAAATTTAAAATTTTCAAAGCATATGCCGAAAATGTACACAAAAGAAAAATAGTAGAATTGCGAACAGACAACGGTAGAGAATATATAAATACAGAATTTGACAAATATTTGCAAAACGAAGGAATAAGACGCCAGTTAACTGTGGCACATACGCCGCAACAAAACGGCGTGGCAGAAAGGCTGAATCAAACGCTGGTAAATATGGCGAGATGTATACTTTTAGAAAGCGGCCTACCTTTAAGATTATGGGCGGAAGCAGTTTATTGCGCAAATTACTTAAGAAACAGAACCCCAACGAAGGCAAACCAAGGACGAAGTCCATACATAATTTGGAAAGGAAAACCCCCAAATCTCATCCATTTACGAACTTTCGGATGTCGAGCATGGAAGAAGATCTCAGAAAAGCAGTCTAAGTTCAAACCAAGGGGCGAAGAAAGAATTATGATCGGATACTCAGAACAATCCAAAGCATATCGTTTATGGAATCCGAAAAACCAGACAGTAGACATAGCGCGCGATGTCATATTTGAAGAAGAAATATTTCCAGCTAAAATGAAGAAAGAAAACATTGAATCAAACAAATATGAAGATACAAAGAAATGGATGACATTAACTTTTAACGAATTATGTGGTGAAGATAATACTGAAGCGAAAAACGAAAATCGAGGTGAAGAAATAAACAACGTAGAAGAGGAAGAAGAAAGGGAAAGTGTTAGCGAGGAACAAATATCAAAAGAAACAACACAATTAGAACAACCATTAAATCAACAAAATTTTCAAGAAATAGAACGAAGAAGAAGAAATATAAGAAAACCTGCGTGGATGCAAGACTACGTTACAGAATGCAAACACGTTCAGAAAGAAGAAACAAGACCAAAAGACCCAATAACATTACAGGAGGCGATAAAAACGAACGACAGTGAAGAGTGGAAAAATGCAATTATGGAAGAATTCGAGAACCTTATACGCAATAAAACATGGACATTTGTACCAAGAACAAGACATATAAAAGTAATACGAACCAAATGGGCATTCAAGAGAAAATATGATGAAAACGGAAAATTAGTAAGACATCGAGCAAGAGTCGTAGCATTGGGATACGAACAGCGACCAGGAATAGACTTTGATAAAACGTACAGCCCAGTCGTGAAGATGAAAACAATGCGTATATTGATGGGTATAGCGACAGAGCGAAATTGGAGCGTACACCACGTAGACATAGTAGCAGCGTATCTATTGGCAGATATTGATAGTGAAACTTATATCGAAATTCCAGAAGGGTTTATAGAAACAAGCGACAAAATACGAGAAAAATTTAATAATATACCAAGTGAAGATGAACTACGAAACGGAAAATGGATATGCAAATTAGAAAAGTGTATCTATGGATTACATCAATCGGGAAGAAAATGGAACGAAACATTAGACGGATTTCTAAGGAAACAAAATATGAAACGATCTGTCGCAGACCCATGTGTTTACTATGACAACCAACGAGAACTCATAGTGACCACATACGTCGATGACTTAATGATTTATGGTAAACTTGAAGAAATAAATAAAATGAAAGAAACACTTGGAAAGGAATACGAAACACGAGACTTAGGAGACGTACGACACGTTCAGTCTATACGAGTTACAAAGACCGATACAGGATTTATCCTGGATCAAACAGCATACACCGAAGAAATACTAAAAGAATTTCATATGCAAGATTGTCGACCGGTATTAACACCGTTAGCAACAGGAGAAAAATTGGAAGCTGCGAATGAAGAAAACAAGTTAGATGAAGCAAATGCATCGAGATATAGGACATTGATAGGAAGCATATTATATTTGGCAACGGGTACAAGGCCAGATTTGGCATATCCTACGACATATCTTAGTCAGTTTAATCACAATCCATCACAAGATCATTGGCGAGCTGCGAAACATCTTTTAAGATATCTAAAAGGCACCAAAACCAAAGGATTGGAATTGAAAAAATCTGAAGAAAATGTTAAGATGTACACCGATGCTGACTGGGGATCGGACATAACAGATCGAAAATCGTATAGTGGTTTCATAACAACTTTCGCAGGAGCTGCAGTAAATTGGCATAGCAGAAAGCAACGAACAATCGCTTTAAGCACCGTTGAAGCAGAATTTGTTGCACTGAGCGAAGCCGTACGCGAAGCGAAATGGATGAACAATCTTTTAGAAGAAATAGGACAGACAAAATTCGTGGAACGTCCTATCGTTATCCACATTGACAATCAAGGAGCTAAGAAATTAGCAGAAAATAGAACATCTTCAGAACGTACTAAACATATCGCATTGAAAATATTCTTTGTTCAGGACGAGATTGAAGAGGGAAACATCAGTCTACAATATGTACCCACATACGAAAATGCTGCGGACTGCATGACCAAGATAATTGAAGGAAAACAATTTAAAGGACAATGTGGAGTCCTTGGACTCAAGGACTAGGGGAGGTGTCAGTATTTATTGTTTTTGTATGAACATTTTATATAGCGCGCCAAATATCTTGTGTAACGGGAACTTTAGTTCTTCTTCTTGTGAAATGTTAGTTGGTTGTAAGTCACACACAATGGTGACTCTGTTGCACATGATATGTGCGCGCGCTTAAAATAAATATAACCTGTAATATAGAAAGATATTAAAAACGTTTGTGTATGTTGTGAAATATTGCGTTTATTTTATAAATCCACAAAACTCTGCGTAAACTAATAACATTTTGTATCTTCCATATTGAAGATATGGAAGATAGGCCCCGCCACCACGACAAGGTAGCTACACCACCGGGCGGGGGAATCCCTTCTCCAGGCCATAAGGCTCGGAAAGGGCCCTGTGTACACCACAGCGAAAGAAGAGTAACTGTTAGTGTGTTTGTTTGTGTTGTGTACTTAACTAAGTGTCTCAGACATACATACATTCATACAGTTTTGAGCGCCCAACCATACTACAGATGTATATTTTGGGAAAAAATACATTTGTTTGACACACATATCATTCAAAATATTCTATGATACTTATATGATTGTAGCTTTCTGGTTTCAAATTGAAGGATGTACTTATGTTGTGTTGCAACATCTACAACTCCTGAAACATTCTAAACAAATTATCTATATTGTTATCTTTAATATCTGATATGTGCACCATCTTATTCTCATGTCTTTAATTCTTCTGATGACTGTGCTACCGTAGACCTTTTCCCCATTAATCTTTATCCTGTAAATTTTTATTAGCAAACTCACTCACATAGTTCATTCTCACACCATTTTGGGGGACGCCCAATCACACACAGATGCACACAATACCCTGTACTTCCTGTATATTCTTCAAGAAGACCGGATAAGTTCTTCCTTTGTTGTATTATGACTTTGCCACTATGGAAAAACTGGCAAGTAATTTTCTACCTGTAACATAACTTTGTTACATCATTTTTACCACTTTTGTCTTATCCATAGTTTTGGAACTGCTGATATGTAGGTAACTCCCTTTATTCGGGTAGTTGGTAGAATTTATTTTTTTGGCTGTAAAAAATGTAAGACTAAGACCAAAATTAAATTTAAATAATTTATAATTTTACCTTGTTGTTTTGGTCATAGGGCTTCACACATCATCCTCATTTCTTCAAATCTTCTGATGACCGTGCTACTGAAGATGTATTCTCTATTATCGTTCTTTTATATCCAATGTTGTATATGAGACATTGTATTGTGATTATTTCATCTCCAACGTCTACTGCTCCTTTAAACATTCAAAACAAGTTATCCAAATTCTTATCTTTAATATCTGATATGTACACCATATCTTATTCTTACAGATAATACCTAATGTTTATGAAGTGTTTTATGTTCATACATGGTGTTAATTGTTAGTGTAATATGTGTAAACCATTCGCGACTTGTGCACACGTTTTGAGCGCCCAACCACACCACAAATATATATATATATATATATATATATATATATATATATATATATATATATATATATATATATATCTGTCCCTAACATGTTACACATACTCATTATTTGTGATACTTATTGTTTCAGATTGAAATCTTCATTGAATTCTGAAATTTCTTTCTTCAGAAGAGCATCAAGTATTGCTTTTGAATCTACAAGGACAAGGACCTAAAACAATCTAAAAAGTTATCCAGATTCTTATTCTTAACATCTGATATTTATTTAAATATCAAATAGATATAAAAGGATACTTTACATCCTGGAAAACGCCGGCTGAATAATCTAAAACACACAAAAAATTATTGTTATCATAAACTAATTATAAAGGATATATTTATTAAAGGATACTAAACAGGTAAATCCTAAAAGAAATATTTATTAGTAGCTAAAAGAACCCCTCTACCACCGCAGCTGATAACAGCCAATATCAACAATTAATACTAATGAATACAACATAACAATGACTAAGACCCAGCGACCAAATTATAATGATAAATAAATATCAACAATTAAATACCAAACAATAGAACAAATCAATGACTAAGCCCCAATGGTGTAGACTGCTTCAAGTTTCCAACTTCTATTAGAGCGCAAGTTGAGATTCAAATCCCTAGTGTGAAACCAACAACCAACAGCGCATTCATTCGACATATAAGTTACTAAGGAGAGAGATCGGTGAAGCCTTCTCTCCTCTAAGATTCTTAATCACGCGGTTTCCCGTTAGAAATCAGTTTGTATAAAACGGTTTTACAAAAAGATTCCTGGAGTTGTGTCTTTTAGCTGCAAATTACAACGAAACGATTTCACGGGTTAACAAACAAAGTACAAAACTAATAAAACCACGAACGAACTTCCTGCAATAGCCGTGCTAGACTAACCAGGCCCGCGAACGAGTAATTAACTAAACGAGTTACTTTACTGATTATATGAAAATCAGAAAGGTCAACAAAATGGCGCGAAGCCAGCACGAAACGACGACGCGACCGTTTCCCGGTTTTACAAAAAGATTCCTGGAGTTGTGTCTTTTAGCTGCAAATTACAACGAAACGATTTCACGGGTTAACAAACAAAGTACAAAACTAATAAAACCACGAACGAACTTCCTGCAATAGCCGTGCTAGACTAACCAGGCCCGCGAACGAGTAATTAACTAAACGAGTTACTTTACTGATTATATGAAAATCAGAAAGGTCAACAAAATGGCGCGAAGCCAGCACGAAACGACGACGCGACCGTTTCCCGGTTTTACAAAAAGATTCCTGGAGTTGTGTCTTTTAGCTGCAAATTACAACGAAACGATTTCACGGGTTAACAAACAAAGTACAAAACTAATAAAACCACGAACGAACTTCCTGCAATAGCCGTGCTAGACTAACCAGGCCCGCGAACGAGTAATTAACTAAACGAGTTACTTTACTGATTATATGAAAATCAGAAAGGTCAACAAAATGGCGCGAAGCCAGCACGAAACGACGACGCGACCGTTTCCCGGTTTTACAAAAAGATTCCTGGAGTTGTGTCTTTTAGCTGCAAATTACAACGAAACGATTTCACGGGTTAACAAACAAAGTACAAAACTAATAAAACCACGAACGAACTTCCTGCAATAGCCGTGCTAGACTAACCAGGCCCGCGAACGAGTAATTAACTAAACGAGTTACTTTACTGATTATATGAAAATCAGAAAGGTCAACAAAATGGCGCGAAGCCAGCACGAAACGACGACGCGACCGTTTCCCGGTTTTACAAAAAGATTCCTGGAGTTGTGTCTTTTAGCTGCAAATTACAACGAAACGATTTCACGGGTTAACAAACAAAGTACAAAACTAATAAAACCACGAACGAACTTCCTGCAATAGCCGTGCTAGACTAACCAGGCCCGCGAACGAGTAATTAACTAAACGAGTTACTTTACTGATTATATGAAAATCAGAAAGGTCAACAAAATGGCGCGAAGCCAGCACGAAACGACGACGCGACCGTTTCCCGGTTTTACAAAAAGATTCCTGGAGTTGTGTCTTTTAGCTGCAAATTACAACGAAACGATTTCACGGGTTAACAAACAAAGTACAAAACTAATAAAACCACGAACGAACTTCCTGCAATAGCCGTGCTAGACTAACCAGGCCCGCGAACGAGTAATTAACTAAACGAGTTACTTTACTGATTATATGAAAATCAGAAAGGTCAACAAAATGGCGCGAAGCCAGCACGAAACGACGACGCGACCGTTTCCCGGTTTTACAAAAAGATTCCTGGAGTTGTGTCTTTTAGCTGCAAATTACAACGAAACGATTTCACGGGTTAACAAACAAAGTACAAAACTAATAAAACCACGAACGAACTTCCTGCAATAGCCGTGCTAGACTAACCAGGCCCGCGAACGAGTAATTAACTAAACGAGTTACTTTACTGATTATATGAAAATCAGAAAGGTCAACAAAATGGCGCGAAGCCAGCACGAAACGACGACGCGACCGTTTCCCGGCAGCTCTAGACACACTCTGGCACACTGTTGCTAAGGCAACCAAGCGCGGCAATGTTAAACTTAGTTTACCCATACGTCATCTTTTGGTTGTTCCCACTACCGAAAATCGTTGGATCCTATGGCTTTTTTCCATATACTGTTCGGTGTAGGGCTGGCAGATGACATCATCCTCATAGCTGGTAAAGTGAGTTCTTCTTTCTTGACACTACAAGTTTATTATTATAATTTTTATTAATATACATTTTATATTTTACAATTGAATTGTGGTAATACATTATATAAGCTTAAATTAGCCCCGTTTCTTGGTGTTTCTCTTTCCATCCAGTATATACCGTGGTTTTGACATCGTTTGTTGTAATTATAATTGTTAATCTTTCCATTTTCCGTTTCTTGTTCCCATTTTGTTAGTTTGTTGTCTTCCTTTCATGCCAGCAATCTTCTAGTAATTTTCTACGGGTAACATAATTTTGCAAAATGTATATAGAAACGAATTTAATCAGAAAACCGCGAATTCACTTTGTTACATAATTTTTACCACTTTTGTCTTATCCATAGTTTTGGAACTGCTGATATGTAGCTCCCTTTATTTGGGTCGTTGGTAGAATTTATGTTTTTGGCTGTAAAAATGTAAGAGTATTAGACCAAAATTAAATTTAAATAATTTATAATTCTACCTTGTTGTTTTAGTCATAGGGCTTCACACATCATTCTTATGTCTTCAAATCTTCTGATGACCGTGCTACTAAAGATCTTTTCTCTATTATCGTTATTTTATTTCCAATGTTATATATGAGACATTGTATTGTGATTATTTCATTTCCAACATCTACTGCTCCTGAAACCTTCAAAACAAGTTATCCCATTCTTATCTTTAATACCTGATATGTACACCATCTTATTCTAATACTTAATACCTAATGTCTATGAAGTGTTTTATGTTCATACATGGTGTTAATTGTTAGTGTAATATGTGTAAACCATTCGCGACTTATGCACACGTTTTGAGCGCCCAACCATACCACAGATATATATTCTCCGGGAAAAATATATATCTGACCTTAACATGCTACACATACACATTGTTTGTGATACTTATTGTTTCAGATTGAAGAATTCTGAAATTTCTTTGTTCAGAAGAGCATCAATTATTGCCTTTGAGTCTACAACAACAACGACCTAAAACAATCAAAAAAGTTATCCAGATTCTTATTCTTAACATCTGATATTTATTTAAATATCTGCCGTAATAGATAAATTACTGTTAATGACGTCACACCTGCGAAGCAATATAAGCAGCGAAAGTGATAGATATAAAAAGGATATTTTACATCCTGGAAGACGCCGGCTGAATAATCTATAACACACAAAAAAATATATTATTATAATGAAGTAATTAAAGGAGATATTTATTAAAGGATACTAAACAGGTAAATCCTGAAAGAAATATTTATTACTAGCTGTAAGAAAAATGTGTATGCGTTCCCATTACTGAAAATCTTTAGATCCTATGGATTTTTTCCTATATACTGTTGGCTGTAGGTCCGGTAGATGACATCATCCTCATAGCTGGTACAGTGCGTTCTTCTTTCTTGACACTACAAGTTTATTATTATTATATCTACTCTACCCTGTAAGTTGTTATTAGTCATTCTCACTCCATTATGTGGGACGCCCAATCACACACAGATTCATTCAATACCCTGTACTATTCTTCAAGAACACCGACTAAGTTCTTCCCATGTTGTTTTATAGTTTTCCTACTATGAAAAAACTGGCAAGTAATTTTCCACCTGTAACATACCTTTGCAAAATGTATTAGAAACGGATCTAATCAGAGGAACCGCGAATATAATTTGTTATAAATTTTTTACCACTTTTGTCTTATCCATAATTTTGGAACTGCTGATGTGTAACTCCGTCTGTTCGAGGCGTCGGTAGAATATATTTTCTTGGCTGTAAAAATGTAGGACTATAAGACCAAAATTAAATTTAAATAATTTATAATTCTACCTTGTTGTTTTGGTCACAGGGCTTCACACATCATCCTCGTTTCTTCAAATCTTCTGATGACCGTGCTACTGAAGATCTTTTCTCTATTATCGTTCTTTTGTTTCCGATGTTGGATCATCTTCATAAATGATAATGCCTTATCTTGATCCTGTAGGTTTTTATTAGCAAACACTCACGCAGTTCATTCTCACAACATTTGGGGATCCCCAATCACACACAGATTCACACAAAACCCTGTACGTCCATTGAACTTTTCAAGATGGCGATTCCTCCCATCATATATTATGGACTCCACTCTCCAGAATGGAATAATTGACAAGGGATACCCTATCTGCAACATAACTTATACAAATTGAATTAATTATATATAATTACAAATTACTTTCTAATATACTAAAGGGGGCCTAATCAGGGGAACCGCGAATTTACATTGTTACAAGTTTTTACCACCATGCGGATTATAAATTTGTTACAGGGCTTCTCATGTTGTCTTCCAATCTTCAGGTGTTGTCTGAAAATATTTTGTCCCTTACAGTTCTGTATTCTGTGGAGTGCAATGGACCTAATTTTCTTAGCTGTTAAAACGTGTTCTTGGCGCTGTAAATTATTATTAGTATACAGACACCCATTTTCACATCATTCAGCGGGACGCCCAATCACACACAGATTTACACAATACCCATTTCTTTCCTCTTGGAACATTTTTCAAAACAATCAGCTGAGGTTTCATTTGCATAAATAATGGACCCTGCAACAGACTAAAAATTTAACTGTAAATTTGGTTAATATAGTTTATTGTTGCATTTCACGTAGTAATCTTATTCTACTTCTTACAATATACTGTACTTCCAGATGGAGACTACGCTCTTTCCATCATATGATATGACTCCCCAGATTGGAAGAAGTGTATCTGCAACATAACTTATACAAATGGAATTAATTATATATAATTACAAATTACTATCTAATATACTAAAGGGGGCCTAATCAGGGGAACCGCGAATTTACAATTATACAAGTTTTTACCACCATTTATACCTGGACCTAATCTTATCTACCCCATAGTTTGAGAACTGCAGATGTCCACCATTCGGATTATAAACTTGTTGTTCTTGGAGCAGGGCTTCTCACGTTGTCTTCCAATCTTCAAGTGTTGTCTAAAGGTAGTTTGTTCCTTGCAATGGACCTAATTTTCTTAGCTGTTAAAACGTGTTCTTGGCGCTGTAAATTTTTATTAGTATACAGACACCCATTTTCACATCATTCAGCGGGACGCCCAATCACACACAGATTCGCACAATACCCGTTTCTTTCCTTTTGGAACATTTTTCAAAACAGTCAGCTGAAGTTTCATTTGGATAAATAATGGACCCTGCAACAGACTAAAAATTTATATAACAAACTGTGAATTTAGTTAAGAAAGTTTATTGTTGCATTTCACGTAGTAATCTTACTCTACTTCTTACACTATCTTGTACTTCCAGATGGAAACTACGCTCTTTCCATCATATGTTATGACTCCCCAGATTGGAATAAGTGTATCTGCAACATAACTTATACAAATGGAATTAATTATATATAATTAAAAGTTACTAAAGGGGGCCTAATTAGGGGAACCGCGAATTTACATTTTTACAAGTTTACCATTTATACCTGGTCCTATAATTTATGATGTATGCTCAACACAAATGTATTTTACCGTTTTTTCTCAAAATTCAATTTTTCTTCGAGATTATGGATCGTTTTGAATATCCCAGAAAAATAATCTGTAACAAACTGAAATATTAAGTGCAGTTTGATAACATATAAACCTTAAACCTAATAGATGTTAGTAACTTAAACCTAATTTTCTCTCAAATTTTCACACCATTCATTGGCCGACCAACAAACATACTTTTCACACACTTTCAACACGTACTAAATCCTGAATGTTCCTAATTCTTACTTATACTGCCTGACACTATTGGCTATATGATTTCTTATTTTTAACCAGATGTTCTTGTCTCTCTTAATTAATAATTATTGTTACCTAATCCTGAAACAGACTAAATGATTATTCGCAAAAATAATTGTACAAATTTTATGTATATGTTGTGTATTTTGTGTGTAATGTATCATTCTCTCCAACATTCTTTTTCCGATCATTCCTCTCTCATTCTGTTGGGCGCTCAAACATTCATTCTTTGTACAAGGTATGCCACAAAAAACCAGCCCTTTCAAACCTTTGTAGGTTTGAATCAGACCGATTTTTAATGACTTACCCTGTACAAAACCTTCAAATACCTTCTGGGAAGATATTTGAAGGGATGTGTGTAGCCTTTTGTATCTTCCATATTGAAGATATGGAAGATAGGCCCCGCCACCACGACAAGGTAGCTACACCACCGGGCGGGGGAATCCCTTCTCCAGGCCATAAGGCTCGGAAAGGGCCCTGTGTACACCACAGCGAAAGAAGAGTAACTGTTAGTGTGTTTGTGTTGTGTACTTAACCCTAAGTGTCTCAGACATACATTCATGCATAACCACACCACAGATATATATAATCTCCGGGAAAAATATATATATCTGCCCCTAACCTGAAATAAATATTTATTAATAGCTAAAAGAAAAATGTGTATAAGTGTGCTAAAAATATGAAACAAAAAAATATGATTACATTTATAAATTATTATCCTAATATGTTTTTTTAAAGATACCATACCAAAGATATTTATATAAAAGGATACTGATCCATTGTGAAAAGTCCTGAAAAGTATAATATTAAAGGATACTTTACATCCTGGAGACGCTGGCTGAATAATCTGTAACACACAAAAAATTATTGTTATCATGAAATAATGAAAGGTTATTAAACAAGTAATCCTGAAAGAAATATGTATTAGTAACTGTAAGAAAAATATATTTATAAAATATTATTATAGTTATTAAATAACATAATTCACACAAATGTGAATGCTGAAAATAAAATATATTAGGCTGAAAGAAAATATTATTATTGAGCTGAAAGGAATAATTAGTTTGTTACTTTTATAATTATTGATTTATAATACCGGGATTTAAACCCAGGATCTCCCTATATTTATTACTATTATTATTTACTTTTTTCCTAAAACATTTTTGTATCATTTGCACTCCTTTTAATTATTTAATTTTGGACATAAAACAAATATAATATTTTAAATGTGGCAAATTTCTTTTATACGACATAAATATTAACAATTACTGGAAGTCTCAATCATAAAACATTTATTTCCTTATACAACCGACGTATCGGTATACTCTTCTACCTTCATCTGGGTAGGCAGAAGAGTATACCGAAACGTTGGTTGTGTAAGATAATATATGCTGTATGACTGAGAATTCGAGTAATTGTTAACATATTTTTTAATTTCACAACACTTTCGATTTCATTTACATTATTATTATAAATCAATAACAACAATATAAAGTATACCAAAGCAAGTTAGCATTGGTAAAACATACTTACCTTTCCTTCTTTATTATCACAAATGTTGCACTTTAATCACTGCTGAAATATCTATGCCTCACAGATCAACATCAGCCAATCAAGTATCTTTGCACTGATATCTCTCTTGGCCTATGTCTTTCTGCAAGGCGTATACACTCAACGGACACAACCGTTTGTTGAGCCGTGGCGTATCCTTAAACTACACTACCCACCAACCCACATCGGAGAACAAAACGATAACAAATATACAAAGTTATGTGAATGTTTGAAGCTACCCTTCAACCCCAAGAAGATATTTTCACTGTGTTGTTATGTGACTCTACGTTAAATGTGCTACAGCAAAGATCAAGTGAGTGTTTATTCTACGTTAATTATTTTGCAGCACAACAAATAATAAATGAATGTGTCTAACTATACTAATAAATTAAATATCCCGCGGAAGATTAGGATGTCGCGCCCCTGACTTGAGCAGAAATACAGTAGTGCCAACATCCGGCGTACTGTATTTCCTATTGTAATTCTCAGTGAGACATGCAAAGATTTCTACAACCAAATCAGTACTTATTTGCAGTGATGTAATATTTGATATTAGTATTTTACGTAATTATTTGATATACTTAAAAATAAATGTATTTTATATAGTTCCACAGTTGCCTATGTTAATGCAGGATTTTTATTTTAATATCAATAAAAATACCCGAATATGTTCAATACGAAAAACAATTTTACAATACAGAAACATCTTATTCATTTTCAATTAATTTAAAGTAAAAGTATTTGAAATGATATATTTCAAATACTAATTTTATCAAACATTTGAAATACTTATATTTAGTATTTTGTATTTGACATATGCATTTATACAACCATCGTCGCCGACCTGAGAAAATATAGAAGGGGGCGAAACAATGTTTTGACCTCCCTTTTTTGACCTACATTTTTTTAACGCCTTTGCTTCATTAATATAAAAATATTTCAATCATGGCATTTAAAATTACAAGTGAGCTCGATTTAAATACAATTTGAAATAGCTTTTTTAAAAAAAACACTATTAGTCGTAATATGTTTAAAATAATATAAAAGACATAAGATTCGTACGTACTTTAAACTGTATTTATTTAATATTTCTGTAATTATTATTAATAAGATCTATATTTCATGAAATAAAAAAATATATGAAAATAATTTATTTTATTAAAAAAGAAATGGCTTCCTTAGGTAATAGAAAAGTTGGCGCCTATGTATACAACACTATTAGACCTAATGGCCCGTACTACGATCACGGTTTTAACTAACACGCTGTTTTAAAAAATGTCAAATTCAAATTTCAACATTTAATTATGCACGTATGTTTGAAGATCGATTTTTTAAAAAATATTTGTTTCAATACAAACTATGTTCTGCTTTTAAAATATATTTTGATAAATTCGATATTATTTATTATTGTTATTAAATAATGATATCTGACACTTCTTAAAACAGCGTTTTAGTTAAAACCGTGATCGTAGTACGGGCCAATATGTTTAAAATAATATAAAAGGCATAAGATTCGTAGGTACTTTAAACTGTATTTTATTTAATATTTCTGTAATTATTACTAAAAAGATATATATTTCATAAATATGAAAATAATTTATTTTATTTTATATTTAAAAAAAATGACCCCCTTAGGTAATAGAAAAGTCGGCGCCTATGTATACAACACTGCTTTTTTGGTACTGAGATAGCACTACATTACATTATGAATTTGGACCAGTATTTTTCATTTATATATTTGTATTTTCATCTTATATCTCTCTATTTATTCATATTTGTATAAGCGTATTTATTAGTTTATTTTTAATTATTAATATTTCTTAAAACATTTCAGCTTTATTTTTAATATGTTCAAAGTATTTCCCTTCAACAAAAGCCGTTTCCTTCGGACTGTGATCTTAATGATCTAAGTGATCATGATTAAGAAGTATATTTTGTTGTTATCCCCACTTTCTCATTTTGTGATCACTAGACAACCTGTCCCTTCTGAATCATCCTTTTGCGTGATCACACGGATTCATTTCAAAGCAAATTTTAAAATGGACTTTTGAAAACAAAATATGTAACATAAAAAAATTGTTCTCAGTAAACATCATATTTCTTATCAAGAACTTTTTTTTTAAATTCTTTACACTAAAAAATAAAATAATTTAGTTTGCATTGGTCTGTATATGACATTTGACGCTAGGTGGTGTTATATTCAAATTGTTTTCTTGATATAATTTTTAAGTCAGGATTCACAGAATCACAGTCCGAAGGAATACGGCTAATAATATACTTTTCCCTTGACCATTTATTAATAATGTTTTGCTAATGTATAGAAAATCTTTCATTAATGACCCATATTAATTCATGATTTTTTTATTAATATAATAGAATATTTTAATCATTAATCGCCCTCATTAACTTATTTCATACTGAAATAACTATTATAATTCATTCCTGCATTTCTTAAATGCTTCTTACCAATCTTATTTGTAATGATTACATACTAACTGCCAAAGCTATCAAATTGTAAACTTTAAAAATTGATTGACTAAGTTTTAACTAACATCATTTCAAATGACATAAATGTTTAAAATTATCGCCCTTATTTTCTTTTTAAGAAGTATATTGTATATCAACTATGTATATATTCGTATCAACAATATTTATTAATGTTTATATGTGTATTATTATTTAAATATAAATTATTAATGCTTTTATCATTATTATCATCATTATCTATTGTTTATACTGTCCAAATTCATGATGAATATTTATAACATATATATTTACTAAATAATTTTATTTATTTTTACTGAGAAATTACAACGGGCTCAAGTCTAATAATTTAAAAAAATCCTACCTTTCGTAGACATCATGCTCTGCAACAGAAGGACTCAGGATAAGCAACAGGATACAGGAACAGCCACAGGACACAGGAATAGTAACAGGAACTCCAGGATAACAATCAGAATCAGGTAGGAACACATAGGATCTCATGGGTATTCACTTCATGCTAAAATTAAACAAAATATGTTCAAATTCCTGTTTATTACATTCAAACATTACAAATAAACCAATTATTACAATAAAACACAGAAAATATTATTTATTTTTTATGATATATAATTGCCATTTTGTTTGAGAAACTCCGAAATTTTGTACAATTTTTTTTGCAATAAATATTTTAATTTTATTTAATATCTGATAAATTGTATATCAACAGACGCAGAATTCACTAATTATTACTTTTCTTACTAATTTGCAATTCATACTGCACTCTTTACACGAATTTTTAATATAAATATTGCAATATGTGTTCGAAACATGAGTGGTGCAAATTATGATTTATTTAATTTTTATTTGTTATTTTTAAATTATTATGAATGATTTTATGATTACAATGACTTATATTTGAATAAAATAAATTGTCCTGAATATTTACATAAAATAAAAGATTCTAGGAATAAAAAGAACTAAATTTTTAGTTACTTTTAAGTACTACTAATACCAATACCAATACCAAACGAAATTGACAGTTCTTTAATAAAATTATGTGTTTTACGTTATGTACTGCGCAAATTATAATATAATAATATATGCAAAAGAAAAATGACAACATATTATGCAGAAAAACATCTAAGACATATTAATAGTGAGGAGTCTAAGGTTAAATTATAACTAAAGCTAATACAGTTACCCCTTAATCTTAAAATTATAAAATAGACTATATACGTATTTCGACAACTAAGTTCTCATCATCAGCGTACCTAAGATCAGGGCCGGCGCGTGGGGTGAAACAGTGAAGCGAATGTTTCAGGCGGCATATTTTTTAGGGCGGCATTTGAGATGAAAAATATTTTTAATAACACCATGTTGCTCGTTACAGTTTACATTATACAACGCAATAATAAAATGTCTTAAATTTCAAAATGTGTTTTTATTGTAAGATGCACTGACAGAACTTTCCTTAAATGAACATACAGATTGTGATACTAAATATAAAAGCAAATGTTTGGCCGATAAAAATTTAAAATTTAAGTTTATTTGTAGTGTTATAGTTTGGCATGATATTCTGTCGCAAATTAACATAGGATCAAAAATATTACAAAATAAATCTTTAATTTTATCAGAATGTGTCAAAATTTTGAGAAACATTCATTCTTTTTTAAAAGATAATCGTTTAAACAATTTTAAACAAATGTTACGTTCGTTAAAAGAAATTGCGACAGAATTGGAAATTGGAACAGAATTTGAACAAATACGTCCGATTAGAATTCGTTGCAAATTAAAACAATTTACGTATTAGGGCAGAGATACATCTATAGAAGATCCTCTTACGAAATTTGAAATTGAATTTTTTAATGTAATTATTGAACTCTTTATAAATTCAATTGAGGAACGTTTTTCACAACTAGAAAATCACAGCAATATTTTTGAGATTTTATATAACATACCATCCCTTGTTAACAAAGAATCGGATGATATTTTAAAAAGTTGTCAAGATTTGCATGTTCATTTAACAGATGATATTGAACCTTTAAATTTGTATAATGAACTTTTAATTATAAGAAACATTTTAAGCGATGAAATGACGCCTTTAGATGTTTTAAATTATATAGATTAAACATTCTTTGACAGAAAATTTTCCTAACTTGTTTATTTCTTTAAGAATTCTAATAACTCTGCCTATAACTGTCGTTCATTTTCTAAGTTGAAACTGATTAAAAAATATTTCCGTTCGTCAATGTCCCAAGAAAGGCTCATAGATTTGGCAATATTATCAATTGAGCATAAAGAAGCAAAATTAATTAATTATGATATAATTGATGATTTTGCTAAAGAAAAAGCTAGAAAAGTTAGGCTCATGCGATGTATATAAACATAATTATGTTCATTGATATTTTTTAAATTTATACATTCATTATTCTTGAAATATTTTATTTTCCTTCATTTTATTATTTAATTTTTTAAGTTATTTTTATGTGATAATAAAACATAAAACTTATATTATTTTTTTATTGCCCCGACTAAAACACACAATAAATATAAGGGCGGCAAATTGAGCGCTCGCTTCAGGCGGCAAATATGTGCGAGCCGGCCCTGCCTAAGATTACATACTCAACATGTAAACCGTGCCAGAACAACTCTGAGTTGTTAGGACTTCCGGCAAGGTTAAGGGGTAATTGTATTAGATTTAGATCTAAGGTATAACTAGTGTGAGTTGAATTATTAACCGGTTAGCTAGACTCGAACTCAGAGAGTTGGAAATATGTATAACCTAACACAATTAGTGCATTTTCCTCATAAAATATGAAATATTGATTTGCGTACTTTTATAAATAATTCTACTGGGTTTAATTATAATTTTACTAGAATTTATAAATTATTTTTCACTCACACAAGTTATAATTTAACTACATTTCAGGAAAAGTTTGTGAAAGATGAACCTTTGATGACCTTGTTTGGTCCTGAGGCCATAATTTCACCATGGAACAGTTCAGGATATCATCTGCATATCTCCAGGACCAGTTACTTTCTCCAGGATTGTCAATATAATTTTTTTATTGCAAAATTGACCTAAAACAAAAAAAATGTGAGTTGGAATTTTTTCTTTCCGGATAATTTTAAGTATTATTTTAATATTTTTAATACTTAAAATATATTTTTGGAAGTGGATACTAACCATTTTTATCTAAATACACTTTATGTTGGTCAATTCTAACACAAAAATTAATTTTTATTACTTTTATTTGTTTATTGTATGTTTTTAACACGATCGGCCATCTTGTTTATTGTTTGACATTACCAAAAATTCATTTCAAGTTTTCATGTTTAAATTTTTGACCCCCCCATACAAATTTTATGTCAAACGACGCAGAATTAGTTAAATTATCGATTTTCAATAATTTTAGAATGGATACTATAGATTTTTCAACAAAATTTTGTAGAAATAGACGAGCGAAATGACTTACAACATACAACAAACAGAATAACAATACACGATCGCTTCTGCACGCGAAAATGAACCTTATTTAGAGGACAGT
The DNA here is from genome assembly GCA_951394225.1 of Harpalus rufipes. Taxonomy (NCBI): domain Eukaryota; kingdom Metazoa; phylum Arthropoda; class Insecta; order Coleoptera; family Carabidae; genus Harpalus; species Harpalus rufipes. The sequence goes on from OX596286.1 coordinate 37,314,932, forward strand.
TATATTAGGGCTACTTAAGGGTCATTTTTGTCTGTTACATTTTCTTATGTAAAATTCGAAATAAATGTTTTTTAAAATATATTTAATATTATGATTTAATATTTTCTTTTTAAATGGAACGATATTTAAGCCTTGAATTGAAAAAAAATGTCTTAATTTTGCATAGGGTTAAAAACTTACTGCGCGTCGTCCAGCGCCGGTTGGAGGCGTCGAGGGAGACAACAGACACAGATTGTAAAAACATCGCCGAGTCAACGAAGGTTTAATAATATGGCCCCGTTTTTTACAATCTAACTACGACATAAATATTTCTGACTATTTCTGCCGTCACAAATGAGACAGCACCAGACTGTGCTGCTTTTATCGGGACGCTAGACGCAGCGTTTTTTAAACGGCGTTGCTTTTGATACTATTGTGTTTGGACAGGAATGTGTGGTAAAGTATGATTGTTTTAATCTAGTCTGGGAGTTTTATGAAACATATGGAGCAGAAATAATACTTATTTGTTTATTAAAAGCCTCATTAAGACCGTAAAAAAAATGTGAATTAGAATTTTTTACTTTACTTTCCAAATAATTTTAAGTATTATTTTAATATTTTTAATACTTAAAATATATTTTTGCCAGTGAAAAAGTATTATTGTTTTTATCTAGTCTGAGCTAATCTGGGAGTTTTATGAAATATATGGGGCTACAATATTACATATTTGTTAAGACTAAAGGCTATTTTTCATAGCACTCGCAGAAAAAATATTAACACATTTGCAGATATATACCATGACGTCACTTTTGCGAACCAATACAAGCAACGAGAAAGAAAGAGACAGATATAAAAGAATACTGATCCATTATAAAGCGCCCTGAAAATAAAATATATTAGGCTGAAAGAAATTATTATTATTATTGAGCTGAAAGGAATAATTAAATAGTTTGTTACTTTTATAACGATTCAAGTATATAATGTAGACAGAATTTTGTGATAAATTTATGGAGTTTACCAGGATTTACCCAGGATCTCCCCATATTTAGTATCTAGTAATTCTCGATGTAGTGCATGAAATTTCACAAAAACTTTATTCAGTATGAAAAATTATTAGTTGTCGTGTGACTTGCAAAATTATTTACCATTTATTTTTTTCCTAAGTCATTTTTGTATCATCTGCACCTCTTTCAATTATGTAATTTTGGACCTAAAACAAATATAATATTTTATCGTATAAAATATTAACAATTACACGAAGTCTGTCATACAGCATTTTTTTCGTTATAAAACCGACATTTCGGTATGTTCTTACACCTTTATCTGGGTAAGTAAGATCTTAATTTTTTTTAAGATCTTACCCACATGAAGGTAGAAGAGTATACTGAAATGTTTGTTGTATAAGATAATATCAATTAGCATAACATAGTTTATAAATTATAAATCAATAACAGCAATGTAAATTATACCAAAGCATGTTAGCATTGGTAAAACATACTTACCTTTTCTTCTTTATTATCACAGATTTTCCCGCACTTTTGTCACTGCAGAAATATCTATGCCTCACAGATCAACATCAGACAATCAAGTATCTTTGCACTGATATCTCTCTTGGCCTTTTGTCTTTCTGCAAGGCGTATACAATCAACGGACATAACTATTTGTTGAACCGTGGCATATTCTTAAACTACGCTACCCACCAACCCACATCGGAGAACAAAACGATAATAAATATACAAAGTTATGTGAATGTTTGAAGCTACCCTTCAACCCCAAGAAGATATTTTCACTGTGTTGTAATGTGACTCTACGTTAAATGTGCTACAGAAAAAATCAAGTGAGTGTTTATTCTACGTTAATTATTTTGCAGCACAATACATAATAAATGAATGTGTCTAACTATACTAATAATTAAATACCCCGCGGAAGATTAGGATGCCGCGCCCCTGACTTGAGCAGAAATACAGTGGTGCCAACATCCGGCATACTGTATTTCCTATTGCAAATCTCGGTGGGACATTCAAGAATTTTCTACAACCAAATCAGTACTTTTTTGGTACTGAGTTAGTAATAGATTTCCCAAATGTCTACATTATGAATTTGGACCAGTATATTTTATTTATATATTTGTATTTTCATCTTATATCTCTCTATTTATTTATATTTGTACAAGCATCATTACCTATTTGTTTATTTTTAATTATTAATATTTCTCATAACATTTGAATTTTATTTTAAATATATTCAAAGTATTTCCCTTCAACTATAATACATTTTATCATTCTTTCTTTAATTTCCAATAACCTCTCAACCAATCTTATTTGGAATGCTTACGTACTAATTAAATGTCAAAACTGTGAAACTAATTATTGATGGACTTAAAAACTGTTCATTCAATATTAGAATGACTTAAAAAGTGCCAGAGCTATTAAATTGTAAAGCATGATTCAAAAATGTTCTCTGGTTAATTCTATATTTTCACTTACAACTTTAAAAAAATGATTGACTAAGTTTTAATTAACTTAATTTCAAATGACATAACTGTTTAAAATTACCTATCTACATTATTTTCTTTCTAAGAAGTATATTGTATACCTTTGTATCAACTACGTATGTATCGACAATATTTATTATTATTATTTATATATTCATTATTATTTAAATATAAATTATTAGTGTTATTATCATTATTATCTATTCTTTGTACTGTCCAAATTCATGATGAATATTTACAACTTAAATATTTACTAAATAATTTTATTTATTTTTACTGAGAATTTGCAACGGGCACAAGTCTAATAATTAAAAAATCCTACCTTTTGTAGACCTCATGCTCTGCAAAAAAACTGCACAGGAACAGCATCGGGACCTCCAGGATAACACACAGGATCAGGTAGGAACAAATAGGATCTCACGGGAACACCAGGAAATATAAATCATCCAATATTTATTCATGCTAAAATTACACAAAATATGTTCAAATTGCTATTTATTACAATCACACATTACAAATAAACAAATTATTACAATAAAAGTCACAAAATATTAGTTATTTTTTATGAGATATAGTTGCCATTTTGTTTGAGAAACTCCGAAATTTTATACAAAGTTTTTAGCAATAAATATTTCGTAATACCTGATAAATTATATATCAACAGACGTAGAATTCACTAATTCACAATATTTTCACTAATTTATAATTGATTCACATCTTTTTACTTGTATTTTTAATGAGAATATCACAACAAAATGTCTTATTGTTTGTTCATGTCAACAATAAACAAGAACAAAATGCTATCGCCATTCTAAGCAAAAGTGACCGTTATGTTAGGCTACATAAGGGTCATATTTGCTCTGATTTGTCGAACACGAAAGAAATATTTAAAATATTTATTTTAAGTATTATTATTAATAATATTACTATAATAAGTACTTAAAATAACATATTTCATTATTTTACACTAAATATTTATTAATATTTTACACATACAAGATATTATGTTAGTCATAATTTCTCTAGCATGTTGAAAAATCATTCTAACTTATTTGCAAGAAATTTTATTTAATACCTGATAAATTATATATCAACAGACGCAGAATTCACTAATTATTACTTTTCTTACTAATGTGCAATTCATACTGCACTTTTTACTCGAATTTTTAACCTAAATATTGCAACATGTTGCATACATGCGTGGTGCAAATTACGATTTATTTAATTTTTATTTGTTGATTTTAAATTATTATGAATGATTTTATGATACAATGACTTATATTTTTATAAAATAAATTGTCATAAATATATTCACAAAATTGAAGATTTCAGATATAAAAATAACTACATTTTTAGTTACTTTTTATATGAAGTACTACCGGTACTACCAATACTACACGGAATTGACAGTTTTTTAATAAAATTATCTGTCTTACCTTTTGCAATACGCAATTTATAATATAATAATGTATGCCAAAGAAAAATAACAATATATTATGAACAAATAATCATCTAAGACATAACTAATGTGAGTTGAAATATCAACCGATTGGCTAGAATCTAACTCAGTATTGGAAATATGTATAACCTAACACAATTAGTGCACTTTCCTCATAAAATATGAAATAAATATTAATTTACGTACTTTCATAAACAATCCTACTAGGTTCTGTTATAATTTTACTAGAATCTATAAATTATTCCTCACTCACACAAGTTATAATAATTATGAAATATATTTCAGGAAAGTTTTCGCACCTTTAATGACCTCGTTTGGTCCTGAGGCCATAATTTTACCATGGTGCGGTTCTGGATATCATCTATATATATCTCCAGGGCCAATTACTACCTCCAAGATTGTGGATATAATTTTTTTATGGCTAAATTGACCTGTAACAGAAAAAAATGTGGGTTAGAATTTTTTATTTTCTTTTCCAAATTATTTTAAGTATTATTTTAATATTTTTAATACTTAAAATATATTTTTGGCAGTGAATACTAACCATTTTTATCTAAATTCACTTTATGTTGGTCAATTCTAACACAAAAATTAATTTTTATTATTTTTATTTGTTTGTTGTATGTTTTTAACACGATCGGCCATCTTGTTTATTGTTTGACATTACCAAAAATTCATTTCAAGTTTTCATGTTTAAATTTTTGACCCCCCCATACAAATTTTATGTCAAACGACGCAGATTTAGTTAAATTATCGATTTTCAATAATTTCAGAATGGATACTAAAGATTATTCAACAAAATTTTGTAGAAATAGACGAGCGAAATGACTTACAACATACAACAAACAGAAGAACAATACACGATCGTTTCTGCACGCGAAAATGAACCTTATTTAGAGGACAGTTATATTAGGACTACTTAAGGTTCATTTTTGTCTGCTACATTTTCTTATGTAAAATTCGAAATAAATGTTTTTTAAAATATATTTAATATTATTATTTAATATTTTCTTTTTAAATGGAACGATATTTATGCCTTGAATTGAAAAAAATGTCTTAATTTTGCATAGGGTTAAAAACTTACTGCGTGTCGTCCAGCGCCGGTTGGAGGCGTCGAGGGAGACAACAGAGACAGATTTGAAAAACATCGTCGATTCAACGAAGGTTAACAATATGGCCCTGTTTTTTACAATCTAACTACGGCATAAATATTTCTGCCGTCACAAATGAGACGGCATAACTGGCGTCGGGACCAGACTGCGCTTCTTTTATCGGGACGCTAGACGCATCGTTTTTGATACTATTGTGTTTGGACAGGAATGTGTGGTAAAGTATGATTGTTTTAATCTAGTCTGGGAATTTTATGAAACATATGGAGCAGAAATAATACTTATTTGTTTATTAAGAGCCTCATTAAGTCAATATATCGATATTTCTAAAAAAAAAAAAATTGACAAGCAAGAAGTAACAAAAAAAATATCTAATAAATTTTAAGCTCAGGAATTAATATTAAAAATCGTCAACAGTGTACAATCTATTTTAATATTGAAGATAATTAAATAAAAAAAATATTTTTTATTTTGCGGGCGAACGAAAAACACATCATCTTTACGATGAGAAATGAGAGGGTAAATACTATTTTACGTAGCGCTCACAGAAAAAAATATTTATACATTTGCAGATATACACCGTGACGTCACTTTTGAGAGGCAATACAAGCAACGAGAAAGAAAGAGATAGATATAAAAGGATACTGATCCATTATGAAGCGCCCTGAAAAAAGTATTATTTTAAATATATAGGACATTTTACATCCTGGAAGACGCCAGCTGAATAAAGGATACTAAGTAGGTATAAATCCTGAAATAAATATGTATTAATGTTTATAAGTTTGCTGAAAAGCTGAAACAAATCGTTAGATTATATTTATAAAATATTATTATAGTTATATTTTTTAAAGATACCATACTTCACACAAATGTGAATGCTGAAAATAAAATATATTAGGCTGAAAGTAATTATTATTATTGAGCTGAAAGGAATAATTAAATAGTTTGTTACTTTTATAACGTTTCAATTATGTTCTGAAGAAAGAATTTTGTAAAAGAATTATGAGATTTACCAGGATTTGAACCCAGGATCTCCCTATATTATTTATTTATTATTATTTACCGTTTATTTTTTTCCTAGAACATTTTGTGTCATCTGCACTTCTTTCAATTATTTAATTTTGGACCTAAAACAAATATTATAATGTGGCAAATTTCTGGACTGCCCTATAAAATGTTTACAATTACTAGAAGTCTCAGTCATACAACATTTATTTACTTATATAACCGACGTATCGGTATATTCTTGCACCTTCATCTGGGTTGGTAAGATCTTAATTTTTTTTTAAGATATTACCCAGATGAAGGTAGGAAAGTATACCGAAACGTTGGTTGTGTAAGATAATATATGCTGTATGACTGAGAATTCGAGTAATTGTTAACATATTTTTTTATTTCACAACACTTTCGATTTCATTTACATTATTATTATAAATCAATAACAACAATATAAAGTATACCAAAGCAAGTTAGCATTGGTAAAAACATACTTACCTTTTCTTCATTATTATCACAAATCTTACAGTTTTATCACTGTTGAAATATCTATGCCATTTACAGATCAGCACTAGACAATCAAGTATCTTTGCACTGATATCTCTCTTGGCCTATGTCTTTCTGCAAGGCGTACACACTCAACGGACATAAGTATTTGTTGAGCCGTGGCGTATCCTTAAACTACGCTACCCACCAACCCACAACGGAGAACAAAACGATAACAAATATACAAAGTTATGTGAATGTTTGAAGCTACCCTTCCACCCCAAGAAGATATTTTCACTGTGTTGTAATGTGACTCTGCGTTAAATGTGCTACAGAAAAAATCAAGTGAGTGTTTATTCTACGCTAATTATTTTGCAGCACAACACATAATAAATGAATGTGTCTAACTATACTAATAATTAAATATCTCGCGGAGGATTAGGATGCCGCGCTCCTGACTTGAGCAGAAATACAGTGGTGCCAACATCCGGCATACTGTATTTCCTATTGCAAATCTCAGTGGGACATTCATGAATTTTCTACTACCAAATCAGTACTTTTTTGGTACTGAGTTAGTAATAAATTTCCCAAATGTCTACTTTATGAATTTGGATCAGTATATTTTATTTATATTTGTATTTTCATCTTATATCTCTCTATTTATTCATATTTGTACCAGCATCATTATTTGTTTATTTTTAATTATTAATATTTCTCAACATTTGAATTTTATTTTAAATATATTCAAAGTATTTCCCTTCAACTATAATACATTTTATCATTCTTTCTTTAATTTCCAATAACCTCTCAACCAATCTTATTTGGAATGCTTACGTACTAATTAAATGTCAAAGCTGTGAAACTAATTATTAATGGATTTAAAAACTGTTAATCAATATTAGCATGACTTAAAAAGTGCCAGAGCTGTTAAATTGTAAAGCATGATTCGAAAATGTTCTCTGGTTAATTCTATATTTTCACTTACAACTTTAAAAAATGGTTGACTAAGTTTTAACTAACTTAATTTTAAATGACATAAATAACTGTATCACCTACCTTCGTATGTATCGACATTTATTATTATTTATATGTTCCTTATTATTTTAATATAAATTATTAGTGTTATTATCATTATTATCATCATTATCTATTCTTCGTACTGTCCAAATTCATGATGAATATTTACAACTTTCATATTTACTAAATAATTTTATTTATTTTTACTGAGAATTTGCAACGGGCACAAGTCTAATAATTAAAAAATCCTACCTTTTGTAGACCTCATGCTCTGCAACAAAACTGCACAGGAACAGCATCGGGACCTCCAGGATAACTAACACACAGGATCAGGTAGGAACAAATAGGATCTCACGGGAACAACAGGAAATATAAATCATCCAATCTCTTCATGCTAAAATTACACAAAATATGTTTAAATTGCTATTTATTACAATCACACATTACAAATAAACAAATTATTACAATAAAAGTCACAAAATATTAGTTATTTTTTATGAGATATAGTTGCTATTTTGTTTGAGAAACTCCGAAATTTTGTACAAAGTTTTTAGCAATAAATATTTCGTAATACCTGATAAATTATATATCAACAGACGTAGAATTCACTAATTCACAATATTTTTACTAATTTATAATTGATTCACGTCTTTTTACTTGTATTTTTAATGAGAATATCACAAGAAAATGTCTTATTGTTTGTTCATGTCAACAATAAACAAGAACAAAATACTATCGCCATTCTAAGCAAAAGTGACCGTTATATTAGGCTACATAAGGGTCATATTTGCTCTGATTTGTCGAACACGAAAGAAATATTTAAAATATTTATTTTAAGTATTATTATTAATAATATTACTATAATAAGTACTTAAAATAACATATTTCATTATTTTACACTAAATATTTATTAATATTTTACACATACAATATATTATGTTAGTCATAATTTCTCTAGCATGTTGAAAAATCATTCTAACTTATTTGCAAGAAATTTTATTTAATACCTGATAAATTATATATCAACAGACGCAGAATTCACTAATTATTACTTTTCTTACTAATGTGCAATTCATACTGCACTTTTTACTCGCATTTTTAATGTAAACATTGCAATATGTGTTCGAGACACTAGAAACAGTGACAGGCTTTTGATTTTATAACGAGCTCTGTGATTGGTCGAATCGAATCTCATACTTGCGTGGTGCAAATTACGATTTATTTAATTTTTATTTGTTTTTTTTTAAATTATTATGAATGATTTATATTATTAATGATTTTTTTAAAATAAATTGTCATAAATATATTCACAAATTTGAAGATTTAAGATATAAAAAGAACTACATTTTTAGTTACTTTTTAATGTACTGCCAATACTACACGGAATTGACAGTTTTTTAATAAGATTATCTGTTTTACCTTTTGTAATACGCAATTTATAACATAATAATGTATGCAAAAGAAAAATAACAATATATTATGAACAAATAATCATCCAAGACATAACTAATGTGAGTTGAAATATCAACCGATTGGCTAGAATCGAACTCTGAGAATAGAAAATATGTATAAACTAACAGAAGTAGTGTACTTTCCTCATAAGATATGGAATAAATATTAATTTACGTACTTTTATAAACAATTCTACTAGGATTTGTTATAATTTTATTAGAATTTATAAATTATTTCTCCCTCACACAAGTTATAATAATTAAAAAATATATTTCAGGAAAGTTTTCGCACCTTTGATGACCTCGTTTGGTCCTGAGGCCATAATTTTACCATGGAGCGGTTCTGGATATCATCTATATATCTCCAGGGCCAATTACTACCTCCAGGAGTATGGATACAATTTTTTGATGGCTAAATTGACCTGTAACAAAAAAATGTGGGTTAGAATTTTTTATTTTCTTTTCCAAATTATTTTAAGTATTATTTTAATATTTTTAATACTTAAAATATATTTTTGGCAGTGAATACTAACCATTTTTATCTAAATACACTTTATGTTGGTCAATTCTAACACAAAAATTAATTTTTATTACTTTTATTTGTTTATTGTATGTTTTTAACACGATCGGCCATCTTGTTTATTGTTTGACATTACCAAAAATTCATTTCAAGTTTTCATGTTTAAATTTTTGACCCCCCCATACAAATTTTATGTCAAACGACGCAGAATTAGTTAAATTATCGATTTTCAATAACTTTAGAATGGATACTATAGATTTTTCAACAAAATTTTGTAGAAATAGACGAGCGAAATGACTTACAACATACAACAAACAGAATAACAATACACGATCGCTTCTGCACGCGAAAATGAACCTTATTTAGAGGACAGTTATATTAGGGCTACTTAAGGGTCATTTTTGTCTGTTACATTTTCTTATGTAAAATTCGAAATAAATGTTTTTTAAAATATATTTAATATTATGAATTAATACTTTCTTTTTAAATGGAACGATATTGAATTGAAAAAATGTCTTATTTTTACACAGGGTTAAAAAAAATGTAATTTTGTAACAACAAATATTTAGCTAGAAATGATTGTTATACGATTCGTTTTTGGGGTCGTACGAACCCAATATGAGCAGAAATGATTTTATATCTAACTGATAACTAGTTTGTTAATAATAAAAATATAATAACTCAAGATATTTTCAATCATTTTTGCTAAACAATTGTTGGATGAATTCTTATGTCAAATTGGAATTTATTTCATATTTAAGGGTACCCTTGTTTTCTTATTTATTTATTTATAACACTTTTTCATTTACCTGGTTTTCTTCTTTGTTCATAAACTCTATTCTTGATGTATATTTGGTTGGACGTTGGATTATCATTATTCGAAAGGGGATGGCGCTCCAATCACAAAAGGGTTGAAAAGACTTGCATCATTGGTGCTACGTTTACAGCAGGTAGAGAGGGTTCTTGGAAAGCCTTTATGTTCATCCGTTTCTTATTATTCTGTCAATACATTATCTGAACGACAATTTTTTAATTAGAGCGTAAAGAGGATCCACACACACACACGCATACATACAGACATCATCGTGAAAATGTTAAAATTGGATTGTAGGGACCTTAAAACGTGGTCATTTACCAAAATCTCGATATGCGATTTTTAGCACGATCCCTATACCTCCCTTACCAAGGGTAGCGGGAGGTATAAACAAAATTATAATATTATAAATAATTATGAGATCGCGTGGTTATATCCGTTAGATGCCCGGCTGTGATTTGGACAGTCCGGGATCGATTCCGACCGAAGTTAAATTAGAAAATGAAATTATTGACGATTAAAATGCATTATAAATTAAAAATATATGATCCGATAAATTAATACCTGCTGTAAAAAAGTATTTTATTTATAGTATAATTTGTATATTTTGTAGGGAATACTTAGAGCTCATCTGGACGTACTGATTTGGACCTAACTACATGGGAGTGGCTGTTGATCCGGACCTGAAGGTGCCGAGAGATTGGTGCGAGTACGTAAGAGGCGTGGTGTCTGCGGCAAGGAAGGAATGTTCTTTTATTTTGTCATTTCCCAGCAAATGTACAGTTACATATAAAAATAGCGGTGGTTTAGAAATAAATCCTGCCTTTTGATTGGTCAGAATGCACATCTAGTAATATTTAACTATGTTTTTGATTTCGACGTTGTCATTTTTAATATTCAAGTATTATACATTTTTACAGATAAATATTTAGTATTTACAAAGTTTGGTTGAAGAATTTATTTATTTAATGTATGTAAAAACGGTCGGCTCTCAACCGCCATCTGTTATTTTCTTAAGTGTAACGATTTATATAGCAAGTTGTAAAGAAATAATAATTATAAATGCATAAAATCGAATAACATTACTGCCATATTCGTATTTTTACTCATTTTGTTTAATTTCTTAAAAATGCTTCAATTTTCAATAAAAAGTTCAAATTTTTTAAAAATCTAATTTATATGGATATAGATACTCTTCAATGCGCTGATTCCAAATTTTGAAACCGCATCTCGATATCTCTTTTCTTTCTCGAGATATTTGCCCTCAAAGTTTTACCTAAAAATACCCATTTTTGGGCTATAACCCAAAAATGGGTCAATATTCAAACTTGGGAGTATAACCATTCGATTCCCCGGGCAAAATTACATAAGTATGCCAATTTTCATAATTTTTGAACAACGAATACAATCTCTAGAGTAAAATAACTGAAAATGGCCAAAATCTGAAAAAATCCTAAGGGGTACACCTTAGATTTTTTTCAGATTTTGGTCATTTTCAGTTATTTTACTCTAGAGATTGTATCTATTGTTAAAAAATTATGAAAATTGGTATACTTATGTAATTTTGCCCGGGGAATCGAATGGTGATGTTAGTGAGATCGCATATCGACCCGTTTTTGGGGTATAGCCCAAAAATGGGTATTTTTAAGTAAAAATTTGAGGGTAAATATCTCGAGAACGAAAAGAGATATTGAGATGCGGTTTCAAAATTTGGAATCAGCGCATTGAAGAGTATCTATATGCATATAAATTAGATTTTTAAAAATTTTGAACTTTTTAATGAAAATTATGATTTTTTGAGAAATTAAACAAAATGAGTAAAAATATGAATATGGCAGTAATGTTAATCGATTCTACAGATACAAATGAATAAGTATACACATTTTTACAATTACTAAACACCTTAATCATTTTCAACAATCAAAAATTTGAGAAGAAACCATTTTTTTCTTCCGTCTCCTTGAGGTAAAGAAGGTATTGTCTTTGGGCAAATTATTCAATGATGAGTTTTTAGTGAATAAACACGATTTTACTATTTTTACGATGATGTATGTGTGTGTGACGATCCTTTCGGATCGCATAACTCCTTACCATATTTCCAAAAATTATAATTTTTTCGTATTTCTTCACCACGAAATGCAAGTAAAACGCGGTCAAGGGAGCAGGTAGTCGGTTCCAAATTTCTTCTATTGTTTGGTAAAATTAAAACTTACAATTGTAAGCAGGCCATTCAGCTCCGGCTGCATAGATCTAAATTTATCCTCCGATCTATTTTCGAGTTGCTCTTTTCTCGCAACGAGTAGAAACTCTTACTTAGTACATGTTCCGTATTTTCACCGACTCCACGTTAATTTCTTTCACGTGGTATTACAGTGCCAAGTACAATTTATTATAATTTGCTAAATCATATTCTGAATAAATACATTAAGGGATAAAAATTGCTAAAAATGGAATCCATAAACGACCGTCTTTATACGACGATGTGCAGTGAGAAAACATTACAATCTGATAAGAATGGATTCTTTCTGCAATTTGCTGATCACGTTATCAATGTGACAGGGTCAGATTGGCTAAATGAAAAGTTCGCCAAATTAAAAAGCGATCACGAAAGAATTGAAATTTTGTTAACAGATGATAAGGTATGTTTTATTGATAATCTATAATTTATCCTTTGCGTTTATTCGGGATGATCAACAGGCAGGATATTTAATAATACCTAGAAAAGACATGGAATTTTATTAATTTCCACTTTCATGTTGTGCGCTAAGTGTTTTCATTTGAAATGTTTATTTTCCAGGTGAAAGATATTATCTGCGACACTTTGTCAAATGTGAAATGCATTTACCGTAAAAAAGATGCTAAAGTTGCGAAAGATAAACGTCAGGACGCGGAAATATTCACAAAAACAGGAATTTTACCCAAAGCTCTTATGTTGTTTTGCCAAAGTGTTTTACGGGCACCATCAAAAGGTAATTCTAATTTTATTAGGGCGCGAGCAGTATCAAGGTAAATGACCACGTTTTAAGGTCCCTAGAATCCATTTTTAACATTTTCACGATGTTTGTGTGTATGTATGTGTGTGTGTGGATCCTCTTTACGCTCTAACTCAAATACTATCATTCAGAAAGTTTGGAAACCATGTATTTCTACCTTATTTTAATATGGAACGAACTGATTAGATTTTGGTGGCAATCGGATAACCGGAAATGGCAGTTTACTTGAAGCTCAAGATAGTTTTTCTTCAAAAAATACCTTTAAATGTACTTTTTTCTCAATTTGTTATTATAAAAATTAAAGATTATTCCATTTTCTACAAGTTTGCTTTAATACTTTTTCTATATATTGTATGGATAAATTTATAAAGTAATATAAAAATTATATGCATAGGTAAATGGCGGGAGGTATTGTGTTGGTCACATCAGATTTTTTTTATTATTTTCGTATTGTAATGAATTGTTTCTCAACTATACATTAACTATCCCTGATAAGGATTCATTTGGAATCGAAACGTCGGAAAGTTAAGTATAAGAAATCTTAATAATTATTATTATTTATCTTTAACCTTAATAAAATAGTAACTTTTAAAAAGAAAATAGTAAATAGAACAGAAGTTATATGAAACAGAACTTCATATAGTTTTCAGCAATTGTAAATATAAATGCATTTAAATTCTTCATTAAAAGAATTCCTCCCTTTCAGGAGTCGATTTGTCAGTAGATACAGGCTTGACCCTTTCTCTTTCCCTATGGGCTAGATCGCAAGTGCTTGGTCAACTTGGAGAAATAAACGCAGCTTTAAATGATCTACAACTCGCCTTAAAAGAAGGTTTGCCTGATCAATTGCGCCCAGAAATGTACGTTCGAATGGCAGTTTGTTACGATGCATTAGGAGAACAGAATAGGGCAAAAATATCTTTAGCCTTAGCAGAAAAACTTTACGGGAAAAACAAAAAAGCAGAATTTGATAAAGCTGTACAAAGGCTTAAACTTAAGCCTTATGTTGCGAAACCCAGTCGAAAATGTAAGTAACACAATGGCAGGAGCTGTATCCACTTCACTGTCGTGGTAGGATCGCTATCTCTTTCTAACAGTTACAAGTACGCATACGTCAGCTAGTACCAGTTGGACATTTGTCATTTCCATTTTTGCAACGTGTTCGGTGATTTAATTTTACTACCATTGTAACCTGTCGCTCACTGAGCAATGGTTCAAATATGATATAATTTAATAACTAATAACAAAACTTACGCTAACAAAATATTGTTACATTTAAAGTTACAATTATAATTCAGTGTGTGTGGCAAGGTAGCAAACTAAAAATGGCCACCGGTTAATCACCTCCTCCACACGTTTTCTTCCTCGTTCGTTTTGAAGGCTGGATTCCTTCGCCGGAATTTGGCGTCTTCCAGCACCAGTATAGTGGAGACCGGTCCACTTCTAGGTCGACTGTTAGGTCTGCTTCTTTCGACATGTCTGGGACGTTCTTGAGCCTTCGATCTTAGATGTTGCCACGCCCTTCCCCATGAACCATCGCGGCCCGTCGTTTGCGCCATCTCTCTGCAGCCCACCATCTTGCCGACAAACTGACATACAATATTTAATTTTATGAATAACTACTGGAGGGTCCTGTCACACCATTCGATTTAAGTTTAAATACATTTTCGCAGCTATACACAAATGTTAGAGAGAGACAGAGATCCTACCAGTCAGGAGGGATGCATTTTTGGTGGATACACACAAGTTGTCCATTTCGTATATAGAAGTCAATGTTTATTGCTATGTAGGTATGCCAGAATTAACCAATGGTCCCAGTGAAGACTTTAAGCATGCCAGTTCATTAATAGAATTAAAAGAAAATCCTGAAATGGGTAAATACTTTGTTGCTAAAAGTCATATATCAACTGGAGACGCATTGGTAGTCGAGCCACCTAGATCGGCTTGTTTATTACCAGAAAACTTTGGAACACATTGTCATAACTGTCTTCATAGGTATGTATTATTACTAAATAATAATTAAAACACTTGGCACGTGTCTCGGAATCAACCTCTCGGTCATTTATCAGAGATTGGCCCACACATAAATTTAAATATATATATATATATATATATATGTATTTAAATATTATTATTTAGAACAGTTTCACCATTATTATTATTCTGACTGCCAAGCTCGCGGTTTTCTAGATAGATGGCTCTGCATGCGGTTAGTTACCTCTGCAGGCTTCATATCTTTGTGAGATGTTTATCATCCGTTCGCTCAAACTTCTCAGTGCCTCCTAGAGGATTTAATGCACCACACTTATAAGTTCCAATAAGAGCAAAACGCGTATGTGGTTCTGGTTGAGTGGGCCAGTCTCTGATAAATGACCGAGAGGTTGATTCAGAGACTGAAATCTTGTGAAACGTGCCAAGTGTTTTAAATATTATTATTTAAAACAGTTCTGTAAATTAGAAAATGCACAGCTGACTTTGACTCTTTTGTTCCATTTGTTCCCGAGAATTTCATTTTAAAAATTGACAACATGCGTCCTAATTTTTCATACATAACAAAGCAACATTTAAAATAAGTCAATATTTGATTATTATAATGGTCAGAGGACAGACACTTTTTTCAAGTGTCCGGTTTTTTTTTTTTTTGGCTACATACATATAAATAAATAAATATTTCATCTCGGCATATTACCCATTGCTGGGTGTGCCAATCTGCTTCATACACAGATATAGGTAATGATGGAATATTTGTACCATGCGGGCGCTTACCATGCGTCACCTCACGGGCACTCATTGCTGGCGTGGAAAGTGCGCCACAGGGATCAATTTTGTGCCATTAAAATTCGATGTAATTAAATTAAAATTCCAAAAAATACGAACCATATGTCTTGTTTTCAATACTTCTAGTATGTTTGTTATACTAACATAAAATATGTATTTTAAAAATTACACAATTGTAGATTACTTGCCCCGGTGGGTTGTCCAGAATGTGTAGCCGTCGCATTTTGTTCTGTAGAATGTCGAGATACAGCAGTGTCTACTTATCACAAATATGAGTGCAAGATTCTTGACATGTTGATCGGTTCTGGAATGAGTATTCTTTGTCATGTTGCTCTGAGGATGATTACACAAGAAGGATTATCAAAAAGCCTTGAAATATTTAATGACAGGACACTGGATAAAGCACAAATGTTATGTTGCCACGCACATTTAAGAGAACCAAAAGATCATCTTCAAAGAGCTCTAATGGCGTTGTTTCTTCTGAGGTGTCTGCAGAAAACTGGATTCTTTCCAAACAAGAAAGATGATAATACATGTAATTATCTGTTAATGCAAGAGTAACCAATGTCGACTTTCAGTGAATAATACCGAGACAGGGTGATTTTACTGATATGTCTACATTTGTCATTACTGCAATAAATATTTTGTTATTGTACTCCTATAAGCTTAACAGTATGATATTGGTTCAACATTTTTAGTGGCCCTTTCGGATGAAGAATTTAAGGTAGTTGAATTATTATTTTTCAATTTACAAATGTTGCAATTTAATGCTCACGAAATATATGAAACACGACATGCTGCTGGGAATAGATTTAAAACTTCGCAAACTGGATATGTAGGAGTTGGAATATATACAACGGTATCATTACTCAATCATGATTGTTACCCTGGAGTCTTCAGGTAGGTATTGAAAATACAATAACAATATAATATGTTCAAAAGGATGGGTACTCCTCTAATATTTACGGGAAAAAATGGTCAGTTCTTTTGTGAATTTCTATTGTAGGGTGTAATCATAAGGCTTATATGGTCCGCGTATGTTGAAATTTATTGTAAATGGACGTTTCGAGAAGCAATGCCATCTAGTGATTACTTAAATACATTTTTACTTAAGTACCAAAATAAGTACTTTCAAAAATTGCCTGAAGTACTTGATGTTTTGTAGTACTGCATCTAAAATACTTGTACTTAGTACTTAATATCAATAAAATTTATTTAAGTCCATTCAGGGTACTTAAATACTTTTTAAATAGATATTTAAGTACCTATCTCCAAGGTAAAAAGTTTTTTACCTCCCGCTACCCTTGGTAAGGGAGGTATAGAGATCGTGCTAAAAATCATCATCATGTTTTGAGGTCCTCTTTACGCTCTAACTCAAATACTATCATTCAGAAAGTTTTGAAACCATGTATTTCTACCTTATTCTAATATGGAAAAAAGCCATTAGATTTTGGTGGCAATCGGATAACTGGAAATGGCAGTTTACTTGACGCTCAAGATAAGTTTTTCTTCAAAAAATTAAAAATTATTCCATTTTCTACAAGTTTGCTTTAATACATTTTCTATATATTTTATGGATAAATTTATAAAGTAATATAAACATTATATCTCGGAGCTTATGCTTTAAACATATCTCCGTGGTTTCATATAGTTCAGCTCAAATGTATGTGACTGACAGATAAATGTCACTATCAAAAACATAATCATTTCAAATTAATAATAGGAACGTTTTTAATGTAATCAAAACTATTGTATATTCTTCAATTAGCTGAAGATAGGCTTGATCATATAAACCTTATCATTACACCCTACAATAATTCAACGATTGGTCCTTCGATTCCTGTACAATTGTAAATTTATACAAATAAGCAGATGTATCTACATTTTTGAACAGTACTACATATGTTAAAATAACACTTTTAAAATATTACAGATATTTCGTTGATAGAAATATTGTTATAAGAGCTACCAGACCGTTCAAACCAGGTGATATAATTTGTGAAAATTATGGACCAGTATTCACGATGAGAACTTTAGCTCAACGACAAAGATCTTTATTGTCTAGATATTGGTTTAAATGTTCTTGTACAGCATGTATAGATGATTGGCCTCTACTTGAAAAACTAGAAAATACGAACGGACGATTTAGGTACATATAACATTTATGAAAAAGAAATATTGTGCTATATATTTTTCAGATGTGTAACAAAAAATTGCAACTTTCTATTTTCTCAACCATTGCCAACAACAACTACTTGTCCTCGATGTAAGAAAAAAAATTCATTTGAAGAGTCGATTAAAAAAATGGATGTGTGTGTAGAACAATATAAAACTGGATGTACATTATTAGATGCTCAAAAACCAGAAGAAGCAATACCAATTTTAATAAACGCGTTGAATGTGTATCATAGGTAAATATTATTGAAATATGTAATTCTATACATCTGTGGCTTTATGCTAGAACAACTAATGTACAACTTAACATTCTACGCTATTAATGTTGTTATTCAAAAAACATTAATTCAATTTTCATTAGGTTGAACCGAACCTGAACCCGGAACAAAACCGCAAGATTAATTGTGTGAACCAGAACCGCCACGCACTCTTTCGGAAAACAAATTAACCTGAACCGAACCCAGTGTTTGGCGGGTTCGATGCCCTAGTACTTATATTTAGCCGATTGCACAATCTATCTCATTTTGATCAAAAATTGACATTGGTTGTTCTCAGAGCCACATTTAAATACAGACGCAAGATATATTTTCGAGACCACAATTAAATTCTGTGTAAACTACAGAAAAAATCGTTGCCCAAAATTACAATATTGTTGAAATTTGTTTTAATTCATTATTGTAATCAGTATTATTTGACTATAAACAAAATATCCTTTGTTGTTGCAATATAACAATAGAATAATATGTTTGATAAGATATTTCTCTTACTTTTTTCTATTAAATTTTAATAGTAAATCAAAACAATATTGGTGTAAAACGAAGAATATATTATTCTCTATACGATTTGATTGCGTTTTATACTTCATATTCAATAGATATAGAGTTCAGACCAAAGATAAGATGGAAGGACTGTATTGCGGAAGATTTGAGAGAAAAGGAACTGAATGAGAACGACACGCAAAACAGAATGGGTGGAAGAAGAAAATAAAAAATAGCAACTCCTAACGAATGGGATAAAGATGTCAGTATCAAGTGTAATTTGCATAGTTTGTTTATGAAATAATTACTGGAAATTTAGAATCTTTTACTTCTTGTACATAATACACATGATTGACGGAAGGTATTGTGCTGGCCACATCAGATTTTTTAAATTTGCATTAGAGCTTTAATAAGTTATAAGTAAAATAAATTATACTACTGAACGGATATTTTTATAGCATTATTATATTAAAATAATAACTGTGAAGATGTTGATTACAACAATATAACAAAAAATATTTTGATTATAGTTCAAGAATATTGATTACAAGAATGAATCCGACAATTTATCAAATATCTGCGAAAAATCAAATGCTTATAAACACAATTCTGAAATCTTAGTAAGATAATTTTATTTTTCTTTTCTGCCGATAATGAATTTCCCTGATCTACTATTAAAGTAACGGACAATTTTCTGGCATTATTATGATGTTGGAATGCAAAGATAACTATAAAATTGTTGATTACAACAAACGATTTTGATAACTTAATAATAAGAGAATTTCATCAATTAAGTACTGCCCTCAATAGAAAGACCCGTGACGGTTGTTCTTACATTAAGTTACAGGTATACTTACAAAGTTATGTTTCAGTATCGCAAGTGCTCCACATAGAGATACACATTTAGCTCAAGAAGCCCTACGAACGTGCTTTGCCGATACTGGAAACGTCTACCAATGTTTAGTTAAAAACTAACTTGTATTGATTTTTACAAACTTACCGCAGCAGTGTCTGTAACTTGTAATAAATACGAAATGCAATATTTTCAAGAACAGAATTTTATTACTCTCAATTATTAATTACACCAAATTTACAAATATTTATAAATTAATAAATTAATTCATACAAACAAAATGAATCTGAATTCAAACATCAGGTAAATAATAGTACAAAAACAATTCATTTAATAAAAATGAGATTGTCCTTTAAAGCTCAATAGTACAAAAGAGATTAATCCCTAAATCATCTTATCAATAAAACCAATCAATCAAACGAATTGTACACCGTGGTCCATTTAATGTCAAAAGAAAACTCAGCTTCGAGAGTCATCAAATAGACTTGAAAAATTAAATTTCAAAAAAATAATAATAAATAATATCCCAAATAACACCATAATTTTGCAGCAAAAAGGGAAATACCGAACCGTGAGAGCATAATCCCATTCTTTTCAAAAATTTTACGAATTTTTTTGGTTGCAGTTTTGTAATGTTCAAACATTTTGCGCCCCTTATTGTTTTTAAAAGATCAGGCAAAAATTAGGTGTTGAAATCCAAGTTTTTTTTGTCCAACGACCGCCAAAGTGTTGATAATCAGGCGGCCGTTGATTTTGCAGAATTTTTTGTTTCTTAGTTACAAAGGAAGGTTCTTATTTCTGCAGCCAGACATAAGGTCTTAAGACACTTCATCATCAACGTTGCAAGTACAAAACATGAAAATAACATATTTGATCATTAAAACCTTGCAATACCATTTTTTTATACTGAATGAATCAAACGACATGGATTGTGATTGCAAGTTTGTAGAAAACAAGACACGCTGCAAGATTTCATCTACACGATCCCGAACTGGGAATATTTTAATATTTTACACATATAAATGACTTGTATCCAAGGTCTATTAAAAATATATAAAAGTACCAAAAATGCTTTCCCAATGTTCCCACGATAGTATGTCAACAAAATCTTGCATTTTGTCCCAATAAGAAAACGCAAACAATCACTAAGAACAAAAAACCCGAATCACAGTCCATGTGTTACAAGTTTGTTAACAAATCAACAACTCGTAAACAATGAACAAAATTATCAGGTGATGAAATGCCTTTTGTCTGCTAGATTATAATACGACTCACGCACTAAAAAGATGGTTTCTTGTTAAAATAAGTTGTTTGGTTATTATTTAAGTGTTGCAGATGTTAAGCGTGAAGCCTAAGCCGTGCTCTCCGTGGTGGTGTTTTGCACTGGCTGGCTTTCCTGGACAACAAAAAAATACACATTATTCAATACCCAAATCAATAACTCAGTCATCATGTTTTAGCAACTGGTTACGGTAATATTATGTAGAGAATATGACATGTTTTCCGCCAATTAACATTACATTTCATCACAGCCATGATAAAAAAAACAAAGAAATTAATATTTATAATCGTTACTAAGAGATTTGTTTTCTTTATTTACATTACAACATTGACAGTTAATTTTGGTTATAAAGTAATAACAATAATTCAAACTCCGAAATATTAAATAAAACTCGTAAGTACCATGTTTTAATACAATATGAATATGTATCCGGTTCCTCGAATATCCGATGTTCGGGTATTGAAGCGGATATCCGTAAATTTAATTCGGATTTGGATCCGGATTCGATGTTTTGTTTACGGATCCGGATCCAAATTTTAATTTTGGTTCCGATTAATCATTTTGAATGTGAAGGCAAACCCCTCTAAAATAACCAGATAGTTTGTGCAAATGTAAAAGAAAATATAAATTTGTGTAACATATTAATATGGCATACTCATATTTGAATTTAAGATCCAATACTAAAATCTGTTTTCAAGATCGATATTCGAATGCAGATTTCGATCCAAAATCCGATAAAATAAATATTTATTTACAGTTAAATCAGTAGTTATTATTTCAAATTTTGTATGTCTATAAAATATTTATAATTATAAATTTACTAAAGCTACTACATCCATCTTTTGCATTTTAGGTTGAAGTATATAGCTATATGAATAATTTGTATGATTATATGTGTGACTATCAAAAATTGAGCGGTAAAACCGATGTAAAGAAGTTATTTTGAATGCTTCTGCAGCAGTTATGACACTCAAGCATCCTAGGTATATTAATAGCTATAACCAACCGAATATGTTGCCATACAAAAAAGATTTTTACTTGGCAAATCAATTGGATTTTTAACCAGTTGCTAAAAATTAACCACTAAGGATGGTTTTCACCAACAACAGTTAAATCTATTATTGATAGATGGATATACTGATCATTTTTGTATTTTATCTTTGATCAATTTACCATAATTTTACAATTATTGTTTTAATTATTGCATTTGGCATTGACATCTGTCAATTCATTCTAATAAAATATTTAAAAAGGCAAAAAGGGATGTGGAAAAGAACAGGAAAAAGATGGAAAGATGTAAGAACTAAATGAACGATAAAAAAAGATTGATTTTTGAACCAAAGAAGTTAAAGAGAACTTTTATTACATTTGTTTTGGATGCGACAAATAAAACGTTAAATAGTACATTAAAACACAAGTATCATAAGGCAATCTGTTAACGTACGAGTCCAAGTTTGGAAAACGAGCCGCTAGGCGAGTTTTACAAAGGACGAGTGCGTCAACAGGCCTTATGATACGTGTTTTTTATACTATTTTTTCTATTGAGGTAATTTTACGATTAAATTTATTTAAATTGCGACGTCAAATTATGACTAGGTATTTTTTTGTTAGTTATGTTTATTTTGGTAACGTTTCTCGCTAACAATTGAAATTTCAAATTTTGTCAACTATTGATTAATTAGTGTATTGCAAGGTGTATTGTATTTATGATTCAAGGTCTGATTCTGGTTGTGAAATTAATATTATATATCTTTCTAGTCCTATCAACTAAAGAAAGTATAAAAATCCATAATTAAAAGTAATATGTTGATATATTATCAACAACTTACCATTTTGAGGTTACCTGTCATCTGTCAGTTATAAAAGCATGACTACCAACTCTAGAACATGAAAGGCGCCAAAAATAGTACGCTTATAGATCTTCTAAACGTCGTGTTTGAAGTACAAAACAGTGCGTTTATAGAAACATAAGAACACCGAAATAGAAAAACTAAATTATATATTTTTTTCTGTTACTGAAACCAGGGAAACAAGATAACGGTCCCGATAAATATTTAACCCCAGATATTTCGTCGGTTACTGAGTTGATAGACTTAACTGTAGTTCGTGAAAATGAAATATGCAGTTTAGCAGATTGTTAAATTTAACAAGAGAACAAATTGTTTAACTGTCGTTGGTGATAACCATCCTAAGTTGCAGAATATGACCAAATATAAATATAAATTTGAGATTTTAGCAAAAAAAAGTTAATACTGTAGTTGAAAATATAATACAATTTAAATATTAGTAATAAAGCAGCATGCAGAAATAAAGCAAAAAAATCTAACTTACTTCAGCCTTGGCTGGCTCTATTGACTCCACAGGCTAAAAATAAAATAAAACAGGAAACTATTATACTAATTTATGAAATGAAATATCTTGATTTATTTCCATAAACCATTTTTATGCAATAATGCAATGAGTGTTATAAAAAAACTAAGCGATTTATAAAGCAAATGCAAATGTCTACCACGTGCAAATGCAAAAAATGCAAATGATCAAAAGTATGAGCAAACTAAATATGTATATGATTTCATCAATATGTAGGTATATTTGTGTATTTGATTGTAAAACTGACCTTGGAATCATTCTGGTCGGACTGCGAAGTGCGACTCTGCCTCGGTTGGCGGGGCATGCGTCTGCGGAAACGCATGCGGGGCGGGCCGCGAGGACCAGACTCCTCACCGCCGCTGGTCTCTGTGCCGCCCCCCTGTCCATCCTGAGAGCGAGGTCTACGACCGCCGCCACGTCCGCCGCGGAAGTTGCGGCGGAAGAAGCGACGCCCGGAGCCGCGTCCGCGCTGCGGCGCGCCTCCCTCCCCTCCATCAGCTACCTGGTCGCCGTCGCCACCCATTGGTGGGCCAGAGCGCCCCCCGCGAGAATAGTAGCCTCCGTAGCCGCCACGGCCTCGACGGGGGCGGTAACGGCGCAGCGGGGCTTGGCCGCCTTGGCCACCTTCGCCAGCCTCACCAGACCCGTCGCCTTTGCCCTCTCCGGACTCATACCCATCCTGGCCTTCCCTGGGTCTGCGGCTGCCTCTGCCGCCGACTCCGCGTCCTCCCCGCGGATAGTACCACTGGCGGTATCCTCGGCGGCGATCGGCCGCGTACGGCGAGCCTCGAACGGCTTCACCGTTCGGCCCGGTTACATTGGCCGCTTCATTGCCCTTCTCCCCAACCACCACGCTGAACTCAACCACCTCGCCGTCGCCTACCGAGCGAACTGCTTTTTTGGGGTTGTTCTTTATGATGGCTGACTGTAACAATTCAACAAACTCGTCATCCACCGTCCTTCAACCCTTTTCCCTATCTATCTACTATGACAACTTGGAAAACCTGTTCCCCAATTGCTCACTACAACAAGGGAATCTTTTTCCCACAGTTGAAACAGTGAACACCCGGAGGTATTGTGCTCTTGCATGCTTATGACTCAGGCGCCCTCTATAAAATCAAGGGCGGATCTAAGGAGCATGCCTCATATTTATATTTATTGCTATTTGATAAATAATTATTGATAATAAATACCAGTTCAACAATTTAATACAAAGAAACAATACTTACTTGGTGTACAAATACGTCTTCCTTGGTGTCATTTCTGAAATGTGAAAAATCAATAAATTAAGACATAATCACATACAAATTTATAAATATTATTTTTAAAAGGCAGAAAGAATAAGATAAAATGACCTTGTGTATATCTAAGTCATTTTTTAAAAATAATTAGACGAGTATCTAAGCGAAGTTGGACACTATAATATGTTTAGCACGAATAGGTCAGACGGGAGGTCATTGATCTAATCATGTAGTATATATAGAGCTTGCTAAGCGTCTATACATCACCATAAGCTAGATTCAGCCCACAGTAACAACCAGGAAAAGCGTTGCGAAAGCGAAATGGCTTTAGCAACAATTTTTATTTATGGAAAACTAAATAAGTTTGTCAAAAACTTGTCAGGATAGATATATGTAAATATAGATAAAATGATGGTATATAAACACGACAGAATATAAATAATTTCAAAATATAAATAAGTAGAAATAATATACCTGTTGATAAACCCGTAGCCACTCTTGACGTTGAACCATTTTACGGTGCCGGAAACCTTACTAGCTGAAATTAAATAGAACACGTAATAAAATAAAGCCAATAAGTTTGATCAATGTAAAATATAAGTTTCGAAAAACTGAAAACATAGTTATCAAAAAAGTTAATTTTGTTAACTAAACATAGATAAGTGATAACAAAACGGACTATTCCTCATAAAACTGAAGATATAAAATCGCGCTGTAATAAATATAAATTTAGAGAAATCTTAATTGAATATTTCATAGCGTTAAATTAAAACATACAGTACATTCATACATATACAAGAAAGAGCAGGAATTATTAAAATATTATAGAAATCCAAGGTCGTAGATAAATATTTATACTTTTTTAAACTACCTACGACTTATAGTCTTTCATGGTAGATATTTTACCAAAAATACAAAAATGATTTGAAGCCTACAGTGAACATTTATTTGGAGCATTTAAACATGCATCTAATTAATCAGAACGAAGATCGACAATGCATATGAGATTATGTGAAGCCAAGCAATACATGTAAATCATTTATAATTTGCTCACGAAATTTAAATTTAGGAATAATGGAGGGAGACCACATGCATTTTTCATAGCGTGCACCTGGCTTTATAAACAAGACAAACGAATGACCAACAATAAAAATTTTGATAAATAAAATATGGAGGGAATAAATACATCAAAATATTAATCACTACATTCAAAATATACATGTACAAAGAAATTCAAATTGATGTAAATTATACGACGCCAGCCATGTGCTCCAGCACTAAGATGGACGCCGGGCTGTACAATTCAGTCACTGTTTGTTTATACATCAAATTCTAATGAAAATATAGATTACTTACCGATGACTTGCTTTTGCACGGTCGCCTTGGGTTGTTCTGGCGCCTGTTCCGGTTCAGCCATGGTGTTAAGGGCCGGTGGGAAGATGTTATTCACTCCTCTACCTCTCCGAGATGTTAACTTCCTTCCTGCTTATACAGTTGTTGAACAGTCGGACGATGCTCAATCCTTTACAAGCCGAACATTATAATTTTGGTACAAACTACGACATACATTTATTTTATGTTTTCGTTATACATATGGGAAAATGTAATAACGTACGTCCATTCTTTATCTTTAAATTGGTATTGACGCATGCCTACTAAACACCGTTTCTAAGGACGGGATTGGTCAACATATCGAAGTAATTGATACGCTCATGGCAATGGAATGTCTCTTTTCATTAATTTCTGTCCGTATATGAATTATAAAAATTTATAAATTTTCTATAAGGTTTGTATGCAACAACTGTTCATATTCTACTTTCGGCTGAAAAGATTACATACTACTCTATCTTACGCCGGAAGGGAGTTCGGTAAGGTTAAAATAAATATATCATTACGGCATATTACCCATTACTGGGTGCGCCAATCTGCTTTGTACGGTCGCTTACCCTCATAGCTGGCGCGGAGAGTGCACCACCCGATTCGCGACTCATAATATAATTTGCAAAATAACACGCTTTAAAGTTTAAACTATACTTTTGATTCTTCGAAAAATGCTAGATTAAAATATTGATGAAATTTCCTTCTTATACTCAATACTATTAGATTATAATTAAAATCGTTTCTTGCAATCAACAATTTTACAGTTATAGTTTGCAATATAATAATTATTTCACCTAATATTTCAAAATTGTTAATCATAAGCATTTGATTCTTCGCACAATGCTAGTATTTAAATTTCGGATTCATTCTTGTAATCAATATTTTTGAGTTATAATCAAAAATCCGATACTCAGATTCGGATGTAAGTTTTACAGAATTTTTCTTTACGAATGAAAGCATTTTATAAAATTTTATTATTTATGGAGCGGCCCTGCGGCCCAAGGGTTAAAATAAGAAAATTTTCTAATATTGTTGATAGTAAATTACAATAATACAATTCAATAATTTATTTAGAAAAAATAATATTGTTGAAATTAAAGTTTATTATCAATAAGATTATAATAATCCCAGTATGTTATTTTCATTATGTATCTGCAAGCATGATCATATAAATATAATTCCAATAATATCACAAACATTTATAAAATGTAATTATATCATTGTTAATTATTAAATTAACAATGAAGTATTTCAATAAAAAACGTATGTCATGCTAACGTCGCATAACAAACAACACCAATCTTTCTCAACAAAGATTTTGTACATTAACTAAAACAGCTGTAATTTATATTACTATACAATGTCTTAAAATCGTTGAAAAAACTTAATAAAACTATGAAATGATTCACATTGAGTAGATTACAAATCATAGAAATTGTTATACAAATGAATTCCAGACACACGCAGATTATTAGTACTATAACTAGTTACGACGTCTAGCTTTTATCATGGGCCTTTGTTTTGGGGCTGTAGATCCTGAACCTATATTAAACATGCCAGTTGATGGCGCAGCAGCGTTAAATTGTCCAGCCACCGGATTACCAAACGCCGGAGCAGGACTAGCATTGAAGTTCGACGGTGCCGCAGATCCAAAATTAATATTAGGCGTGTTTGTATTAGTAGAAAAATTAAAACCGCTTTGCTTTGGTGTTTGGCTACCAGCTCCAAACTGGAAAGCATTCGAAGGTCCTGGCGCGGCAACAGCAGCAGCTTGAGCTGCACCACCAAACGTGAAGACTCCGCCGGATGGGTTAGCTGCTTGAGCAGTATTACTGTTATTAAATCCATTACCAAATGAAGTATTTGTAGTTGGTCCAAACGTATTATTATTATTTGAATTAGTTCCGCCAAAAACATTGTTATTATTCATTCCAAACCCAGCTCCCTGAGCGGGAGCTGCAGTACCAAAAGTACTTGGTTGTGGTTGTTGAACCGTCGATCCAAATACATTTGATGGCGTGGAAGAACCAAACGCATTATTATTATTTGCGCCGAAAACTGATCCCGAACTTCCTGGTACAAAACTTGTAGGATTCCCAAAAACAGCAGCTTGAGGCGCGCTTGGTTGTCCGAAGCTTTGAGCAGTAGTCGTTGGTGTCCCAAACCCAGAAGTTTTATTCCCACCGAATAAATTTGAAGGTGTAGTTGTTGTTGATCCAAACATAGTTACAGCCGTTGTAGTTGCAGTAGTTGTTGATCCAAATGCAAAAGGTTTTGTTGAAGTCGTCGGTCCAAACGAAAAACTACTTGTGGTAGTTGCATTATTTTGAGTAGTTGTAGGCGCTCCAAATCCAAACGAATTGGAATTTGGTGTTCCCGTTCCAAAACCGGTACTTTGAGCCGTACTTGGAGCTACAAATGCTCCAAAACTTGGAGGATTTTCAGCTGTTTTTGGAGCGCTAAACGCCGAGGGATTACTTCCAAACATGCCAGCATTCGTTGTTGTGCTCGCAAATGTTCCGCTATTTAAAGTAGGTCCAGGCGCGCCAAAAGTAGTTACTGGTGCGCCAAAAGTAGAACTACTTAAAGTAGTTGCTGGTGCACCAAAAGTTGAACTACTTAAAGTAGTTGTCGGCGCGCCGAAAGTACTACTTGCAGTAGTAGTTGGAGCTCCAAACATTGTACTACTAACAGTTTTGTTTGGTGCTCCGAAAGTATGAGCACTTGTAGTAGGATTTGGAGCACCAAAACCCGCTGAAGATGTTGAAGATGTAACGGGAGGCGATCCTCCAAAAGCAAAACTCCCTGGTTTAGTTGCACCAAACATGGGTTTGGATGGTTCAGATTTCGCAGGAGTTGCCGTTTTTCCAAGATCAAACTTAAAACCACCCGTTTTCGGCGGACTTTGAACAGTAGATTGTGTAGAACCAAACGAAAAATTAGAAGTTGTTTTTGGTTCAGGTTTAGGCCCAAAACTGAACAAACTCCCAGCGGAAGAATTAGTTGGTAATAATTGATTAGTTGTTGTACTCGGCGTTGAAATTGTAGTAAATGCTGAAGAAATCGCAGACTTAGCCCCAAACGAAATAGGCGATCCAAAAGTAATTGATCCAGTTGTTGAAGCTGTTGTTGTAATCGAAGAAAACTGAAAACCAGCAGTTGTTACTGGCAAAGATTTTTTCACGTCTTCTTTGGAAGAAACCAAACTGCCAAACGCTGGTGGTTTTGCGGTATTCGCGCCAAAATTAAAGTTTGGTGCACCAAAATTGATATTTGTTGAATCTGATTTTTCAATACTACTTGTAACAACATTCACTGAATCGGTTGTTGTTGTAACTGAATTAGCTTTGCTGTTTAAGGGAGCAACTGCACCAAATAAAACAGTCGATACTGAAGTTGAAACTGCAGAATATGTTACAGGGTTTGAAGCAGTTCCAAACGATATTGGGGACGAAAAATTGACCGACATAATCGGCACGCAAGATGTTATAGTATTTGTTAAATTGGAAGCGGGAATCGGAACAGAAGCTGAAGTCAAATTAACAGTTTTAATTTCATCAACGGTTGTTGATTTTGCAGCTTCTGAATTAGGAATAGCGAATGTAACATGCTTGTCATGCTTTGCCTTATTTTTCGGCGATAAAATCGAAATAACTTCTTTACTAATAACATCAGATCCATCCACATTGTCCTCAGTTTTCTTCTTCAACGCAGACAGCGTCATGTCTGGTAGAGGAATAATCTCCGGTTCTTGTCCCGCTAACGCTGATAACATCACCGATAATTTATTTTCCTTCATTATCTCCAACGGAGCTTCGCTGAAAATTGATTTCGTCGGGAAGTCAGCAGTTTTTGCAAACTGGAGAGTGGAGTTTTCTTCGTCAATGTCTCTTGTAGTTCGGAATTCATGCGGTTTTTTGCGTTGTCGGGAATCGTTAAAAAGTTGTTGGACGTCTAATAATCCGCTTCCAGGTTCGTGTTCGGTTTGCGCTGCTGTTGAAGTTGTTTTTTGGGAGGATTTTTTGGTATCTTGTGATGATTTTGAGCTGTTTGTGACTGTGGTTTGTGTTTCTCTGGATATTAATTCTCCGTTTGACATTCGTCGTTGTTTATTTGTCTCCGGTGTATTCACTGAAATTAATTTTACAATTAAAATGGAAATTTATTCGAATTGATATAAAAAAAAATCTGATGTGACCAACACAGTACCTCCCGCCATTTATCTATGTATATAATTTTTATATTACTTTATAAATTTATCCATACAATATATAGAAAAAGTATTAAAGCAAACTTGTACAAAATGGAATAATCTTTAATTTTTATAACAACATATTGAGAAAAAATTATATTTAAAGGTATCCGATTGCCACCAAAATCTAATTAGTTCTTTCCATATTAGAATAAGGTAGAAATACATGGTTTCAAAACTTTCTGAATGATAGTATTTGAGTTAGAGCTTAAACAGGATCCACACACACACACACATACACACAGACATCGTGAAAATGTTAAAAATGGATTCTAAGGACCTTAAAACGTGGTCATTTACCAAAATTTCGATATGTGATGTTAAAACTGTTTCTCATGTCTTCAAACCGTTTAAATTGCACATTTCTAAGCGAAAAACGTTACTTGAGTGTTTTACAGTAACTTCCACGGTACTTTAGCTGCGCCGGCGAGGGCACCACGGAGCAAAACCTTGTAATTTTGTCAAATTAGGTCCTAATCAATCGATTTCCATCGAAACCATACGTAGAATATGTGTAAAAGTTCTTACAAATCGTTCGTTTCAGACCGTGAAACGGCCAAATATGATGTAAAAACTGTTTCTCATGTCTCCAAATCGCTTACAAAGTATCTTTCTTAGTTATCTTTTTGTGTGTTTTACAGTAACTTCCACGACACTTTAGCTGCGCCGGCGAGGGCACCATGGAGGGCCCCCAAAACCTTGTATTCACATCTAAGGACGTGCAGGAAAGAAGTCATCAAGAAACCGATATTTTTATTATTTTATTAACCGAACAAAACTTTTTTAAGATTCTAATAAGAATGGGATTTTTATTTTGTGTAATGAATAAAAATAAAACATTTTTACAGATATGGAAAATTAATTTACATTTCCTTCCTGAATGATTGTATTAATAGGTTAAACTAATCGATATTTGAATCCATTTTAAAAATGACGTTCCCGATTTCAAAATTACCAAATATTACACAATTATTTGTACTTAACATTTCTTCTACACACAAATTTATAATTTCAAATTCATTCTTTCAATTCATTACTGAGATTGACGGTATTTCTGAAGGGTATATATTTTAGATATTTAATTAATAATACAATAAGAAATATTAAATGTCCATCATCGTAAAAAACTAGGGACCTCTTTTAGGTAAAAAGTTATTGAAAATTTAGTTACAGAATAATATTTACCTGATGATTTTCGTTTTTGTCCTTGCTGTAGTCGCATTAATCTACTGGAACTTAACGAGCTTTCAATTTCATTTACTACACATATTCTTTTAGGTGCACTATTCAACGGCGTCGTGGAACTTTCTTTAGGTTTAGGAGGAGTATCCTCCCTCATACGTTTACCATCTTTATTTACATGAATGGAATTACTGGTTGAAGAACTCACTGAATTCTTTCTTTGTCGTTTAGATATATCATCCAGATCATCCTAAAAAGAAATATATATTAAAAGTTCATTACTTTCAAACAGGGACCTGAACCGAAATTTATTTACATAAATCACAAAACGATGTTTATATTTATTACATTTAATATGAATTTACCATTTTTAATTTATATTTAATAGACCTGAATCGAATCTGAATTTAAATATGTTTAAATTCGGTTAAAGTTTGTTGACCTTGACAAATAAAGGTTCGGTTTGGGTTAAGTTTTCATATAAAAATACTTACATTAGTATGAATTCTTTTTCTGGAAATTTCTTTCAATGCCTCTAAAACGCTTTTAGTATTAATTTCCGTGTCATTTTGACGATTTCCATTGTCAACATTATTTTGTACAAAACTGTCGCGTAGGACAGTATTTGCATGTTCTATAGTAAAAGGGACAGGATCTACAATCAAATATAATAAATATTTGTACATTATTACAAAAAAATATCTTACCAGGAGGAGCTATTCTTACGGTGCATCTTCGCGAAGTGCGCCCCAAAATCGGAAGTTCCCTTTTATACAACTGGACTATTGGAAATTGTCCAGGACTTCCATATTTACTCTGATGGGTGGCTGTTTGACTTCCAGATAATTCATTGTGGTATTGCACAACCCTGCTTGCTAATCCAGGACTTTTGGAATCTGTGTAGGTCCTGAAAAATGGATTATTAGCACATACAGTCCATTAGTAAAATAATAGAATCAAACCCCAAATTTACGTTGAACCTTGTTGAGGCTAATAACGGCCCCGTAACAGTTTGTATCGTGGGTTTGGGTGGTGTGTCATTATTATCTGTCTTCGGCGAGAATGATGACAAAGAATACCTGGGACTTCGACTCGATGTGCTGTGGAATACT
The DNA here is from genome assembly GCA_951394225.1 of Harpalus rufipes. Classification (NCBI taxonomy): domain Eukaryota; kingdom Metazoa; phylum Arthropoda; class Insecta; order Coleoptera; family Carabidae; genus Harpalus; species Harpalus rufipes. Next base: position 37,347,633 of record OX596286.1, read on the forward strand.
GAATTCCGTGTCGGGTTTGTTGGTGATGAACTGTTTTTCTGCCAAGGCGATGTTCTCGTTAAAGGTGTGGAGGTCTGTCTGGACTGTATTAACTTTCTAGAATTAAATGCTCCATTGCTCGACCCGCTACTTATTGGAGATAATACATTTCCACTTTTGTTAAAACGTGATAATTCAAAACTTGAAGTTTGCTTATTAATACTATTCATTGTTGGCGTATATTCAAAACTCGTAATACTTTCTTCACTTTCAAATATTGCGGTATATAAATTTCTAACCTTTAAATATAAATACTTCAGTTTGCTGATGGCGTGACGTTCTACTCTCGTAGAAAAATCAAAATCATAGAAAATAATAATAAACACAATAAATAGTACAAAAAAATAAAACCAAGAGGCAGTTAACGTAGCTATAAATATAGAAATCAAACACAATAGCAAAATTTTAAACGCTTCCCACATTTCTATGTTGCCCCAACCATGTTTGATGCACAGTAGCCATATCCCAAGGGTGAACTGACGTATTTCACTTAACTGCTGGTAGATTACGCTACACGTTACCCCACAACCACAGAAAAGATATTTACAGAAGTTCCACTCTCAGCACCTAACACCACTGTAGTCAAATGGGAGCAGGCGCTAGCAGTGTTGCCATACGTCGGAAAGCGAAATACCCTACTTGCGCCCTCAAAATTACCGTACACTAGTTAGGGCATAATGCTTATACATCGCCCTGTTCATTTCTTGTTTCGTTCAGTACTTATTCCGATTCAATAAATAATTTTCATGTATAGTTTGTACTCCGGAGTCTTCCCAACATCCTCCTCCCCACAACACACACACATATAACACACATACACAGACAGACATCATCGTAAAAATATTAAAATCGGATTGTAGGGACCTTAAAACATGCTTAATCATTAAAATCTGGATATGCGATTTTTAGCATGAATCTTTTAGCGAGAGGTAAAAAATGGTTTTTTAACAAAACGTTAACAAACATGGATTTTTTCATGTGAAATACACAAAATTGTTTTTCACTTCTGTTCCGTTAAAATTATTATAGTTAAACGTTGTACACATTTGCAATGTTTTAAGCAGTGATGATATATTTCAATCACAAAAAATAACAAATATATATCATTCTTTATAAGTTTAGATAAATCCAAAACGTGTTGTGCCTGACTTTCAGGTTTGGGAATGATCAGGAGTTCTACTATTATCATCTGATATAATCATTATCGACAATGGCGTATATAGATATATTTAATTGAATTTTAGTTTTATTGCTTGTTTCTGTTGGTTTGTAAATTAAATAATTGTAAATAAATCATATTAAACACATAATATCATCCACCTATCAAATTTGAATTTTGAAATTTTTCCCAAGTCGCTAAGAAACTATAAAAAATATTGCCAAAGTTGGATAACAAAAATAATGAGAGACGAGCAAATATAAGTACAAAATTTTTAAGAAATAAATAAAAAATATTAATATGTCATTTATGTACTCCAAAAATGGTCATACATTTATTTTATATATATAAAAACACCTTATCTAATTTTTATTTCCGTGAAAAAGCTCCAAAAGAGCTTTTACAGGTGACAATAATCCTGAAACGAGTTTCATGCTGCCATCTTGTATGGCGCCAGTAAACCATGAGACGTCAGTTTTGGAAAATTTGAGACAAAAAACATTCAATCATCATATATTTGTATAAAATAAGGTCAGACATCAAATATTTATACTTTATCTGTATTATTTTCGAGATGAAGTCCTAAATAAGCTTTTTTAGCTATCATTAAGTTCTGAAACGAGACTCATGCTGCCATCTATCCAGGCGTCGTCGAACTATCAAACGTCAAAATTGAAAATGTTAAAACGTCTTTTGAAGAAATTAATACTTTCAGTTCTATTTAAATTAATACAGAGCAATTCGTCAGAATATTTTTATTTCTTTGTAAATCCTTCATATTGTTGTTAAAAACATTGTGCTTACACTTCTTATTCTCCCATTATTTATCTAATATTGGCAACATTGTTCTTAACAATCTGAAAAATATTTCATCTAAATTTTGATTGGACAACTGAAATGCTTTGTTGAATCTAATTGGTCAATCGATTTGTCGATTTTATTGATTTTCTCCTATTTACACGATACAACAACGTACTTTGTTACAACAAAACATTAAAAAATAGTTCATATTTATCATCATAGATTGCAGTAGTAATCTCGTTTTGGATAAACAAATTTGAGAAAATCCATTTTCTGACTAAACTAACGACTTTTCGACAAATATTGTTATATAAAAATTGTTTATAATTAAAAATGAAGGCGAGTTTTGTTGAAGCTTTTTTTTATTTTCGCTTTTGTTTCAGAGATAATGAGTAGAACTAAAATTTGTTTATTACATGTGGGGAAAATTTTATACAACGAAATTTTCTAAATAAACTTCTATTATTTTTTAATTTTAAATATGTTTTAGCTAATAATTTATTTTATTCATATTTTGTTTTTGAGAAATTGATTTAGTTATGTATGCATTTAAAAATCTACAGATAAAAACTAAACAAATAGAATTAATATATTAATAACTAAAATATACTATTTTGAGTTAATTTTATTTGAAACTTTTTTCGATTTAATGCCTTAGTTGTGTGATATTAATTTCTGAAAATACATATATAAATATTAACAAATGTCAGTGATTGTTTATAATTTTATGCAATAGATGGCTATACTGATATTGTATTGGATTTATTGATAAATAAAATGTTAATTATTGGCTTTATTATTTATTTTTTAAAAAAGTTTATTTGAAGAAAATTATTTAGAATTAAATGTTCCATTATACTATGTCAATATTTATTAATTATATTACAATTTCTGTTAACATAAAATTTTAAAATTTGGAAATTAAGGTGCCGAGATATATTCCTTAATAAAAAAAAAATATTTTGCTAAAATATATTATAAATTATAACATATTATATATTTTTAAATGTTACCTGTTTATGTACTTTCTTATATACATATCCCAATTTTTTTTTTTTGCTTTACTAGTCCATTTTCTATAAATAAATTCGAAAAAATATTTATCAGTATTTGTAAAGGTCAATGAACTTATGATTATCAAATAATTAATTTAAAAATGCATCAGTCAAAATATTTTAACAAAAATTTAAACACATGTAGTTTTAATCAAGGAATCCGTTTTTGGCAAAATTAGCAGTATATGAAACCCTTAAATGGGTAGATATTCTCCATCCAAAACTGGGTGGAGTTATTCAATTTTCGACAACCAAAGAAGGAATATTCTTATGTTCATTTGATTTTAGTATTAATTTTAATAATTTATTTAAAAATCGTATGTTCTATATTGTGGCCAAAAGTTCAAGAGATGTCGCTACCAATACAAAATAGAGTCTTTTTGGATTTTTTTCTCAAATTTCAAAAAGAAATTTCAAAATTTAACTTTAAAAAAGTTTATATTTATTAATATTATTGCCAAATATAAATTATTAGTATTTATAATCATCATATAAATGAAATACATATATTTGTTAATTAACTTGACGTTTAGATCAAAATGGGTGTGATTCATGTTTTGTTTAAACATTTGCAAGTGATGTCAGTTGTATAAATAGACTTTAAGGACCTTTTTAACAAAGTATATTAAGGGTAATGATAAAATAAAATCCTCAAATATGTATTTAGTGTTTTAGTTTACTTGTAAATATAATATTAACATTAACTGTATAAATTCATATAAACGATAATACCAAACTGACAAGTATTGATGTTTGTGTTATAAATTTATTTGGACAAAATTTCGCCTGTGTTTGTGTGTTTGATGTGTGTTGAAAAAAGCAGGGACGAAATATCAACAGCACCTTGGATTTTGCCCAAAATTTCGACAATACAAGGAAGGTAGGTTATGAAAATAAGTAGGTCACTTGATTTTTGGCAAACTGAAAGAGTTTAGACAAAAAATTTATTAGGAAGAGTTGTTTATCTTTTAATTTGAAATAGGGTTTATTTACAACTTTTTTTAAAATTTTGACATTTTTTATTTTGACAACAAATTTTATGAGCATTTTGTAAATAAAGCTTCGTAAAAATTTAACCACTGGTTAAAATGAATTAATTTTTATGTATCACATGCAGAAATCTTCAAGGATATTTGTTACAATTTTTGACAAATGTTAAAAAAAATAATCATTTTTTAAATATCGTTTAGTGAAATTGTAATCACCGGTTAAAATTAATTAATTTTAACACAAGTGCCCATGAGGTGACGCCTGGTAAGCGCTCGCACGGTACAAATATTTCATCCTTACCGATATCTATGTACAAAGCAGATTGGCACACCCAGTAATGGGTAATATGCCGCGATTTTATATTTAGACAAACCGCCCTAGAATTTAATTTTGAACATTTGGACCGTATTATTTAAAAACACCGTTATAAAAGAGCCCCCGCTTCCTAAACGGTTCATTAAAATAATATTGACCTTGTCCATATGACAAAAAATGTTCAAAATCAAATTCTAGGGGGGTTTGTCAAGAAACTTTATTCGATTTGCCGACTTTTCAAATGTCGGGCTGTGAGCCGTGGACGCATATTTAATAATGTGTAACACGAATTCGCCCCCTGTTGTAAATAATGGCTTGGAAACAATTTTAATTTTTAATATTAATGTTTCTAATTCCAATTACATAATTTTAAAATTAATGTCTTTCATTGTACTAATATATTTTTTTAAAATAAATTGTTGTTCGTTTCATTGTTACAGAGTAAACGCATATTTAATAATATATAACATGAATTCGTCCCCGGTTGTAAAAAATGGGTTGGAAACAATTTTAACTTTTAAAATTCTAATTATATACATATATTTTTAAATAAATTATTGTTTGTTTCATTGTTATTGATTTATTTAACTAAGCATTTATATCTTTAGAAATAGAAACTATATAATTAAAAGATTAATACATAATTTATTAAAATGTAATATTTTGAGCAAATTATATTTGAAACTTTTTTCGATTTAGGGCCTCAGTTTTAAGAGAACAATTTTGGAAAATCAATGTTGTAATATTCAACAGTCAGAGATTGTTTATAATTATTGTCAATAGGTGGCTATACCAATATTATATTGGAATTATTGATTCATAAATAATTAAATAACGCCTTTATTTCTCATTTTTTAAAAAAAGTTTATTTGACGAAAGTTACTCAGAATTAAAAGTTACATAATATTATGCGTATATTTACCTCATACGAAATACATTGGTTCATATATAGGATATATGTATTATACATAGTTTATAAACCATATATTACAGCAGCAGTATTGATTTGATATTAACAATTTTGAAAAAAAAAACATTTTCTAGCTAAACTATAAAGATTTCGACTGTCACAATAAAACAAATTTGTTATTACAAATGAAGGGTAGTCTTGTAGAAACTTTTATTTTGGCTTTAATATCAGAATGAATAAAAATAAAAAGCTGTTTATATTTTGCAATTTTTTTTACAAAATAAATTTTGCAACAAACTATTCATTTTTAATATTTTTTTTTAACCGATATTTTATTTTATTTACGTACAGTTCTTATGAAAATATTTTATTTAACTAAATCTTTATATATCCAGAAATAGAAACTATACATATTTAAGATTAATACATAAATAATTGAAACAGAATATTTTGAGCAAATTATATTTGAAATATTTTTCGATTTAATGCCCCAGTTTTAAGAGAACAATTTTTTACCATTTAAACATTCTATGAGCCTAGTAGTATAAATGCTGAGACAAATAAGTATATTACGAATAAATAAAAGACATTTATTTATAAATATATTTATTAGAATTTGTAAATGCATTTAGTATAAAAAAATATTTATATTTATGCTCTTTTGTATATATTATTATATAATATTATCACAAAATAATTTTGAATTAATGTGGTTTAATGCAAAAACAACTAATGTCATTATTTCGTCATTTTTTGTATTAATAATTGAATTAATTTATGTATAAAATAAAAACGAAATTTCTTGTACCATATTGTGTCCATTTAAGAATTAATTGCATTTATTTCATATATAAAATTGTTAGAAAATAGTGCGAAATCTGAATTCATCGCGTAGTCTTTTTTGTAATATTAATTAAATAAGTTTTCTAAGACTAAAAAAGTAGTTCCACATGTTTCAACATCAAACAATAAGTGAACAAGTAACAATCTAAAAATAGAACTTTGGTTTGTGCAAGTCTGTTACACCAAAATGTTGACGCGCGCTGGAAAGCATAAATTCATGATTTTATTCATATATTAAAATCATATGTTCCATATTGTGGCCAAAAGTTCAAGAGATGTCGCTACCAATACAAAATAGTGTCTTTTTTGGAATTTTTCCTCAATTTTCAAAAATAAATTTCAAAATTTAACTTCAAAAAAGTTTATATTTATTGATATTATTGCCAAATATAAATTATCAGCATTTATAATCACCAAATAAATGAAATCAATATATTTGTTAATTAATTTGACGTTTAGATCACAAAATGGTTGTGATTTGTATTTTGTTTAAACATTTCCAAGTAACGTCAGTTGTATAAAAAAGCACTTTAAGGACCTTTTTAACAAAATATATTAAGGGGAATGATAAAATAAGATCGTCAAACATGTATTTAGTGTTTTAGTTTACTTGTAAATATAATATTAACATTAACTGTGTAAATCAAATAAAGGATAATACTAAATGTTATGTTACTGAGAAGTATTCAGTGTTGTGTTATAATTTATCTGGACAAAATTTCGACTATGTTTGTGTGTTTGACGTCTGTTGAAAAAGGCAGGGTCGAAATATCAACGGCACCTTGGATTTTGGTCAAAATTTCGACAATACACGGAAGGTAGGTTATGAAATTAAGTAGGTCACTTGGTTTTTGGTAAACTGAAAGGGTTTGGACTAAAATTTTATTAATATCAATTGTTGCTTCGACATCATAGATTATAAATGTGTTTACTATTTGAAGCAATTTTTGCTCGTTGAATTCATATAAGTAAAAGAACTCTCGTCTGCAGATGAAATATATTTCAAACAGTGACAACTGATGGCAATTTTTTTGAATTATAATGGTTGAAATATATCACTGCACATAGATTTGGGGACGTACTTTCCAAAAGTGATAAATTTTTGTAATAATTTTTTAACCGTTTAAAAACTACGAGCAAAAAACTTCAAATAAATGACTATATTTAGCTACACTATTGTGTTATTCGTAAATAGAAAGGTTATAATTGTTGCAAATTAATGTCAATTGTTAATTCGACATCGTAGATTATAAATATGATTACTATTTGAAGTAATTTTTGCTCGTTGAATTGTTATAAGCAAAAGAACTCTCGTCTGCAGATAGAATATATTTCAAAACATGATAATTGGCGAAGACAATTTTTTTGAGAAAAACTGGATGAAACATATCATGTCATATACATTTTGGGACGTACTTTCTAAAAATGGAAACTTTTTGTATTAAATTATTTACCGTTTAAGAACTACGAGTAAAAAACTTCAAATAAATGACTACATTTAGCTACACTATTGTGTTATTCGTAAATAGAAAGGTTATAATTGTTGCAAATTAATGTCAATTGTTAATTCGACATCGTAGATTATAAATATGATTACTATTTGAAGTAACTTTTGCTCGTTGAATTGTTATAAGCAAAAGAACTCTCGTCTGCAGATAGAATATATTTCAAAACATGATAATTGGTGAAGACAATTTTTTTGAGAAAAACTGGATGAAACATATCATGTCATATACATTTTGGGACGTACTTTCTAAAAATGGAAACTTTTTGTATTAAATTATTTACCGTTTAAGAACTACGAGTAAAAAACTTCAAATAAATGACTACATTTAGCTACACTATTGTGTTATTCGTAAATAGAAAGGTTATAATTGTTGCAAATTAATGTCAATTGTTAATTCGACATCGTGTATTATAAATATGATTACTATTTGAAGTAATTTTTGCTCGTTGAATTGTTATAAGCAAAAGAACTCTCGTCTGCAGATAGAATATATTTCAAAACATGATAATTGGCGAAGACAATTTTTTTGAGAAAAACTGGATGAAACATATCATGTCATATACATTTTGGGACGTACTTTCTAAAAATGGAAACTTTTTGTATTAAATTATTTACCGTTTAAGAACTATGAGTAAAAAACTTCAAATAAATGACTACATTTAGCTACACTATTGTGTTATTCGTAAATAGAAAGGTTATAATTGTTGCAAATTAATGTCAATTGTTAATTCGACATCGTGTATTATAAATATGATTACTATTTGAAGTAATTTTTGCTCGTTGAATTGTTATAAGCAAAAGAACTCTCGTCTGCAGATAGAATATATTTCAAAAGATGATAATTTAAGAAGACAATTTTTTTGAAAAAAACTGGATGAAATATATCATGTCATACACATTTTCGGACGTACTTTCCAAAAATGGAAACTTTTTGTATTAAATTATTTACCGTTTAAGAACTACGAGTAAAAAACTTCAAATAAATGACTACATTTAGCTACACTATTGTGTTATTCGTAAATAGAAAGGTTATAATTGTTGCAAATTAATGTCAATTGTTAATTCGACATCGTGTATTATAAATATGATTACTATTTGAAGTAATTATTGCTCGTTGAATTGTTATAAGCAAAAGAACTCTCGTCTGCAGATAGACTATATTTCAAAACATGATAATTAGTGAAGACAATTTTTTTGAGAAAAACTGGATGAAACATATCTTGTCATATACATTTTGGGACGTACTTTCTAAAAATGGAAACTTTTTGTATTAAATTATTTACCGTTTAAGAACTACGAGTAAAAAACTTCAAATAAATGACTACATTTAGCTACACTATTGTGTTATTCGTAAATAGAAAGGTTATAATTGTTGCAAATTAATGTCAATTGTTAATTCGACATCGTAGATTATAAATATGATTACTATTTGAAGTAATTTTTGCTCGTTGAATTGTTATAAGCAAAAGAACTCTCGTCTGCAGATAGAATATATTTCAAAAGATGATAATTTAAGAAGACAATTTTTTTGAAAAAAACTGGATGAAATATATCATGTCATATACATTTTCGGACGTACTTTCTAAAAATGGAAACTTTTTGTATTAAATTATTTACCGTTTAAGAACTACGAGTAAAAAACTTCAAATAAATGACTACATTTAGCTACACTATTGTGTTATTCGTAAATAGAAAGGTTATAATTGTTGCAAATTAATGTCAATTGTTAATTCGACATCGTGTATTATAAATATGATTACTATTTGAAGTAATTTTTGCTCGTTGAATTGTTATAAGCAAAAGAACTCTCGTCTGCAGATAGAATATATTTCAAAACATGATAATTGGTGAAGACAATTTTTTTGAGAAAAACTGGATGAAACATATCATGTCATATACATTTTGGGACGTACTTTCTAAAAATGGAAACTTTTTGTATTAAATTATTTACCGTTTAAGAACTATGAGTAAAAAACTTCAAATAAATGACTACATTTAGCTACACTATTGTGTTATTCGTAAATAGAAAGGTTATAATTGTTGCAAATTAATGTCAATTGTTAATTCGACATCGTGTATTATAAATATGATTACTACTTAAAGTAATTTTTGCTCGTTGAATTGTTATAAGCAAAAGAACTCTCGTCTGCAGATAGAATATATTTCAAAAGATGATAATTTAAGAAGACAATTTTTTTGAAAAAAACTGGATGAAACATATCATGGCATATACATTTTCGGACGTACTTTCTAAAAATGGAAACTTTTTGTATTAAATTATTTACCGTTTAAGAACTACGAGTAAAAAACTTCAAATAAATGACTACATTTAGCTACACTATTGTGTTATTCGTAAATAGAAAGGTTATAATTGTTGCAAATTAATGTCAATTGTTAATTCGACATCGTGTATTATAAATATGATTACTATTTGAAGTAATTTTTGCTCGTTGAATTGTTATAAGCAAAAGAACTCTCGTCTGCAGATAGAATATATTTCAAAACATGATAATTGGTGAAGACAATTTTTTTGAGAAAAACTGGATGAAACATATCATGTCATATACATTTTGGGACGTACTTTCTAAAAATGGAAACTTTTTGTATTAAATTATTTACCGTTTAAGAACTACGAGTAAAAAACTTCAAATAAATGACTACATTTAGCTACACTATTGTGTTATTCGTAAATAGAAAGGTTATAATTGTTGCAAATTAATGTCAATTGTTAATTCGACATCCTAGATTATAAATATGATTACTATTTGAAGTAATTTTTGCTCGTTGAATTGTTATAAGCAAAAGAACTCTCGTCTGCAGATAGAATATATTTCAAAACATGATAATTGGTGGAGACAATTTTTTCGAGAAAAACTGGATGAAACATATCATGTCATATACATTTTGCGACGTACTTTCTAAAAATGGAAACTTTTTGTATTAAATTATTTACCGTTTAAGAACTATGAGTAAAAAACTTCAAATAAATGACTACATTTAGCTACACTATTGTGTTATTCGTAAATAGAAAGGTTATAATTGTTGCAAATTAATGTCAATTGTTAATTCGACATCGTAGATTATAAATATGATTACTATTTGAAGTAATTTTTGCTGGTTGAATTGTTATAAGCAAAAGAACTCTCGTCTGCAGATAGAATATATTTCAAAACATGATAATTAGTGAAGACAATTTTTTCGAGAAAAACTGGATGAAACATATCATGTCATATACATTTTCGGACGTACTTTCTAAAAATGGAAACTTTTTGTATTAAATTATTTACCGTTTAAGAACTATGAGTAAAAAACTTCAAATAAATGACTACATTTAGCTACACTATTGTGTTATTCGTAAATAGAAAGGTTATAATTGTTGCAAATTAATGTCAATTGTTAATTCGACATCGTGTATTATAAATATGATTACTATTTGAAGTAATTTTTGCTCGTTGAATTGTTATAAGCAAAGGAACTCTCGTCTGCAGATAGAATATATTTCAAAACATGATAATTGGTGGAGACAATTTTTTCGAGAAAAACTGGATGAAACATATCATGTCATATACATTTTGCGACGTACTTTCTAAAAATGGAAACTTTTTGTATTAAATTATTTACCGTTTAAGAACTATGAGTAAAAAACTTCAAATAAATGACTACATTTAGCTACACTATTGTGTTATTCGTAAATAGAAAGGTTATAATTGTTGCAAATTAATGTCAATTGTCAATTCGACATCGTGTATTATAAATATGATTACTATTTGAAGTAATTTTTGCTCGTTGAATTGTTATAAGCAAAAGAACTCTCGTCTGCAGATAGAATATATTTCAAAACATGATAATTGGTGAAGACAATTTTTTCGAGAAAAACTGGATGAAACATATAATGTCATATACATTTTGCGACGTAGGTACTTTCTAAAAATGGAAACTTTTTGTATTAAATTATTTACCGTTTAAGAACTATGAGTAAAAAACTTCAAATAAATGACTACATTTAGCTACACTATTGTGTTATTCGTAAATAGAAAGGTTATAATTGTTGTAAATTAATGTCAATTGTTAATTCGACATCGTAGATTATAAATATGATTACTATTTGAAGTAATTTTTGCTCGTTGAATTGTTATAAGCAAAAGAACTCTCGTCTGCAGATAGAATATATTTCAAAACATGATAATTGGTGAAGACAATTTTTTTGAGAAAAACTGGATGAAACATATCATGTCATATACATTTTGGGATGTACTTTCTAAAAATGGAAACTTTTTGTAAAAAATTATTTACCGTTTAAGAACTACGAGTAAAAAACTTCAAATAAATGACTACATTTAGCTACACTATTGTGTTATTCGTAAATAGAAAGGTTATAATTGTTGCAAATTAATATCAATTGTTAATTCGACATCGTAGATTATAAATATGATTACTATTTGAAGTAGCTTTTGCACGTTGAATTGTTATAAGCAAAAGAACTCTCGTCTGCAGATAGAATATATTTCAAAACATGATAATTGGTGAAGACAATTTTTTCGAGAACAACTGGATGAAACATATCATGTCATATACATTTTGCGACGTAGGTACTTTCTAAAAATGGAAACTTTTTGTATTAAATTATTTACCGTTTAAGAACTATGAGTAAAAAACTTCAAATAAATGACTACATTTAGCTACACTATTGTGTTATTCGTAAATAGAAAGGTTATAATTGTTGTAAATTAATGTCAATTGTTAATTCGACATCGTAGATTATAAATATAATTACTATTTGAAGTAATTTTTGCTCGTTGAATTGTTATAAGCAAAAGAACTCTCGTCTGCAGATAGAATATATTTCAAAACATGATAATTGGTGGAGACAATTTTTTCGAGAAAAACTGGATGAAACATATCATGTCATATACATTTTGGGATGTACTTTCTAAAAATGGAAACTTTTTGTATTAAATTATTTACCGTTTAAGAACTATGAGTAAAAAACTTCAAATAAATGACTACATTTAGCTACACTATTGTGTTATTCGTAAATAGAAAGGTTATAATTGTTGCAAATTAATGTCAATTGTTAATTCGACATCGTAGATTATAAATATGATTACTATTTGAAGTAATTTTTGCTGGTTGAATTGTTATAAGCAAAAGAACTCTCGTCTGCAGATAGAATATATTTCAAAACATGATAATTAGTGAAGACAATTTTTTCGAGAAAAACTGGATGAAACATATCATGTCATATACATTTTCGGACGTACTTTCTAAAAATGGAAACTTTTTGTATTAAATTATTTACCGTTTAAGAACTATGAGTAAAAAACTTCAAATAAATGACTACATTTAGCTACACTATTGTGTTATTCGTAAATAGAAAGGTTATAATTGTTGCAAATTAATGTCAATTGTTAATTCGACATCGTGTATTATAAATATGATTACTATTTGAAGTAATTTTTGCTCGTTGAATTGTTATAAGCAAAAGAACTCTCGTCTGCAGATAGAATATATTTCAAAACATGATAATTGGTGGAGACAATTTTTTCGAGAAAAACTGGATGAAACATATCATGTCATATACATTTTGCGACGTACTTTCTAAAAATGGAAACTTTTTGTATTAAATTATTTACCGTTTAAGAACTATGAGTAAAAAACTTCAAATAAATGACTACATTTAGCTACACTATTGTGTTATTCGTAAATAGAAAGGTTATAATTGTTGCAAATTAATGTCAATTGTCAATTCGACATCGTGTATTATAAATATAATTACTATTTGAAGTAATTTTTGCTCGTTGAATTGTTATAAGCAAAAGAACTCTCGTCTGCAGATAGAATATATTTCAAAACATGATAATTGGTGAAGACAATTTTTTCGAGAAAAACTGGATGAAACATATAATGTCATATACATTTTGCGACGTAGGTACTTTCTAAAAATGGAAACTTTTTGTATTAAATTATTTACCGTTTAAGAACTGTGAGTAAAAAACTTCAAATAAATGACTACATTTAGCTACACTATTGTGTTATTCGTAAATAGAAAGGTTATAATTGTTGTAAATTAATGTCAATTGTTAATTCGACATCGTAGATTATAAATATGATTACTATTTGAAGTAATTTTTGCTCGTTTAATTGTTATAAGCAAAAGAACTCTCGTCTGCAGATAGAATATATTTCAAAACATGATAATTGGTGAAGACAATTTTTTTGAGAAAAACTGGATGAAACATATCATGTCATATACATTTTGGGATGTAGTTTCTAAAAATGGAAACTTTTTGTAAAAAATTATTTACCGTTTAAGAACTACGAGTAAAAAACTTCAAATAAATGACTACATTTAGCTACACTATTGTGTTATTCGTAAATAGAAAGGTTATAATTGTTGCAAATTAATATCAATTGTTAATTCGACATCGTAGATTATAAATATGATTACTATTTGAAGTAGCTTTTGCACGTTGAATTGTTATAAGCAAAAGAACTCTCGTCTGCAGATAGAATATATTTCAAAACATGATAATTGGTGAAGACAATTTTTTCGAGAACAACTGGATGAAACATATCATGTCATATACATTTTGCGACGTAGGTACTTTCTAAAAATGGAAACTTTTTGTATTAAATTATTTACCGTTTAAGAACTATGAGTAAAAAACTTCAAATAAATGACTACATTTAGCTACACTATTGTGTTATTCGTAAATAGAAAGGTTATAATTGTTGTAAATTAATGTCAATTGTTAATTCGACATCGTAGATTATAAATATAATTACTATTTGAAGTAATTTTTGCTCGTTGAATTGTTATAAGCAAAAGAACTCTCGTCTGCAGATAGAATATATTTCAAAACTTGATAATTGGTGAAGACTATTTTTTGAGAAAAACTGGATGAAACATATCATGTCATATACATTTTGGGATGTACTTTCTAAAAATGGAAACTTTTTGTATTAAATTATTTACCGTTTAAGAACTATGAGTAAAAAACTTCAAATAAATGACTACATTTAGCTACACTATTGTGTTATTCGTAAATAGAAAGGTTATAATTGTTGTAAATTAATGTCAATTGTTAATTCGACATCGTAGATTATAAATATGATTACTATTTGAAGTAATTTTTGCTCGTTGAATTGTTATAAGCAAAAGAACTCTCGTCTGCAGATAGAATATATTTCAAAACATGATAATTGGTGAAGACAATTTTTTTGAGAAAAACTGGTTGAAACATATCATGTCATATACATTTTGGGATGTACTTTCTAAAAATGGAAACTTTTTGTAAAAAATTATTTACCGTTTAAGAACTACGAGTAAAAAACTTCAAATAAATGACTACATTTAGCTACACTATTGTGTTATTCGTAAATAGAAAGGTTATAATTGTTGTAAATTAATGTCAATTGTTAATTCGACATCGTGTATTATAAATATGATTACTATTTGAAGTAATTTTTGCTCGTTGAATTGTTATAAGCAAAAGAACTCTCGTCTGCAGATAGAATATATTTCAAAACATGATAATTGGTGAAGACAATTTTTTCGAGAAAAACTGGATGAAACATATAATGTCATATACATTTTGCGACGTACTTTCTAAAAATGGAAACTTTTTGTATTAAATTATTTACCGTTTAAGAACTATGAGTAAAAAACTTCAAATAAATGACTACATTTAGCTACACTATTGTGTTATTCGTAAATAGAAAGGTTATAATTGTTGTAAATTAATGTCAATTGTTAATTCGACATCGTAGATTATAAATATGATTACTATTTGAAGTAATTTTTGCTCGTTGTATTGTTATAAGCAAAAGAACTCTCGTCTGCAGATAGAATATATTTCAAAACTTGATAATTGGTGAAGACTATTTTTTTGAGAAAAACTGGATGAAACATATCATGTCATATACATTTTGGGATGTACTTTCTAAAAATGGAAACTTTTTGTAAAAAATTATTTACCGTTTAAGAACTATGAGTAAAAAACTTCAAATAAATGACTACATTTAGCTACACTATTGTGTTATTCGTAAATAGAAAGGTTATAATTGTTGTAAATTAATGTCAATTGTTAATTCGACATCGTAGATTATAAATATGATTACTATTTGAAGTAATTTTTGCTGGTTGAATTGTTATAAGCAAAAGAACTCTCGTCTGCAGATAGAATATATTTCAAAACATGATAATTGGTGGAGACAATTTTTTCGAGAAAAACTGGATGAAACATATCATGTCATATACATTTTGTAACGTACTTTCTAAAAATGGAAACTTTTTGTATTAAATTATTTACCGTTTAAGAACTACGAGTAAAAAACTTCAAATAAATGACTACATTTAGCTACACTATTGTGTTATTCGTAAATAGAAAGGTTATAATTGTTGCAAATTAATATCAATTGTTGATTCGACATCGTAGATTAAAAATATGATTACTATTTGAAGTAATTTTTGTTCGTTGAATTGTTATAAGCAAAAGAACTCTCGTCTGCAGATAGAATATATTTCAAAACATGATAATTGGTGAAGACAATTTTTTCGAGAAAAACTGGATGAAACATATCATTTCATATACATTTTGGGACGTACTTTCTAAAAATGGAAACTTTTTGTATTAAATTATTTACCGTTTAAGAACTATGAGTAAAAAACTTCAAATAAATGACTACATTTAGCTACACTATTGTGTTATTCGTAAATAGAAAGGTTATAATTGTTGCAAATTAATGTCAATTGTTAATTCGACATCGTGTATTATAAATATGATTACTATTTGAAGTAATTTTTGCTCGTTGAATTGTTATAAGCAAAAGAACTCTCGTCTGCAGATAGAATATATTTCAAAAGATGATAATTTAAGAAGACAATTTTTTTGAAAAAAACTGGATGAAATATATCATGTCATATACATTTTCGGACGTACTTTCTAAAAATGGAAACTTTTTGTATTAAATTATTTACCGTTTAAGAACTACGAGTAAAAAACTTCAAATAAATGACTACATTTAGCTACACTATTGTGTTATTCGTAAATAGAAAGGTTATAATTGTTGCAAATTAATGTCAATTGTTAATTCGACATCGTAGATTATAAATATGATTACTATTTGAAGTAATTTTTGCTCGTTGAATTGTTATAAGCAAAAGAACTCTCGTCTGCAGATAGAATATATTTCAAAACATGATAATTAGTGAAGACAATTTTTTTGAGAAAAACTGGATGAAACATATCTTGTCATATACATTTTGGGACGTACTTTCTAAAAATGGAAACTTTTTGTATTAAATTATTTACCGTTTAAGAACTATGAGTAAAAAACTTCAAATAAATGACTACATTTAGCTACACTATTGTGTTATTCGTAAATAGAAAGGTTATAATTGTTGCAAATTAATGTCAATTGTTAATTCGACATCGTGTATTATAAATATGATTACTATTTGAAGTAATTTTTGCTCGTTTAATTGTTATAAGCAAAAGAACTCTCGTCTGCAGATAGAATATATTTCAAAACATGATAATTAGTGAAGACAATTTTTTCGAGAAAAACTGGATGAAACATATCATGTCATATACATTTTCGGACGTACTTTCTAAAAATGGAAACTTTTTGTATTAAATTATTTACCGTTTAAGAACTATGAGTAAAAAACTTCAAATAAATGACTACATTTAGCTACACTATTGTGTTATTCGTAAATAGAAAGGTTATAATTGTTGCAAATTAATGTCAATTGTTAATTCGACATCGTGTATTATAAATATGATTACTATTTGAAGTAATTTTTGCTCGTTGAATTGTTATAAGCAAAAGAACTCTCGTCTGCAGATAGAATATATTTCAAAACATGATAATTGGTGGAGACAATTTTTTCGAGAAAAACTGGATGAAACATGTCATGTCATATACATTTTGCGACGTACTTTCTAAAAATGGAAACTTTTTGTATTAAATTATTTACCGTTTAAGAACTACGAGTAAAAAACTTCAAATAAATGACTACATTTAGCTACACTATTGTGTTATTCGTAAATAGAAAGGTTATAATTGTTGCAAATTAATGTCAATTGTTAATTCGACATCGTAGATTATAAATATGATTACTATTTGAAGTAATTTTTGCTCGTTGAATTGTTATAAGCAAAAGAACTCTCGTCTGCAGATAGAATATATTTCAAAAGATGATAATTTAAGAAGACAATTTTTTTGAAAAAAACTGGATGAAATATATCATGTCATATACATTTTCGGACGTACTTTCTAAAAATGGAAACTTTTTGTATTAAATTATTTA
Source organism: Harpalus rufipes (assembly GCA_951394225.1). NCBI lineage: Eukaryota > Metazoa > Arthropoda > Insecta > Coleoptera > Carabidae > Harpalus > Harpalus rufipes. The sequence goes on from OX596286.1 coordinate 37,365,567, forward strand.
CCGTTTAAGAACTACGAGTAAAAAACTTCAAATAAATGACTACATTTAGCTACACTATTGTGTTATTCGTAAATAGAAAGGTTATAATTGTTGCAAATTAATGTCAATTGTTAATTCGACATCGTGTATTATAAATATGATTACTATTTGAAGTAATTTTTGCTCGTTGAATTGTTATAAGCAAATAACTCTCGTCTGCAGATAGAATATATTTCAAAACATGATAATTGGTGAAGACAATTTTTTTGAGAAAAACTGGATGAAACATATCATGTCATATACATTTTGGGACGTACTTTCTAAAAATGGAAACTTTTTGTATTAAATTATTTACCGTTTAAGAACTATGAGTAAAAAACTTCAAATAAATGACTACATTTAGCTACACTATTGTGTTATTCGTAAATAGAAAGGTTATAATTGTTACAAATTAATGTCAATTGTTAATTCGACATCGTGTATTATAAATATGATTACTATTTGAAGTAATTTTTGCTCGTTGAATTGTTATAAGCAAAAGAACTCTCGTCTGCAGATAGAATATATTTCAAAACATGATAATTGGTGGAGACAGTTTTTTCGAGAAAAACTGGATGAAACATATCATGTCATATACATTTTGTAACGTACTTTCTAAAAATGGAAACTTTTTGTATTAAATTATTTACCGTTTAAGAACTATGAGTAAAAAACTTCAAATAAATGACTACATTTAGCTACACTGTTGTGTTATTCGTAAATAGAAAGGTTATAATTGTTGCAAATTAATGTCAATTGTTAATTCGACATCGTGTATTATAAATATGATTACTATTTGAAGTAATTTTTGCTCGTTGAATTGTTATAAGCAAAAGAACTCTCGTCTGCAGATAGAATATATTTCAAAACATGATAATTGGTGAAGACAATTTTTTCGAGAAAAACTGGATGAAACATATCATGTCATATACATTTTGGGACGTACTTTCTAAAAATGGAAACTTTTTGTATTAAATTATTTACCGTTTAAGAACTATGAGTAAAAAACTTCAAATAAATGACTACATTTAGCTACACTATTGTGTTATTCGTAAATAGAAAGGTTATAATTGTTGCAAATTAATGTCAATTGTTAATTCGACATCGTAGATTATAAATATGATTACTATTTGAAGTAATTTTTGCTGGTTGAATTGTTATAAGCAAAAGAACTCTCGTCTGCAGATAGAATATATTTCAAAACATGATAATTAGTGAAGACAATTTTTTCGAGAAAAACTGGATGAAACATATCATGTCATATACATTTTCGGACGTACTTTCTAAAAATGGAAACTTTTTGTATTAAATTATTTACCGTTTAAGAACTACGAGTAAAAAACTTCAAATAAATGACTACATTTAGCTACACTATTGTGTTATTCGTAAATAGAAAGGTTATAATTGTTGCAAATTAATATCAATTGTTGATTCGACATCGTAGATTATAAATATGATTACTATTTGAAGTAATTTTTGTTCGTTGAATTGTTATAAGCAAAAGAACTCTCGTCTGCAGATAGAATATATTTCAAAACATGATAATTGGTGAAGACAATTTTTTCGAGAAAAACTGGATGAAACATATCATGTCATATACATTTTGGGACGTACTTTCTAAAAATGGAAATTTTTTGTATTAAATTATTTACCGTTTAAGAACTATGAGTAAAAAACTTCAAATAAATGACTACATTTAGCTACACTATTGTGTTATTCGTAAATAGAAAGGTTATAATTGTTGCAAATTAATGTCATTTGTTAATTCGACATCGTAGATTATAAATATGATTACTATTTGAAGTAATTTTTGCTGGTTGAATTGTTATAAGCAAAAGAACTCTCGTCTGCAGATAGAATATATTTCAAAACATGATAATTAGTGAAGACAATTTTTTCGAGAAAAACTGGATGAAACATATCATGTCATATACATTTTCGGACGTACTTTCTAAAAATGGAAACTTTTTGTATTAAATTATTTACCGTTTAAGAACTATGAGTAAAAAACTTCAAATAAATGACTACATTTAGCTACACTATTGTGTTATTCGTAAATAGAAAGGTTATAATTGTTGCAAATTAATGTCAATTGTTAATTCGACATCGTGTATTATAAATATGATTACTATTTGAAGTAATTTTTGCTCGTTGAATTGTTATAAGCAAAAGAACTCTCGTCTGCAGATAGAATATATTTCAAAACATGATAATTGGTGAAGACAATTTTTTCGAGAAAAACTGGATGAAACGTATAATGTCATATACATTTTGCGACGTAGGTACTTTCTAAAAATGGAAACTTTTTGTATTAAATTATTTACCGTTTAAGAACTATGAGTAAAAAACTTCAAATAAATGACTACATTTAGCTACACTATTGTGTTATTCGTAAATAGAAAGGTTATAATTGTTGTAAATTAATGTCAATTGTTAATTCGACATCGTAGATTATAAATATGATTACTATTTGAAGTAGCTTTTGTACGTTGAATTGTTATAAGCAAAAGAACTCTCGTCTGCAGATAGAATATATTTCAAAACATGATAATTGGTGAAGACAATTTTTTTGAGAAAAACTGGATGAAACATATCATGTCATATACATTTTGGGATGTACTTTCTAAAAATGGAAACTTTTTGTAAAAAATTATTTACCGTTTAAGAACTACGAGTAAAAAACTTCAAATAAATGACTACATTTAGCTACACTATTGTGTTATTCGTAAATAGAAAGGTTATAATTGTTGCAAATTAATATCAATTGTTAATTCGACATCGTAGATTATAAATATGATTACTATTTGAAGTAGCTTTTGCACGTTGAATTGTTATAAGCAAAAGAACTCTCGTCTGCAGATAGAATATATTTCAAAACATGATAATTGGTGAAGACAATTTTTTTGAGAAAAACTGGATGAAACATATCATGTCATATACATTTTGCGACGTACTTTCTAAAAATGGAAACTTTTTGTATTAAATTATTTACCGTTTAAGAACTATGAATAAAAAACTTCAAATAAATGACTACATTTAGCTACACTATTGTGTTATTCGTAAATAGAAAGGTTATAATTGTTGTAAATTAATGTCAATTGTTAATTCTACATCGTAGATTATAAATATGATTACTATTTGAAGTAATTTTTGCTCGTTGAATTGTTATAAGCAAAAGAACTCTCGTCTGCAGATAGAATATATTTCAAAACATGATAATTGGTGAAGACAATTTTTTTGAGAAAAACTGGATGAAACATATCATGTCATATACATTTGGGATGTACTTTCTAAAAATGGAAACTTTTTGTAAAAAATTATTTACCGTTTAAGAACTACGAGTAAAAAACTTCAAATAAATGACTACATTTAGCTACACTATTGTGTTATTCGTAAATAGAAAGGTTATAATTGTTGTAAATTAATGTCAATTGTTAATTCGACATCGTGTATTATAAATATGATTACTATTTGAAGTAATTTTTGCTCGTTGAATTGTTATAAGCAAAAGAACTCTCGTCTGCAGATAGAATATATTTCAAAACATGATAATTGGTGAAGACAATTTTTTCGAGAACAACTGGATGAAACATATCATGTCATATACATTTTCGGACGTACTTTCTAAAAATGGAAACTTTTTGTATTAAATTATTTACCGTTTAAGAACTATGAGTAAAAAACTTCAAATAAATGACTACATTTAGCTACACTATTGTGTTATTCGTAAATAGAAAGGTTATAATTGTTGTAAATTAATGTCAATTGTTAATTCGACATCGTAGATTATAAATATGATTACTATTTGAAGTAATTTTTGCTCGTTGAATTGTTATAAGCAAAAGAACTCTCGTCTGCAGATAGAATATATTTCAAAACATGATAATTGGTGGAGACAATTTTTTCGAGAAAAACTGGATGAAACATATCATGTCATATACATTTTGTAACGTACTTTCTAAAAATGGAAACTTTTTGTATTAAATTATTTACCGTTTAAGAACTATGAGTAAAAAACTTCAAATAAATGACTACATTTAGCTACACTATTGTGTTATTCGTAAATAGAAAGGTTATAATTGTTGCAAATTAATGTCAATTGTTAATTCGACATCGTGTATTATAAATATGATTACCATTTGAAGTAATTTTTGCTCGTTGAATTGTTATAAGCAAAAGAACTCTCGTCTGCAGATAGAATATATTTCAAAACATGATAATTGGTGAAGACAATTTTTTCGAGAAAAACTGGATGAAACATATCATGTCATATACATTTTGGGACGTACTTTCTAAAAATGGAAACTTTTTGTATTAAATTATTTACCGTTTAAGAACTATGAGTAAAAAACTTCAAATAAATGACTACATTTAGCTACACTATTGTGTTATTCGTAAATAGAAAGGTTATAATTGTTGCAAATTAATGTCAATTGTTAATTCGACATCGTAGATTATAAATATGATTACTATTTGAAGTAATTTTTGCTGGTTGAATTGTTATAAGCAAAAGAACTCTCGTCTGCAGATAGAATATATTTCAAAACATGATAATTAGTGAAGACAATTTTTTCGAGAAAAACTGGATGAAACATATCATGTCATATACATTTTCGGACGTACTTTCTAAAAATGGAAACTTTTTGTATTAAATTATTTACCGTTTAAGAACTACGAGTAAAAAACTTCAAATAAATGACTACATTTAGCTACACTATTGTGTTATTCGTAAATAGAAAGGTTATAATTGTTGCAAATTAATATCAATTGTTGATTCGACATCGTAGATTATAAATATGATTACTATTTGAAGTAATTTTTGTTCGTTGAATTGTTATAAGCAAAAGAACTCTCGTCTGCAGATAGAATATATTTCAAAACATGATAATTGGTGAAGACAATTTTTTCGAGAAAAACTGGATGAAACATATCATGTCATATACATTTTGGGACGTACTTTCTAAAAATGGAAATTTTTTGTATTAAATTATTTACCGTTTAAGAACTATGAGTAAAAAACTTCAAATAAATGACTACATTTAGCTACACTATTGTGTTATTCGTAAATAGAAAGGTTATAATTGTTGCAAATTAATGTCATTTGTTAATTCGACATCGTAGATTATAAATATGATTACTATTTGAAGTAATTTTTGCTGGTTGAATTGTTATAAGCAAAAGAACTCTCGTCTGCAGATAGAATATATTTCAAAACATGATAATTAGTGAAGACAATTTTTTCGAGAAAAACTGGATGAAACATATCATGTCATATACATTTTCGGACGTACTTTCTAAAAATGGAAACTTTTTGTATTAAATTATTTACCGTTTAAGAACTATGAGTAAAAAACTTCAAATAAATGACTACATTTAGCTACACTATTGTGTTATTCGTAAATAGAAAGGTTATAATTGTTGCAAATTAATGTCAATTGTTAATTCGACATCGTGTATTATAAATATGATTACTATTTGAAGTAATTTTTGCTCGTTGAATTGTTATAAGCAAAAGAACTCTCGTCTGCAGATAGAATATATTTCAAAACATGATAATTGGTGGAGACAATTTTTTCGAGAAAAACTGGATGAAACATATCATGTCATATACATTTTGCGACGTACTTTCTAAAAATGGAAACTTTTTGTATTAAATTATTTACCGTTTAAGAACTATGAGTAAAAAACTTCAAATAAATGACTACATTTAGCTACACTATTGTGTTATTCGTAAATAGAAAGGTTATAATTGTTGCAAATTAATGTCAATTGTTAATTCGACATCGTAGATTATAAATATGATTACTATTTGAAGTAATTTTTGCTGGTTGAATTGTTATAAGCAAAAGAACTCTCGTCTGCAGATAGAATATATTTCAAAACTTGATAATTGGTGAAGACAATTTTTTCGAGAAAAACTGGATGACACATATAATGTCATATACATTTTGCGACGTACTTTCTAAAAATGGAAACTTTTTGTATTAAATTATTTACCGTTTAAGAACTATGAGTAAAAAACTTCAAATAAATGACTACATTTAGCTACACTATTGTGTTATTCGTAAATAGAAAGGTTATAATTGTTGCAAATTAATGTCAATTGTTAATTCGACATCGTGTATTATAAATATGATTACCATTTGAAGTAATTTTTGCTCGTTGAATTGTTATAAGCAAAAGAACTCTCGTCTGCAGATAGAATATATTTCAAAACATAATTGGTGGAGACAATTTTTTCGAGAAAAACTGGATGAAACATATCATGTCATATACATTTTGCGACGTACTTTCTAAAAATGGAAACTTTTTGTATTAAATTATTTACCGTTTAAGAACTATGAGTAAAAAACTTCAAATAAATGACTACATTTAGCTACACTATTGTGTTATTCGTAAATAGAAAGGTTATAATTGTTGCAAATTAATGTCAATTGTTAATTCGACATCGTGTATTATAAATATGATTACTATTTGAAGTAATTTTTGCTCGTTGAATTGTTATAAGCAAAAGAACTCTCGTCTGCAGATAGAATATATTTCAAAACATGATAATTGGTGAAGACAATTTTTTCGAGAAAAACTGGATGAAACATATAATGTCATATACATTTTGCGACGTAGGTACTTTCTAAAAATGGAAACTTTTTGTATTAAATTATTTACCGTTTAAGAACTATGAGTAAAAAACTTCAAATAAATGACTACATTTAGCTACACTATTGTGTTATTCGTAAATAGAAAGGTTATAATTGTTGTAAATTAATGTCAATTGTTAATTCGACATCGTAGATTATAAATATGATTACTATTTGAAGTAGCTTTTGCACGTTGAATTGTTATAAGCAAAAGAACTCTCGTCTGCAGATAGAATATATTTCAAAACATGATAATTGGTGAAGACAATTTTTTTGAGAAAAACTGGATGAAACATATCATGTCATATACATTTTGGGATGTACTTTCTAAAAATGGAAACTTTTTGTAAAAAATTATTTACCGTTTAAGAACTATGAGTAAAAAACTTCAAATAAATGACTACATTTAGCTACACTATTGTGTTATTCGTAAATAGAAAGGTTATAATTGTTGTAAATTAATGTCAATTGTTAATTCGACATCGTAGATTATAAATATGATTACTATTTGAAGTAGCTTTTGTACGTTGAATTGTTATAAGCAAAAGAACTCTCGTCTGCAGATAGAATATATTTCAAAACTTGTTAATTGGTGAAGACAATTTTTTCGAGAAAAACTGGATGAAACATATCATGTCATATACATTTTGGGATGTACTTTCTAAAAATGGAAACTTTTTGTAAAAAATTATTTACCGTTTAAGAACTACGAGTAAAAAACTTCAAATAAATGACTACATTTAGCTACACTATTGTGTTATTCGTAAATAGAAAGGTTATAATTGTTGTAAATTAATGTCAATTGTTAATTCGACATCGTGTATTATAAATATGATTACTATTTGAAGTAATTTTTGCTCGTTGAATTGTTATAAGCAAAAGAACTCTCGTCTGCAGATAGAATATATTTCAAAACATGATAATTGGTGAAGACAATTTTTTCGAGAAAAACTGGATGAAACATATAATGTCATATACATTTTGCGACGTACTTTCTAAAAATGGAAACTTTTTGTATTAAATTATTTACCGTTTAAGAACTACGAGTAAAAAACTTCAAATAAATGACTACATTTAGCTACACTATTGTGTTATTCGTAAATAGAAAGGTTATAATTGTTGCAAATTAATATCAATTGTTAATTCGACATCGTAGATTATAAATATGATTACTATTTGAAGTAGCTTTTGCACGTTGAATTGTTATAAGCAAAAGAACTCTCGTCTGCAGATAGAATATATTTCAAAACATGATAATTGGTGAAGACAATTTTTTTGAGAAAAACTGGATGAAACATATCATGTCATATACATTTTGCGACGTACTTTCTAAAAATGGAAACTTTTTGTATTAAATTATTTACCGTTTAAGAACTATGAGTAAAAAACTTCAAATAAATGACTACATTTAGCTACACTATTGTGTTATTCGTAAATAGAAAGGTTATAATTGTTGTAAATTAATGTCAATTGTTAATTCTACATCGTAGATTATAAATATGATTACTATTTGAAGTAATTTTTGCTCGTTGAATTGTTATAAGCAAAAGAACTCTCGTCTGCAGATAGAATATATTTCAAAACATGATAATTGGTGAAGACAATTTTTTTGAGAAAAACTGGATGAAACATATCATGTCATATACATTTTGGGATGTACTTTCTAAAAATGGAAACTTTTTGTAAAAAATTATTTACCGTTTAAGAACTACGAGTAAAAAACTTCAAATAAATGACTACATTTAGCTACACTATTGTGTTATTCGTAAATAGAAAGGTTATAATTGTTGTAAATTAATGTCAATTGTTAATTCGACATCGTGTATTATAAATATGATTACTATTTGAAGTAATTTTTGTTCGTTGAATTGTTATAAGCAAAAGAACTCTCGTCTGCAGATAGAATATATTTCAAAACATGATAATTGGTGAAGACAATTTTTTCGAGAACAACTGGATGAAACATATCATGTCATATACATTTTGGGATGTACTTTCTAAAAATGGAAACTTTTTGTATTAAATTATTTACCGTTTAAGAACTATGAGTAAAAAACTTCAAATAAATGACTACATTTAGCTACACTATTGTGTTATTCGTAAATAGAAAGGTTATAATTGTTGTAAATTAATGTCAATTGTTAATTCGACATCGTAGATTATAAATATGATTACTATTTGAAGTAATTTTTGCTCGTTGAATTGTTATAAGCAAAAGAACTCTCGTCTGCAGATAGAATATATTTCAAAACATGATAATTGGTGAAGACAATTTTTTTGAGAAAAACTGGATGAAACATATCATGTCATATACATTTTGGGATGTACTTTCTAAAAATGGAAACTTTTTGTAAAAAATTATTTACCGTTTAAGAACTACGAGTAAAAAACTTCAAATAAATGACTACATTTAGCTACACTATTGTGTTATTCGTAAATAGAAAGGTTATAATTGTTGTAAATTAATGTCAATTGTTAATTCGACATCGTGTATTATAAATATGATTACTATTTGAAGTAATTTTTGCTCGTTGAATTGTTATAAGCAAAAGAACTCTCGTCTGCAGATAGAATATATTTCAAAACATGATAATTGGTGAAGACAATTTTTTCGAGAAAAACTGGATGAAACATATAATGTCATATACATTTTGCGACGTACTTTCTAAAAATGGAAACTTTTTGTATTAAATTATTTACCGTTTAAGAACTATGAGTAAAAAACTTCAAATAAATGACTACATTTAGCTACACTATTGTGTTATTCGTAAATAGAAAGGTTATAATTGTTGTAAATTAATGTCAATTGTTAATTCGACATCGTAGATTATAAATATGATTACTATTTGAAGTAATTTTTGCTCGTTGAATTGTTATAAGCAAAAGAACTCTCGTCTGCAGATAGAATATATTTCAAAACTTGATAATTGGTGAAGACTATTTTTTTGAGAAAAACTGGATGAAACATATCATGTCATATACATTTTGGGATGTACTTTCTAAAAATGGAAACTTTTTGTATTAAATTATTTACCGTTTAAGAACTATGAGTAAAAAACTTCAAATAAATGACTACATTTAGCTACACTATTGTGTTATTCGTAAATAGAAAGGTTATAATTGTTGTAAATTAATGTCAATTGTTAATTCGACATCGTAGATTATAAATATGATTACTATTTGAAGTAATTTTTGCTCGTTGAATTGTTATAAGCAAAAGAACTCTCGTCTGCAGATAGAATATATTTCAAAACATGATAATTGGTGAAGACAATTTTTTTGAGAAAAACTGGATGAAACATATCATGTCATATACATTTTGGGATGTACTTTCTAAAAATGGAAACTTTTTGTATTAAATTATTTACCGTTTAAGAACTATGAGTAAAAAACTTCAAATAAATGACTACATTTAGCTACACTATTGTGTTATTCGTAAATAGAAAGGTTATAATTGTTGTAAATTAATGTCAATTGTTAATTCGACATCGTAGATTATAAATATGATTACTATTTGAAGTAATTTTTGCTCGTTGAATTGTTATAAGCAAAAGAACTCTCGTCTGCAGATAGAATATATTTCAAAACATGATAATTGGTGAAGACAATTTTTTCGAGAAAAACTGGATGAAACATATCATGTCATATACATTTTTGAACGTACTTTCTAAAAATGGAAAGTTTTTGTATTAAATTATTTACCGTTTAAGAACTACGAGTAAAAAACTTCAAATAAATGACTACATTTAGCTACACTATTGTGTTATTCGTAAATAGAAAGGTTATAATTGTTGTAAATTAATGTCAATTGTTAATTCGACATCGTAGATTATAAATATGATTACTAGTTGAAGTAATTTTTGCTCGTTGAATTGTTATAAGCAAAAGAACTCTCGTCTGCAGATAGAATATATTTCAAAACTTGTTAATTGGTGAAGACAATTTTTTCGAGAAAAACTGGATGAAACATATCATGTCATATACATTTTGGGATGTACTTTCTAAAAATGGAAACTTTTTGTAAAAAATTATTTACCGTTTAAGAACTACGAGTAAAAAACTTCAAATAAATGACTACATTTAGCTACACTATTGTGTTATTCGTAAATAGAAAGGTTATAATTGTTGTAAATTAATGTCAATTGTTAATTCGACATCGTGTATTATAAATATGATTACTATTTGAAGTAATTTTTGCTCGTTGAATTGTTATAAGCAAAAGAACTCTCGTCTGCAGATAGAATATATTTCAAAACATGATAATTGGTGAAGACAATTTTTTCGAGAAAAACTGGATGAAACATATAATGTCATATACATTTTGCGACGTACTTTCTAAAAATGGAAACTTTTTGTATTAAATTATTTACCGTTTAAGAACTATGAGTAAAAAACTTCAAATAAATGACTACATTTAGCTACACTATTGTGTTATTCGTAAATAGAAAGGTTATAATTGTTGTAAATTAATGTCAATTGTTAATTCGACATCGTAGATTATAAATATGATTACTATTTGAAGTAATTTTTGCTCGTTGAATTGTTATAAGCAAAAGAACTCTCGTCTGCAGATAGAATATATTTCAAAACTTGATAATTGGTGAAGACTATTTTTTTGAGAAAAACTGGATGAAACATATCATGTCATATACATTTTGGGATGTACTTTCTAAAAATGGAAACTTTTTGTATTAAATTATTTACCGTTTAAGAACTATGAGTAAAAAACTTCAAATAAATGACTACATTTAGCTACACTATTGTGTTATTCGTAAATAGAAAGGTTATAATTGTTGTAAATTAATGTCAATTGTTAATTCGACATCGTAGATTATAAATATGATTACTATTTGAAGTAATTTTTGCTCGTTGAATTGTTATAAGCAAAAGAACTCTCGTCTGCAGATAGAATATATTTCAAAACATGATAATTGGTGAAGACAATTTTTTCGAGAAAAACTGGATGAAACATATCATGTCATATACATTTTTGAACGTACTTTCTAAAAATGGAAAGTTTTTGTATTAAATTATTTACCGTTTAAGAACTACGAGTAAAAAACTTCAAATAAATGACTACATTTAGCTACACTATTGTGTTATTCGTAAATAGAAAGGTTATAATTGTTGTAAATTAATGTCAATTGTTAATTCGACATCGTAGATTATAAATATGATTACTAGTTGAAGTAATTTTTGCTCGTTGAATTGTTATAAGCAAAAGAACTCTCGTCTGCAGATAGAATATATTTCAAAACTTGATAATTGGTGAAGACAATTTTTTCGAGAAAAACTGGATGAAACATATCATGTCATATACATTTTGGGACGTACTTTCTAAAAATGGAAACTTTTTGTATTAAATTATTTACCGTTTAAGAACTACGAGTAAAAAACTTCAAATAAATGACTACATTTAGCTACACTATTGTGTTATTCGTAAATAGAAAGGTTATAATTGTTGCAAATTAATGTCAATTGTTAATTCGACATCGTAGATTATAAATATGATTACTATTTTTTGTATTGCTTATTAATCTAGCAATGATTTTACATAGGTTTCTTTTTGTCCGTATCTTTTTTAGGATAACTCTGGGCCAATAATAGCCGTCACGATACAGAATATCAACGTTTTATTAGTTTTAGATACCTGTTCCCCTGAAATATTTAAGGAAATAAGTGCATGTGAGGTGACTCCTGGTAAACGCCCGCACGATACAAATTTGTCATCATCATTACCGAAATCTGTGTACAAATCAAATTAGCACACCCAATAATGGGTGGTCCTACTTATGCTGGAAACTCTATTATATTTTGTGATTTTTCCGTGTGCCTAAGTGTCTGGTCGCGAATCTGGGGGACCCGGGTTCGATCCCGCCGACGCCAAAAATTACACCAAATTTCAATGTTACAAAATTGAGCCCTGTGGTGCTCTCTCCACGTCAGCTATGGTGACGCCTGGTAAGCGCCCGCACGGTACAAATATTCCATCATTACCGATATCCGTACAAAGCAGATTGGCACACCCAGCAATGGGTAATATGCCGTGATGAAATATTTTATATTTTATTTATGAACAATCAAAAAAGTTGTGTAACACACAGATACGTATCAATTACTCATTATTTAGTTGTTAATTTCACTATTTAACAATTTATTCACAGTATTATCTAATGCTTAAAAATTGTATAGATTAATTGTGTTAGTTTCATTGTAGTAGTCCTAGGGTACAGACGTGAGTGTGGGTGGTGTGTTCGTATACTGTGTCTTTGAGGATGGCGTCCTGGTGCTGTTATTATTGGCTCTCTATCATTGTTGGATTTATTCAACAATATTTAATATTCAGAAATATTTAATGTATGTATTTAAATGATTTATCATGTCTAGTTTATATTAATTTGGTATTTTATTATTGGTATATATAGAATAATTTGCCATGTAGGTACATATAATTTTTTTTAAATTTTATTATACAGAGTAAAAATAATATTCCAAAAACTGGTTAAAAGGAAATTTTCCTACATCAGTGTTCATCTTTAGTACCACTGGATACATGATATGTAAAATGAACAAGTAAAATTTATTTTAGTTACCGAATTCAAAATTCCTATCCATCCAGTGGCACAAATATAGCAAATTTAATGTACTTTTTAAATTTGAATAAATGTATTACTTATAAAACTGAGGGTAAAGGTAATTGACAATATACTCAGTTAATTGCCATCTTAAATTTTATTTCTTTAATAAAAATTATTTGCGAATTATTAAAGACGAAAACATTTGTCACATGCAGACAATGGTTTATTTTCAAATAAATTATTATTAAACCTAAGAAATTTTATTATAAGCAATGTATTCTAGTTCTATACACTCTATTAATACACCATATCAAAATTTGTTGAATTGGAGTAATAATCATCTTGAAGTTTATTTATTCTTGTTTTTAATATAATTGTCGGTGGTGCTTTAATAAATAAATATCACTTTGCAAATAATTTTACTAAAAAAATAAAATTTAATAATGTAATTAATTGAATATATTGTCAGTTTACTTTACCTTCAGTTTTAGAAATAATCCTAACATAAATATTATATTATTTACTGTTGGAACCAAAAAAATTAGCATGTGTCTGTTGTCATATATTTGCCCGTAGATTATTGTAAAAATGATAAATTTAGGTATTATATTTAAATCCAGTACACTTTATTAATACATAAAATAAAAAAATGCCCAAATATAGTCTTAACTATTTTAAATAAACTGAATTCTTCTCATTATTTGTTCATATAAAACTTGTTTTGGTAGTTGATAAATTTAAATTCAAAAAATTTAAGTCAACACATTTTTTTTATTTTAAAAAAGAAGTGTATGAAGAGATACGTAATTGAAGTAGTTTCTTTTTGCCATGCAGGTTATAGATTCTGTTCATAAGGCGACGTATGTCGTAACTTTGTTTAGGAAATAATTAGGAATTGTCAATATAGTTCTTATACATTGGCGTGTATTTTACTATTTTTATGTTTCGTGTTGATTTACGTGCCTTATCAATAATACAATAATGCCATAAAAAATATTGAAAAGGACTAGAATAATAGTCTTGTTTGCCTCTGCGTTTCTTGATGCAAAAAATGGTAGTTTCCTAGTCTGTATAAGCACAGATTACAGAACGAATGATCTACTTATAAGTGAATTATTATTCCGCAATGACATTTTTACTCGTGATGAATATACTCAGTAATATAAATAAGAAACTATTGATGGAATACTTAATTGTTACAGAACTTTCTTATGACTACTAGAATGTTCTACCAACTGAGAGCTACAAGATAAGTAAACTTTAGCCATGTCCTAGCCCTAGCGAAGAAAACAAAGTATTGTTGAGAATCAGGATGAGGATCAGGGATCAAGGACCAAAACGAGCCGTAGAAAGATCTGGACGAATATTCGTTTTATTGATGTGTAAATGTATTTTACTCTTTGAAAATTTAGTTATAAGATTTACATAAATAAATAAACAAATCCTTCCCAAACATATAATACTTACTTACATAATTACCTAATTTAAATATTGATTTCATGGCATATTATATGTTTCATATTGTCATAGTTCTAGTTTCTAGTACGTATTAAGTTTTACAGAGAGACATCCATACATATACTCCATTTACAACATAAAAAATCTGATGTGGCCCGCACATAACCTCTCGCCGTATATTTTACCTGACTGTATCCATAAAGCAAAGAGTATTTTTAGAAATACAAATAATTACATTTTATATTTTCCTACATGTATCTAAATAACACATTGATTTCCTTTAATAAAGTGATGGATAGATTGCACTCCGATTATTATTATATCGATGTGTAATTTTGTCAATATATACAACATATTTTAAAAGAATTTGATAGTTTTTTGCTGTTCAATGTTACTCTAATCTACAGTGCTAGTGTACATTGACCCATAATGTTTGAAACAAATTTAAGTTCGTCAACGTAAACTTATCACCTGCATAATAGTTACAGATCAAGAATTAAAAGATTCTCCAAGTACATTTTTCTTTAATTAATCATTATTTCGATGAGATACAATTTTTCTGTATTTTACGTTGCAGAGTGGAGACCATCTTCATTTTCATATTGTATGTACAACATTTAAATATCGTCTTCCTTCGGGCTGTATTCTCGCTTATATCTATTCTGTATATTTAGATTTTTTAAATTTAAATTCATTCTATGAAGAAATTTTGTCCTACTCTTCTAATTTTTCGAAATGTTTCCAATTCATTGTCGGGATTAACAGTATTTCTGAATGGTATATACCTATAATTTTAAATAACTATTAATAAAATAAGAAATAATATAATGTATGTAATTCCCAGAAAAAATCTTCAGTAATGTCTTTGGAATTTTGACACTGATTTTTATCTGTCAGTTACAAACATTCTTTGAACAACCATTTAGCCATAAATTGTTGCAAATTAATGTCAATTGTTAATTCTTACCTTTTTAGACTACATTTCAACCAAAACTTTGAACACAAAACTAATAAACGAAAAGTATGTTACTACCCTATATCGAACACGTAAATTACGGGAAAAATAAATAAAAAATTCTTTGAACAACCATTTAACCATAAATCATATTTGTCCTTACCTTCTAAGACTATATTTCCATTCAAATTTTGAACAGCAAACTAATTAACGAAAAGTATGTTACTACCCTATATCGGACACGTAGATGATGGGAAAAATAAGTAAAAAATTCTTTGAACAACCATTTAGCCATAAATCATATTTGTCCTTACCTTCTAAGACTACATTTCCATCAAAATTTAGAACACAAAACTAATAAACAAAAAGTATGTTACTACCCTATATCGGACACGTAGATTACGGGAAAAATAAGTAAAAAATTCTTTGAACAACCATTTGGCCAGAAATCATATTTGTCCTTGACTTCTAAGACTACATTTCCATCAAAATTTAGAACACAAAACTAATAAACGAAAAGTATTTTACTACCCTATATCGGACACGTAGATTACGGGAAAAATAAGTAAAAAATTCTTTAAACAACCATTTGGCCATAAATCATATTTGTCCTTGACTTCTAAGACTACATTTCCATCAAAATTTTGAACACAAAACTAATAAACGAAAAGTATGTTACTACCCTATATCGGACACGTAGATTACGGGAAAAATAAGTAAAAAATTCTTTGAACAACCATTTGGCCAGAAATCATATTTGTCCTTGACTTCTAAGACTACATTTCCATCAAAATCTTGAACACAAAACTAATAAACGAAAAGTATGTTACTACCCTATATCGGACACGTAGATTACGGGAAAAATAAGTAAAAAATTCTTTAAACAACCATTTAGCCATAAATCATATTTGTCCTTGACTTCTAAGACTACATTTCCATCAAAATTTTGAACACAAAACTAATAAACGAAAAGTATGTTACTACCCTATATCGGACACGTAGATTACGGGAAAAATAAGTAAAAAATTCTTTAAACAACCATTTAGCCATAAATCATATTTGTCCTTGACTTCTAAGACTACATTTCCATCAAAATTTTGAACACAAAACTAATAAACGAAAAGTATGTTACTACCCTATATCGGACACGTAGATTACGGGAAAAATAAGTAAAAAATTCTTTAAACAACCATTTAGCCATAAATCATATTTGTCCTTGACTTCTAAGACTACATTTCCATCAAAATTTTGAACACAAAACTAATAAACGAAAAGTATGTTACTACCCTATATCGAACACGTAAATTACGGGAAAAATAAATAAAAAATTCTTTGAACAACCATTTAACCATAAATCATATTTGTCCTTACCTTCTAAGACTATATTTCCATTCAAATTTTGAACAGCAAACTAATTAACGAAAAGTATGTTACTACCCTATATCGGACACGTAGATGATGGGAAAAATAAGTAAAAAATTCTTTGAACAACCATTTAGCCATAAATCATATTTGTCCTTACCTTCTAAGACTACATTTCCATCAAAATTTTGAACACAAAACTAATAAACGAAAAGTATGTTAGTACCCTATATCGGACACGTAGATTACGGGAAAAATAAGTAAAAACTTCTTTAAACAACCATTTAGCCATAAATCATATTTGTCCTTGACTTCTAAGACTACATTTCCATCAAAATTTAGAACACAAAACTAATAAACAAAAAGTATGTTACTACCCTATATCGGACACGTAGATTACGGGAAAAATAAGTAAAAAATTCTTTGAACAACCATTTGGCCAGAAATCATATTTGTCCTTGACTTCTAAGACTACATTTCCATCAAAATTTTGAACACAAAACTAATAAACGAAAAGTATGTTACTACCCTATATCGGACACGTAGATTACGGGAAAAATAAGTAAAAAATTCTTTAAACAACCATTTAGCCATAAATCATATTTGTCCTCGACTTCTAAGACTACATTTCCATCAAAATTTAGAACACAAAACTAATAAACGAAAAGTATGTTACTACCCTATATCGGACACGTAGATTACGGGAAAAATAAGTAAAAAATTCTTTAAACAACCATTTAGCCATAAATCATATTTGTCCTTGACTTCTAAGACTACATTTCCATCAAAATTTTGAACACAAAACTAATAAACGAAAAGTATGTTACTACCCTATATCGAACACGTAAATTACGGGAAAAATAAATAAAAAATTCTTTGAACAACCATTTAACCATAAATCATATTTGTCCTTACCTTCTAAGACTACATTTCCATCAAAATTTTGAACACAAAACTAATAAACGAAAAGTATGTTAGTACCCTATATCGGACACGTAGATTACGGGAAAAATAAGTAAAAAATTCTTTAAACAACCATTTAGCCATAAATCATATTTGTCCTTGACTTCTAAGACTACATTTCCATCAAAATTTTGAACACAAAACTAATAAACGAAAAGTATGTTACTACCCTATATCGGACACGTAGATTACGGGAAAAATAAGTAAAAAATTCTTTAAACAACCATTTAGCCATAAATCATATTTGTCCTTGACTTCTAAGACTACATTTCCATCAAAATTTTGAACACAAAACTAATAAACGAAAAGTATGTTACTACCCTATATCGAACACGTAAATTACGGGAAAAATAAATAAAAAATTCTTTGAACAACCATTTAACCATAAATCATATTTGTCCTTACCTTCTAAGACTATATTTCCATTCAAATTTTGAACAGCAAACTAATTAACGAAAAGTATGTTACTACCCTATATCGGACACGTAGATGATGGTAAAAATAAGTAAAAAATTCTTTGAACAACCATTTAGCCATAAATCATATTTGTCCTTACCTTCTAAGACTACATTTCCATCAAAATTTTGAACACAAAACTAATAAACGAAAAGTATGTTAGTACCCTATATCGGACACGTAGATTACGGGAAAAATAAGTAAAAACTTCTTTAAACAACCATTTAGCCATAAATCATATTTGTCCTTGACTTCTAAGACTACATTTCCATCAAAATTTAGAACACAAAACTAATAAACAAAAAGTATGTTACTACCCTATATCGGACACGTAGATTACGGGAAAAATAAGTAAAACATTCTTTAAACAACCATTTAGCCATAAATCATATTTGTCCTTGACTTCTAAGACTACATTTCCATTAAAATTTAGAACACAAAACTAATAAACGAAAAGTATGTTACTACCCTATATCGGACACGTAGATTACGGGAAAAATAAGTAAAAAATTCTTTAAACAACCATTTAGCCATAAATCATATTTGTCCTCGACTTCTAAGACTACATTTCCATCAAAATTTAGAACACAAAACTAATAAACGAAAAGTATGTTACTACCCTATATCGGACACGTAGATTACGGGAAAAATAAGTAAAAAATTCTTTAAACAACCATTTAGCCATAAATCATATTTGTCCTTGACTTCTAAGACTACATTTCCATCAAAATTTTGAACACAAAACTAATAAACGAAAAGTATGTTACTACCCTATATCGAACACGTAAATTACGGGAAAAATAAATAAAAAATTCTTTGAACAACCATTTAACCATAAATCATATTTGTCCTTACCTTCTAAGACTACATTTCCATCAAAATTTTGAACACAAAACTAATAAACGAAAAGTATGTTAGTACCCTATATCGGACACGTAGATTACGGGAAAAATAAGTAAAAACTTCTTTAAACAACCATTTAGCCATAAATCATATATGTCCTTGACTTCTAAGACTACATTTCCATCAAAATTTTGAACACAAAACTAATAAACGAAAAGTATGTTACTACCCTATATCGAACACGTAAATTACGGGAAAAATAAATAAAAAAATCTTTGAACAACCATTTAACCATAAATCATATTTGTCCTTACCTTCTAAGACTATATTTCCATTCAAATTTTGAACAGCAAACTAATTAACGAAAAGTATGTTACTACCCTATATCGGACACGTAGATGATGGGAAAAATAAGTAAAAAATTCTTTGAACAACCATTTAGCCATAAATCATATTTGTCCTTACCTTCTAAGACTACATTTCCATCAAAATTTTGAACACAAAACTAATAAACGAAAAGTATGTTAGTACCCTATATCGGACACGTAGATTACGGGAAAAATAAGTAAAAACTTCTTTAAACAACCATTTAGCCATAAATCATATTTGTCCTTGACTTCTAAGACTACATTTCCATCAAAATTTAGAACACAAAACTAATAAACAAAAAGTATGTTACTACCCTATATCGGACACGTAGATTACGGGAAAAATAAGTAAAAAATTCTTTGAACAACCATTTGGCCAGAAATCATATTTGTCCTTGACTTCTAAGACTACATTTCCATCAAAATTTAGAACACAAAACTAATAAACAAAAAGTATGTTACTACCCTATATCGGACACGTAGATTACGGGAAAAATAAGTAAAAAATTCTTTGAACAACCATTTGGCCAGAAATCATATTTGTCCTTGACTTCTAAGACTACATTTCCATCAAAATTTTGAACACAAAACTAATAAACGAAAAGTATGTTACTACCCTATATCGGACACGTAGATTACGGGAAAAATAAGTAAAAAATTCTTTAAACAACCATCTAGCCATAAATCATATTTGTCCTCGACTTCTAAGACTACATTTCCATCAAAATTTAGAACACAAAACTAATAAACAAAAAGTATGTTACTACCCTATATCGGACACGTAGATTACGGGAAAAATAAGTAAAAAATTCTTTGAACAACCATTTGGCCAGAAATCATATTTGTCCTTGACTTCTAAGACTACATTTCCATCAAAATTTTGAACACAAAACTAATAAACGAAAAGTATGTTACTACCCTATATCGGACACGTAGATTACGGGAAAAATAAGTAAAAAATTCTTTAAACAACCATTTAGCCATAAATCATATTTGTCCTTGACTTCTAAGACTACATTTCCATCAAAATTTTGAACACAAAACTAATAAACGAAAAGTATGTTACTACCCTATATCGGACACGTAGATTACGGGAAAAATAAGTAAAAAATTCTTTGAACAACCATTTGGCCAGAAATCATATTTGTCCTTGACTTCTAAGACTACATTTCCATCAAAATTTTGAACACAAAACTAATAAACGAAAAGTATTTTACTACCCTATATCGGACACGTAGATTACGGGAAAAATAAGTAAAAAATTCTTTGAACAACCATTTGGCCATAAATCATATTTGTCCTTATTTTCTAAGACTGTATTTCCATCAAAATTTTGAACACAAAACTAATAAACGAAAAGTATGTTACTACCCTATATCGGACACGTAGATTACGGGAAAAATAAGTAAAAAATTCTTTAAACAACCATTTGGCAATAAATCATATTTGTCCTTGACTTCTAAGACTACATTTCCATCAAAATTTAGAACACAAAACTAATAAACGAAATGTATGTTAGTACCTTATATCGGACACGTAGATTACGGGAAAAATAAGTAAAAATTTCTTTGAACAACCATTTGGCCAGAAATCATATTTGTCCTTGACTTCTAAGACTACATTTCCATCAAAATTTAGAACACAAAACTAATAAACGAAAAGTATTTTACTACCCTATATCGGACACGTAGATTACGGGAAAAATAAGTAAAAAATTCTTTGAACAACCATTTGGCCATAAATCATATTTGTCCTTATTTTCTAAGACTGTATTTCTATCAAAATTTTGAACACAAAACTAATAAACGAAAAGTATGTTACTACCCTATATCAAACACGTAAATAACGGGAAAAATAAATAAAAAATTCTTTGAACAACCATTTAACCATAAATCATATTTGTCCTTACCTTCTAAGACTATATTTCCATTCAAATTTTGAACAGCAAACTAATTAACGAAAAGTATGTTACTACCCTATATCGGACACGTAGATGATGGGAAAAATAAGTAAAAAATTCTTTGAACAACCATTTAGCCATAAATCATATTTGTCCTTACTTTCTAAGACTACATTTCCATCAAAATTTTGAACACAAAACTAATAAACGAAAAGTATGTTACTACCCTATATCGGACACGTGGATTACGGGAAAAATAAGTAAAAAATTCTTTAAACAACCATTTGGCCATAAATCATATTTGTCCTTGACTTCTAAGACTACATTTCCATTAAAATTTAGAACACAAAACTAATAAACAAAAAGTATGTTACTACCCTATATCGGACACGTAGATTACGGGAAAAATAAGTAAACAATTCTTTAAACAACCATTTGGCCATAAATCATATTTGTCCTTACCTTCTAAGACTACATTTCCATCAAAATTTTGAACACAAAACTAATAAACGAAAAGTATGTTACTACCCTATATCGGACACGTAGATTAGGGGAAAAATAAGTAAAAAATTCTTTAAACAACCATTTGGCCATAAATCATATTTGTCCTTGACTTCTAAGACTACATTTCCATTAAAATTTAGAACACAAAACTAATAAACAAAAAGTATGTTACTACCCTATATCGGACACGTAGATTACGGGAAAAATAAGTAAAAAATTCTTTAAACAACCATTTGGCCATAAATCATATTTGTCCTTATTTTCTAAGACTGTATTTCCATCAAAATTTTGAACACAAAACTAATAAACGAAAAGTATGTTAGTACCCTATATCGGACACGTAGATTACGGGAAAAATAAGTAAAAAATTCTTTAAACAACCATTTGGCCATAAATCATATTTGTCCTTACCTTCTAAGACTACATTTCCATCAAAATTTTGAACACAAAACTAATAAACGAAAAGTATGTTACTATCCTATATCGGACACGTAGATTACGGGAAAAATAAGTAAAACATTCTTTAAACAACCATTTAGCCATAAATCATATTTGTCCTTGACTTCTAAGACTACATTTCCATTAAAATTTAGAACACAAAACTAATAAACAAAAAGTATGTTACTACCCTATATCGGACACGTAGATTACGGGAAAAATAAGTAAAAAATTCTTTAAACAACCATTTGGCCATAAATCATATTTGTCCTTACCTTCTAAGACTACATTTCCATCAAAATTTTGAACACAAAACTAATAAACGAAAAGTATGTTAGTACCCTATATCGGACACGTAGATTACGGGAAAAATAAGTAAAAACTTCTTTAAACAACCATTTAGCCATAAATCATATTTGTCCTTGACTTCTAAGACTACGTTTCCATCAAAATTTAGAACACAAAACTAATAAACAAAAAGTACTACCCTATATCGGACACGTAGATTACGGGAAAAATAAGTAAAAAATTCTTTGAACAACCATTTGGCCAGAAATCATATTTGTCCTTATCTTCTAAGACTACATTTCCATCAAAATTTTGAACACAAAACTAATAAACGAAAAGTATGTTACTACCCTATATCGGACACGTAGATTACGGGAAAAATAAGTAAAAAATTCTTTGAACAACCATTTGGCCAGAAATCATATTTGTCCTTGACTTCTAAGACTACATTTCCATCAAAATTTTGAACACAAAACTAATAAACGAAAAGTATGTTAGTACCCTATATCGGACACGTAGATTACGGGAAAAATAAGTAAAAATTTCTTTGAACAACCATTTGGCCAGAAATCATATTTGTCCTTGACTTCTAAGACTACATTTCCATCAAAATTTAGAACACAAAACTAATAAACGAAAAGTATTTTACTACCCTATATCGGACACGTAGATTACGGGAAAAATAAGTAAAAAATTCTTTGAACAACCATTTGGCAATAAATCATATTTGTCCTTGACTTCTAAGACTACATTTCCATCAAAATTTAGAACACAAAACTAATAAACGAAAAGTATGTTAGTACCCTATATCGGACACGTAGATTACGGGAAAAATAAGTAAAAAATTCTTTGAACAACCATTTGGCCATAAATCATATTTGTCCTTATTTTCTAAGACTGTATTTCCATCAAAATTTTGAACACAAAACTAATAAACGAAAAGTATGTTAGTACCCTATATCGGACACGTAGATTACGGGAAAAATAAGTAAAAAATTCTTTGAACAACCATTTGGGCATAAATCATATTTGTCCTTATCTTCTAAGACTGTTTTTCCATCAAAATTTTGAACACAAAACTAATAAACGAAAAGTATGTTATTACCCTATATCGGACACGTAGATTACGGGAAAAATAAGTAAAAAATTCTTTGAATAACCATTTAGCCATAAATCATATTTGTCCTTGACTTCTAAGACTACATTTCCATCAAAATTTTGAACACAAAACTAATAAACGAAAAGTATGTTATTACCCTATATCGGACACGTAGATTACGGGAAAAATAAGTAAAAAATTCTTTGAATAACCATTTAGCCATAAATCATATTTGTCCTTGACTTCTAAGACTACATTTCCATCAAAATTTTGAACACAAAACTAATAAACGAAAAGTATGTTACTACCCTATATCGGACACGTAGATTACGGGAAAATAAGTAATAAAATCTTTGAACAACAATTTATATATATATATATATATATATATATATATATATATATATATATATATATATATATATATATATATATATGTAAGTTATTACTGATAAATTATTATTCTTGATCATTTTTTGTATATATTATTTTTCTCTAGTTATTAATTAGCCCAAAAAAGCGCCGTATGCTTTTTAATTTATATTGAACTATGTAATCTAGAAAAAAAATAATGGTAATTTATCATAATTTATGATACCATCGAAAACCATATATCATCATCATATATCATCATCATATATCATCATCATCACATTAAATAATGATGATGTTCCAGGATGTTTTTGTGGAGTACACTACTAGTCTTACGTTTGTTTCGCGGAGTGTGAGTGCTGAGTGGATTTCGTTCATAATCTTCTGAGCTACTAGAATTTGATACATTTTCTCTCGTGGATCTTAGTGCAGTGTGCAATGTGCGTCTGATTTGGACACGGAATTAACAACGACGACAGTTAAATATCAATACCTAAATATTAATTGCCGATAATATAGTATAATATAAATGTGTTGGTTATATTTATTATGTTTCCATTATTATATGTGTACTGTGTGTTACCTACATATATATGTATATTGTTTATTTGTCAAAGTGTGTGAAAAATATATATGCATACCTATACCTACCTATATAAATTGTATATGTATAAATAGTACATAGCCTGAGATACTAATATACAAAAAGAAATGTATACTTACTAATACATATCAAATATTGTACAATCACATATTCCAACATTCAAACGCTTCAAAAAACAATTGAATCCTATTTTTTTTTATTAAAATACAAGATAACCCTTACCCTGGTTAAGAAATTAGTATAGTTTGTTTTGTTCATACTTACTCTACAAAAGAACTGTATTACAGTTTGTCTCTTTATTATGATAAATATTTAATAAGTAAGATTCATTCTAAATAATTAGTAAAAAAAAAACGAATTTCAGATGTTGATCTATTTATTGATTAATACATTTTTTGCTCACATATGTGACGAATTTGTCATGTACTAACTACACGTTATTTTCATAATCTTTAATAAAGTTTATTATTGCAAATACATGTATCATTTTTTTAAGCTGTTAGAAGATTCAATTAATAAATGCATACATGAACATATTAAAGAAATAAATCTCGAAAAAATAGCTAATAAAATGATCCAAATTTAACAATAAATTCTTGTTCTCCAAAATGAATTACTCAAATTCCGTTAGTTCTCGACTTACAAAAATACGTACATACGAGTATATGCTAACTGTATTGGAAGATAGACCTTAATATGTGATTGTACATAATTAGTATTTATTTATATATTGCTCTACTTAATATCCTGATATTTGATATAGTTTTTCTAAGACTTACACACTAACTATTTGCATTATAAAATATAATATACATTGATCTACTTTTGTGTCTTGTAATATATAACATCCAAAATATGTCCATCTCGATAAGTCTTAGAAAAAATGTCAAAATACGTACATACTGTAGTCACGTCAAAAATACATAACTTAATATATATTTGATGATACATATTTCATTTTATTTATTTATAAGTTGTAATTCATATCGTTATATATTAGATTTAAAAATGTATTATATGAATGACCAATAAACACAACAAAATGAATACAATCTTTCAATTGAAAATCCCAATTTTTCCATACCCAAATTAAAACATTTCAGGCAACCTGCAATTCACCTAAATATGAAATAGATCTAGAGCATCGATTTGCGATCGGCAGCAGCTTAACAATTCATAATCAGAAATCTTGCGAACTAAAAAATCCAAGTTCAATTCCAGCTACCAGCTCAATCGTACCGAGAGCAGCGGCAAGCGAACCACAGCAGCTTGATTATATAATCGCCGATATACAGCGAGCGAACCGTGGCAGCCGATTACGTAAACGCCAAAATACAGCGAGCGATCCATGGCAGCTCGATTACATAACCGACAATATGCAGCCTACAGCAAGGCTTCTGGTCGATAAATTTCAAAAATCGTGTAAAATCGACGATTTCGAGCCGTAGCGGCTGAAAAGTAGCATTTTACGGCCGCTACGAGCATTTTTGAGCTCTCAGACGGATTTTCAGACGATCCCAAGGCATATACTCATCAAAAATAAAAATTACTGGCTCTAGCAAGACCAAATATTAAAAATCGCCGAATCGAAAGGCTATAGCAAGGCATGTGCCCACAAACTTTAAATTTACTGGCCATAGCAAGACATCTGATCATCAAAATTTAAAATTCGTAGAATCGAAAGGCTATAGCAAGACATTCTCCCACAAAATTCAAATTTCAAACGCCTGGTGGTGGATTCATGAATCCTAGTCCTCCCACCACAGATTTCAGCCTTATATACAGCTGTTTGATGAATTTACAGCCATTCAGCGTGGGTGATGGTATCGTACCGGACACTCTGCTTCGTGAAATTACGTAATCGAGCTATATACTTACTTTTGCTGCATTTCTAGCTAGCTGGCTGGATTTCTAGCTGGCTGGCCAGCTGGCCACCAGGATCCGTCCCTAGACCGCAGGCTAGGCACGGGCTGGTTGTTGCTGGTCGCTAGCTAGGATGGGGGATGAATATGCTCGGCTGGTTGCTGGATGCAGGTAGCTAGTAAACGGGAATCGAATTTGGATCTTTGGTTTGCAGGATTTTGTATGTCGCCGTTTTGGTTGCAGATTGGCGGCCTACAAAATGCTTGCTAGCAAGTGGGATATGAATCTAGATCTTTGGAATGAGATTTTTGATCGGCGTATTGGAATGAAATAGTTTGTTATTTATAACAAGGATTTATTGGTCATAGATGTGTTACATAATAATGATATTACAATATATAATACATGAAATACATACATTATTCTAACAATGAATAAATCATTTTTGATATGTGTATTTGTGATACATTATTCGTATAAATACACAAATACAGCTAGGATGATATGTGCTCTAATTACGTTAAATATACATAAATTCTTTATCTCATGCCTAAGGAATGATAGATGTTTAACAAGAATATGTAGTCTAATTTTTATTAGGAATAAGTTTTATTGCGACATTTAAATAACATATTTACAGTGACACAGTTTTGCGATATTTATATATGTACCTAACTATATAAGTGTATTCAATATATGGGATGGATATACAATCAGAAAAATATAGAAATGTAAAGTGTATCATACATAATTTTAATGTGTGTACAACAATACATTATCAACAATGCAATTACGAATACAAACACACATAAATGTATTTCTATAAATGATTTTACTATCTTATACAAAACAGCGTAAGTAAAAGTATATCGTTTTTCCGCAAGATAGTTTTTTTCTTTTAAATATGAGAATATGAGTGTTTTCCTATAGCGCAAAGTCTGTAGAATAAATAACAATAATGTAAACTGTATTATACATGTATTTATTATGTGTTTGTATTCATTATAATCAGTGGTGAGCTATAAAAATTTTAACAAAGGGCCTCGCTCTATATTTCATAAAAATGAAAACGAATGATATTTCAAAATTTAATCATGACCGCATAGTTAGTGACGATTAATTAACGGGGTACCGTTCTACTTTATCGCTCAACGTATGCGAAGAAAATGTTTTTAAGATATTGTATGTTTTAAAGTTTAAGAAAAGGCTCGTGCAAGCCCTCACGGGCCCCTATAGCTCACCAGTGACTATATAAATTGTATATTATATTAGTATGAAGAAGGATTAACACTTTTGCGTTTTTCTATATGATTTTATTCAGGTATGTTATTCTATATAAGCATAATAGAGCAAAATTATGTCATTTTTTATGTATGTCTAAGAAAATACTAAGTATATAAAGTACTAAGATACTAAGGTACTTGCTGTCAAATTAGTATGGACTGGACTTTTCTACACTGTTGCCAATTCAGTGATCATATTGAAAATTCTAAGTTATGAAGAAACGGCAACGTCGAAGGATACGGACAAGGAAAAAGTTAAGCATCAGTTCATACTTATTTGACGGCGACTACAATGATAAATAGTGTGACAGTGTATGTATCTTTGTTTTTTTAACGATGACGTGATTTTCTTTCTTTTCGGTGACATGATTTTCTTTCTAAGTTAAACGATATAATTTTTTCTACATCCATTTTGAAAGTAGGCTTTTCAAGCTGTCAGTTTAGAGCAGAAAATTGATAATTGAAGTTGACAGAACAACTTGCAGTTTTTCTCGTTAAAATAGGAATGGAAATTTTTAGCTGGACTAAATGAAAAATGAATTTATTCACAGTAAGATTTGAAACCAAAGTGTTTTTATCATATTTTTCAACGGACGTAGAAAAAAGTATATGTGTGTCATGAGTTATGAGCGTAAAGTGTCATTTTCCGCTCTAGATATACAGTTACTATTTTGCAAAGTGCGAATTTGTTATGAAATGTTATTAAACTGGTGTATGAAGAGGGTTAAATGTGTTTCTTAATAAATATAATACAAATGACATGGTTTTTCCTATGATTTATTATGAACGTCAAAGTTTTTCAAAATATTAGATTACTCGTATGTATGTAAAGGATGCAAAAGATTTTACAGAAAAATAGAGCAAAGTTCCAATTATTTATACGAATATAGTTTCGAGATATTGAATTTTTAAAGTTTTAAATACTACGTATGTGATTCTTATATTGTGTATAGTTTATTTAAAATTAAATACTTCAAGAACTAAGAGTGATAGTGAATTATTCTAATCTTATTTGGATTTATAGTATTATTTTCTATATGTATATGTAATTTCAGTACTACGGAATTCCTGAAAACATTTTCAGTAATGCTTCGTTAATAACAGGTATATGTCTATTGAAAATTGCAACTAAGTTTCAGGAATTCGAATTGCTGAAAAAATGCCAATCATATTTGTTTCACGATAACTAAATTGCTATTGTGTATATATCATGATAAAAATTAAACTCAAAAACAAAGTGAAATGACGACTTGCGGTTTTCAAATATGAAATCAGGAGTTTGTTTTATATATGTTTACATTGTTTCAGAAATTCGAATCGCCGGACACACGGTTTTAAATTTCTGTAGGTATTGTTTGAATAGTATGTATGTATGTTTGTGTATATTGTATGTAAATTTCTTATATAATGGACGAATGTATATTCTTTAAATACTGTAAAAACTGTGAAATATATGAAAATGAAAATATATGTATGTGTTGCATAATGATATGAATTGATTATGTATCGATTTGTTTTCGCTACATATTAATTTTATATACGAGTACTTAATGTTTAGGAGGATAAGTTTTATTTATTTATTTACATATATCTTATAAATAAGTCTTGAAAGGCATCAATACATGTTGGGGTGTTCTCACTGTGATGCTCTGCAACAATATGATCATTTCCCAACACTGGAATTAGGATATAGGTATGTCCTTCTGCCACTCACTCATATCTTCTACGGTCCGTCCAGATCTGTAGTTCATCTCTCTGTAACAATAAAAATATAACCGATATAATATTTAAATTCACGGTTTAAACGCAGATATGTTTAAATCGTGTGTAATTATTAATATATATATATATATATATATATATATATATATATATATATATATATATATATATATATATATATATGAAAGAAAGCGCGAGTAACTCATTACATATTGAAAAAATGTTGACATATAAAATAAAATATATGTTGTAAAATATTTAGTACGTACAATAATATATGATATTTGTGTATAGTAGTAGCACTAAATAATTCTAAATTAATTCAAATATTTTCCACACATCAACAATTATTATTCAATTATAAAGTATATCTATAGCCGAAATTGTCTTTAGAAATAATAGCTGATGTACGCAATAATGGGTATTATAAAGTAGTTCAATAATAATAAAAAAACTTACTATTAATAAATTATTTCCCTAAGTATAACTACAAGTCCTGAAGGTATCCAAAAGTCCTCTCCAAGGATCAGGAAGTAGTCCTCGAAGGCACAGTACACGAGCACGCCACACTCACACACATCTTTCCACTAGCACTGTAACAATAAAACTGACAATGGCAAAATTAAGCTATGTAACAGTTAGGCATTAGATAATAGTAAAAAAATAGAAGTCGACAATCAAAATAATGAGTAATCGTAAATTATAATTTATGTCTATGTATTACATAATTTTTTATATGCCCATTCGATTTTTTTTAATTTGAATTTAAAAAAGGCCCATGGACTACCCCCGAAATATAATTTATGAACTTTAGGGTTGATAGAAAGAGTACTAGATAAGAAGATGTACGTTTGAAATATGAATTCAGCATGCATTTCTCTACAAATATGCCAATTTTCAAAGTTGGTGAAATGATGAAAAATTTTTATTAATGGTTATCAAAGACAAATGTTTTTCTTTGAGAAATTTCAAATTTAGGGCTTAATATTACTGAAACTAAGCAAATAGGGCCTTGTAACAGTACTCCCAATTTCAAAACCTTTCTCAAAAAACTTAAAGCTGTACCTATTAAACAATAATTATTGTTACTTCATTAATGAATTCTTGGAGAAAAACTCACGCTTCTGACCATCCCTGATAATGGATGTTTCTTTTACCTCTCGCTAAGAGAGGTATTGGAATAATACTAAACATCGCATATCCACATTTTAGTGAATAAAAGCACATTTTAAAGTCCCTAGAATCCGATAATAACATTTTTACCATGATGTCTGTGTATATGTGAGTATGGATGTGTGTTTGTGTGTGTGTTTGTGTGTGTGTGTGTGTGTGTGTGTGTGTGTGTGTGTGTGTGTGTGTGTGTGTGTGAGGTTGTTGAAGGATGCGGATAAGGGAAAAGTTAAGCATCAGTTCATACTTATTTGACGGCGACTATAATGATAAATAGTGTGACAGTATATGTACCTATTGTTTTTAAACAATAACATGATTTTCTTTCTAAGTGAAATAATATAATTTTTTCTACATCCATTTTGAAAGTAGGCTTTTCAAGCAGTCAGTTTAGAGCAGAAAATTGATAATTGAAGTTGACAGAACAACTTGCAGTTTTTCTCGTTAAAATAGGAATGTAAATTTTTAGCTGGACTAAATGAAAAATGAAATTATTCACAGTAAGATTACCAAAGTGATTTTATCATCTTTTTCAACGGACGTAGAAAAAATTATATGTTTGTCATGAGTCATGAGCGTAAAGTGTTATTTTCCGCTCTAGATACACAGTTACTATTTTGCAAAGTGCGAATTTATTATGAAGTGTTTTTTAACTGGTGTATGAAGAGGATTAAATGTGTTTATTAATAAATATAATACAAATGAAATGGTTTTTCCAAAGTTTTATTGAGAATATCAAATTTTCTCAAAATATTAGATTACTCGTGTATATATATATATATATATATATATATATATATATATATATATATATATATATATATATATATATATATATATATGCAGGGGATGCAAAAGATTTTACAGAAAAATAGAGCAAAGTTCCAATTACTTATACGAGTATAGTTTCAAGATACTGAATTTTTAAAGTTTTGAATACTACATATGTGATTCTTATATTGCGTATAGTACATTTAAAATTACATACTTCAAGAACTAAGAGTGATTGAATTGTCATAATCTTATTTGGATTTATAGGATTAATTTCTATATGTAAACGTAATTTCAGAACTATGGAATACCTGAAAACATTTTCAGTAATGCTTCGTTCAAAACAGATGTATGTCTATTGAAAATTGCAACTAAGTTTTAGGAATTCGAATTGCTGATAAAAATAAAATGCTATTGTGTATTTATCATGATAAAAATTAAGTAACTCCAAAAATATATGAAATAGCGACTTACGGTTTTCAAATATGGATTCAGGGGTTTGTTTTATATATGTTTACATAGTTTCAGAAATTCGAATCGCCGGATACGGTTTTAAATTTCTGTAGGTATTGTTCGAACAGTATGTACGCATGTTTGCATATTGTAGCCGTTAAGGCAGAAGTCCAAAACGTAAAATACACTATAATTACTTTTTTAAACTTTTGTTATTAACAGAATTCCTAAAAATAACGGACTTTGTTTATTTTGATAATATATGTGGACTTAATTGGATAAGATAATAAAAAATAGGACATTAATGTAAATGTTATTGAAAAACTCGTGAGAACAAAAATGCAACAAAATCATTAAGTCCAATATCCGCTTTACTTAGTTTATGAAATGTATCACTAAGTCCTTATAATGTTTTTTGTCTGACAAATAAACCCTCAGAAGTGACATAGTGAATAATACCGTCATCCATAACTTGTCGTCTATATGACTTTGGAGTTAATGTGTTTTTAGATATAAAGAGAAACAGATTATGGACAATCGTTAAAAACAAAATAAATGAAAATTTTGGACTTAGTGACTTCTGCCTTAACGATAACGATATATTGTATGTGAATTTTTTATATAATGTAAGAATGTATATTCTTTAAATACTGTAGAAACTGTGAAATATATGAAAATGAAAATATATGTATGTGTTGCATAATGATATGAATTGATTATGTACCGATTTGTTTTCGCTAAATATTAATTTTATATACGAGTACGTAAATGTTTAGGAGGATATGTTTTATTTATTTATTTACATAAATCTTATAAATAAATCTTGAAAGTATATTCTTCTACGGCTCGTCCAAGTTTGTAGTGTATCTCTTTGTAACAAAAAATATATAATTGATATAATATTTAAATTAGTGTTTACAGATAATAATATGGACTTAAATATGTTTCATTCGTGTGTAATAATTAATATATATATATATATATGAAAGAAAGTGTGAAAAACTCCTTACATATTGAAAAGAATATTGAAATATAAAATAAAATATATGTAGTAAAATATTTAGTTCATACAATAATATATGATTGTGTATAGTAGTAGCACTAAATAATTCTAAATTAATTCAAATTATTTTCCACACATCAACAATTATCATACAATTATAAAGTATATCTACAGACGAAATATTTTTTAGAAATAATGGCTGATATACCCAATAATGGGTATTATAAAGCAGTTCAATAATTTAAAAAAAAAACATTAACAAGTTATTTCCCTAAGTATAACTAGTAGTCATGAAGGTATCTAAATGCATGTTGGGATGTCCTCAATGTGATGCTCTGCAACAATATGATCATCTCCAACATTGAAATCAAGGATATGTCCTTCTGCCACTCACTCACATCCTTCTACGGGTCGTCCAGATCTGTAGTTCATCTCTCTGTAAATAATATTTAAATTAGTGTTTATAGATACTAATATGGACTCAGATATGTTTCAATCGTGTGTAATTATTAAAAAAATATATGAAAGAACGTGCGAGTAACTCTTTACATATTGAAAAAAAAATATTGAAATATAAAATAAAATATATGTAGTAAAATATTTAGTACGTACAATAATATTTGATGTTTGTGTATAGTAGTAGCACTAAATAATTCTAAATTAATTCAAATATTGTCCACACATCAACAATTATTATACAATTACAAAGTATATATACATACGAAATAGTAAATACCCAATAATGGGAACTATAAAGTACTTCAATAATAATAAAAACACTTACTATTAATAAATTATTTCCCTAAGTATAACTACAAGTCCTGAAGGTACCCAAAAGTCCTCTCCAAGGATCAGGAAGTCGTCCTCGAAGGCGCAGTACACGAGCACATCATATACACATCTGTTCACTAGCACTGTAACAATAAAACTGACAATGACAAAAATAATTTATGTAACAGCTAGGCATTAGATAATAGTAAAAAAAATAGTAGACGACAATCAAAATAATGAGTAATCATAAATTATAATTTATGTCTATGTATTACATAATTTTATATACCCATTCGATTTTTTTAAATTTGAATTTTAAAAAAAGGGCCATGGACTACCCCCAAAATATAATTTATG
Source organism: Harpalus rufipes (assembly GCA_951394225.1). Classification (NCBI taxonomy): domain Eukaryota; kingdom Metazoa; phylum Arthropoda; class Insecta; order Coleoptera; family Carabidae; genus Harpalus; species Harpalus rufipes. Next base: position 37,399,804 of record OX596286.1, read on the forward strand.
AACTTTAGGGTTGATAGAAAGAGTGCTAGATAAGAAGTTGTACGTTTCAAATATGAATTCAGCATGTATTTCTCTACAAATATGCCAATTTTCAAAGTTGGTGAAATGACGAAAAATTTTCATTAATGCTTATCAAAGACAAATGTTTTCTCTGAGAAATTCCAAATTTAGGGCTCAATATTTCTGAAACTAAGCAAGTAGGGACTTGTACCAGTACTCCCAATTACAAAACCTTCTTAAAACCTAAAGCTGTACCTATTAAACAATAATTGTTACTCCATTAATGAATTCTTGAAGAGGACTCACGCTTCCAACCATCCCTGATAATGGATATGTTTCTTTTTTAGTGAATAAGCACGTTTTAAGGTCCCTAGAATCCGATAATAAGATTTTTACGATGATGTCTGTATGTGTGTGTGGATGTGTGTGTGTGTGTGTGTGTGTGTGTGTGTATATATATGAGAGAGGTTGTTGTATGTAAGATTTCTCAAATTCTATAAGATTAAAGCCTATGTAACTACGAATTCCTCAATCTAACAGTAATGGGAAGAGTAACAATGGACAACCGGAAGTAGTAGTATTTTAACAAAAATCTTCTAAATATTATTTTTTGAGAATTTATGTTATTACAAATATTAAAAAATAAAATTCTCTATCAGATACATTTAATTTTTTTATTGTACCTTCTATAGATTTAAAGATATAGCTATATAATCTATAAAATAATCTGTTGTAGTAAATATCACATCTCCATGGTAACTACTTGAGAAATTAAAATGTCTGAAATAAATGTCACTAATATCAGCGTCAAAAATTCAAAGATAGTACTGAAGGCTTTTTCTGGGAACGATATTTAATATTTCTTATTGTATTATTAATTATATATTTAAAATTATAAGTATATTTTTATATTACACGAACCCTTCAGAAATACCGCCAATACCGTTAATGAATTGAAAAACCTCGAACATTTAGAAGAAATGGATAAAACTTGCTCATAGAATAATTTTAAAATTACACAAATACGTAAATATAAAGATTAGGTGGTTAGAATTTTTTGTGTGTACAAGAAATGATAATACAATACTTACTAATATATATATATATATTTCAAATATGAATTCAGCATGCATTTCTCTACAAACATGCCAATTTTCAAAGTTGGTGAAATGATCAAAAAATTTCATTTATGCTTTTTGAAAGACAAATGTTTTCTACAAGAAATTTCAACTTTAGAGCTCCATACATCTGAAACTAAGCAAAATATGAACTTACTAATATATATATATATATATATATATATATATATATATATATATATATATATATATATATATATATATATGACAGGTAATGAAAGGGATTTCGTTACTTGTCATTTTACAAAGAAACGATATAAGTTAAAGTGGAGGAGGAATGCGTGTTATCAAAAATTCATTTGTTTTAAATATGCAGGTTTTAGTCTGTCTATTGATATGGTTTCTAATTTATCTTTTATTAAAATTTTGAAAAAATTTTCGTACCGCTTAATTACTTTGTAGGGCCCATCGAAAGGTTGTTGCAAGGTTGGGCCTATTGCATTATGTTTTATGAAGACGTGGTATGTGCGAAATAGATCTGGGTTTATGAAATATGGTTTGCTTTTTAAGATTGGGGCTGTGTGCTTTAATTTGCTGATTGCTTGTTTTAATTGTTGAAGATAGTAGGGTATGTTAGGGTCTGTAATCATTGGTGATTGTGTGAAGAATTCACCTGGAATGTGTAATTTGGTGCCATAGACTAGTTCTGCTGGGCTGCATTTAATAGGTTCTTTACACGTCGGGGTCACCAATTATGTAGAGTATAGGAAATATGTATATGATATTTGATATACTCTGTATAACCTAAACTTTAATGGAAGGAAGAAAAATTACTGGAGTTCAGTCAAAATTTATTTATTTTCCGCCTCTACCGGTTTCGACACCTCATGTGTCTTCTTCAGGAGGTGAAAATGAAGAAGACACATGAGGTGTCGAAACCGGTAGAGGCGGAAAATAAATAAATTTTGACTGAACTCCAGTAATTTTTCTTCCTTCCATCACCTTTCCAGTCAAGAAGTTTTGCAGCCTAAACTTTAATCTTGTATAATATAAAATAATAAAAATAACGACGAACTTGAATTTTGGAATGGAGAAAACTGAAAACACTTTATTTATTTATTTTCTACAACATTCAACTGGTTTTTGGTAGCTTGATCGAACATATATAAATACATGGCTGCTAGATGTAGCTATAACATATATAAATACATAGCTGCTAGATGCAGCTATAACATATATATATATATATATATATATATATATATATATATATATATATAAAGTTTTAAAATTGATGAAATGTTGACAAATACTTTTTTATAGGATATTTCAACGTTAGATATTAATATAGAAAAGCGGTATTATTAATACAGAGAAACACAAATAGCAGATACAATAAATAAGTTAGTACATTTATAATTTTATTAATAATTTTTCTTTTTTTACAGATGATCACGTTTTGAAGTTCCAGTGGTAAGAGATGCAGACATCGCGACTTGGAGAACCCGTGCGTGCGTCTGGAGTATCCTGGGGCTTCTCTCCGCACCTGGTGGATTTAATTTCGTTGCCAGCATCAGGAAACCATCTCCTTTTATCGTGAAGAATTGAACTGGTTCTTCTGTTCTCTATAAAATATAAATATGATTTAATTTAAAGTAACATGATTTTTCACGGGAATTTTGTGAATTTTTCATTCGGTTTATTTTTGATATTTTCATGCACCACTCTTACACGGTTAATGTTAGAATAATGGACTATGAAAAATTGGATACAGCATGAAATACTCTTTCTTTTTATGCAACAGGATTTTTTTTACACGGATCTCGAGTTACAGACACTTAAAGTTATATTTTGTGAATTTTTAATTCGATTTATTTTCATATTGTTATGCACCACTCCTACACGGTTTAAGGTAGAATAACGGGCTATGAAAATTTGGATTGAGCGTGAAATTTCCTTTGTTTTTTATGAACGTACGATTTTTTACATCATCAAATCTCGAGTTACAGACGCGTAAAATTACATGATTACACATAGTTACAGATATTTTAGTCGGCTGAAACAGATTTCAGCAAACGCGATTTTTAAAGGATACAAACAATATTTTCTATTTTAGTACTTACTTGTAATGGCAATGATCAGCGAATTTTCTCAATATATCGTCCGCTAGTACTTCATCATTGAACTGATTGTCTTCGGCGATTTACACTGATTAGAATACACTTTCAACTAATCATTACACAACACTCGCACCAATTAAATTAACAATTATAAACTTTATAAAACTAAGTTAAAATATACTTTGATAATGAACAAATAAATATAATTTTAGCGTAAATCTTAATACTTTTATTTATATCGCGAACTATAAATCAAACAAGAGAGTGATTGTAATAAAAGTTGCTAAGTTTTTCGGTTCTTATAAACACTACACTATCGCAATACACGATTATGCACAAGCACCCCATGTTCACTCCACCAAAGTCAGAAAGGAACTGAAGGCTTCATTATAAAAACATAATATTAATATTATAACGTAACAACTCACACTAATTAAGTGTTAATTGATTATATCTTTTATACTTTGGCGCCAAAATAAACAATGTTTATGATTGTTTACAGGTTCCGCGAAAGGCCGTACTACACCCAGCGATAGGATACGGTAACTACAACACAGGATGAAGATAATAGATGATTTTTTTATAAGAATAAATAAATAAATGCGTTTTTTTCTTTACCTTTCCTATAATAACAAAAGAGACAGGGAAATATTCTAATTTTTAATGAATTTTCCGAATTTTCCTATCCTATCCTTTCGTATTAAGTTCTCTAGGTACAAAAATAACCGTCCGGTGAGAGTCCGCCCTTTTATAAAGGGCTAAGGGCTTATTTGAGCCCTTAGGGAAAATTCGACCACGGATTTCAATTTTGCAGATCCAAGTAAGTTTAATAACACTTGTCCGGTCTTTCTACCCCCTTTAGTACAGGAACTAGCACAGGCCCTTCGCCACAAACTTGAAGGGCAAATATATTATAAACCAAAGGGTTTTCATCAATTCTGTGCAAGCCAATGGAAAGGGCAGGTTCAAATCCTCCCGATACGCTATTTTCCGCCCTTTAATCCCTTTTAATTATCGTATTTAAGCGTCAAACCCTTCGGAAAATTTTAAGGGTCCGTATCTCGGAAACGGCTGGGTTTTCAGCGATTTCCTTGAAATTTCGCGTTCCCTTAGAATCCTTTGAAATGTAGGGGTCGTAGAACAACATATTTAAGTTTCAAGGGCCTAGGGCCAAGGGTTTAAAAATCGCCTAATTAAAATTTGACAGCTTCGTTCTTTACAAAAGTTCAAACATTTCGATTCCCCTTTTAAATAAGACTAATTGACAATAACTTCAAAATTATTAGGGCTAGAAGGGCGAAACAAATTGTATTATACTAATTTCGACCCGTAGATTATGAATCTGAAGTCAGATTTTGCCTAAGGGCTTATTTAAAGGGAGAAGGGCTTAAAACGGCCCTTAGAAAAAAACTGACCTTGGAATCGTGTTCTACGGGTCGAAATTAGCCTAATAAAATTTGTCCCGCCCTTCTAGCTCTTTTAATAACGAAATTAGCGAACGCCCTTTGCCATAAACTTTAGGGCTAAGAATGTTGTAAACTGAAGGGTTTTCAATAATTCTGCGCAGGCCAATCGAAAGGGCATGTTCAAATACCTCAGATACACTATTTTCCGGCCTTTTAGCCCTTTAATTAACGAATTTAAGCGTTAATCCCTTCGAAAACTTTAAGGGCTCGTATCTCGGAAACGGCTGGGTTTTCAGCGATTTCCTTGAAATTTCGCGTTCCCTTAGCATCCTTTGAAATGTCGGGGTCGAAGAATAACATATTTAAGTTTCAAGGGCGTAGGGCCAAGGGTTTAAAAATTCGCTAATTAAAATTTGACAGCTTGTTTTTAAAAAAAGTTGAACAATTTTTTCGACATTTATTAATATGCATAATAGACTTCTCATAATTCTCTGTTATCTCAAATAAGCCAAATCAACTGTACATACTTCCCTGTCTCTTTGTTGTGGTATATTCCTCTGGAATAAATAAGGGGTTGTTAAATAAAAACTTGTATTAGTTTAAGTATTTTTTATTGTTTATTTGTAATACATTGCTGTTTTTATTATGTTCATAGGTTAAATTGTATTTTTTATACTTATTCTTTGTATTTTATATATAAATATACTTACCCTTGTCCTGAAAAATTAAAAATTGGGTTGTTTAAATAATAGTTTGTATAAATTTTACTTGTATTTATTGTTTATTTCTCTTACATTGTTGTATTTCATGTAAACTATTCTAATGTACAATATTTTATACAATAAAATATAATTTATCTATTTTTTCTTATTCCTTCTACTTAGGGGAAGAATTCTGTAAAATTTTAAATCCCTATACGTATATAGTTCTTTAAACGCCCGGCACCTATCGGGAAGCATTGCGCTTTTAATATAGGTAGTCAGAAATAATGCCGTGTTTATACATACGTACATACAGGATTTTAAATAGTTCCAAAAATGGCCGTAGGGGGCAGCACCTATTTCGGATAAACATTTTAATTAAGGTCAATTTTGAATTTGGAATCATTGGTCAGACGTATATATCAGGGTCTGAAATGGGAAGCGGATACATGCATGTTATAATTCACCACATAATGGAAACGAATAAAAACAATTGCAAAAATCTTACGATTCTTTTTTTATATTTTAGCAAATTATCAGTTATTTTGATGTATGAACAATTGCAACGTGGTCGTTTTAAAATCTACATACGTACAGGGACTTAGACAAAAAATCATTTTGCAGGCAGCAGAAGCAGATACAATGGACATAACATCCCATTTTTAATTAGTCCAAACACTAAAGGCTATTGAAAATTATGTATGTACGTAGTTATGTACACAAAAAAAAAATTTGTAATTGCTTTCACTCTATATTTACCAACAGGTGCTGCCAACTGGTGGCCATTTTAAAAACTACATACGTGTAGGGACTTAGAAAAAAAAATCAATTTTTTAATATAAAAATATATTTGCATTATTAAAAAAATACAAGACTTTTTCTTATAAAAATTAAAGTTTATTGGCATTATTATTACAAAGGACTGTTTGACAATCATAGTTTAGTTAACAAATTTAGTAACAATTATGAACAGAAATATAACAAATGAATCGTAAAAGATTAAAACATTTCTTACCGTATAAATTATCATTATTATGATTATTTTATTTGTTGTTAATTATTTTGCATCTTTATTCTGCAAATAAAGGTTTAACCGGAAGATTTAACTTTTATTTACAGAATAAAGATGCAATATAATTATCAACAAATAATATAACCATAATAATTTTATTTGGTAACAAACATTTTAGTTTTAAAACCGATACGAGACTCTAAATTAATATTATATATTTTTAGACTAAAACCGCCCAAATATATAATATATTAGAGTTCCGTTAACAATATTTATGGACTAATTTAACAAGGTTAAAACTTGGGATCCCCAAATAAGATTCCTTGTTCCCATTGTTAAAGGTACAAGGTATCTTATTCAGTTTAAGACCGTTTACAAACCTTTATATTAAATATTTTTTTAGGGTTAGCACCATAAAATTTATTAATATAAAGCTTCGTTTACAATAAATACTTAAAATCTAACTTTGCCCTGATCGCGTCAAAATACCTAATATAATTACAATTTTTATTAAAAATACGTAACTTTAAAACTAATGTGACGGGTTTAAATTAAAATAAACAGAATTAAAAAAAAGTGTTTTATTGTACATACATTTTAAACAAGTTATTATGCAGAGGAAGCTATGGAGACGCATCGCAATCGGCACTGCAATTTCGGCGACAGCGGCGGTGGGGAATTCTTTCAATTTATAACTATCTTAAAACTATAAATGAAACGCTTTATTTAATAAATGATATATATAGGGAGACACCACCCTCTTGCCACCCACGCTCCCTATATATACCATTTATTAAATAAATACAATTCCGTTTACAATAATACCTTATAATCTAACTTAAACTATTATAGTTCCTCCCCAAATTAAGTTTATGAAGTGCGCGAAAAATCGTATCTTACGTTAATATCTTTTTCAAACAAAAGCAAATCTAAAAATGGTAAGTTACGTTAATTTTCCCTCCCTCAAAAAGCAAAAACAACCCTTGCCTATCTTATATCTAAGCTATCTTATGTCTACGCAAACTATCTTATATCTAGACTATGCTAAGCTAAGGTGAAGTGAGAGAGAGATATACGAGTTAAGACAAAAAGTGAGAATACCGGGGTGATTCTCACATGTGTTTACGCAGGGATTTAGCCGACCCTTCGCGATCCCCATGGATTTAGAGCCTACAACGCGAGCTAATTAAGGACAAGGGAAGCAATTATGTTTATTCCTCGGCTTGGATGCAACCTAAAAAGCTACTCCCGATGGCATCGCCCGGCCATTCCCGATACCTAACACCGAACGCGATCAACCCGTGTGCTCAAACAAAGTTAAATAAAACAAAAACTTTACTTTATCTTTTGATTATTCGTTGCCATTAAAACTAAACGATGATTATGTTGCCTCCGGATGAGGAGAGCACATATCGCCATAAGAAAGCTTCCTGTGTAAGCATTCAGGTTTGTTTAAAACTTTTCTCCTTTGAGTCTAGCGGATAACGCATCCAATCTAGAGTAGCGGCCAGTACGAACGATGGTCAGCACTAGTACAAAAGAATTAAACTGTCCCTAGAAACATTCACAAGTGTGAAGCGATCCACCAGAATAAACAACTGGTTTTTCATGACGTTGTGAATGCTATACATATCAGTCCACTCAATTATGGAAATCGCGCACGAACCCTACCTAACCATCCCACTAACCGTGATGTTAATAATAAGAAATAAGGAAACCCGAAACAAGTTTCGAATCTCACACCCCCTACTTCCTGATTCTCTCACCATTCGACAACAAGCATGCCCCGACACACCAATTCATATGTTTTTTTTTTCACATTCACTCTCCCTAGATGCCGTCTGGGCAATCAAAACGCACGATTTTATGATGAATTATCGGTAGGGAATGCACTTCAACTATATCAATTTATTTTTAATATTTAAAAGAAAACGCGTGTTTGCTCAACGGCGCGATGAGCCAAAGTTTAATTAAGATCTGAAAATACATTTCAAAGAACTTAAAACTAACTTATATTCTACTATATTAATCTAAGTCTTCTTGATGTCCGATTCCTGAAAGATATATACTAATCATATGTTTCCAGATATTGATTTTATTGATAAACAGTCGACATTTTAATTTTAAATTGTTTGTATATTATACAGACATTCATGAAAGTTATATTTCTTTCAATTTAGTACTCAAAATCGAAATTGAGTACAAGATAATATTTAGACATTTATAATAGTCATATTAAATTGACTAAGTTCTCATGGTTGAATATGAAAACAAGTTAATAATTAGGCATATAGTCATAATCGTTTGACTATAATTTCTCTTGGTTGAGTATGAGAACAAAATATTTTATAAAAAATTAAAGTTCCTACCAGTTCATCCATCGATCTACGCCGTAGAAGATTTATCTGGAGCTCAGCTATCCTTCCAGAAAAGCTGCTTTAGAAGATTTGCAGTGTTGAAATCGAAAGCTGCATCCAAATACTCGAAGTTTCTTGACATCTCAGACCAGCCAAAGGTCTGCCTGTTAAATAATAATTATTAGTTTGTGGTGTTCTTTAAAGAATTTCAAAAGTATTTGAAATTTGCTTCAATTTGATATTTCGAAAGCACATTTGATAAAAAATAATGCAGAGAAATTCATTTTGCACCACTTTTCAAATGCTTAGTTATTCTAGTGCAAATATTTCACGCACAATATAGATAAAACTGCCCTTATTGACTAGTAACTAGATTTGAACTAGTTCATTTTTATTCCAAGTTTTGATTCTTGGATTATAAAGTATTGTTGCATTACCAACAATATTAACCAACCAAATAAATACATTTAATAATGATAAAAAGAATTAAAGTTGTGTGTGTCTGTGTGACAAAAGTTTCAGATCGCATAAATTAATACCACGATTTCAAAAAACAAGTGATTAGATTTTAGTTATAATTGGTCAACCGGAAGTAGCCTCATTTGAAGGTTTTAATAGTTAAATTTGATTTATTGACATTTAACGTTATTATAACTTAAAGAATATATTATTCTCTATACGATTTGATTGCATTTTATACTTCATATTCAATAGATATAGAGTTAAAGTTAAAGTTATATAGATATTATATTTCATAAATCAGCCAGCTATGCTAACCATGGAAACTGCTTATATATTCAAATAATTCAAATTGACAGATGTCAGGTTATTGAGTTAAATGTTGGGGAAGACACGGAAAAATACGGCAAGGGAATAACTTCAGTGTTAGTAGTGTTGCGGAAGACTTGAGAGAAAACTAACTAAATGAGAACGACACGCAAAACAGAAATGAATGGAAGAAGAAAATAAAAAATAGCGACCCCCTAACGAAAGGGAAAAGCTAGAGAAGAAGATGTCCGTGTCAAGTACAATTTGCATAGTTTGTTTATGAAATAACTTTACTGGAAATTAAAAATCTTTTGTAAGAAAATTTATGTATGGAATTTATACATAATACACAGGATTGATGAAGGTATTATGCTGGCCACATTATATTTTTTTAAAAATTATAAACAAACTAAAGAAAAAATAAATACATGCTTTAAACATTTAAAATATTAATATATTTTGTACTTTATTGTAAAATATGCTTTCCAAAAACTATATCTAACATTGACAATAATAATGAACATCAGGTTTATTCGTATACATGTGGGACGGGTTTTGTTCACGTTTAATATTACAATCACATGGGGATTTAAAATAATTTCCAATTTTCGGACGAGTCCATTCTTTGCTACTGGAAGGTCGATGATTACATTGTTTCCGAATTATTTGGGCCGGAAATTTGCATATAGCATCATCACTGGACGAATTATTTGTGGGACAACATATATCATCTGAAGAATGGGTCCAACACAATTTACATCTCCAACGAGAGCTTGTGTCACCTTTATTTATATGAGAACATTTATCATTTTTAGTTTTTGGTACTATTGGCAGACGGTCTTTCCAAATTTCGGTAGTGCTCTCACTGCGAATAAGATACATATTAATAAAAAAAAATACTTATTGTATCTGCAATAGTGTGTTCGAGAGAGATGGGAATATCATTGCTGCATAAGTCTATCTCACTCAATTTCCCAAGTTTTGATTTTGCGTAGCACGTAATATTTTAATCCTATTGGCTAACGACGAAATCTAAATACATATTATTGAAGACTAGCGCAAACTTTAAATTTAAATCTGAGAAATTAAGTAATGTACCTACTATTTATTTTGTGTGTAAATTCTTGAACATAAATATTAGTAATAATAAATAACAATAAAATATTCTAGTGCTAAATTTGAATTAAATAATTTACTTTGTTGTACTGTAAAAATAATAGGAATTCAATCTGGTCAAGATTAATTTATTTTGGTGAAGAGTTAAAGAAATAATTTATAAAATATTTATTGATTTCTTAATAACACAATTTTGTTAAACTTATTTCCAATATAATCGTCTTAATCTCATGATAGAATCTAATTTTTTAAAATGTATCTATCATAATTTTTATAATTTGCATTTTATGATTATATAAAATGGTTTGTTCTTTGACGTGGTTTAAAAATTATGTTGTTCTACATGAAAAATAGATAATGGAACATTTACTGTACTTGATGCATAAGTCATTCTACTTAAGATAAATATTTAGCCTATCAAAATCTTCTTGAAGACTCAGACAATCAGTCAAAGGAACATTTTTTTATATAACTTAAGATCATCAGCATACATTATGAATTTGGTTAATTTAATAAGTAATCTTTTGTACGCGCACAATGGTAACGATTCAAAGTGCAAACAGAAAATGAAACTAAACCATCGCTGCATCAACTGGCGGCCGCTGTCAGCGTTAGCCAATAGAATTCAAATATTACGTGCATGCGAATAATTAAAACTCGGGAAGAAAAAGAATGGGATTTATAGTAGTGGAGGCCTCTAAAGATGTTCGTTTGTGTGGATGAAACAGAAAAGTGATATATTTACTGACCAAATTCGGTAGTTCCTACGGCAAAATTTCTCATAATAACCCACAGCAATATAACTGGCACCATGTTGAAGTTCCCATGGCCCACAAATTTTATTTCCATTCGCGTTGTACAAACTACAAATAAAATACTTTATTGTTATAATAAATGTAAAATATGTATATTTACGCTTTGATTGTTCTATAAGGCATGTCAATAACCAATGCAATAAATGACAGTGTATGTTCCCAGTTTTTAAGATCTGATTGCGATAATACAAACTTTGCTGGTAGATCTTTTTCTTTTCCATTGTGAAATACGTAGATTACAATTAAATCGCGGCGAACATACGTCAATTTTTTAAGTTTATTTGATCGATTTAATTGTCCGGATAAATAATGTTCAAAGTAATTTAGTCTCTCATCGACGATATTCTTGTATCCACCTTTTAAAATTTGGAAATCTTTGCTATCGCTAGCTACATACGTCCCATTTGATTCCAAATCAGTGAAGCTATTAATTGTGACACCACTGTCAGCGCTGTATAGTTTTTTAACAACTCCAAAATATGGATCCACACTGCTGGTAATGTCATTTAGTATTTGATGCCAGTATTTCCTTTTTGAATCCACAATAACTTTATGTTTTTCGTTCCGTCTTCCATTGAGATATACGTAAATTACTTTATTTTTTGATAAATTTTTGTTATTAGTTTTTCTTAGACATCTTCGACAGCAGCACTTGAAATTCATTTCCTAATTTAGATGAAATATATCGAAATAATTTTTGACTGAACATTGTGAAATTGTTGCTAAGTAATGTTATCTATTATTATTGTTGAATGTATCACCATCAAGGACCACATCACCATCTAGCAAATTCATTCGTTTCGGAAACTGTCAAACATTTAATCAAGCATTTAATGTCAACAGATTTACGTCATCAGTAGAAAGTAACTAAACTTTTTAATGATTTATATATGAGACTGGATCTTTTTATGTTCCGATTGTTGCATATATAGTGCGAGTCAAAGTAAAATATGTTTGATTACAACAACGAAAGTTTGATTACAATAATCAACATGACTGATTATGCAAAAAAGATTATAATTATTGTCACAGTATATTGTAAAAATTAGATTTTTTTTATAGAATGTGCAGAGGGGACCCAGAAAATATTTCGCATAGGGATTCAAGAGTTCTAGTAAAGCCACTGCGTCGTATACACAGTGGTGACGTGGTGGTGACCGGCACATTGGACTTTAACATGTAAGATTAGACTTTCCTAATTACCTGCTTCCCTAATTATTTTAGGTAAAAAAGGTTCAAATAAAAGATGTAGAGCATAAAATTCTGCATCTGATTAAATAAGCAAAATTAATTTTGTATGCCTTGTAATGGCAGAAATCAGATATGAAAATGTTGAAAATCACGCCAAAAATAGCAGTCATGGAATTGAAGCAAAAAAATTAACAAATGTTAACGATTTATCTGTCAAGCTAGGTTGATTTTTTTTTATTATTACTTGTAGTTTCTGTTTCAGTGAACGAATAATAAATTAAATTAACAGATAATTGTTATCTGGAATAGAAATTTGAAATAATGCGTAATAAAAATAAATTACCCTCGTAACAGATAAACCGTTAGACATTTGTATATATATATATATATATATATATATATATATATATATATATATATATATATATATATATATATATATATATATATATATATGTGTGTGTGTGTGTTTGTATTTCCTGAGTTTTTTTAAGTGTTTAAAGTAGAAGAAACAACTATAGTTTTAAATTGCAAACTTATCATATATATGTACTTATTTCTATTTAGGTGTTAATATTTTAATTTGTTTAAATTATATTTTTATGCTGGGATTACGTTGAAAATCACTTCGGTGAACCTTATCCTATGTATTGCCGTACATGAATAAATCATTATTTAATGAAGAAATAAACTTAATGATCCAAACAAAATGGGCTGATATTTTTTTTGAACGTTGACGAATACAATAAAATCAGAGATGTTGAAAAGGCGAAGACCGTTCTTTCAAAATCGGGATAAGAAGGAAAAAATCATTATAGACTGATACATACTTATAACGTAATTACAATAAACAGAAAATAATTTGTAATTCAAAGTGCCACGAATCACGCTCTTGCCAGAATAAAGATGACTCGTGTTTTCAATGAAGCGGTGTACAATTCAACAAAAATACGTTTACATTTTCAAACTTTTAAGAATTTTGTGGATCCTACGATTTTTTTTAAATATATATTTTGTTGTATTTTGGTACTTTCAATTATGATTCCAACTTGGTTAAATATTTAAAATTTGAGAGAAGTGTACTTAAAAGATAGGTACATTAAAAAATGGCTAAGTAGTCCCCATCAACATAATCGACAAAAAAATAAACAATACTTTATTTTTTAAAACTTATATTTACAAATGTCTGTACAAATCATAAGTGCAAACTGCATTTTAAGCCTATTTTTAATTGAATAAATTAAGTTTAAAGTTCTGTATGAATATAATGCGATTGCTTGGCCGATACATCTGGCGGATGAATAAATACGCCCTCCATAGTCTGCCAATGCACACTTCCACTTGGTGAATGCAAACCTATAATTTCCATTTGACCATTGATGGGTCTACCAAAAGTTCTTCCAGACGCTGCTAAATAACTGAAAAATAAAACCTAATATTTCATTTGGAATATCGTGCGAGTGGGAAGTAGAGAGAATATCGAACGAGGTGCAACCGAGAATTTTATTACCTTCCGTCACCTTTAGGTAAGGAAGGTATTGTCTTTGGTCAAAAAAATCGATAGTGAGTTTCTAATGAATAAGCACGTTTTGGGGTTCCTAGAATACGAATGTACTATTTTTACGATGGTGTCTGTATGTGTGTGTGTATGTGACGATCGTTTCGGATCGCATATTCAATATATATAGAGTTAAAGAATTATAAAGATATTAAATTCCATTCAGATAATTCAAATTGGCAGATGTCAGTATCAATGAAAAGAAAATGAATGTGGTAGAGATGAGGATGTTGAGATAGAGGTTGGGAAAGACACGGTAAGTGAAATGGCTGGTGATTATAGTTTCTAGAAAGATACGAGACGATTACATTGGTTTGAACTTATGTGGAAAGATGAAGAATATTTTGGAAGAAGAATGAATAGCTGAGGAAGACCAAAGATAAGATGGAAGGACTGTTTTGGGGAACATCTGAGAGAAAAGCAACTAAATGAGGACAACTCGCAAAAAAGAAATGAGTGGAAGAAAAAAATAAAAAATAGCGACCCCTAACGAATGGGAAAAGCTAAAGAAGTCAATGTCAAGTGCAATTTGTATGGAATTTGACGGAAGATAAATAATACATACACATCAGTATCCAAATGTTTAAACATAATGCTATCATCTCGAGACCAATAATCCCCCGAGCATACTACACTCCAGTGGTCCCCTGTATCTCCTTCTCCATTGTCGTCTCCATAGCAAGAGATTTCCTGGTTACCTGAAAGAGGCGACTGGAAATGATGAGAATGAAGATTCTTATGAGTTTGTAAATGTTCCAAGCGGACTGTAGAACCACATTTTATTTCTTCTCCTCTAGTGGCGTGTTTACCCGTTGGGGCCTTAATAACCCAGTGACTATTGACATCTTCCTGTACTTCAGTCCCTGTAACTGATTGCTGACCACTACCTGTTCCGTATTTAACATCATGAGAATGTAGACGAACTCGATAATCCGAATTGAATAATTTTATCACAGATCCATAAGTTACATATCGTTGTCTTGCTCCTGGGAAAAAATAATTGTAATTGCCACGCTTCAACGTCCAATCACAACTCGACACACCGGTGTGTAAAACTTTTTAAATTAAAAATATTTTCTTACCATCTATTCCTTCAATGCAAGATAGTATTTGGATTAAAATTAATGTAGAAAGTATAGGAAAGCGTAATTTACAATACATTATGTCAAAATATATTATTAAACAGATACTCAGGACTCAAGCACCGATACAGCCAATCCGACAACTATTGTTGACTCTTATTATGACCCACGAATACTAATCAGTGTTGCCAACTCTGTTGAAAAACACGTCGTTAATTTATAAACCAAAAATCACCAGATAAACAATTCAGTTTCCATACGTATTTTTTTTCATTTGAAACTAAAAAATAATGTATGTTTTGTTATTTTTATAAAAAAATACAGCATAAACTTTAATTTAAAACACTTTTTGAGAAATTTAAAACCGATTCATTCTTATACGCAGAACTTAAATTTATGAAACTATATGAAAACTATTGACCCTATACAGCGTTTTTAATACGTTAGGAAAAAAAAATCATTCTTGATACTACATAATATATTGATCAAGAAACATTTAAAATATTAGTTAACTGATCACTTGTATTAATTTTAAGTTAACATAATATTTTAAAAGCTAAATTAAATAGGTGATGAAATTAGTTCCGCCCCGAAGCATCTGTTTTTAAAAACCTCAGTATTTCGTCAGCCTAGCATGGGCATGCACTTGCAATATATGTCATTATTATTTGTAAAGTGTTAGAAAGTAACGATACCATGTACGTATATCTGTCACACAACATGAACTACAGAATTTCTCTTTCTAACATAAAATGTTGCTAAGCTACTATTGTAGAAAGTGCTGTGTATTCTTTCTTCGAACAAGTGACCATAAATAGTCATCTTTTTTGAACCAAAATAAATAAAGTATTTATTTCTAACAGTCATAATATGTATATTGGCATCTATCGGATTTCTAGCGTAGTAAAGAGATTAATCTGGGGGATTTACAAATTCACTAGTTGGCAACACTGTTCCCAGTCGATTGCGTAGGGCGACATTCACAGAGTGGGGTGGGGCGAACAGCTCTTGAAGTATGATAAACACTGACTTCTAAGTTACAGAGAATCAAAGAAAATTAACACACAAAACATGGCTGCTGTGCTCAAAAAAAGAGCATTAGCGGAATACAGTCAAATACAAGTATACAAATAAATATTATTTAGTAACAAATATTACATGTTATTTATTTTTAGGAAACTACTAATTTGCCTTTCAAAAAATTAAGGCTAGTAAAGAAACCAGCAGTAGGAAGTTCAGCAATAGCCTTTGTAAATCTTTTAGAAAAAAGTAAAAATAGTAATGAAGCTCTGCAAGCTTTACTACGAATATCAGACAGCTTAGAATTTGAGCAATCACATATTCCGGAAGCAATAAAGAAACTATCGATTCATTTCAAATCCGAATCTGAATCCGCCGTGAGGGTGAAAATACTAGCTTTATTTGCTGATATTGGCTACGAACAAGGCGCAGATATAAATTCAATAATAGACGAGACTATATTGCTACTAAAAAATGAGAAATCTCATAAAGTAATAGCTCAAGGAGTCACTACCATCCTAAAACTTGGCATGTTGATATCAGACAATTCAACATTACATGTAAAATTGGTTGATATAGCTAAAAACTATTTAAAAGATGTTAGTCATAGTGTAAAATGTAGATGTCTCGAATTGATTGGGGTTCTTGTGCCGCTGGGGGCAAATTCTGAAATAGAGAGCACTATGAAGTTAGTTGAGAACTATTTTTATAGCGAAGACGCTAGAGTGCGCAGTGAAGCGTTTAATACAATGATTTGTTTCCATGAACGCGGATTTAAATTAAATCCTTCAATGTACTCTGATGTATGTACTGCCTTAAAAGATGACTATGAAATTGTAAGGGAAGTTGCTTTAAAATTAGTTTGGATATTGGGGAATTCCTACCCAGAAAAGTAAGAATACGTTCAGTATTAGAACCTGTCATCTACTTAGCACACACTTCAGGGTTATCAACAAAATCAGTGTTGCCAATATACTGATTAAACTATACTGACAGCCGTGTTCAATAAATTTGGTTTCATTATTTTAAATTATCCTACAAACAAGTCAATAAATAAAACATATTAAATTATTTTAAATAATGCTGCTAAATTTATTGAATATGGTTGTCAGTACATTTCCGGCTTAATCAGTATATTGGCAACACTGGATTTGTTGACAACCCTGAAGTGTGTGCCAAGTCGTTGACATGGTTTTAGTTAGAACCACATTCATGATACCACTTCCGGTTTATTAGTTTCTCTTTTCGACTAGGTGTATAAAAAAGTGCCCGCCATTTTACTTTTTAATAATGTAACATATGGATTATTTTACATGATTGTATAGCAAATTTGATGTACTTTTCAAATTTGTAAAAAAATATAGTATGTTCCATTTGAAATTTCAAAGTTGATATTAATTACTAATAAACCGGAAGTGGTATCATGAATGTACATCCGTCATCAAGTAGCTTACATGTTGCTGTATAAATCATGTTATATGAAAGATATTACTAACTTAATAAATAAGCGAGATATTTGCTGGGTCCACTAATGTTCAAATTATGTTTTATAGTATTATTATCTTGCCTGAAAGCGAGCAACAAGTTCGCTTAATAGACGACGCGTTTGGCAAAATATGTAACGCCGTTAACGATTTATCAAAATGTGTTCGTACCTTATCATGCCAACTTTTGGGATCCATGACTTTAGTGAGCTCCAAATTCCTCCATCAAACTTTGGACAAAAAACTTATGTCTGATATGAGAGTAATACTTTGAAAATAAATAAAAGTTTTCTTTTTTAATAGTATTTTTACAGAAAAAAAGATCCGCTCATGAAAGGGCATGGGAGAATGTTACAAGTGGAGAATGGGCTTCAGGTAAGAAATGGGCCGATGATGCCCCCCGCGAATTAGTTGATGCTGATAGTGTTAGTCTCATGAGCAGCGGGTCTTGTGGCGCTTTTGTTCATGGTCTTGAAGACGAATATTTAGGCAAGTTACTTTACTTTGTGGGTAAAGTCATTTCGAGTGAAAATAGTTATATATTTACAAACAAGGCCCGAACTTATGAATGTTCCTAAGAGTTTCCTTATTTAAGAATTCCTTTAAATTCTACCCATTTACTTAAATTTGATAGTTCAGTCATTCCTTTAAATAAATTAACTTGTAAGGTAAAGTAACGTTAAAAACTTCGATAAATTTTATTATGATTGAGATATTTTATGTGATAATGTATTCCTTTTGTAGAATATCATCATATAAATGAAATGAAACTTGGATAAAAGAATTAAAATCAACTAGAAGACCAGATTTTAAAAATGAAGTTTCTTCAAAACATTTTATTTTTGTTAATATGTGTATTATATTCTGAAATAAAAGTAATAAAATTATAACATCTTTTTAATATTTGGATTTTTTATTTAAAGATTCTTTTACTCTAAGTCAGGCATAAGGAATCCTTAAGGAAATACTAAATAATTCCTTAGGAACGTTTAAAAATTTGGGTCTAAATATGTGCAATAAATACTGTAATTCAGAAGAATTATAATAAATACCTTTGCAATATTCATAAACATATTCGGTTGTAGTAGTAAAACTATACATATATTGATTTTAAGTGGTACTCTATTGCTATCTGGAGAAATATAAGAGCTACGGGTCGGTTAAATTAGAAAACAATATATTATATTTTTTTTGTTTGCTTATTCGATTGAATTGTACGATATTCTCATATGTAATACCCTAATACTACAAAATATTTGAGAAAAATGCAAAATTAAAAATGTATTATTTTTATTTAAATATGTCTACGCAAAGAGTGCCGTGGAAGAAAACAAATCAAAACAATTGTTAATATTATTTTTGTCAACCTTTTGAAGTGTACTTCTATATTTCTGTATTATAACAACAAAATGAATAATTTTCTCATAATGAGAAGGTAGACATATATGCATAAATATATCTCTGCATTTATAAATAAATGAATACGCCATAATGATGAAATTAATGAAATAAATGTTTTGGCATATTTTGAAGCCAATTCAAGACATTCCATCAGAAGGGCCGCTGTTGAATGTTGTGTAAGTGTAGGCATAGTACATAATTAAAATATATATATATATATATATATATATATATATATATATATATATATATATATATATATATATATATATATATAACCTTACAAACTTAAAGTAAAACATCTGCAACCTGGTGACTACAATCGGCGACTGGAATTTTGTTATTTACTGTTAAATGAAGGTGTAAATATTTGGGCTGATGAGAATTTTTCGAATAATGGCATGTACAATATAAAGAATAATCGCTTTTGGAGTAGTACTAGAAACCCTATATTGATTCGCGAAAGAAATTTTCAAAGAAAATTCAGTGTTAATGTTTGGTGCGGCATTATAAATGGCAAATGTATAAAGGCACATCGACGGGAGATCGTTATTTAAATTTTTTACGAAATATTCTAAAAGATATTTTAGATGATTTACCTCTGGACTTTCTAAGAGATATTAACTATCAATAAGACGGAGGCCCTGCACACAATTCTCGTCAGCTTACGATATGTTTTCTGACAAATAGATAGGTACTAATGGTCCTATTCTGTTGCCTACCAGATCTTTCGATTTAAGCATCTTATATTTTTACTTATGGGATATTTAAAAGATAAAATTTATGACACCGTTCACAATAATTTAAACGAATTAAAAAATAATATTGAATTGAATAGAACACTGCGATTAGTGAGAAATAGTTTATTAAGAAGATTAGAACTTTGTATTCATGGTGGTGTGAATAATTATTCACAAATTAAAGAAAATTATTTCAGTTTTTGCAATTATTTTCTGCATTTGATTTATTTGTTTTCTTCCATAGCATTCTTTGTATAGGTCTTATAATATAGATATTTTAGCTCTTATAGTTTCCGAGATAATAGTGTACCACTTGAAATGGCGCTTGTAGGGCCTATAGGACCTACATTTGTGTGACATTTTTCGCTCGAAAAGATCCCCAACTGACTGTTAAAAATTATAAAACACCCTATATGTCTATAATTTGTAGAAGTCAGATCAGCAGCAGTTGAATCTCTCTGCCAATTATCGATGAATGACCCGCAGTTTGCAAACACTTCTCTCGATTTCTTAGTTGATATGTTTAATGATGAAATCGAAGACGTGCGTCTTAAAGCAATTGACAGTTTACGAAAAATAAGTCCGCATATAATTTTAAGGGAGGATCAACTTGAAACAATTTTAGGGGCTCTTGAAGATTATAGTATTGATGTTAGAGAGGGTTTACACAGAATGTTGTCTTCGTGTAGGTTGTCTACTACAACTTGCCTACAAATGTGTGTTGAAAAACTTTTAGATAATTTGAGGAAGTATCCTCAAGATAAAAGATCTACATATAAATGTTTGCAAAGAATAGGTTCTTTCCATCCGGAGTTAACTTTACCATTAGTGCCTCAGTTATTAGGAATCCATCCGTTTTTTGATACGGCTGAACCTGATGTAGATACACCATCTTGTATCCTTATTTTATTATACCATACGTACAATATACAGATTTACACGCTGTACGCAGGTGGGCAAACAATTTCTATTTCGCAAGACAAATTTAAAGAAAAGAAACACTTATTGTTCGATAATCTTAATACATATTTTTTTATTAAATACTTATATATATTTTCATTCGGAGAAATTAGTTTTTGAAATAAAGGTCGCGTCAGTTCATGGAATACTCAGTATATATTTTGTAAACCTTAACGAAATATAGATATTTGCATATTAATTTTAGTTTTAAATGCAGCTCAACACTGCCCAACAATGTTACAAATGTTAGAACAACATACTTTACGGCATTATAGCTACTTGAGAGATACTATGCCAAATTTAGTCCCACCGTTAAAATTATTCGACAATAACGGATCTGATAAAAGAACAATAGGTCCAACAGAAAGTAAAAAGTTCCTCGAAGCTCTTGTCAACAACTTGGAAACCATTCCCGGTTTAAACCGCGTTCGAATAAATCTGCTTGAAACTGCTCAAATCCATTTGAATAGATTAGCGGAAATGGATGAAGTAGTAGCAGGAGCAGCTCAATTTACAGCGTTATTCATTGGAGCTCAATTATTAATGACTCAAATATTAGACCACGATCATTGGTCAAATCCAGCAACCCTAGCATCGCAACAAGTACAAATGCTTCGGAATAATATCCAACAACTTTTACAAAATTGTTTAAAGTTAGAACATTTATTTGTCGGTCTAAGCGATGCGGAAATTTGCGCAATTAAACAATTTCGGTTAAAAGCTTTGGCAATACATTTGGTATTAGTTGTTCGCGGCAGTAATGCATCGGCTTTAGCTCCTTGTCATCATTTCTTAGCTGCTGTGGAAGAAACTGAAAGAGTTTTGAGCAGTAGAGGAATGGAACCTGAGCCATTCACAGCTGCAGTTTTTAGAGAATTGAGTGTTTTGGATGAACCGAAACCTGGACCAGTTGCGAGATTACTTGTTCCTATATTGCAAACAAGTCAAATTGGCAAACCTCCACAACCAAATGTTAATGTAAGAATTGATATAATTTATTTTTATTTTAAACTAGCGACCCACCTTGAAGCAATTTCGAATTATTTATTACCAGAAGATTTGTGTAACCGGAGTCTTAAGATTACTTTCAAGTCTACTTTTAATTAGAATTGATTTTAGTTCAGTAGAATTCTGGATTAAGGAACATAGTAGGAGAAAAATTATTACTTGTGGCGTATCGGTAGTCTGTTTTAATAACTATGTATTTCTACACAGTATTAACAGAAATATAATAGTATAATCAATGCACATACTGTCAATAATTGCATTAAATGTACTTACCTTTAAAATTATATTATAATCATTCTTAGTGAATGACAAAAAGCGGACATATTTACGTATCCCAATGCATTTTTCGATATAATTAAATTTCTTTTCCATATATTCAGTCAATTAACTTTTTATTACTTGTGAAAAATGATATTTCGCGAATTTTTGTTGTACTTTGCATACGAAGGTAGATTGTGCATACGAAGGTAGATTGAAAAGTTTCTGGAATCACTGAGAAAACCTTGGTTTTTCGAAAACAATCTTATGTTATTGTTTTGTTTAACTCTTCATATGAACTGTAAACAAATTTCAATACAATCTGTGAATCGGTCTAATTGTTACAAACGTCTGTGTCGATCTACCTAGCGTTAAATCGATAATGGATAAAAACGAAGTTCGTGCGGTGATCAAGATTTTTCAATTGAAAGGAAAGACAACAACAGAGATCAAAACTAGGTTGGATGCTGGCCTTAGGAATGCTTCACCTTCCTTTTCCACTGTGAGTTTCTGGGTTCCAGAACCCAGAACCACGTTCAGGTCGAGCAAAATCGCCTACCACACCGGAATTGAGGAAGCCACAGGGATCTCTTATGAAAGTGTAGTTTATATTTTACACGAGCTGGGCATAAGAAAAATGTATGAGTTCGGAGCAAAATCGCATTCGGTTGTTTAAGAAAAATCCGGTCGATTTTAAAAGCATGTATTAGACATGGTGAGTCGGCCACGGAGAAAGCGAAGTTAATTCAGTTGGCAGGAAAGGTGATGGCGTTTGCCTATTGGGACGCCAAAGGAATTTTGCTAATTGATTATCTTGATATAAGAACTGTGACTGGACAATACTACGCCACACTTTTAGACAAGCTGAAAGCAGCAATTCAAGAAAAACGCCCGGGAATGGCAAAGAAAAAGGTCTTGTTTCACCACGGCAATGCGCCAGCTCATTCAAGTCGTATTGCTCAACAAAAATTGACCGAACCCTCGGACTTCTATCTTTTCCCGAAACTCAAAACGTTCCTCACTGGAAAGAGATTTAGATCCAACGAAGAAGCCATCGAAGCAGTAAATGCTTATTTTGAGGACCTCAAACAAAACCATTTTCAGGAGGGAACCGAAAAGTTAGAAAAACGTTGGACCAAGTGTTAAATATAGTTTTTTCTTGTCATTCCAGAAACTTATCAATCCACTCTCGTAGTCGAGTCGTTATTAATTTACTTAATATTTCGTCTCCCATAATGCTATCCTGCGTCTCCAAATATGAGATTTTTTTAGATTCAAATGAGTAAAGCTGTGATACTAGAACCAACAGGACAAACAGAAACAGCTTTAAAATTTACCGCAGGTCTAGTAATGGCAGTGCCATTAGAAGCTGAGCTTACTAACTTAGTAGATCCTACTAGACTACGATTAAAAGTCAAATACCCCGATCAACGAACTCAAGTGGTTGTATTAAAAAATGGGGACCTTAAACCACTTGATTTCGATGCAGAAGGTACGAATGTGTAACATAAATAAAAAATGAATTGGTAATGGTTTGAATAATTTAGAAAAAAGTGGTACCGGTTCAAATTTGCGGCTGATGACAACGGTTCTCATTTCGCATCAAGTGTGGACGGAAGCGTGCTTCATCGATGTGAACATAGCCCTTGCAGTACCGGAAGCAGACGTGGCAAGGAGGCGAGCGCATTCTGATTCTAGTGCTTGTTTACTTGATTTGTGTAAACCGGTGAAGGTGTGTGTTGCACCGAAGCCTGTTAAAAAAGGAATACTTTAAGTTATATTGTTGTAAAAATATCATTTATTTTTGAATAAATTCACATTTACATATAAAATTACATATCTGTAAGTATATAGATATATTCAATATAAAATAATAAAATCATTAATACAAATAATAAATTTGATGAAGAGAACAATAGTTATAAAATCTGGTAAAACTATACAAAACATACTTAAACATTAGGCTTTTGCTAACGTGGTGTCAGTTATGGCTCACAGTCAACAACAGCAACGGAAACACGCGCATATAACGAACAACAACCTTTCTGAGATCCAACACAATGAGTAACGAGTTTTTCCCTTCAACCTCGGCAAGTTATTAAAACTACAAACTTAAAACTGTGATAAACTGGTAATATGTGTGCATAACATACATAAATATTTATATAAATCAACAACGCTCTCTCGTGAGAACAGATGGTAATCGGACAAGGATCTGTGTGTGGAGGAGAGGTCGCTTTGTACTTGCAATTCGTCTACGTTGACATTGTCGTAGAAATCGGAAGTGGACAGGCCATTTTCGCTGCGCCCAAAAGCGCTCAACGTCGTTGTATGTTGTCTTTTTGTTGCGATTTCGGGGCGCGTTAGTGCAGCATGTGAGAATGGAATGTATCCTCAATTTTACACTATTCATTGTCAAAGTGTAAGAATGCCTTTTAGATTAGGCGAGGGTTCATTACATATAACATTTAACGTGCGGGCAGTGATCATGCTCCACACAAACAATACATAACATGTACAATGAACATAAAATCTAACATTTAAAGGAATGGCAAGAATTTCTAGGCAGGACATTTTATTAAACAGGGACTAAAAACGAAAATTATTTGGTTCGTTTCCACTCGGAACGAAAACGAGATATCGTTATATCGTCATGGTAATAACGAAAATCGTTTAATAGGCTTATTATAACGATAAAGTGGTATTCTATAAACAATAATTTAATTCGATAACGATATCGCTATTTTTTAACGACTGGCAAAATCATTCCTTACATAAACGTTTTGTCAATAAATCAGTATTTTTATTCATGTCTAAATAAAATTGCTATTATGTTGAATAGTGATCTGAAAAACCAGTCATATTACAGTTTTCTGCAAGGTAATATTAAAATAATTTAATAAGTTTTTATTCGTAGCGCCTAGCGCAAGCTTCCCAATTTGTCTACAGATGGTAGTTAGAGTTATATTGAATTATTTTAGATATTTCATTTAAAATTATAATTTGATTTTAGGAAATAAAGTTCTTGATCCCAAGGTTATTATTTTTCAAAATGTGTTACAGAATACGGATACGAAGATAACAATTATCGTTAAGTAGAAATAACGATTTCGTTATGATAACGATTTGATTTAATTTATAGCAAATATAATGTTTTAAATTAATTGTTGATTAATAAAACAATTGCACACACCATATTTATAATATAATGTTATATTTTAGTAGAAAATTAAACAAAACAATTTTTTTATCGTATATTAGTACTTAACGTAACTAAGGGCCATATTAAGAGTCAATACTTAAAATTCGCTAAGATTATTCTAAGCTAAGTGTAAGCCTAGGGCACACTTAACTTCAAATATGTTTTCGTATTCATAAAAGATTCTTAACTTTTATTTCATTCAAGTAAATCTTGAGTTAGGTTTAAGATTTCTATGACTTGACAGCAACGGTAAGTAACTACTACCGATTTATTATTATTGAGTGTTAACTGAAAAGTTTTAACTGTTCGTTATTCAATTTACAATATTTGTATTATAGTGGTTAATAGTTAAAATATCTAAAGGGTTATTGCTTCTTATGCACCGTTTAGGAATCCTGTGTTCATTAAATACCAATTATCATACTCCTCAAATTCAACTTCAAAATTGTTCGTTTTCAAATTCAAATTGGAAACATCAAATTAAAGTTAAAAACTAGACGCTTCTCAAGAAAATATATCTGAATAATTTATTGTAATCAGTTACAATCATAACGTACTACAAATATAGGAATTAATGACAAAAATAAATGTCAATGAGTAAAAAATAAGAAAACTTGTTTTCAAGTTTAGGCTTTGAATACTAAACTTCAGATTTACTTTAATTCAAGTCAAGTCAAGAACTTGTCAAGTAGCGATTATGAATATGGCCCTTAGAAGACGAATACCACCAGTGTGCGCAAATGAAATTTATCGCAGTCAGTGTTCACTAGATGAAACTGCGAGTATATCATTTAACTCAAGAAAGAGTTACTTTGAAAGTCCGTTTGTTTGAAACTCAAAATACTAATGACCACAGACACTTGATACCATATTTATTTAATTAATGTCAAAATGAGAGGAAGCTAGACGCTGTTATAAATTGTATTTCGGGATGCAACTTTGAAAGTAACCCTCCTGTGACTAACCCTGTAAGATATCAGGAAATTCAATAATATTAAAACCGGCAACCGATATTATTTTGTTTTCAATCATGAACGAAAAAAAAATATTTCGTTTTCGTTTTTATAAAAATTTCGTTTTCGTTTCCATTTCGTTTTTAGTCCCTGATTTTAAATAACAATGGAAGATACTTTTGCAATTTTCCTCACATACAAATCACAGCACATAATACACAAAATTACATAAAAAGCTTATAGGAACAAAATGTACGCATATGTTTGGCAGAGCTACCTTGCTTTGGCTGGCTTAGGAGACGTCCCTGCGGCATTCCCACTAACGGCTGCGTTTTTCTGCGCAATATGCGTCTGGTAGTGCTTGGCCAGGTGAGCTTTCTGTCGGAAGCTCTTTCCGCACAGGCTGCAAGCGAAAGGCTTTTCGCCGGTATGCGTACGGATATGCACATTGACCGAGTATTTATCCTTGAATCCTTTTGAGCAAATGCTGCAATAATGCAGAGATCGTTCTTTGCGCACGCCATTACTGGTAGAAGTGGCACCTTGCACGCTGCTCTGTTTACTATTCCCGGCACTAGATGCTGCACCGGCACTGTTCGATCTCTTGTACTTTTTAGGCTGGGGTTTAGTACTCGTTACTTGTTGCTGTGCTAACTGTGCAGTTGCTAGTACTGTTTGTTGCGGCTGATCACTTCCGGTTGTCGTTGTCAAACCGTATATAGGATCAAGTTGGCAGTATTGTTGAACTGATTCTGCTACTTCGTTAGCAATTCGTTTTAGTTTCTCGTAGTCTTCAGGGTAGGAAGCAGTTTCTAATTGTGAAAGTAAGATGTCATCCATACTGTGTGCGCTTGATGGGTTGTCGTCGGATACGGGTAGTCGAGTAGGCGCTTCTACGAATAAAATGGCGCCGGAGTCAATTCCCGTGATGATGGATGGTGGTGGTGGCTGTTGTTGAGTTTGACCATCGTCGGAGTCTTTTGTGTCTGTGTGTGTTGGAGGTGTTGATAACGCCCGTCGAAGTTCGCTGTGTGTGTCTGTTTTGGTGGTTGGTTTGTTGGCATTTGCACCGTTGTATCGCACAAATGCTTTACCCTGTAACGCGCTCCGGAGTAATGAGTCTGCTCCAGTGGGAGTTGTTGGTGCGCTACTACTACTGTTATTGTTGTTATTTAACTTCCAGTCATTGTTATTATTGTTGAAACTATCGTGCACTTCCAACATAGGTGTGTCGATGATTATTGTGTTGGCTAATTCGTCTTTATTATCCGCGTATCCGCTGTCGTCATAAGTGTAAGTCTCGGATTTGATAAGTCCGTCGGTGTTTGGACTGGGGGTGCCTGCTGCATATCCTGGAGTTGCACTACTCGTGTAACCGTTCAATTGGCCTCCTCCCGGTCCAGGGATTATGTTTAGTATGCTGTCAATATCTAGAGCAGATTGCTGCATGTGTTCTAACGAACCAGGGCTAGATAAGCTACCATCTTCTTCTTTAATAATGGCAGCTAGGGGCGGACGAAACCAAGGTGTGGTTTGGTCAACACCGTTTAATACTGTCAGTGTGTAGATGTGGCCGTCCGTTGGGCCATCAGTAGCTGCGTTGACGTCTTGCTGACTCCAGCAGTACTTGTTTAAGTCCTCCAAAATGGCGGTTTCTAGACGTACGGTCTCCTTGTCACAAGACCAGAAGGTAGAGTCGTAGCTGGGCACGGAGCTGCCGTCTGCTGGCGTTGTGGCCACTGCATCCAGCATCGCGTCGTTGTTGTTTGTTTCTTTGAGTTCTGTTGCGTCACCGTTGCCGAGATACGCGTTTACTGTTCTCATCTGCTTGGAAAACTGCTGCAGGGTTTGAGTGTCGTTCACATCGGGACCGACGACGAAGTCGAAGAAGTCTGTTTTGGAGATGTCCTCACTACGGAATGTTTCGGTTATATCCATTATCACAAAGTTCTCGAACAATTGATTTACATTCGATGCATATGTTCCTCTTTTGAACGCATTATTTTCCAACGGACTTGTTCGTTTTCTTTGTTTGGGCACGAAAGATTGGTAGACTCTGTAACAAAAATAAACATATATTAATGGATGTTATTATAAGTTATATGAGATATAGGGGCATATGCGACCAATTAAAAAAAGCAAATAGATATTTTATCCGCCTTTTCTTAGGCCGTTGATAAAAGCCTTATTCCCATTCCCGTATTTATCAACCACGATATAGCAGAGATGTATTAAAGAATTAGACCCCTCCCAACCAATTTGAACATAATTAACGATTACTTTGATTTTCTTTATGAACACAGATCAGACTTTCAAACCTATTTGTCCATGTTTCGTACATACTTCTTAACTAAAACAGAGAAGCCATTTTCTTCCCCAAAGACTTTTAATTTATTGACTAGGATGTTATCAATACGCGACCAAGATTAGCAGGATATCGTAGAAGTAGTTGATATTACACTTTAGATGAGCAGTACTCATGTAGTTTCGATCGCAGCAGTTTCCGGAATCACTGAAAAGGCCTTGATTTTTCAAAAACAATTTTAAGTCGTTGTTTTGTTTAACTCTTTATATGGACTGTAAAGAAATTTCAGTACAAATCTGTCTATCAGTCTAATCGTGAAAAGCGTCTGTGTCGATCTACCTAGCGTTAAATCGGTAATGGATAAAAACGAAGTTCGTGCGGTGATCAAGATTTTTCATTTGAAAGGAGAAACGGTAACAAAGATCAAAACCAGGTTGGATGCTGTCCTTAGGAATGCTTCACCTTTGTCACTGTGAGTTTCAAGGTTTCGGAATATAAGAGTGGCTTGACACACATCTGTGACGAATCACGTTCAGGTCGACCAAAATCACCTACCACACCCGAAATTTTGGATATGGTTCTGGAAGATCGCCAAATAAAAGTGCGTGAGATTAAGGAAGCCATATGGCTCACTTATGAAAGTGTAGTTTATATTTTATACAATGAGCTGGTTATGAGAAAAATATGCGCTAGGTTTGTGCCGCAATTGCCCAGTTCGGAGCAAAAGCGCCTTCGAGCCCGAACTTCAGTCGAAAATTTGGAGTTGTTTAAGAAAAATTCGGTCAATTTAAAATCATGGATGGAACATGGATACACATTATACCCCAGAGACAAAAATTCAGTCGAAAGTGTGGATTAGACATGATGAGTCGTCCACGAAGAAAGCGAAATTAATTCAGTGGCAGGAAAGGTGATGGCGTCAGTCTATTGGGACGCCAAAGGAATTTTGCTAATTTATTATCTTGGTAAAAGAAGAACTGTGCTTGGACAATACTACGCCACACTGTTAGACCAGCTGAAAGCAGTAATTTAAGAAAAACGCCTGAGAATGGCAATGTAAAAGATCTTGTTGTTTGAAATCATCGCCTATCGACCGTACTCGACCGATTTCTATCCAAAACTCACAACGTTCAACGCTGGAAAGATATTACGATCCAACGAAGAAACCATCGATGCAGTAAATGATTATTTTGAGGACCTCAAATAAATCCATTTTTGGGAGGGAATCGAAAAGTTGGAAAACGCTGGACTAAGTTTGTTGAAATCAGATGGGACTATGTGGAAAAATAAAATTTACTAAAATGAATTAAGTTTTGTTGTTTAAAGTGTGCTTAACGCAACATCAGGGAAAGGGTATTTACAAATTAAGTTGGGGACACCCTCTTCGCTCCTTGAAGGAAGGTTCAGGATTACGCTTCCACGATGACAAATCCTTATTGGAATTCGAATCTGGGACCTTCGGTACATGAAGAAACAAAGACGGATGTCTATTATATATTAATTTTGTACTTTTTAAAATAGTAAGTATGAATTGAATCATGTGCAGATATTCAACAATGGTAATCAATTACTAATTAAAATTCTTCTCAATTGAAAGACATACTCATCACATCTTATTACATAGTTAGTTAAAACAGGTTGGCAACTACGTGCGAATATGAGCTAATGATTTCTTTTTCTCGAGAAATTACAACTATACATTGTAGTTGAGCGGGGGTCTTGTAAACGTTGATTACATACGCGTTGGAATTGAAATTACATAACAAACTACATTGCGGTTTTCTTCGCATGTATCTAAAAATAATTGTACGCAAGTTTTTATCCCGGAAATTCACAAATTTACTTCTTGGAATTAATTGAAAAATGAATGAAAATGTTTACATCGCTATTCTTGATTTTGTTCTTCTACTTATTTCTATTTTGCGCGGCATCCTCATTCAAGTCTTCCGTAATACAGTCCTTCCATATTCGCTTTGATTTTCCTCTGTTTCTCTTGTATCTTTATAGAAACTTCTATCATTAGAGCCATTTCCCTTATCCTGTCTTTCTGCGTCTTATAAACATACCATGTAAATTGCATTTGACACTGATGTATGTCAATTAGAATTATTTGAATATATCAGCAGTTTCCATGGTTATGTGGTTGATTCATGAAATTTTAATCTCTTTAAACATAAAATTTCAAATAATGATATTTAATTGTTAAGAACTGCAAATAAGGGTACTTCCTGTTGACCAAAATCTAATCAACATTTCATATGGATGTAAGGAAGAAAAATATGAAAATTATAATTTTTAGAATTGTAGTGTTGGAGTTATCGACGGAGAAAATTTCGTCACACACACCCACACATCCATATACACACACATAAAATCGTATTCTAAAGGCCCTAAAACGTGCTTTTTCATTAAAAACTCACCATCTAATTTTTTGACCAAAGACAATACCTTCCTTACCTAAAGGTGACGGAAGGTAATAAGGATGTAATTTTAAGATAAAATTAAATTTATGAAATATCCTCGCCAGAAGATTGTAGCCCTGTCAGTATTAGTGGTGGGATCCGGATCCGGAAAGTTTCGGTTTCGGATTCAAAAATATCCGAATATCTGGATAATTGAATGTTAAAGTATCCGGATCTCGGATCCAAATCTCAGTATCGGATTTTGAATCCGGATCTGAGTATCGGATTTTGGATCCGAATTTGAGTATCGGATCTTGAATCCGGATTCTAATATCGAATCATTTACTAAATAGGACTCTGTGAAAGTATAAATTCTTTTTCTTTTGCACAAACTACGTAGCTATTTTAGAGGGGTTTGCCTTCACATTCAAAATGAAGAATCGGTTCCAGAATTAAAATTCTGATCGGGATTCGTAAAGAAAACATCGTCCAAATCCAAATTAAATTTACAGATATCCGCTTCAATATCCGAACATTGGATATCCGACGATATTTTGAAATCCGCGTACTCGGATCCAAGTTTTGTCGTACATCACTTTGTTCTAGTCATCTAGTCATAGTCACATTACGTCAAATGAAGCATTTATCTAACGCAGAGCTGTTGTGGGTGTGCAAAGATCATGCAGTTTCTCTCCTTATTTAGCTCATTCCCTTTGGGAGTTCATACAGAATGCAGGTTTGCCTATTTCTAATACGGAGGCAAGATATGACTAACATAAAACGCAATCTACTGTAAAATCAGCTACATATACCTGTTTTATATTTCAGAAAAAACGCCGTTTCAAATAATTTCGAAGAGGAAACTATGAAGATGTTGACATGTTTGGACATAAAATGAAAAGCAATTTTTGATCTTATTATTTAAATATGAGTTTCATAGTTCATTAAAATAGTTTATAATCCTAATAAATTAATTAAAAAATTAGGAAATAATATTCTCACGACATACTGATGTCTTATTTAAAGAAAAATTTCAACGGGTTTATGAGAAGCTATAAAATGATAATAAAGTATTTAAGTTAAATGATTTTCTATTTGCTAGAAAATATGTAAATGTGGTTCCTTGACTTTTATCATCGATGTGTAGTCATAGTTATAGTCATTAGTTTTGCTTCAATTCTCGATGCTGTAAATTTCATGTACAGTAGAAATTTTGAAAGATGTCCGATCAAGGTAATCTACGAATTTTATGAATCAATTTTTTACCCCGCCCATTCTGACAAATTCAGTAGTGTCGTTTACTTAGTTTTTGTGAGGATACATAAGATACTACTGTTATTTTATTATTATAAAAATATATGTTACAATAACAGCATTCAAAATTCAAAAATAAATCAACTGGTAAGTTTATTAGCAAATGTACGTGAAAATTAAGATACTGACACAATGTCAGAGTCAGTAACACTGTCAGGAAATAACGTTATTCGTATGAATCAAGGTAATACATCCGAATTAGTAAATAAACTTACGTTACAGCCAAAGTGTTGTCAACAACGAGCATCGTTTTAAAATTGTATGTCCTAACTTAGTCAAAACAATATGAATTTTTGAAAGACAAGCGTGTTATATCCATCCTTATCGCACACGCTTAAAGCCTTTGTCAAGGAGGGGGATAAATGTATACCAATTTGTTAATTCGTTCATGACCTTGATCGGACATCTTACAAAAATTTTACTGTACATAATTATTTCTATTAATTCCATTGTCAATTTTAGTATACATGATTAGGTTCAAATTACAATAAAACCTCTGTTTCTTTCTTCGTATCATCTTCGGAGTTTTCTCGCGAAGATAGCGAGATAAACGATTGCCAGATTTGCACTTTCTAAATTTTATTGGATATGATTCCAGATACCTGTATCTTATTTTATAGCGTCGCAGTGCACAGTTTGTGCAATTGACAACCGTCTCAGGCGATGTTTGTTCTACATTGCGGGCTTTTTGCAACAAAAAGATTACATTTTATGGAGGCGGTTCACATCTAATCTTATGGTCAATTACGTGATGTTTTTTATGGCTTTTATTGGTGAAATTTTCTTTAAACGCTTTCGTAATTGTAACTAGACAAACGGCAAACTAGTTTCAGATGAAAATCTAATTGTGACCAGAATTACTAATTTTTAATTAATTGGAAATGGAGTAATTTAAAGTGTTAACATGTTACATATAAATGTTATCACGCCTTGAGCACATTTTTACCTTTCGTCACCGTCACCTTTAGGTAAGGAAGGTATTGTCTTTGGTCAAAAAATTCGATAGTGAGTTTCTAATAAACATGTTTTGGGTCCTAGAATACGAATTTACTATTTTACAATGATGTCTGTATGGGTTTGTGTGCGTCTGTGTGTGTGTGTGTGTGTGTGTGTGTGTGTGTGTGTGTGTGTGTGTGTGTGTGTGTATGTGACAATCGTTTGGGATCTCATAACTCTAACAATATCACGATCAAAAAAATTATAATTTTTTGTAAAAAATAAGACATTTGTCAGTTATGGACATAATTAATAGCTGTCATTCTGATACTGGCCCTCATTATAACCAAAATCTAATCATGTCTGCATATGGATCTAAACGGTTGTTACATACACACTCATACATTCAGGCGCGCATGCACACACATACATACAGATATCATCGTAAAAATAGTAAATTCGTATTCTAAGAATCCCAAAACGTACTTATTCAGTAAAAACTCACTATCGAATTTTTTGACCAAAGACAATACCTTCCTTACATGCCGGCGACGGAAGATAAAAAGAAATTGATACTGACATTAACGTCCATTAGAGATTTGTTGATTAATTAAATTGTATAGTTGCAGATCATAATCTAGAAGGCGTGGAAGCTATCATTTGTTATTGTTCGATCCTCCGAACACGCCAATTAAAACAGCCGAAAATGAAACTTTGATCTTTAAAGATGTAGAACAAGATCAATCTCATATTAGACTTTTATTGCATGTAGTATCGTCTGATTAATGTACTACAAAGTTTTTATTCACTTCTGATACAAATAAAAGAACTTAGATTATATCAGACTGTGTTAACAAATAGTACATATGTATTTCACTTAAGTATATAAAACTTAAATACATATATACATTTTATATTTAATGAAGTTAATAGTATTGAGAAAAATAGTTATCGCAGTCGCAGTGCATACAAGCAACTATGAGTAATTTTATTTCGATTTTATATCTATCATAGAGTTTCTATTTTATTGATATGTTAAGTTTACAAAATTACCTACTACTAATAATGATTAATATATATTACTCCATAATAAATATGGATAATAAATAATTGATTTATGAAGCAGTTTCAGAAAAATCTCGGTGCATAATATACACTGAGATATTCAAGGTACAATAGATATTAGTTGAACATGTCATGAGGACAGATGAAGAATATTTTGGAAGAAGAATGAATAACTTAATAAAAGAAGGTAGAAGAAACTGAGGAAGACCAAAGATAAGATGGAAGGGCTGTACTGCGGAAGATTTGAGAAAAAAAAAGACCTGAATGAGGACGACATGCAAAACAAAAATGAGTGGAATAAGAAAATAAACAATAGCGACCCCTAACGAATGAGAAAAGCTAAAGAAGAAGATGTCAGTATCAATTTGCATAGTTTATAAAATAAGTAATGTGCTGGCCACATAAGATTTTTTACTTTAAACTTAATATCTTTTATTTTCCGTCACCTTTAGGTAAGAAAGGTATTGTTTTTGGTCAAAAAATTCGATGATCAGTTTTAGTGAATAAGTACGTTTTAGGGTCCCTAGAATACAATTTTACTATTTTTACGATGATGTATGTGTGTTTGTGTGTGATATTTCTTTCGGATAACTCCAATACTACAATTTAAGAAATTACATTCTTTTTATGTTCCTCATCCATACATCCATATGCAGACATGATTAAATTTTGGTTATAATTAGTCAACAAATATTTAAAGAAGTTGAGGTCAGCATTTTGAAAAAGTCGTAGCAAAATACAAACATTATTTTCTTGCTAAGATTTCTTCACAATTCTTTCATGATTGATAACATTGTAAGTTCAGCCGGCCTTATAAAGATGTTAAAAGCGATATTTTTAAAAATTATCCAGGGCAAAATTAATTATTATAATTATTTATTTTTCTGGTGCATTTTTTCTTAAAAGTATATTGGTCGCATCGCCTGAGTGGATATAAAATAAATCTCACTTTGACAAAAAATGTGTTATTAGTAAACGGTAAGTATAATGTATAAAGTTATTAAAAATATAATAATAGGAAGGAGTTAATTAAATTAGCTAGGCCACCAACAGCGAATGTATATTAACAAAAAAGACGAAAGCGATACGGGTAAAGTAGGAAACGCATAATGTTTAGTACGCATAAAAAGGAAAACAGTGTGCTATTAAATACAAAATCGCAGGATTAAAAATCCGATGAATTATGTTATGAGTAATAAAGTGACACACAGAAATTAATGACGCGTTTCAGAGATGAATTTCTTTGCGGTGTTTTCTCAAACGAGATTTCGTTCTGCGTTTATCAGATTTATTAATTAATGGCGGAAATTGCTTGGTTGCTTTTGCACGTATGTCATTAATGTTCGTACTTCGCGAGAGAATGCTGAGAATCTTGCCTATTTCCGGTGTGCTTCTTCTTTTTCTTCGTGATATTTATAATCGAGGCATTTGGGTTTTGCTGCGCAAGCTTCCATAGCTGATCATCGGCGGTTTGTTTGAATACCGTAATGGGAGGTAATCTTAGTGATTTAAATCATAAATGAATGCTGTAAGTTCACCGAATATGATCATGAGATTTTTTTTAATTTCCTTTTTGAGCGAGTCATATTTTCATATTTTTGGAAGCCTTATACGTATAGTTTATTCACTGATACAAGATACCTAGTATACTTTTGAATACTAAGTCTTTAGCTAGATTTATGAAGACGTAACGTAGTAAGAATGTGGACGTAGTAAGTAAAGAAAATAAATCGCGAAATGGTAAAATGAAAAGAACTTACTATTTTGTATTTTGGAAACACTTTCAAAACTGTAAAAGACAATATAGTGAGGAAAGAATTACAAGAACATTAAATTCTATTGTTAATATTAACATTTCGTAATTTTGGGAGTGCGTTTTCTATGAAACTTCTTATTTTGCATTACGGATTTGTCTACATTAATTAGTATTAAAATCTTTTTTATCTTCCGTCACCTGTAGGCAAGGAAGGTATTGTCTTTGGTCAAAAAAATCAATGATGAGTTTTTAGTGAATATGCATGTTTTAGGGTCCTGATAATACGATTTTACCATTTTTACGATGATGTCTGTATATATATGTGTGTGTGTGTGTTTGTGTCTGTATGTTTGTGACAACTACTTAGACAATCCAAAAATGGTAGGACATTTATAAGATGCAGTCGTCCAAGAACAACTCTACAACTGACGGAACAAGAAAACGTATAAACATGATGAAAAGTGATGCAGACTTAAATGAAATCACAATAAATATTCAAAATGGTCACCGTTATTATCAATATAATACTGAAGGCGTCGATGAAATAATGTAACTGTTGTTGTTGTTTCAATATCCTCTAAATTGTCATAGTGACACTCTATATTGTAGTGCTATTCTTCGAGTACTAGACGCTGGTTAAGTCCAAAACATCCTCTTCAATATTCTCTGTGATCAAGGCGAGTTCTACCACTACCTTGAGCAGCAGGCTTAAAGGACTCATAATCTCGGAGATTTATTTATTTTATTTACATATATGTACAAAAGTGCGAACGTTTAGAAGATAACGATTCGAAAAACGTTTCAAATAAATTTTCCGCCCTTGGGTAGCGTTTCCCTAAGCTTCACCATCTTCTTCTTCTTCCTCTTGTTCCTATTGGAGCATAGGGCGACAAAGTATATTGTCGTTTCTAAGCGTTGGTTGTGATGGCAGACTTGCTAGGTCTGCGCACCTTTTTCCTTTTCTTTCTTATTCTTGTGTTGGTTGTTCAGTGATTCTTTTCGTTAATTCTTTCCATTCTTCTCTGTTTCTTGCTACCTTTTTGGCCTGGTTCCATGTTATGTTTATGCTTTAAGCTTCACCATAGGCCAGCACAATGTCTGTATACCGCTATCCGTAAAGTAGGAAATTTACTGATTATTGTCCGGTTGTAGAAATGTTCATCAACGCATTGTTTAATTAACGGATCATCAAAACGAACAAATGCAACGCAATGATTTAAGTGTCATAAGAACAAGGAAACTGATTCGAATTTGTTTGCCGGTTGACTCATCAAAAAAGCAATTTA
Source organism: Harpalus rufipes (assembly GCA_951394225.1). NCBI lineage: Eukaryota > Metazoa > Arthropoda > Insecta > Coleoptera > Carabidae > Harpalus > Harpalus rufipes. Next base: position 37,437,099 of record OX596286.1, read on the forward strand.
CAATCTTTTAACTTCTATAAAAACTGTATTCATGGTTATATTTGTGATCAGCGTTAAATTTCCAAAAAGATAGAAGTTGTGCGTCGTTACGTCTAGCGTCCAACGTCCAACGTATCGATCATACTGAAATAGTTTTTATTTTCAAAGTTCATGATCATATTCTCGCATATTTACATCTATCTCGTTGTAAAAGTAGAGTAAATTTATGCAAAACTGATCTGTGAAACCTGCCTTGCCAGCAAATGGTGCGTTTACATTAAATCACAACTCTGCGGATTAAAATCAAGTCATGTAAGTCAACTGCGCATAGCAAAGCAAGCTGCCAGTTGCAGATAAATGCAAATGTCCTATATGTCAATTGAAAAATCATTAATCTCCACGAGATTTCAATCAAGTATGTAGATCGCCGCGCATGGGTGACAATTACTATAAAACTTTGATATTTACAATTTGTTTTGACTTTAATAGCTTCAAGGAAAACGTATAGACCCGTTTGAAATTATATTTAAATTACCTTTACATTATAGTCACCGGAGCAAAAATTTATGCGAGACTTGTATTTCGCTTAATGTGATAATATCAACGCCAACGTTACGATTTAATATATTATTTTTCTTTTAACGTTTCTAGAATATTCAAAATGAATATGTTTATTTAACCGAGAAAAATTATCTAGTGAAATAGTGAAATAATCTCATGGCTGCGTTTGAGTGTCTGGTTGCGAATCTGGCGACCCGAGTTCGATCCCGAGCAAAAATTTACTTAGAATTTTAATGGTACAAAATTGATCCCAGCGGTGCACCCTCCAATGCTCGTGAGGTGACGCTTGGTAAGCGCCCGCACGAGACAAATCATTACTGATATCTGGGTACAAAGCAGAATGGCACGCCTCTACGGGTCGGGGTGAGGGGGGGGGGGGTAGTTGTGGACAGGGGCAGAAGTGGGTACTTGTGGACAAGCATGTCGGGGTAGTTATGGACATGTCCAAAAATTGACCAGCACTCCAGAAATGAACCGTATTGCAGATGAGGCAGAAGAAAAAGAAAGGAAAAAAGCACTAATTGAAAAAGCAAATTAAAAAAGAATTAAAGCAAAAGAATATTGTAAGAAATAATTCACGACGAAAATTCGGAAAAAGATCTTCATAAATTGTTGTCAGAAACTTCTGAACATTTAGAACACAATAATGGCACTCATGAAGTGCTTCAAGTAGCTGATGATTTAACATTGTCAGAAAATGACTTTGTGCTTGTGAAATTTGCATCGAAAAGAACAATTAAACATGTTGTGGGTCTTACTCAAAAGAAAATAAATAATGTTTAATATGTTATTGATTTTTAAAAAATTATCCTGATAACAGACATATGTAAAGTTAATATGCACGATATTGTACGCAAATTGCCAAATGCCAACTGTGTTAAAGAAACTACAAGATCCGATCTTTTTATATTTTTCATAACTTACATTAATAATTTAATTATACTTACATATTTTCGTCTCCAATTTTCTTTTTGATTTATGTGAAACATAACTCAATGAACGAAATTAATTTACATGCGGAAATCTTTTTAAAAGAATGTCATAAAAAGTTATCTAATTAATAAGCATAAAGTAATTTGGAACAAGTTTTCTTTGACACCTGAAAAAATTGCTGATGTTCGATAAGAGTACTGTCCGATTCAAATTGTATTGATTTATTTATTTTCATTTTAACAATTTATTTGTTTGACCCTAATAAACATATATCTCGTATATATATATATATATATATATATATATATATATATATATATATATATATATATATATATATATATATTCATTAAAATTTGGACATGCGATTTGTAGCATGAATATATATATCATCACTGCTACTCTCGCTAAGAGGTATTGGATTCATGCTACAAATCGCATGTCCAAATTTTAATGAATTAGTACATTTTAAGGTACCTACAATCCGATTTTAACATTTTTACAATGATGTTTGTACGTGTATATGTGTGTGTGAATGTTGGATGGACGTTTTCATAAAACTATAAAATCTAAGACCAGTTTAACTACGTATTAAATTACTCAATCTGACATTAATGGGAAGAGCTGAAAAGGTTTTGGTAACAATTGTACAACCGGAAGTATAATATAATAAATGAAAGTAAATATTTAACACTTTTTGCAAAATTGATACCGTATTACATTTTTATGTAAATTAGTTTTTTTTTATTTAATTTAATTCAATTTATAAATTGTATAACATGTTGTATTATGTATAATCGTTTTAAAAAAATATTAATGTATAAATTAATGTCTAATTTATATAAGGAATTGTGCTACACCCACGTGTAATATATTTGAATTTTGTAAAACTATTTCTTTATTTTGCGTCTATAAAATATATAATTAAGGATACAAGTTTGATATAGCGCTCATAAAGCGTGTGATGTTAAATCACGGGGCGATGAGCCGAATGTTTTAATCACGCATTTAGGTTTCCAGTGTTTATGTGTAAAGGAATGTATACAAGAAAATGAATGAATTGCAGAGTTTAAAAATGTGTTAATAGCTGTTGTTTGGGAACAGTGAAAGACGATTTTACTTGTAGTTCCAACTTGTCCAACATAATTAATATCTCTAAGTCCAGTCTTTTGTTCTAGTTTCGTGGTTCACTTTTAATCAACATTCACCCTTTTGCCAATAAATTAGATCGACCATCTTACAATTATATATACAGTTGCATTTCTCGTAAAAATATTTCCATGAACCCAATTCTCGTCCTAGTTAAATGAATTATTTGATTCCTTGATCATCATCATTTTTACTTACATTTAAACATAATTAATGGAATCATATACGATTATTAATTTATTTCATGTTAATTCGTCTTAAACAATAATTATGAGTTATGTTGAATAGCTGGTTAACACGCAAGAAAAACATCCAAAGAGAGAAGTTTAAAAATAAGAAAAGAAAATAAATTTTAGCTAAGTGTTCTCATTTTCAAGCGGTTAACACTAACGTTGTTTTAATGAACCAACAATTAATGCGTTAAGTAATATATCTCAATGATAAATGATCTGTTGTAACGTGGCGGCCTTTGCCACATCGAGATAATTCCCTAAAATTACGCATGAATTTTGATTTTCTTCTTGTGGAAAGGCTAACTTGTTTGATTAATTGAACGTTTATGGCGGCAATTAGCTAGAATCGATGTTGTTCTCAAGTAGTTATACTTAGAATAAATTCTTCATTTTATATTACAGTTGACCAGGGTCTCTATTCTCGAGCATTCGTATTTGCCTAGGGTACTTGTATTAGCGCGAATACGAACGAAAACCTTAGTAATGGTAACTCGTAACAAATAGTGAAAGTCCTTCATTTCTCTACTTTTGGACAGTTCCAGTTTAGTATTTATATATTTAAAAGTATTGTTTTCTATAAATATTTAATCAGTTAACACATATTACTAACAATGTACTAAAACAATAATTAGTAACAAACGAATTGACTTACAATATCTGCATCTTTATCAATTTCAAGTTGTTATTGCACTATGTTTAATTGTTACTACCACTAACAATGAACGTTACAATGTTATTTACTAAATGAAAAGTCATTAAAAACATTTGAACCAATGTTAATCAGCTATGGAAGAATTTGCGAAACATTTAGAAATAATTATTAAAAGATCTTTGAGAATTCAGAATACAACAATAATAATACAACCATTTAGTTTATGTTTTGTATATTTATTATTAAAACCCAACGTTTCAGTAGCATACACAGCTACCTTCTTCAGGGAGAAAACACACTTGTAAATAATAACAAAACAATAGCAAGTTGGGTTTTAATAATAATAAATATACGGAACAGTAAAAGGTTGTATTATTATTTAGAAATAAGTTTCTAGTTTCATAGAAAACTAATACAAAGAATGTCTAGAATTTGTCGTAGGCAAAGCCAGAAAAGGTATTTCGGAAATTAAAATTTACTTAGTATTTTTCTCAGTTAAATATTTATAACAATGGTCTCGGTTATTGAAATGAACATTCATTTCAAATATATAAATTATCCGGTGTCAGGTTGGTGTATTTTTATTGAAAAATACTTTTATAACACGTTTTATATCCATAACGAATTGTCCATTAAAATAAAGGAGTGTCCAGTGTTACAAGTCATTTTTGCTTGAAATTAATTAAAAGATATTGCGTTAAACTGAAATTCTAATATTACATTGTCATTTGTCTGCATCGCCTACTCGACTGCGGATAACATTCAGCTACTTGGTTACCGCACCCACGAATGCCTGAGATCGAACAAAACATTGCTTCATTTTGTTCTGGTTTGTGCTCCGCCGCGTGAGAAATTATTTTGATAAATTATTACCGCATTATACATTAATGCGGATTATATATCATATATGAATCAGTGGATTTTGTTAATGATGTGAGTGATACAGGTTTATTGCAAAATGGTGTTATATCTTTCTGTTCTATTTACTTCTCAACACACTAATGTGTATTAAAGTAATAAAATTGTGTAATACGTATTTTTATTCAAGGAGGACATATATGATCTATTCAATTGTATAGTACACTTTAAATACTTGCACAGTTAAAAGTTACTACTGCATGATTGAAATATCTGTATTATTTTCGTATTTATCATTTTAACAATATTTATTTCAGAACTGCACCTTACCTTAGATATATTTTTCAATTGAACCCGAACGGAACCGAACCGGGTATTAAAATACGGGTTCAGGGTTCAACTCCGGTTCAGGTTATTCAAAAAATATTAATCCAATTATTATTAGGTCGAACTGAATTCGAACCCAATACCTGAACCCGGAACAAAACCGCAAAATTTATGTTTGAACCCGAACCCAGCTATGGCGATTACATTTTAACCTCCCACCATTTAATTTTTATTAATTTAAATACCTATGGGGTCTCGTAGCCGCGTGCCTGTGTGTCTGGTCGCGAATCTGGGAAACCGGATTCGATCCCGACTGATACCAAATATTTCAAATTTTAAATGGCGCAAAATTGACCTCTGCCATGCACTCTCCACGCCAGAAATGAGGCGACGCTTCTGTGTACCTACAAAGTAGATTAGCACACCCAGCAATGGGTAATATGCCGTTTAAATACATTCTTACTAATACTGGAAATTATATTAAGTTCCTTTCCATATAACTATTGGTCTATTTACAATTTTCTTTTTAGACGTTACTGTTATTAATTTGAAATGGTTTTTTTTGACAGTGACATTTATCTGTCAGTTACAAACATTTGAGCTGAACTGTGTAACCATGGAGTGTTTAAAGCATAGGCTCCGGGATATAATTTTTATTTTATTTTATAAATTTATCCATAAAATATATAGAAAAACTATTAATGCAAACCTGTAGAAAATTCAATAATCTTTAATTTAAAGCGAGTGAGATCGCAACCAATAATACATATTCCAGAAAATACGTGGATTTATTTTATAATTAAAAATAAGCGTGAATAGTGTTAGCTACTATAAAATGTCTTTAAGTAATGTGCCATTTCAGAAACAGTTACGTTGTTCAAATATTACTAAATTGGTACATGTCAGAGTCAAGTGCAATATATATATATATATATATATATATATATATATATATATATATATATATATATATATATATATATATAGTATTAATAGTAGTAGTATTAATAAATACTGGAAAGATATTCATATAATCTTTTGCAGAAAACTTTGTGTAAATACATAAAAATAGTGTCCAATTATTTATTGTCTTGTAGAAGTCGGTAAAAATGTAGAAAACAACAAAAAATTAATTATATCTTTGTATTTCTCAATTGTAATTTATACTGTGTTTCTTTTTCTATACCACAGCAATAAACCTAATTTGTAATTACTTTAATCAACAATATTTCAAAACAATACAGATTTGTCTAACGAACAGGTGTTCTAAAACTTTTTACAAACGGTAGCTTGAGTATAGGGTAATATATCACATCAGCGACAAGCGGAAACAGCAGTTCTACAATGTAATATATCGCGAATAACATTAAATAAAATCACATGGAACGCACGTATATGTGAACAGATATGGGAAATAGAAAGTAGATACATTATGGACAAAACAAATAATTAACATGCTTTTCGACCCTGATTAATTAATATTAATATTATAAATTAATTATTTTTGCATAAAAAGCATAAGTTTGGAACTTTCAAAATATTTTTGCCCATTATTTATGGCTAACACGAATGATAAAAAAGTGTTGACAGATATTTATTAAGTTATTAATGACTACAAAAATCTATACCAGATTTATAGCATTAAAAATGAATAACTTATATAGAAATCAAATCCAATTAAAAAAGTTTAAAAACATTCATAACATATTTGTTATAAATGGATGACAATATCATTAATATAAGTCAAAAATACAGCACAAATGTCCTAAATACACTCGTGGCAAAGAAAACCAGACACCAAAAAAAGTTTTTTTATCGATTTATAACAAATGAAATATGGGTTTATTTGTTATTTTTATGTTAAAATATGAACAACTGATCTGTAAAGTAAGATTATAAAATAAAACAAATGTAGCAAACACTTTATTTGTTTATTTATTAAGAAAAAGAAATCATAATTATAAATTCTTCAATTATTGTTGGTTAATGACTCTTGGTGTGTAGTGTATTGCACTCTTAGTATTTACAATACTGAAAGTATAAATTTGATACAATTCAATCGGAAAATACAACCTGAACAAAAACTTCAGGTGAAGATAATCCCATTATTGAAAACATCACTGTATCCTTTATTATTCCCAGAAGTACCGCCCGAAATGTAATTATCAAATAGGAGATTACATCAGATGACCGAATATCAGGAACTATGCATTAAAAACCCGTTTAAACATCAAGTTATAGCAATATTTGTACTACAAGAATAGGTCGTACTACCAACTATTGTCGTTTGCCAAGTGGCAGTGTTCGTGAAATTAAAATTTCTGCAGGATCCGTTCGCTGAAGGTTATGCAAATATTGTTTAAGTCTTAGGATGTCCATTGCTTGCCCAGCTTTGCTCATAGTACGTAGAATATAGCGGTTACGTTTTGCGCGAGAACATAGAGACTAGGCAATAGAGCAATGGAGCTCCTTACTGTTCATATACGAATCCCATTTCTGTCCGTATTCATTAAATGAACAAGAATGCACGCAGGATATTGCATACCCTGAAAATACATCATTTGACAGTGGTAATAAAATGGCATGGGCTGGTATTTGGATGTATTGAAATATTAAGTTTGTTTTGGTTAAATATGGTACTTTGGCGGAAGTTCTGTAAATTAGAAAATGCACAGCTGACTCTATGGTATCTTTTGCTCCATTTATTCTCGAGAATTTCATTTTAAAAGTTGACAACATGCGTCCTAACTTTGCACAGAGGTTAATTATTAATAATTTATTTGTTCAATAATAATGCATTTCAACAATATCGTTCAATTCGTAATTTTACGTAGATTCGAAATATATAAAAATATCAGGGTGTTCCATTTGAAATAAGAATGTTAATGTAGCTTCCGGTTGAACCGGAAGTGCTACCATCATACCAAATAAGATGATTTGCGAGCCCCTTAGCCTATTTTACAAGTATATAAAGAAAAATATCAATTTAGCTGCATTTTCGACTGCGTCCTAAATAATACAACTCAAGAATTTTTTGCATTGGTTTCGTAAAATAAAATTACTGGTCTACCGCACAACTCAGCTGGATATTAGTGAACATTGTAGGTAGACACTGTTCTGATGATTGAAACTGAAAATGACACATTAATCATTTAGTTATTATTAGTTCTTAATTAAAAAGTCTCTGTCACAGATCAAAATTGAGATAAAATAGATGCCAAGGAATTTAATGGCTACTTAAAAATTCTGAAAATAAATCATTTATATTTGCTTAGTAACACTTTCATTGATTGGTTCATCTATCGAAATGTCAAAATATACAGATTAAATTTTACACCAATAAATCAAGATTTAATGAGTGCTCTTATTGTTAATTGAATTATAAGAAATTTAACAAATGTTGCAACTTGTTATACAAGAATATATAAAGAGTATACACAGCGTCGGTGGCTTTGAAGTATACATATATGTTCAGAATTTAAGGAGCGGTCTAATAATATTAAAATCATTCATTATGCGAGTATTACAAGTTTCCAATTATATTTAACATTCTGTTATTAATAATCAATTAATAACTTCATAGATGTTCCTTACGTAATATTTTCTTTAAGAATTTGGATCAAAGTTGCATAAATACGGGGGGAGATTTTATTTAATAAACCATGAAGGAATGCAATCAAATGTAATACTATATTACATTATGAGAGTTTAATGGGCGATTTCACCGATTCTGAAAATTTAAGTAATGCCTAGAAAATTTCGTTTTCACAAACGACTAATGTTCGATTGCATAACGCATAACTGACACTTAAATTTTAAGTGTCCCTTAAATTGACAATATCGAAACGAAATGTCAAATGGGAAAGTGAATATTGTCAAAATTACGATTTGCATTTTTACCTCTCGCTAAAAGAGGTATTGGATTCATGCTAAAAATCGCATATCCAGAGTTTAATCAATAAGCAAGTTTAGATCCCTACAATCCGATTTTAATATTTTTACGATGATGTCTGTGTGTGTGTGTATTTCTCAATTGGACATTACTGGGAAGAGCTGAAAAGGTTTTGGTAATAATTGGACAACCGGAATTAGCAGATTCTTACAAAATTCTTTGAAAATTTTTGTTCTTGTTTATATTAAAGAAGAGTACATTCACTATTTGATACAAATAAATATTTTATTATATCTTTTATAGATTTAGAAATAAAGAAATATAAGGTACATAATAATTTGTTGTAATAAATCTCACAGCACAAATAATGTCATGGAATTGATAAATTACTTCTTGTATTAATAGTTAAATATTTAAAATTATAGGTATATTACATATACCCTTCAAAAATATTGTCAATACCGACAATGAATTGGAAACATTTCGAAAAATAAGAAGAGGACAAAATTTCTTCATAGAATGAATTTAAAATTTAAAAATCTAAATATAAAGAATAGATGTAAGTAGAATTTTTGTTGTAGGAGGTAGATATGCAAGAAATGGTAAATACAATAGGGCGCGAGCAGTCATGTGACTTTGTTGGCCTAGACAAGCAGATATGTGGGCCCGTGTTAGAAAGATAGCTAGTAATTATGTACTTAAATCAAATTTAGTGATTTTCCAATTCCATGTGGTTTATTCTCTCGACAAGTAAATTTCACATTACTGGTGACAAATTAACTAAGTGAATTTAGAAAATCTTGAAATTTTGAATGAAAAATTCTAACATTTGACATCTATGTAGATAATTACTAATTTCCATTTTGACACTGGCCCTCATATCTGCTTGTCAAGGCTAACAATGTCACATGACTGCTCGCGCCCTAATGTAACCAAAAACGGAAGTGGCGAGAGGTATTTTGCTGGCCACAACAGATCGTTTTGATTAAGACTAGTTTAAAGATTTAAGTGTCAGTTTGGGAATGAAATATTGGCTAGGTAGTTCTTAAATCTAGAAAATTCCTAGCTGGGCAACGGTTTACGAATCGTTGGTTGATGAAATCCGATGTATGATGCTTATTACGTACAAATGTAGGAAGTATACACTCACTAATGATTCGTATGTAATTCCACGAGTCAATTTAAATACAAATAGATCTCTGGTGTTATCAAATAGGTATCAAGTCCAGTATCGTTTTCTTCCATTTATCATGCATATGTCCAACCATGCGATCATTTACAGATCATCTGTTGTGACTAATTGCTCATATGCTCAGAGAAATCTGTAATAATTATTATAATTTATTGCCATATTTTTGTAACAACGTATTTATACTAAATTCACAATGTAATTACTAGGAAAATATAATAATTATAATCATCAGCTCTGCTTTCATTCTTCAGGTTCTTGCTGCTTGTTTACGGAAACTGATCAGCTCGTGCCAGCTGTTTTTCAGCTTATCAGAGACGATTCATTATAGGCATCATTAATTAGCTAGCACTGATCAATTCTTGATAATTAATATCTTTTGACTTTTACCCGATGACGATCAGCATTAATGAAAATGGCTAATTTTGATGTAATGGAGTAATTGGGACACTTAACCTCTATTGTTTATTAATTTAAAATTACTTTAATGTGATAAGCATCATATTAATTTAATTATGTCCCTTCACTTTCTCAATATTTATTCGCTAAGCTAAAATCAATTTAAAAATGTAGCTATACAAAACATGTTTGTAAACTACTTGTCGCACAGAAAATAATAAAAATTTGATGTGACCAGAACATTATCTTCCGTTAATTCTGTGTATTATCACTGACATCTTCTTTTTCTTTAGTTTTTCCCATTCGTTAGAGTCGCTATTTTTTATTTTCTTCTTCCACTCATTTATGTTTTGCGTGTCGTCCTCATTCATTTCCTTTTGTCTCAAGTGTTAGCAATACAGTCCTTCCATCTTTGGTCTGCCTCTGTTTCTTCCACCTTCTATTCATTCTTCTTCCAATATATTCATCTCTCCTCATGACATATTCAAACCAATGTAATCGTCTCTCTTGTATTTTTTTAGAAACGTCTAACACTAGAGTTATTTCCCTTATTGTTTCATTCCTTGCCGTATCTTTCCGAGTCTTCTCCAACATATATTTTAACATCTTCATCTCTGCCAGATTCGTTTACTTTTCATTGATAATAACATCTGTTAATTTGAATTATCTGAATATATTAGCAGTGTCCATGGCTCATAGCAGGCTGATTTATAAAATATAATATATTTATTATTCTTTAACTCTATATCTATTGAATATGAAGTATAAAATGTAATCCAATCGTATAGAGAATGATAACATTAAATGTCAATAAATAATATTTAACTGCATTTTCTCCAGAAAAACTGTTAAAAGTTGCAAATGAGTGTACTTTCGATGGACCAATTATAGTCAAAATCGAATTATCTATAACTCGAGGAATACGAAACAAAATAATTATAATGTTTGGAATCGTGGTATTGAAGTTATGCGATCCGAAAAGAGAGACGATTACATTGTTTTGGACATGTCAAGAGGAGAGATGAATATATTGGTAGAAGAAATAATAGCTGAGTAAAAGAAGGTAGAAGAAACAGAGGAAGACCAAAGATAAGGTGAAAGGACTGTATTGAGGAGGACTTCTGAGAAAAGGAACTGGATGAGGACGTCACGCAAAACAGAAATGAGTGGAAGACGAAAATAAAAAATAGCGACCCCTAACGAATGGGAAAACTAAAGGAGATATCAGTGTCACGGGCAATTTACATAGTTTGTTTATGAAAAAAAAATACTGGAAATTGTTTTGTGGTGGCTACATCAGATTTTTTTAAAATGTAGGAAAGAAAATATTTAGGGTCTACTAAAAGTTGTTGACACAGAGACGTTCCCATTCGTTTCTTGCTACGCCGCTGTAGGTAAAATAAATTTATCAGATGTAACGTAGATCGTAATTTGTCAAAATGCAGTTCATATTTTTGTGTGCCAAGACCAACCATAGGATCATGAATCCAGTCCAATACTGGAATCTTCATATATGGATTAGGCCATTTTTCTGCAATGAATTTGTTGATGGTTGGTTTTCCATTAGCAAGACAGCATGAAGCTGGAATTTTCAAAAAAGTAAACCACAAGCTTTAAATCGAAATTTGTGCAAAATGTGATTAATATTTTTTGTTATTAATAATATGTATGATCATCATTTGTGATTGTCATCCATTTTATATGTCAAAAATGAATGAGGTTGTTTGAAACAAAATAATGTTCGAATCGCAAGACAATAGTGGGTATGTGTGCATTCATGATATCATTCCTCTAAGTCTTGTGCAGCGTATCATCTGACCTTGCATCGTTCTGCGAAATTGTGCGCAATTTCAGCTTTCGCAATCTCCGTATTAAATTAGATACATATAATTAATTTGAGCACGGAGCGGAGTGTGTATCTAGCGCAGTGCTTTGCTTTGCATTGCTAGGTTAGGTTCTGCTCCGCATTGTTGTGCTGGCCTCTGCCGCTTTTGCAACAACCGACCTGTGACCTTTCCGGCTCGGCACGAACTAGCAATGACTTTAAATAAAATTATAATATTGAGTGCGCGGGATGTAATTGTGTTTCGATTCTGCCTCGAGAGGCCGGCCAAGCGTTAAGACTGAGATTGCCATCGACAGACTTTACACTATTTAGAAAAGTCTCAGTAGAAATTCATTTTCATTTCATTCTGTCATGCCCAACATCTAGTTTCAGATAACAATTTTTATGAAATTTTCTATATTGTTATGGGTTGGCTGTATTTCATTATTCATTAATCTTCTGCTTTATTGAGCCCCTGGTCAAGCTTCATTTTAAAGTTTCTTTGGATTTTTTTGAGGACTCGATACCAATCCAGCCTTCTTTCCATCCTTTAGGGCAAGGGTCCCAACCTTTTTCAGCAAAGGACCACATAAAAAGTTTCTAAATTTCCAGTAAAATTATTTCAACCATGCAAATTGTTCTTGATAGCGACATCTTCTTCGTCTTTAGTTTTCCCATTCTTTAGGGATCGCTATTTTTTATTCTTCCACTCATTTCTGTTTTGCGTGTCATCCTCAATCAGTTTTTTTCTCTCAAGTATTTCGCAATCCAGTCCTTCCATCTTATCTTTTGTTTTCTTCTGTTTCTTCTACCTTCTATAACTAAGCTATACATGCTTCTTCCAATATATTTTTCATCTTTCCTCACGACATGTTCAAATGTAATCGTCTCTCTTGTATATTTTTTGACACATCCATCACACAACCCATTTCCCTTATTCATTAATTCCTTACCTAATCTTTCCGTATCTTCCCGAATATCTATCTCAACATTCTCATTTCTGCTACATTGATTTACTTTTCATTGATACTGACATATGTCAATTTGAATTATCTGAATACCTTTATAATTCGTTAACTCTATATCTATTGAATATGAAGTATAAAATGCAATCAAATCGTATAGAGAATAATATATTCTTTAAAATTTATACCTTACCTAAAGGTGACGGAAGGTAAAAAAATTAACATTTATTATAAAAGTCCTATTAATATTAGAACAATGTAGTTATTACTCATAATAATTTTCGTGTTTTTTGTTATTAAAATCAATCAGATATTTCTTGTTTTGTTTTAAAAAATATTGAAATGTGCGGTTTTATGCTCGAAGTAGCTATCCAATTTTAATAATCTTAAATTTTTATCCTGTCTTGTGGAACTTGCACGCAGTTGTTGGCAACGACGTTGTAAAATTATAAGAAAAATTGAAGATTCTTACTAGGACTCACAATACGGTACGCGGGCACCATACGAGTCATTTTTGTGCTATTTGAAAATTAAAAATAAGTTTTAAGTTTGACAGCAATCGTAATTGAATTTAAGCATTCGAATCACCTAACACATACAAAGCCACGAGATTATAATAATAAGCTATTATTCTCGGTCAGAGAATAAAGACAGTTATGTAAGAAGGAAATGATCATGTTATGAGTTAAAAAGGTTGAAATCAATCAATTGACTAATGCAGTCCAGAGACCTTATGACTTCAAGACAGAAGAAACCTCCCATATGAAATAAATCAAACACTTAATGAAGGAATTTATCACAGCAAAAACACACCCATACCAATCGTATATTCATACGCATCGGTGAAAAAAGTGTGCCCTGTTGCCCACTGCAAACCATTTATAAATCAAATCCGTAATAGCTGGCAATAAAACAACGCAATGTAGAACAAACGCAATCAACATAAAGTGGAGAAAAGTCAGCGCCAACTGCGCTGTCGCACCCCGCTGGCTAAACAACTGAAGGCGCATCAGGAACAACTGCAGGTGCACTGGTAGCCACGGCCAGCCGGGATAATTAGAGCGAAATCAATCAGAAGGATTGCCATTAATTACAGAGAATAATGAGAAGAGCTTGTAAGGAATATTATTAAGTCACGAAATGTAATTGTTTAGAGAAACTACTAAGCTAAGCAAGCTTGTACTTTATTTTATTTAATAATAACGGGAATGAATTATTGGTTTCATAATTGTCTTGCGCTAGCTGGCCACGTTAGATTTATTGGAATTGTTGCCATTTTCATTTGATATTTTGCCACCACGTTAAATCAGTTTAAGAAATATGTTCCAGTTTAATTCCTGATTTTCCTTAAGCACCATTCATCGACAGAATGTAATACTAATGGTACACTGTTTTTCGATTTGTGTATAAATCTTCAAAAATTGCCTTTTTAAGGAATTCGCATTCCTCGAGCGTTAGCCCATCTATTCCTTATGAAAACAGGACAACCTTGCCTACTAAGGTAAATTTCCTATAAACATCAAAAAATGGAGTGCCAATATATCCCACACATCTTCAAGAAAAAAACTAGTACGAAGCACTAGAAGAAATATACTTTTTGTATTTTAAAATAAAAATATACTTTTATTCATTCTTTATTCGATATCGGTCACTTTAATATGTTTAAGAGTAAGGATTATGAGTGTGGCCGAGGCGAAAGGAGTCTGCTTAGATAGGAATGTGTGGCGAAGGATGATTGTTTCCTAACTATTATTGTGATCCGGATGCGGTATTTCGCTACCGAAAATCGGTCACTTTAATATGTTTAATAGTAAGGGTTATTAGATTATTTTGATTTTTGATTAGGTGTGTAAATGAAGGTAGGTAGGTGACAAATTAAAAGCAAATGGTTTGTAATTGGCAAACGTACGAATAACGAATATATATGTTAAAATAGTCAAGATAACGTATGATATAACATTGACTGTAGCATGTGCGCTTGCGATAATTTACAGCCAGCTAAGTGAAATATTTCAGTATTAACTTCTAATTGAAAGCCGATCTGTTAAACCTAATCCTACAAGTTCAGCAACCTAACAAGAATTCTAATCATATAAACGTTACTCCAATCCAAAGGTAGAAACATCTTTCTTATAATGATCTTGAGTTACGATCAACAGATTTATATTACGGTGCTATATTTCACGCAAGGACTCCTGTACAACAAAAATCGTTCAGCTACATTACCAATTAACATGAAGAGTTAGAGTAACGACTGTGAATGTCACCTACCACCCAACGTGCTTTCATTAATGGCAATAAATAATTCCCTTGTTACTCGCATCTTGTCGGCAATTAAACAACAAGACCTGGATAACGGCACTGTCTTGTGTTGTGTAAGTTCCATACCCTTGAAATTAAAAAGTAACAAATTTAAGGTCAAATTCGTTGTCTAATACTTCGGGACACGGCAAGGCCTGTGCAACGCACTAATATTCTTCGAATGATTGATTGCTATGTCAGCGTAAACAATATGACGGCTTTTTATGCGGTATTAATCTATATCTACCAATACTTTTCATTGTTTACTTCTTGATGTATTGTTATGTTGGGTGCCGACAATCATGAGATAAATCAAAATTCGTAGCTTTTTAATAATGCAATTATTTGCTTCGATGATTCGATCTTTCGACTGGGTTACTCATGTTTTGTTTTATTATTTATAATTCTTTTAACATCCGGGACGTAACGTTTCGAACATTTTTACCTATCGCTAAGAGAGGTATTGAAATCATGCTAAAAATCACATATCCAGATTTTAGTGAAATAAGCACGTTTTAAGATCCCTAGAATCCGATAATAACATTTTTAATGATGTGTCTGTGTGTGTGATGTTGTTGGAGGTACGATTTCTCAAATTCTATAAGACTAAAGACTTGTGTAACTATGGATCCCTCAATCTAACAGTAATGGGAAGAGTTGAATAGATTCTGGCAAGAATTGGATAACCTGAAGTAGTAGTATTTTAAAAAAACTCTTCTAAATATTACTTTTTGAAAATTTATTTATTACAAATATTAAAAAATAAAATTCTCTATCCGGCACGTTTTTTTTTTTATACCTTCTATAGATATAAAGATATAGAAATATAAACTATAAAATAATCTGAAGGCTTTTTTCTGGGAACGATATTTAATATTTCTTATTCTATTAATAATTATAGGTATATTACATGAACCCTTCAAAAATACCGCCAATCCCGTTAATGAATTGGAAAAACGTAGAACATTTAGAAGAAATGGAGAAAACTTGCTCATAGAATGAATTTAAATTATACTCGTAGATGTAATTAGAATTCTTTGTGTGTACAAGAAATATTAAATACAATACTTATATATACCACAATGGAAAGGGTGCGAGAGGTATTTTTACTACTGTACTACATACATATTCTCCAGTACTAGTTAAAAAACTTATTCTGTTTTTCTAGCACAAATTTTATTTATACTGCATAAGAAAACAACAGCTTCTACACCACAAGGTAATAACTTTATTAAAGCTCATGACAGACGGTCAGTTTATTCATCAAATCATCAACGTTTTCAATTCTATTTGTTTGACGTGACGCCAATAAATTTGAGACGAATGGAAATTTTATTCGAAACGTAACGAATAGTGAAAGTCTTTCGTATCACTACTTTTGGACTGTGCTAGTCTACTATTTATGTATTTAGAAGTACTGTTTTTCATTAATATTTAATATATTTGAACTTTGGATATCTATGTTTATAAATATTAACACATTACTAAAACAATAATTGGTATCAAACAAATTGACTTACAATATCTGCATCTTCCTCAATTTCAGGTTGTTATTGCACTAAGTTTAATTGTTACTACCACTAACAATGAACGTTACAATGTTATTTACACTTAAGACACAATAAAAACACTATTAATAACAATAGAAATAGTTACTAACATTTAGAAATATTGCAAATGTTCTTTACACGGACAGAGATACCGATAAACTAATATTAAACACGATTCAATGCTTCAAGAAACAAACATACCTGTGCCACCTAGTGCAAGCTTATTCAATGAATTTAATTTGAAAGAAATCATTTGGTTTTTTGTTATTGCAGTGTTAATATAAAATTATATTAGGGTTTTAAATCAGATGAATGATTATATTTTTCTCGCCCAAATTGATGAAAATGTTCATCTCCATTGGCTGAAATTGTAAGCTGTGATGAAGTGATGTCCTACTTTTTATTTTTATCATATAAATAACTCTGTAATTTTTCAATAAAGGATTTCAACCATTAATTTTTTATAAATTTTAATTATCTGTAATATATGTTGTCAAACTTGTTTTGTATCTTGTATGTTGTACATATTTTTAATAGATATAATATTCTAATGGCTCAATTAATCAGTTTCATCTCCAGTTTTTTAACTCGCTTTACTTCTCACGCCAAAATTCTCAACATATATCCTAAATAACTTCAACTTACGGTACCATAACATTCTTGGCGCATATTTCGTTTACAATCTTCTTGAATATGAATTTTTAATTGGTGTAGAGTGTATATTTTAATCGGTTGATCTTTGTACGTTGTGTACATAAATTACCGATCGGAAAGCTTGTAATTACGCGACATCGGCTCTTTAATCTGCAGAAGTGCGTCGTTACAGTTTCCACGAACCTCACGTCGGACAAAATTCTGCACACGCAGAAAGATGGAACGATCCAAGATTTCTGTGAAGTGTTAAGGATTCTAACGGAGGGATTTTTTACTCCAAGAATGAGATGTTTTGTAGGCTATTATTTTTAATTATTTTACGCCACTGCCAATTGTATATAAACAATTGTATAGAGACATTTTAGTGCCCTCTGTTGGCACCCTCGTTATATGCAGAGTAGTTTACAGTGACCGCTGTTGCCACTCGGTATCATTTGGGTATCACATATTTAATCTTATAATCATTTATTGCCTCATAATTTCTTGACGTAATTATCCATCAGCTTTGAAGAAATTATACGCGAAAAGTATATTTTTATCGTAGGGGTCACTGTTATTCGATTTGACGCATCCGGTTATGAACGCCACTGAATTATGTGAAACATGTCAATTTTGACAGGTAACAGAATATTAAATTAACATAGCAATGTTATAAATTGTTGTTTTACATATATCTCCCGTTACATTCGTTGTCTGTTGAAAAGTATGAAAAATATCTATCATTTTTTTCTACATTTTTCAATGACAGGTTGTAATGAAAATGATCAATTATAAAATTAAAATTCAGATGATAAGCATTGTCAACATCTACATATCATGTTGCCTAAGATTTTTCATGAAGTGAACTACATGTAAATCAATCAAAAATGTAACCTTGTTATGTGAAATTTTCTTGATCTTTGAGGTATTTGATGTTGACTGATGTATTTTTAATTTCTATAGAAGCTCATGGTAATTAGTAGAAACGTTTGATAAACCTACTACATAATTATGTACAATAAATTTCGTTTTGTGCAGCAACTCATTAATCGGCGGTAGATTTCTAGTCATCAGGTTAATTATCGCAATTGCAATGTGGTTTTTCTTGTAAACATTTAAATTGACAATCACACATCTGAGCTTCGTCTTATTAGTTGTATTAATTTTGTTATAAACTGTCGAATCGCTTGTCAGCGATGTATTGCTCACACTCTTTTACACCGTACAAATTTTTCTTATACATGACAGATATTACTTTGCTTATGTTTTGATGGCGGCAATTACTTGTAGATTTTCGATGTTTTTATTCAATATATTATAAATCGACATCGTTAAGACGCATAAAATGTAACATTTAAAATACAAACTTTCCCATACTACTCTTGTTTTATTTTTTTTCTTCCACGTGCTTCGTTTGAGAGATTAAAATTGCGATTGTAGTTCAATATTTTGTAGTTAATAAAATTAAAATTTTCCCTAACCTAAAAATTACATGCAAATAAATGTATTTTAAGAACAATGTTCTTATCTCCACAAGCAAAATTTTACGCGAAACCATTTGTGGATTAATAGAATCCAACATTTGCGTAATGTCGTTTAAATTTATATGTACTGATTCAGATTCTCACTGAAGTTTCAATTAATCTAAAGGAATTTCATTCTCTTTATACCACTGATCTTTTGACCAGAGTAGTGGATTCATGCTAAAAATCGCATATCCAGATTTTAATGATGAGCACTTTTTAAGGTCACTAAAAACCGATTTTAACATTTTTACGGTGATGTCTGTGTGTGTGTGTGTATGTGTGTGTGTGTGTGTGTGTGTGTGTGTGTGTGTGTGTGTGTGTGTGTGCGTAATCAGACATTAATGGGAAAAGTTAAAAAGGTAGGAACTGAACAACCAGAAGTAGCAGATTCTTAAAAAAATTTTTACAAATATTAAAGGAGATTAAATTCTCTATCTATCTATTTAGAGATAAAGATTATAATATATAAAATATTCTGTTGTAATAAATTTCACAGCCCAAATAATGCCGTGGAAAATAATTTAAAAATTAAAATGTTTGTAACGGACAGATAAATGTGTGTCAGAAATCCGAAGACATTACTGAAGACTTTTTCTGGGAAGTACATACATATATTATTTCTTATTGTATTAATAGTTAAATATTTAAAATTATAGGTATATTCCAGACACCTTTTACAAATACTGTCAATCCCGACAGTGAATTCGACACATATCGAAAAATTAAAAGAATAGGAAACTGTCCTAAATGTAGTAGTGTCTTACTGGAGTGTCCGGATTATCGAAGCTGTACTGTACTGTAATTTAATGTTTTTTTTTTCAATATATATTTTATATTAACATCAAGTTGCCTACAATGTAACATTTATAATGTATACTTTCTCATGTTCTTGTCTTGTTTCTTTTTTCCTCTTTCAGTGCCTTGCAACTTTAAGATCAAAATTGTAATTGGTGTTCTACTTTATACAGTTACCTGTAATTTTTGTTGATTGTATCTACAATCAGTAAAATCTTAGTAATCTTTATCAAATATGACACAAAACAAATACTAACTTATACCGTGGCTGTCTTGATGAATATAACCAATTACAGACATTGTACCTGACGGCTGACCGCTTCCTTCTTTTATTAATACACTGTGTTACAACAATCATTATTCCACTACACTTCCGTGTTGGATCTAACTTACTAGCGGAATTTCTCGATAGAGGTTGTTTTAGAATTGTAACACATATTTCATAGTGTTGTTCGCTTGTTTTCTGTACAGCAACAGGTGTGAGTCGTTTTCTGCTAAACTACAAGACTACACCCAAGTGCTAGGTGAGATAGCCATTATATATTTTGCTTCATAAGCAATTGCTTATTTGTTTTAACGTTAATAGACATAAACAACATTGTATACTTTACTACTTGCAATATTTAATATTATAAAACCTACTGGTTATTGTTCTTTGTTTTGTATTTACGCTAACAACAGTGGAAAAGGTCATGCGCAATATTAAATGATTCATTTCGGTGTATAATATATCATTTTATGTTTATTAAACGTGATAAAACTTTTTTTTTTGTTCAATGATAGTGTAGTGCTTGTAGCAGTAGAAATAAAGTACCTACTAAAGAAGAGACAAAAGTGTCACAACATTAAGGAATGCAATGGATACTATGTCCATTTAATTCAAGAGTCATCGCATATAAAAATTCATGGTCCCCTTTTGCGATGAATTGAAACGTATATTAAGAATAGGTCTGAGTATTTGGACCCTTGGTATGTTTACTTGTTTAGTTGTGTTGTGACTACAGACCCATGCAGATGTGTGTGATAGTGTCCATAAGAAAAGCCAAGCATTCAGCTGTAATTAAAGGTGAATGGTAATACTCACAGTTATTCTAATTACTGTACATGTATGGCGTTCAGATGTGTATTGCCAGATGCTTGATTGTTATATTGTACACTATTTGATACGCATGGTATTATTTGTTTGGGGCCGCTTGATGCGCTTGAATTTTTTGTACGATGTTTAATAAATAAACTGAATGTTTTGTACGAATGTATTTTGTGTACATGAATTGTAACAATTTGTAAGATCTTACTACCCTGAAGAAGGTACAAGGGTGCACCGAAACGTAGGTATAGTAAGAATAAATGCTGTTTGACTGAACTTTCGAGTAATTGTTAACACCTAATCCACATCACAGTAACATATCTCTGGAGCAGAATGTCGCACCGAAAACTTTAAATTTAAACAGTTAATAAGAATAGAAGAGTTGAGTACATTAAGAACTATAATATGTAGATAAAACAAAAATTGATAAAGAAGAAGCAAAGAAGTAAGAGAAAAGTATTATACTGTTGTAGTAGGGTTATTGTCAAATTTACAAAGAGGAGAAGAAAATAATGAAACGAACAGAGAATTCAACAAAACATACAAATAAAAATAGACTAAGATGACAAGCCAAACTCTAATGTCTATCTAAAAGTTAGAGAGAGTTGGTTGTCAACATATGAGGTTAGAGGATAAATATAAAATTGCGCAAAAAAATCATATAGAGAAGTAAAATTTTGCCAGCCGCCATGATAAAAGTGTTCAGAATTTCCAAAATAAAATAGTTGTCATTCCTTTCATCGACTGAAAGTAAAACCACAAAAAAATACAAAGTTATAATTTGCATTTTTATTAGCTATTCCAAAAAGAATAAAACATGATCTAATTTTATTTCCAACTGCAGACTTCATCCGTTGGTCGTTTTTAATACGTATTTTAATTGTTCGTTTGCGGAACAGTGGTAGAACCAGGTCGAAATGAATTAGAAAGTCGTCCCTAAGATGATCTGAAATGGCCCCTTCGCTTACTCGTTCTGTCATTATAATTAGTTATCTCTGAGTGCATCAAATGTTCATTAATATTAAACATATTTATAGGATTGTTTTGTTAATGAACTTAAGTATACAGTAGAATTTCTACTACCCACACGCATATTTGTCACAAGAAGAATTGTTGAGGATGAATTATTGTTTGAACAGTGTAATTTAATTGTGGAATACAGTTATAATGTATAGAACTTTCATAAAAGTTATGACAATAGGATTGCAGCACAATTATTAAGAAGTGGTTGTTAAAGGTCAATAAATCTTTGAAAAATATTATTCAAAATTGCGACGATTCGACTCAAGTTACTCGACAAGGACTGGATTTATGTGGCGACTTCAGGTTCAAACTTAAACTGATCTCTAACCAATCCATGTTACTTCGAATGAAGTTTCACGATATATTTGAATTTTAGCATGATCCCTATACCTCCCTTACCAAAGGTAGCGGGAGGTAAAAATACAGTAGTATAAAAGTGTTTCCTTTTGCCATAGTTTTTTGGACGGATTCCCCTTAGAGCAATTTCTGAAGAAAATGCGCCCTCGCCGCAGCGACGCAAGTATAAACTCAAAGAAGAATAAGGTTGGTAGTATGTATATTGTTAGTGGATAAATGAACGCTGACATTTACAAACAAACGTATATAAAATGACGTCACGCATGCATGAAAATTGGAAGGTTAATATTAAAATTAGTGATATTTGCTCAACGCACAAAAAATCTTTTCCAATGTCTGTAGGGTCATTTAATTCTATGAGCTCACGTCCGAACCGAAAACCACAAATCGCGTGTGTTATTGCATTCTGTAATGAAAATGTCGGAATGTCTGGCATTGCCTCATACACGCACGTAAACGTACTCGGAGCGATCAGCGCCTACACAAGGTTAGGTCGCGGCGTTTGTTGTTCGTATCTTGTGCGATTTGTCTTATATTTGAAGATAATTACAGCTGGAGATAACAATGGTGTTGGTCATCAAATGGTTGATCGTGACGCTGACCTAATTACGAAATGGACCCAAAGAATAGTCATTATCGCAGAGTGGTACTCGAACAGATTCTAACTACTCTCAACGACTGGTTTAAAATGTCAGTGTTTTGTATTTTTCGGTCGTATCATCAAAGCATGTTCTCTTAGAATCTTGATCGACATAGTAGGGCGTTTCCGTAAAACGTTTGTCATCTACGTAAAAAAATAAGAAATACAACAACATAAAATTGATCCCTTAGGTATTTTCTCGATAGAAGCTCGTAAGGTGATGCCTGAAATAGATTTACAAATTAGGAAAAATTGATGATGGTACTATTTATTAAGCTATTTATAACGTTACGGAACAAATTATTTTTTTTATAACGTTATGAAATAACGTAACAATTCGTTAATGTTATCCCATCCATGGTATACACCAATACGGGAATCTTCTCCTAGATTAATCAACTTAGCGTGAAGCAGTAATATCTGAAGATATGTCCTCGCCCATGCGAAAAATGTGCGTCAGATGGATACCGCATTTGCTTAGTTCGGAGTAAAAGCGCATTCGGCCACGAACTTCAGCTGCAAATTTGGAGTTGTTTAAGAAAAATCCGATCGATTTTAAAAGACGTTTCATAACCATGGATGAAACTTAAAAGCAAATCCAGTTCATTCGGCAGGAAAGGTGATGGCGTCAGTCTTTTGGGAAGCCAAAGGCATTCTGCTAATTGATTATCTTGATAAAGAAAAAACTGTAACTGGACAATACTACGCCACACTTTAGACAAGCTAAAAGTTGCAATTCAAGAAATACGCCCGGGAATGGCAAAGAAATGATCTTGTTTCACCACGAAAATGCGCCAGCTCATTCAAGTCGTATTGCTCAACAAAAATTGACCGAACTGAAGTTTGAAATCGTCCCCCATCCACCGTCGGACTTCCATCTTTTCCCGAAACTCAAAACGTTCCTCGCTGGAAGGAGGTTTCGATCCAACGAAGAAGCCATCGAAGCAGTAAATGCTTATTTTGAGGACCTCAAAGAAAACCATATTCGGGAGGGAATCGAAAAGTTAGAAAAACGTTGGACCAAGTGTATTGACCTCAGAGGGTTGAATGTTAAGATGACATACAATTGTTTATAATTTTGTTTGAGTTCCATGGCTACCGCTATAAATCAGCTATCTGTCTTTAGACAACTTCTTTCTTAAAGCGATGTAGTATATAGTATCATTTCAGGCTCTAAATAAGTACACAAATAACTATTATGGGATTAATGCGGGAAATAGAACCACTAGTATTTTTCGTTGTCATTGTAACCTACAAAATAAAACGAAAATATAATTGAAAAAGTAAAACGTATATGAAAAAAGTAATTGTTTAATGGTATGCATGTAAGAAACCGTTTTGAATTTTCCACCAGGCGATATTTTGTAAGAAACCATATTTAAAAAGCTTCAATAACATGTAATTATCAGGCAGCAAAAAGTAAATACATATTCAGACGTCTATTATTATGAAAGTGTGTTGAAGCGAATTAAAACATTAAGCACAAACATTGAATAGAGATTTCTATTATAAAAGAAGACAATGGGTAATGAAAATGCCGGAGCCGGTACTGTGGGGCCTCCAACGATCGGCATTTGTCTATTGCTCAATCCACCAGAGGGGGTCCAGTACTCCTAATCGTACACGTCTTGAGTTTCAGTTTCGTATCTTTCGCCATCTTTGTCTTTTCCAACAATACCACGTGTTCTGCCATCTTGCGTCTTCGTCTACATATCTATTGTTCTAAACACAATGAAACATCTCGTGAATTATTAATATTAACTGTTGAATATGTACTAATTAAGTCCATCTAATGAAGAAACTACCATTTTTGGCTGCTCCGGTAGTGAATTTCAGATTGAGATTAATGTTTTTTCGTAAGGTCATAGTTGAAATTATACTAACCTTCATTTTAAATCTGAATCAATTTCAAATTGAAAAATGTTATTAATAACACATGAAGAAAAAAAAATATCCAATTTTAAACGGTACCGATAGATGTATTATTCAGAAATGGGTAATAAGCTATGAAGATATAAAGTCTGTTTCCACGACTTGATCCTCACGTCATTGATCGTACCCATATGATTTAAATCGCCAGGGGGGAGGGAATTGATGACGTCATGGTTCTGACACGGATTCTCATATCTATTTGCCAAGGCCAACAAGGTCACATGACTGCTCGCGCCCTATAAGTAACGAATTCAACATTTCTTGTACACACAAATAATTGAAATTGTATCTCTTCTTTCGTTCTATGAGGAATTTTGTCCTACCTTTCTAATATGTTCAAAATTCTTCAAATTCATTGACAGTATTAGCGATATTTCTTAAGGATATACGTAATATTAACATATCTATAATTTTAAAAACATATTTAATTAATAATACAATAAGATATATTAAATGTACTCGTGCCGCCCAGAAAAATCTTTCAGTAATGCTGATTTTTGACATTGACATTTTGCATTTATCTGTCAATTACAAACATATAAATATTTCAACTGGTTTCTATGGAGTTTTTTGGGCAACGAGATTTATTACAACAGATTATTCTTATATACTATATATCCAAACCTATAGGTATAGGAAATATAATAAAATTTTAAAATGTATCGAATAGAGAATTTTACGTTCTTTAATACTAATAATATTTAGATTTTTTTTAAGATACTACTACTTCCGGTTTTCCAGTTTGTACCAAAACTCTCCCCATTAATGTTAGATTGAGGAATCTGTAGTCAAACAGGTCTTTAGTCTTATAGAATTTGACACACATACAAACACATCCATACACACACACACACACACACACACACACACACACACACACACACACACACACAGAGAGAGAGAGAGAGAGAGAGAGAAAGAGAGAGAGAAAGAGAGAGAGAGAGAGAGACATCACCGTAAAAATATAAAAATTGGATTGTAGTGACCTTAAAACGTGCTTAATCATTAAAATCTGGATATGCGATTTTTAGCATGAATCCAATACTTCTATTAGCGAGAGGTAAAAACCGGACAGAAACGATACCTGAATGTAGGTGGGCAACCTACTTCACTGTCTTTTTAAAGCCACTGTCTACCTAAATCCGAGTTCTGTGCGTTAGATATCGTTTTTGTCAGCTGTTTTTTTTTTTATAAAATTTGCACGCCCATACTGCATATATAAATAGCCAATTGCGTATACATACTGTATGTATAAATAGCCACATACAAAATTAATTGGGATGTTTTGCGCAAGGAAAAACTGATTTCTTATGTTAAACGTGTATGGTCCTAACACCCTATATATTTATTTATTGATTTCATTTCAAAGGTTAAATTCCTTTTTTACGCCCGTTAGAAAAAGTATACTTTTTTCATTAAAATGGGTTTATAAAGTCTTTGTTTAAGAACGATTATGTGATAATAACAAATTTATTTAATATTAGTTTCGAAATCAGTGACTCGTAGTACTTTTCCATCTCATAGGCAGTGAATTCCACCGGCATCTTATATATTTTTCGCTTGATGAAACAATAGAGCAAAGCCCGATGCGTAGGTGTCATAAGTGCTCTTTTGTTCTGTGTTTTGTTTATTGATAAGACGAACTGTCTATTATTTGCAGTCGCAGATAGTCAGAAATGCATTAATTAAGATATAAGCAAACAACAAAGAGAAAATAAAGAAGAAATTAAAAAAAATACACTTTCCTTTATGAACAGTAAGTTATAAATTATTACGTTTCATTTCAAATTATTTGCTTCATCTATGTAGGCGGTATGCTTCAAGTACATGGAGTTTTTGTTGATTCATATATTTATATTTATGTGCGTGTGTCTGTTAGTATGTGATATGACCCCGATATGCTGTGTAAATTATCCACAGTTTTGCAATCTTCTAATGTCTGAGTTGACTTGATTTGACGAGAAGATGAAGAAATTGGCAGTGGCGTACTTGCCTTGGGGCAAGGTCCGTGAAGAATTAATTATTGGTTCGCAAAATGTCAAATTTGTTCAATTTTCAAACATACACGTCATAATTAGAGATAATGGTTTTATAAAGTATTCTTAATTTGACAGGATGATTTCATATTTTAATAGTTCTTACCATATTTTCCAGCACTATAAATGAAATTGGCGGCATATAATATACTGGCCACAACAGATTTTTTTTACTTCTCGCTAAGAGAGGTATTGGGTTCATGCTAAAAATCGCATATCCAGATTTTAATGATTAAGCACGTTTTAAGGTCCCTCCCTACAATCCGATTTTAATATTTTTACGATGATGTTTGTGTGTGTGTCTGTGGATGTATGTGTGTGTGTGTGTGTATGTGGGAAGGTTGGAAGGACGATCTCTCAAAAACTATAATACGTAATATCTGTTTAACTACGTATTTCTCAATCGGACATTACTGGGAAGAGCTGAAATGGTTTTGGTAACAAGCAAATTGCGAATTTCTCTGTGAAACAAATATATACAATAAAAATTACAAAGTTACGTCTAGTTTCATGGAGCCATCGTCAGAAGTCAGCCAGCACAACAACTAACCACAGACGCGTTTCGCACTTATTGGTGCTCATCAGTATGGCATAACCTGTGGTCTCTGTCCGGTCCACAGTGAGTGAACTCCTGGAGCAGAGACAATGACTCCTAGTGACAAATTATCTACGTGAATTTAGAAAATCTTGAAATTTTCAATGAAAATTTCTGACATTTGACATCTATGTAAATAATTACTAATTGCCATTATAATACGGGCCTGCTTGTCAAGGCCAACAATGTCACATGACAACTAAAAACGGAAGTGGCGAGAGATATTATGTACATTTTTGTTAAAATGAGGGGTTTTAATAACATAACTAGTAAAGTTGTTTACCTTTAACACTCACAATGTCAAAAGAATCAAGCGACCTTTGTCTAAAGTTCATATTATAAAAAAAAATCCAAACAAAAACGTAGTAACAGAAAGGAATTTGAAAATATTTACAGAATCAATCAAGCGTGCATGTTCGCTATTAGTCTCTAACCTTGTCTTTCAGCACTCCAAATACCTAACACAATTTGACAACCTAATATTATCTCTGATTAGATTTCAACAAATTCTAATAAAAAGTATTGATATTAACATTACATCATCGGAGAAACAGTTAGCCAAACCCATAACTAAGCTCAGATTTTAACAGATCATAAAAAGTTACTTCGTTATTTCATTTACCTAATTCATTGAATTAAATAACCCGTTAATCCCAAATTACAGTCTTCTGTAGAGAAAATCAAACCGCGGTCGGTTACGTAGTTTTGGTTCAAACATATCTTTAATAATTCTTCATGGTGTCCCGATAGAAAAGGAATTTCAAAGCGTGTATTGAATGTAAGGAACAGTGATTCTAAACATGGCTAAGACATCACACTAACGCTTTACTTATCTGATACAATAGATATTATAAAATTACAGAATTTTACTCACATTTATTCGAAAATGGATTCGTTTTTCAATCCAAATTTTCAAACTATATCCCAATCTTCTCATTGTCAAGACATTCACCATAACTTAAAAATGAGTTGAAATGCAAACCTATCCAGCTTGCCATTTGAATCTATGAAAAAATTTAGACAAGAACACCTGTTTCAATTTTTTTACTTAACTAGTTCCGTTTTTATAATAAAACATGTGAACCCCAGAAAATGGCTTAAAATCATAAAAAATTAAAGGTGTATCCCTTGGAAAACTTTGAATTTTTGGCCATTTTCGAAAATCTTATGGAAATTTGATTAGATTTTGGTTATAATTGGTCAACCGGAAGTACCCTCTTTTGAAAAACCGCTGTTAAATATTATTCTTTGACATTTAATTATAAATATTAAAGAATATTCTTATGATTGATTTTATAAATCAGCCAGCTATGCTATAACCATGGAAACAGCTACTATATTAAAAAAAAAAACAGATGTCAGTGTCAATGAAACGAAAATGAGTATGGCAGATATTAGGATATTGACATAGATGTTGGGGAAGACACGGAAATGTAAGGAACATTGCTCGAGTGATAAAGTTTCTAGAAAGATACAAGAGAGACGATTACATTAGTTTGAAAATTTTAATAGGAAAGATGAATACTGAAAGAAGAATGAATAGTTTAGTAACAAAATGTAGAAGAAACTGAGGACCAGAGATAAGTTGGAAGAACTGTAAGGCGGAAGACTTGAGAGAAAAGGAAATGAATGAGGACGACACGCGAAACAGAAATAAATGGAAGAAGAAAATAAAAAAAACAGCGATCCCTAATGAATGAGAAAAGCTAAAGAAGAAGAGGTCAGTGTCAAGTGCAATTTGCATAGTTTGTTTATGTTTACTGGAAATATGGGATCTTCTGGAAGAAAATTTATGTATGGATTTTTTACATAATACACAGGATAGACGGAAGATAACGTCATCGTTTGTTTTTTAAAAAAATATTTGGGGCATATATATTCCTCTAGGATTTATTGTAGGACATATATGTCCCAACAGTAGAAATTGTGAATTTATAATATCTCAAAAATTTTTTAGAATACTATTGGGACAGGAACTGGGGTAAATTCAATAGCTTTGATACCCACATGAAATAAAAAAAAGATAATAATACTATAAATATTTAGAATCATCTCCAAATTCCCTATAATAATAGTGTACAAATAAAAATTCTCTTGTGACAGTTTGGGAATGTCTGTTTATTGTCTATGTTAGTGTCCACCCGCGCCGGAATCTAATAGAAATTATACGTTAGGCCAGCGTCGTTGATTTATCGCCTGCGTTGAACTGGAACACTGCACGAACCACGCCGAGTACCGCCAAGCCAAGCCAAGCCAAGCAGTCCGCGGGCGCTGCAACGCACACAGACCCACCATGCCGGATTTATGTGCGAAACTCTAAGGTGTGCAATAGATTGAGACACTTTTAACCATAAGAATTCATTCATGGAGATACAAACCAAATTAATGTGTTACGTTTATGGTGTTTGTGCCGCTATAACTTATGCTAAACGGTATTCAAATGAATAAGCTTACTTCTGCTTTGGAAATTGGAAAAACACTTAAATTATTCGTATTTAGTGTCAATGAAACTCAGAAATATTTGGAACAAAAACAAAATGAATACAATTATTCATGCAAAATGGGCTAGAATAAATCAAAATTTGTAGAAAATTAGATATACATTTAGGGTGCTCAAAAAATGGCGATCACTTCATGCCTGGAACAAAATCTACTTTACTAAAAGTAGTTATCCAGTTTGTAATTAATATTGGAAAGCTTTTACCTTCCGTCATCTTTAGGTAAGGAAGGTATTGTCTTTGGTCAAAACATTCTATGATGAGTTTTTACTGAATAAATACGTTTTAGGGTCCCTATAATTACCATTTTTAAGATGATGTCTGTATGTATGAATGTGTCTGTGTATGTATTCTTCAAGCTTACATCCAGAAGAAGAGGTGATTAGATTATGGTTATAATTGGTCAACCGGAAGTACGTACCCTCATTTGAAGAATTTAACAGTTTCTCTTGAAAAAAGGCTGTTAAATATCATTTATTGGCATTTAATGTTATTATAACTTAAAGAAAAATATATTATTCTTTATACGATTTGTTTGCATTTTATTCTTCTTATTCAATAGATATAGAGTTAAAGAATTATAAAGATATTTAATTTCATAAATCAGCCAGCTTTGCTAACCATGGAAACTGCTAATATATTCAAATAATTCAAATTGTCAGCTGTCAGTATCAATAAAAAATAAATGAATATAGCAGAGATGAAGATGTTGAGAGAGATGTTGAGAGAGATGTTAGAGAAGACACGGAAAGATACCATAAGGAATGAAAGAATAAGGTTTGAACATGTAATGAGGAGAGACGAAGAATATATTCGAACAAGCATGAATAGCTTAGTAATAGGTTGAAGAAACAGAGGAAAATCAAAGATAACTGGAAGGAAAACAGAAATGAGTGGAAGAAGAAAATAAAAAATAGCGACCCCTAACGATTGGGAAAAGCTAAAGAAGAAGAAGATGTCAGTGTCAAGTGCAATTTGCACAGTTTGTTTATGAAATAATTTTACTAGAAATTTAGAATCTTTGCAAGAAAATTTATGTATGGAATATATACATAATACATATGATTGACGGAAGGTATAGTGCTGACCACATCAGTGTATTGATTTCATTGAAAGGCTATAATAGATAATTACGAGAGAAATTACGTAAACAGTGTTGCTTATAATAATTTTGTTTTCATAATTTTCTATATTTCTATAAAAAAATAATGATTAATGCGCAAATAATTATTGTTCGTTTTGCATGTTTGTTTAATTAACTACACTTTCAGAATAAGTGTAAAATTAAATTTAATTATAATAGAAAAACTTCTATTCCCCATTTCACTGAGATGCGCTAATTACATTTAAACTCGACTGCCCACCATTAATTTTCTAATTCGAGTAACGGTTAATTATATACAACTCTAATAAGATCAAAATACATTTCCGAATTGGAAATGTCTATTAGTTGCCAGATGATATGAAAAAAACTAATCATTGATACATCTGTCATTTCGCAGTTCTATTCTTGTTTGATTGACGTGATTGAGATAGCTTTGAAAGTACAATAATGCGATGATGTGTGAACATATAGAGCATGAAAATTACATATAAATAATTCAACATTAATTTCAAGCTACGTTAGTGGGAGTCCAAATATTCCAAACATGGAACTTAACTTAATATTCTGGATATAATAAAAGTTTGTTTTAAAAATAAATTTTAAATATTTCTTGAACCAAATATGGAAATGAAACTATTATATTCAGAAAAACAAAAATGTTGTTTAAAAAGTAGAAAATAAATAAATTAAAACAACGAATGTTAAATTAAAAGATTACACTGATGGTTATACCGTGGTGGCCAGAGAAATAAGACACTTGCCCGTTTGCACTATTGCACTTATAATAGTAATATCTTTGCACAAGTTCCACTTACAAAAACTTTACTAAGCTTCACTTGCTCGTATTAATCTGGGGAATTTGATATTTTTTATTGTCTTTCTCTATATTCTCTTTCGTGAAGTGATTTTCATATACAATATGTCATTACATGTTCTTGAGATTTATTTGAATATTGTGTACCCGGATTTCAAAATATCCGGTTCCTCAGATATCCGATGTTTGGATATTGGAGCGGATATGCACCAAAACGTTGGTATAGTAAGAATAAATGTTTAACTGAACTTTCGAGTAATTGTTAACACCTAATCCACATCACAGTCGAGAAATTGTCCACAATCAGAATCCAATACCTGAACCCGAAACAAAACCGCAAATTCTATTCATATTTGAACCAGAACCGCACCCAGCGTACAGAAATAATTAAGCACTGCACTTGAACATATAGAAATACGTGCATCCTCTTATAACTCGCACAGCGCACAGCTGCGCACAGCTGCGCACAGAAAATAATTTAGCACAGCACAGAAATTAACCAATGTTCATTTTTCTGTGCGCTTTGTGTGCGTCGGGTATGTATGTATGGTATTTCGTGATTTTAATAAGCGCCACAAGAGCGTTGATCATAGCCGTATTCTTTCGCTGCATTGGATCAGATCCATGTTACATGGATCAATAAACTGCATGTTCTTTTCAATTCTGATCAGTATTCCCATCCCAAGACCAAGTAATCCAGATCAGTGCCATCTACTCCAACAAAAACGTGAATTAGAAAGATTATATCACTTAAGATTCAAAAATGGCGGAAGCGGCGGAAGAATCTGTGATATTTTATAATCAATCAGGACAAGGGTTTACATTTCTAAAAGAAATTTAAACAAGAATAAACAATGGCAAATATAGAAAATGGAAATCCATTTTTCCGACTGATTTTGACAGATACTTGTGTTCTTTCGAATAAATTCATCTCCGTCCACGTGACCTGATCTGATCTAATCCATACGATCATTTGGATCTGATCCAACCCAGCGAAATAATGCGGCTCATATTAGTATTTAATAAGTATATTAAATTATATGATAAGAATGGTTTGGGGAACACAGAAATAAGACAACGGATATACCAAAGCCGAAAAATAATAGGATGCCTAAACTCTGTATGGTGGGACAAAAATATCTCGATTAAAAATAAAAAGCGTATAGGCCAATCTATGGTCGAATCTGTACTTTGTTATGGGTCGGAAGTATGGACTTTAAACGCAGAGATGAAAAGGAGACTCACAGCAGTCGAGATGGACTACGTAAGAAGAAGTGCCAGAATCTCCAGGTTGGAGAGAAAAACTAATGAAGAAATTAGAGCTACAATGAATGCCAGAGAAACAGCCATAGAAAGAATTGAGAGGGGAAGCTTATATATGTTATATATATATATATATATATATATATATATATATATATATATATATTATTAATATATTATTTTCGAATTTAACAAAAACAAATTAAATATGAAACCGGATTTATAATGTGCTTATCTACTAAAATCTGGTTTTTTTTAAAGCTATAGAATTAGTTTTTACTTCCTATAGCCATTGATCATTGGACCATGATTCATTGGAAAAAATCATTACATTTACATTTACCAACAGTTACATTAGCATATATGTACACACAGATATTGATATTGTTATATTTATTAATACGCACTGTATTTCAATTCAAACATACTGATGATATCAATATAAATACCTACCCAACCCAGTGTATTAATTTCATTGCGATACCAATTGTCTGTGGTAAAAATCCTGCAGCAGCCTATAAAACTGCTCTTTCTATGCTGGGTGTACTACTGCATAAATCAACGAATGATTAACGCAGGCACATACACACACCCCATTTGCAGCGGAACTATAAATTACCACAAAAAGGTAATTAAAATTACATCACGATCAATAAAACATTATTGCAGAACTGAAGAATTCGAAGCGCTGCACGCCGGCTAGCTTTGTTAGCGCTGATGTCTTCCAGACGTTTTATTAACTATAACAAACAGACGGAGATTGGACATAAAGTCCGCGAAAAACCAACAGAGAGATTAAATCAGAATTGGTTTCATATTTCAAAGTTACAAATCATTAAATGTTGCAAAGTAATTGTATATAGTCCGAGGCAGATACTATTTCACCGTTATGCCTAGTACTCTCGGAGAAACTTTTCTCCAAATTTCTTTAAATTTGTTTCCAGAAGAAGATTAGAGAAACATATCAACGAAAACAATCCTTGCTGCTTCTTCAAGGTAGTAAGATCTTACAAATTGTTACAATTCATATACACAAAATACATTCGTACAAAACATTCAGTTAATTTATTAAACATCGTACAAAAAATTCAAAGAACATATACACATCCATTTGCTCTAAAAACAACAACCAAATAATGTTGTTGCCCTGACGAAGGGTGTACCGAAACGTTGGTATAGTAAGAATAAATGCTGTTTGACTGAACTTTCGAGTAATTGTTAACACCTAATTAGATTAATGTTTTTTTGAATAACAATATATATAGAAATAATTTAAAATGCGAGCCGGAATTTGCGCAAGACGAACACAATTTTCACAAACATGATTACGCTTACGTTTCGAACTCATAATGAACTTGAACCATATCTGAACCCTGAACTCAAATTTTAATACCCGGTTCGGTTCCAACTGGGTTCAATAAAAAATATATATTCAGGGTTTGGGTTCGTTAAAATATTGCGGTTTGGTGTTTTGGTTCGGTATAGGATCGGGTTCGATGTCTTGCTTACAACCCGGGCTATCGCTCACTACTGTCCTACTGAAGGGATGTTAGAAGAAGATGCAAACTATAAATTATAATTATCAACCTGTTTCCTTTGCTGTCCGAAGCACTTCCGGTAGCGTATTTTCTAAATGTTTGCCAATCATAAAATATAAAAATAATCGCTCCAAGAAAAATAATATACATACATACAATCTAAATAATAAACAAATATATTTTTTGCATATGAAAGTGGTTATAAAATATGACATAAGTCGTATGTATACAAAATTCAATTTTTTTAACCAGTCATATTAGTAAAAAATTAGCACAGTACCAATAAATATTACAACTTTTTGTGTGCCTAGGTCAGTTACGGATATTATAATTATATGCTAATCATGCTATCAAAGATATATCAACCAACAAATTTCCTTGTGCAAGTCGAAAGTTTGATATGAACCTTGAGTAGAAAAAATATTCCCGGGGCTCAATCAGTCAAATATTGATATATTAAAGCGCGGTTATCTGAAACGTGTTTGTAAGAGTAATTCGCATGGGAGATAATTATAATCAGTCAAAGTTTAAATAAAGACATTTTATACACACCCACTTATTTCCTATTAGGAAGAAATTTACACAAATATTAAATGAGAAGCAGCTGGTTTGGTTGGGTTATTTAATTAGAATGAATGATTTAAGACTAGTATACAGATTTGAGTGTCAAAAATATAGGAGGGTAAACTCAAGGAGATCTGGTACAACAAAAAATAAATAAATAAATATATCATCACGGCATATTACCCATAGAAGATAGGTAGTAAGGATAAAAGAAAAGTCTATAGAAGAAGAAAGAAGAGCGAGTAACAAAACGAAGATGGTGGGGATGGTCAGTACACTTTTACGATTTGACAGTGATTATAAATTAACATTATTTA
The DNA here is from genome assembly GCA_951394225.1 of Harpalus rufipes. Lineage (NCBI taxonomy): Eukaryota > Metazoa > Arthropoda > Insecta > Coleoptera > Carabidae > Harpalus > Harpalus rufipes. The sequence goes on from OX596286.1 coordinate 37,472,635, forward strand.
CATTTTGACAGCTTTCATTATTATTACGATTTCATAGTTTTTATAATATGACTGTTTACGATTTAATAGTTTTATGATTTGATAGCTTTTATATTTTGACAGATTTTATCGTTTGACAGCTTTTATTATTTGACAAATTATAGGATTTGACAGCTTCTATCATTTGATAAAGCGTTTTTACCTTCCGTCACCTATAGGTAAGGAAGGTATTGTCTTTGGTCAAAATATTTGATGATGAGTTTTCAATAAGTCCCTACAACACGAATTTACTGTTTTTACAATGATGTCTGTATGTGTGTGTGTGTGTATGTGTGTGTGTTTGTGTGTGTGTGTGTGTGTGTGTGTGTGTGTGTGATAAAAATTTCTACTTCGATAACTCCAATACTACAATTCCAAAAGTTATAATTCTTTCATATTCCTCTTTCGGATGTCCATATGAAGAGTTGATTAGATTTTGGTTATGATTGGTTAACGGAAGTACCCTAAATTGAATATTTTAACAGTTTTTCTTGAGAAAACGTTGTTAAATATTTTTTGACCTTTTATGTTGTTATAAATAAAAGAATATGTTATTCTCTATTCGATTTAATTATATTCTTTTCTTTATAATCAATGAATTTAGTGATAAAGAATTATTAGGAAATAACTTGCAACCTAATGCTGCTAAAAGCTGCACCATGAAAACAAATATTCAAATATTACAAATTGACAGATGTCAGTGTCAAATAAAATTTACATATCTTTGTGAAATGATTTTACAGGAAATACAAAAATGTAAAATAATTTAAGGTGGCAAAAACAAATCACATACAACAGATTATAGCCATAAGCCAATTCAGCAAATTATTTATTTTCAACTTCTTATTTTAAGAAACGTACTGTTCTTTTTAGGAGTAGTTCAGTTCAGTTCAGTATGAGGTAAGATCAGTTCATTTCTCCCCTAAAAAGAAAATGCCCATAGAATAGCAAAAAAAATCTGTGTGGAGTAATAAATACGTAGAATTGACGGAAGGTATTGAGCTGGCCACATCAGATTTTTTATTCATATAACCGGGTAATATATGGTTAACTGCGCTTAACCGTGTGAATTACAGACAAACAATTCTATGTACAATGAAGCCAAATATATTTATTATGAAATGATTCGAAATGAAATGTATTGATATCTGAGAAAAAAAATATACTTTCAATGTATAAATAACAGTGCACTTAGTAGTAAAGAAAAAAAAATGTTAAGTCATGTCCGCTTTTGCAAATCTACGCCAATCTGCTAAGAACAGTTGTAAAACAGTTTTTGATATTAGTTAATATAATTTAATTAGTAGAAGGTTGCAATTTAATTTATGTATTTCGTGAGTGGGCTGTGTTTCTGTTTTTCAGAACTGTATAGCATGTGCCGTGTTGTTTTGCCCATTGGCGAATATCCTCGTACCATTTTATATCGCCAAGGTTCCTGTCAAATAATCAAATTCCAAAGGAATGCGCTGTAAAAACTACGCAAATTACTAACTTTTTTATAAACTTTTATATAAATGATTCTATTAGCCATGCTGTACCCAAAATGTATTTTTTACCTTCAAAATCGGGGTCACCTTTATGCGAATTTTAGCAAAATATTATGAAACAGGGCCGGTTTGAGGCAGGTGCGAACGGTGGCCCCACGGTTTATAAACAATTCAAATTTATTTTATTTCATTGAAGGCTTGACTTGACAATTTGAATAATTGACGCACAATTCGTATAACAGATTTGGCAATCAAAAATACAAGAGAGGAGAGATCGTGGCAGACACAAGGAGACGAAATAGGGAAGATAATGAAGATTAAAGCAACGTCGAACGAGGAACAAAAAGCGAGCAAGGTTTGTATACTTTTAGGCTTGATTTACATTAGCGATACCATTATGGTACAATAACGGATGGACCTTTTTATATCTATGTATGTTCTCGGTACGATGAATTACACTAGCGATACGACCACTGTACAGTATAGTTTTGTTTCTATTTTAAAAAAATCTGATGTGTCCAGCACCATACCTCTCGCCACTTCTATTTTTGGTTACATAAGTCGAGGGCGAAAGCAGTCAGGTGACATTGTTGGCCTTGACAAGCAGATACGAGGGCCCGTGTCAGAATGACAATTAGTAATTATGTACGTAGATGTCAAATGTCAGAATTTTTCATTAAAAATTTCAAGAATATCTAAATTCACGGAGTTAATTTGTCACCAGGAGTGGTGAATTTACTTGTCAAGGAAAATAAACCACATGGAATTGGAAAATCATTAAATTTAGAATGAAAAATTATGATATTTGACATCTATGTACATAATTACTAGCTATTATTCTGACACGGGCTCCCATATTTGCTTGCCAAGGCCAACAAAGTCACAAGACTGCTTGCGCCCTAAGCAACATAAAATGAAAATGGCGAGAGGTATTGTGCTAGCCACAACAGATTTTTTTTTATAACTGGTGCACGCCCAGATTGTTACATGGGCAATATGACGTCATCAATTCATTCTAGAATTTTTTTTGTCCTCTTCTAATTTTAAGAGATATTAAGTTTTTGAGAAATCGTCCTTCCAACATCCAAATATTAAAATCGGATTGTGGGGACTTTAAAACGTGCTTAATAATTAAAATCTGGATATGCGATTTCTAGCATGAATCCAATACCAAATATTGTCTCATACTGACAGAGTAGTATTTGAATGCAAGGGTGAGTGGAAGGTAGCGCTTGAAGAGTACGTGCACCTCACGTTGACGTTCATGCCAAAATCAGCTGAGTGGAAGTAAACATATGCTAGTACGTGATTGACACTTGACATATTTTTGACTTTTTGATATTTGTCTTTTAGTTTAGTTAAACCCAGATATGAGAAATTATTGTATATATTATTGAACAAATAAATAATGAAATCACTGACAAGTGGCATAATTATTATATTTTAAGTCGTGACTTAAGTCATGGCACGTGGCCTCGTGGCTAATCGTGCACATGCGCGAAAGCGCAAAAAGCCGGCCCTGCTACGGGCGTATAATTAAGCATATGAATATTTAAATAGGAAAGTGTTAAAATTAATTTTGAAATTTAGAATAATTAATTACAGTTTCTGAATGAATGAAGTATTAGAAGAATGCGGTTTTTAAAATTAAATCATGCAAATTTATGATTTATTTATATAAATATTTCGTAACTTGATAATGGTTTATATTTCAGTTTCTAAATCTCCTGTCATGTGTAAATGGTTATATTATTTATGATTTATTAATTTATTGAATTGTTTAACACTGATGCAATATCGTAAAATCAATATATTACTGTCTATAAATCAAGATTTTGTAATAAATAGAACCATGTATTATTATATAGTTTAATAGCTTCCTATAACCCTCAAGATTTTTAATTTTCAAGTTATTTAAGATGCATTTTGCTGAGCACATAGTAACAAACAATACTTTTCCTTCTTCCAATTTTGTACATTTTCTCAACTTTATAAATACAAGGTGTAACAGATATAAATACATTAAATTTAACCAGTAATAGAACTCGTCGACTGCAACAATATTTCTTAATAAAATTTTCTTTTAAACCTTCTAGATATTGAGTTAAAATTCTTCAAAGTTTTGTCACAAATTTCATTACCCGTCTATGGTCGAATAAAATACCAGCACCTGCATTTCGGAAAGTAGAACGCGTTGCATAATGCCAAAATTCAAAATGTGTCTATTTTGCGTGTGCGTATGGCGTGCGTCTACAAACAGGTGTTTCCGTTGTGACTGCGACTGAATACAAAGAAAGAATAAATGTCAACACAAAAGAAAAATTAGAAACTGGTGAATTGATTAATAAATACACCGGAAGATGAAACTGTTGTTGAAAATGGCCACCGTCGTTGTTAATACAACACTGAAGGCGTCAAGGAAATGATTTAACTGTTGTTCTTTCAATATCCTCCAAATTGTCATATGTGACATTCTTGCCCAGTTGTAGAAACGTTCATCAACGCTTTGTTTAAAACGAACCATCAAAATGAACAAATTCGAATCGGTTTCCTTTTTTTTAGACATTCAAATCATTGCTGTCAAAAAATCGTCTTAAATTTGTTCGTTTTGATGATTCGTTAATTAAACAAGGCGTTGATGAACGTGTCTGCAACCGGGCATCTATGTTGTAGTGCTACTCTTCGAATACTAGACCCTGGTTGAGCCTCAACATTATCCAAAACATCCTCTTCAATATTCTCTATGATTAGGGTGTGTTCTACTACGATCTTGAGCAGCAGACTTAAAGGACCCATGATCTCGGAGATGCTGAATAACATGTACAAAGGTGCGAACGTTTGGAAGATGAATCGGAAATCGTTGCAAATAAATTTGCTGGGCTTAGGCAGCGTTTCCCTGAGCTTTACCATAGGTCAGCACAACGTCTATATACTCGCTAACGTAAAAGGCAGGCAATTTTACTGCATAAAATCACGCATGTCCCACATAGTGGGTTAGCACAAACCCGAAAATAATAACAACAACATCATCATATAACAAATCCTCACTTTTTGTTTTATAAATCGTTCAGAAAACGTTGCTTTAGAATCCAGTATGACAAAAAATGTTTTAAAAACATTAAGTTTTTGTAGACGGTACTATATATTTTAGTGGCAAATGTAATTGTGACCTAAAGTAACCAAGAATGTATCAAGATTAGTTTTTTACTGAAATACTTTTAATCATTTAATGACTTAACTATTTTTTTTAGAAAAGTCGTGTTAGTAGGTGTTCCTCAACTACCGTTAGTACTACATTCCATTTTTCCAGTGCCGTTAAAAATAGAAATAGAAACAAGTACATATACACCATTTATTTTCTTTGGATAATTTAAATGGCAAGCAGTAATCTAGACTAGTGAGGGCACAGCCTTTGGATATGTGTATTGTATGATATATGGGTTGATAATACGAAGTTTATTGGCTCATTGCTTAGAAACGAGATCCGTTTGGAAGTTACCGAATGAGGAATGTTACTTTGTTGGCAGTTTACCAGGCTATGCTCCCAGCTTGTGATAATCTAAATGAGTAAATATACGTGCAATCAGATATTAAGAATGAATTGTGGACCGACATTTTTAACGCGAACAAGATCTTGTTTAGCTCTCTTAATTTATTTGACACTTCGCGTTCAGTTAGAATTTAGAACACATACAATAGTTTATTCTTGCGTCGCTGTAGGGTTCGCATATTTGCATTCCCGTCACCAATTAACTTGATGCAAGGTGTTGCATCTTTCCCTTATATTTCTCCTTCGTGCCAAAGGGAGATCATCCGCAAATACGAATACGAAGATTCTCTGGGTAGCCTGGATTCATAATTGTACAGTCGGGCACATAAACCACTAGTTGTTTAGTAATGTGGTAATTCATTTTAGGTGTCATCTTATACATATAGGTTCCGGCAGCAATTTTGAATGGTGGTGCATTACAATAAGATCCACTTTTATTAAAAATGAATTTTTTGGATTATTATAAATTGTTATTGAAAAAGCTTTGTTAATGTCAAAATTAGTTTTATTAAAAATCGAAAAATCAGGATTTTTAAACTAAATTTCATATAATAATGCATTCTTAAATAAATTTAATTTGGCCTTATTAAACTGTGGTAGTATAAAAAACCGTGGAAGAAAATTAAACATTTTGAGAAAAATCAGCAAGGATTAATACTCTTTTACATAGAGCTAGATTTAAATACACTTTTGACATATTTTTAGCATAAACAGCCATCTGGGTACACATAATTTTTTTGAAAAACCAACACATTTTTCATGGTGCCATTTGAGGCACTTTGTGAATTTTATTACAGCTATGGCAAAACCATGTCTCTGAACTTATTTTCAGATGGATATTCTTTTTACCTTCCGTCACCTTTAGGTAAAGAAGGTATTGTCTTTGAACTATTTTACCATTGTATGATGATGTCTGTATGTATGTATGTATGTATGTGTCTGTGTGTGTTTGGGATCGTATAGCTTCAATACCACGATTCCAAAAATTATAATTTTATCGTATTTCTTAAGTTTACATCCTGAAGAGGAGATTCGATTTTGGTTATAATTGGTCAACCCTCAATTGGAAATTTTAACAATTTTTATTGAAAAAACGCAGTTAAATATCATTTATTCTCTATACGATTTGATTGCATTTTATACTTCATATTCAATAGATATAGAGTTAAAGAATTATAAACATGTTAAATTTTATAAATCAGCCAGCTATGCTAACCATGGAAACTGCTAATATATTCAGATAATTCAAATTGACAGATGTCAGTATCAATGAAAAGTAAATGAATGTGGCAGAGATGAGGATGTTGAGATTGATGTTGGGGAAGACACGGAAAGGAATACAAGAATAATGGAAAAGGTTCCAGTTGTAAAATTTCTAGAAAGATACAAGAGAGACGATTGCATGTCATGAGGAAAGATGAATATATTGGTAGAAGAATAAAAGAACCAGAGGTTACGATGGAAGGACTGTATTGCGGAAGACGACACGCAAAACATAAATGAGTGGAAGAAGAAAATAAAAAATAGCGACCCCTAACGAATAGGAAAAGCTAAAGAAGAAGAAGATGTTAGTGTTAAGTGCAATTTGCATGAAATAATTTTATTGGAATTTAGAATCTTTTACAACAAAATTTATGTATGGAATTTATGCATAATACACAGGATTGACGGACGGTATTGTGTTGGCCACATCAGATTTTTTTAGTTTAATTTATATTTTTGGCACCGCATTTACTGAGCCTTATATGCCTCGGGGTAGCAGGATAAATAAAGCTTATGTTTATTAAATATTTTCTTTTCAAAGTATAAGGTTCAAAAAGTAATTAAAACACGTAAACAACATAGAAAATTAAAAAAAATAAAATAAAGTTTAGGGTTGTTATATAAACGTTGCGGTAATAATGTATCCCTTTTCTTTCAAAAATGTCTATCAAATTGATATTTCACTGTTATTTAACACCAGGTAATAGTAGTTTAAAACACTATTCAAATCTGTCCAGGAACTTGCACAGAAATTAGTTATAGAGTAAAAAAGTTGATTACACTTCAAGTGTATTTTCTCCGTGAAAAATGACCCAAATCCCGCCGTACAGTTTGATAAGTATAAATTATTAAATTTATCAGTAAGGCACGGTACATTAACTGCAACAATAACGCTAGACTTAGCCAAATTATCTGTCAGCATGAAGCCATTGAGTACATTCTGACTGGATACAGACATAACAGTTACAAAAAGTAGATCTGAATATCAGATGTCGAAATAATAGCGGGCCAGTGTTTTGAAGAATGAAATTTGAAATCTAATACCTGCTTTCAACATTCTATAGGAACTCGTGCCAATTATGTGTGAATTGAATTATGATTTGTATCGGTATCGATTCGATTTGGATTGGGCGTTCACGAATTCACGGCTTGAGTTTCGTGATCGTGACACGTGCACAGGGACGAGAATATATTTTTTATATTTGTAATCTGATGAAGAATTAAATAAATAAATTATATAAATATTTATTTATATAAGTCCATTATATTTGTACTGTAGTTATGACTCAAATGGTATGGATCGTCAAGTAAATGAAAATATTTTGATTATTTTAAATCTATTTAAACAATGATTTGAGCATGGTTTCACAATGATATGACAGTAGAATTTCTGTTGAAGTACAGCACAATACCTTTCGCCAATTCCGTTTTTGGTTACATAAGTATAGGGCGCGAACAGTCATGTGACTTTGTTGGCCTTGACAAGGAGGTATGGGGGCCCGTGTCAGAATGATAACTAGTAATTATAGATGTCAAATGTCAGATTTTTTCATTCAAAATATCAAGATTTTCTAAGTTCACGTCACCAGGAGTATGGAATTTACTTGTCGAGGAAAATAAACCACAGGGAATTGGAAAATCACGAAATTTAGAATGAAAAATTATATTTGACATCTATGTACATAATTACTAGCTTTCATTCTGACACGGACCCCCATATCTGTTTGTCAAGGCCAAGAAAGTCACATGACTGCTTGCACCCTATTGTATTTAACATATCTTTTATACCTACACTCTACAACAAAAATTCTACTTATACCTATTCTTTAAATTGAAGTTTTTTAAATTAATTAAATTTCATGAATTAATATTTACAAGATTTTTTTTAAGAATCTGCTACTTCCGGTTTTCCAATTGCTACCAATACCTTTTCAACTCTTCCCATTAATTTTCGATTGAGAAACACGTAGTGAAACAGGTATGAAATCTTACAGTTTTTGAGAAATCATCCACAAACACACATACGCAGACATCATCGTAAAAATGTTAAAATCGGATTGTAAGGGCCTTAAAACATGCTTAATCATTAAAATCTGTATATACAATTTTCTGCATGAATCCAATACCTTTCTAAGCGAGAGGTAAAAAGATACATGTTTCAAAATTGATTTTAGTTCTAGGTTATTATTATATGTAAATATTTGAAATGCTGAACAAAATATTTAAAATATCCAAACCTCAAATTAGAAAAGTATATTAATTACTAATTAAGGTGAATGATTAGCACATTTTTTTCAGACGAATCTTATTAATTTTCTGTCATCCGATATCTAGCTGTCACCATATGAACGTGTGATGGATTCCAAACCAAAAAGATTAATTTAATCAAAAACCGCAAATTAAATTTGATTGAAAAATGTATTCGTAAGATTACTCTGTCACTAATGAGTTTGATTTCTAATTTATATTAAAATATGTTTTCTAATTTGTAACACGATGAAATATTAGACACGAAGATTATTACATGAAAAACTTATACGGACTTCAGCCATGCGTGAAGAGAAGCTACAAAGGTTTTTGTGATAAATGTCATCGTTTTATGATGGTCGGCCAGTGTCGTAGTGAAATATATATCAAGGGGTCTACATCAATCTTACGACGAGGACAGAATGATATTACAATGTATTTAGAACAATAAGATCACCATCATCAGAGCCTCTGTAAAATCGGTGGTGAGTTTTCAATGAATAAGCATGTTTTCGGGTCCCTACAATACAATTTTACTATTTTTACGATAATGTCTGTATGTGTGTGTGTGTGTGTGTGTGTGTGTGTGTGTGTGTGTGTGTGTGTGTGTGTGTGTTGGGGAAGACACGGAAAGATATACTAAGTGATAGAATGACCAGAATGATACAAGAGAGACGATTACATTGGTTTGAACATGTCAAGAGAAGAGATGAAGAATATATTGGAAGAAGAAAGAATAGCTTAATAATAGAAGCTAGACGAAACAGAGTAAGACCAAAGATGGAAGGACTGTATTGTGAAAAACTTGATAGAAAAGGAACTAAATGAGGACGACACGCAAAACAGAAATGAGTTTAAAAAGAAAATAAAACATAGCGACCCTTAAGAATGGGAAAAACTATAACTATAAATATATCAATGTCAATTACAATTTGCGTAGTTTGTTTATGAAATAATTTTACTAAAAACGTAGATTCTGAAGGTAATGTGATGGCCACATTATTTTTTTAATCTAGCAACATGGCTTGGTGGATCACTAGTTGCCAAGGTGATTTACAGTTAATGTGCCGATTCTGGGCGTATGTTTCTGTATTTCGGTTTTGTATTTTTGTTGGCCAAAGGTCAGACACTCAGATAGTTTTTGGCACCCGACAAGTATACCTATTATATCTGTAATGTACGACCTCAGATGATTTTAAAACGAAAACTATTTCGTATATAATAATTCATTTGCTAAGAAAAATTCACTTAAAGTGACAAGAAAATAGATATATAAAATTACCTTCGTAATAATTATAAAAATTCAATTTTGATTTATAAATCATTATGTATAACTCATTTTTAATTACATTATTATAAGTTATTAGAAATTAGATTAAAATTTGCAGGTTTTAATTTAACGGGGCGTTAACCATAATTACAATAAAAAAACATTACAGAAAAAAAGAACTTTTCAACAACCTAACCTTTATTATGTGGTCAAGTATATTTAAAAACGAATTTAATGACATGATAATTAGCGCTGAATCAATAGATTAAATCTGATAATTAAAGATCTTATCTCAATTACCTTTTTAATAATATTCTGTTTTATTGTTTGTAATTAATTTCAAGAGTAGCAAACTATATCAACACTACAAGAGAAATGTTTGAAATGAATTACGAAATATTAATTTAATAATTGCAAATTCAGGTGTGTTGAACTAATTAATAAAACAAACTTTTAAATTATAGTATGCATTGTAACAATTGAAACAATTAATTGTTATTTCAACCTGTCAAATATTATATAACAAAGCGTTATTGTATATCTACGACAGAAACTAATTCTACTTGAAATAAGATTCGTATAATCGTATTTATGCATAACTGAAGTAAATGAATTAAGGCCACGTAACGTTTGATAAAAACTTGGAAATCTCTGCTACAATTCGAAGCACCGTTTTTTCGAGCATTCCTTGAATAATCATCAATTTTGTGCCACGGAATTTGAATTTTGCAATGTAGAAAATCGTCTTTCGGAAAAATAGGTAAATTAAAACTTTATATGTACTTACCAATGAAAATTATTCATGGATGAAGTTGGATGATGATGCCATCTCCTGAAAAAAAAAGAAAATTAGAACTATGAAATTAAGTGATAAATAAAGTTGAATTCAATGAAGATTTCAATGCGATGTGTTAGTAACAATAACAATGGTTATAATGTTAAAGATTCACTGACATTAAAAATACAAAATACGAGTATCCCAAATGGTTTTATGAAATATATTGCATTATAAACTATTCTAAATTATAGTTTTAGGAACAATATTCCGACTTTGTTATCTTTGTTAGTCAAAATTCTGTTTAGTAATAAGTATTGTTTTTCCCACAGCGATTTGTTGAGTCTAAGTGTCAGTGACTTATGCCAGTTTGCACCGTTGCATTGTGTGAGTTACACTTGAGTAAGTAGCGCTTAAAAATAAGTAGCCCTTATAATAGTATCTTTGCACGATTTCCAATAACTTGACGTATTAATCTAGGTTTTTATTTTTACCTCTCGCTAAGAGAGGTATTGGATTCATGCTAAAAATTATCCAGATTTGATTGAATAAGCACGTTTTAAGATCCCTAGAATTTTTACGATGATGTGTGTGTGTGTGAGTGTGTGTGTGGATGTGTGTGTTAGGATGTTGTATGTACGATTTTTCAAATTCTATACAACTAAAGACCTGTTTAACTACGGATTCCTCAATCTATCTTTAATGGGAAGAGTTAAATAGGTTTTGGTAACAATTGGACAACCAGAAGTAGTAGTTTCTTAAAAACTACTTCTAAATATTATTTTTTGAAAATTTATGTTAATATAATCTTTAAATTCTCAATCAGATACATTTAAAAAAATATTATATCTTCTATAGATTTAGAGATATGTAATAATATAGAATAATCTGTTGTAATAAATCTCGCTGCCCAAACAACTCCATGGAAACCAGTTGAGATATTTAAATGTTTCTAATTGACAGATAAATGCAAAATGTCAGTGTCAATAATCAACAGTTTTATTATTATTACAGAAAGCTTTCTCTTGGAAGTAAGTACATTTAAAATTTCTTATTGTATTATTAATTAAATACTTAAAATTATAGGTATATTAATATCACATATATCCTTAAGAAATACCGCTAATACCGTCAGTGAATATAAAGAATTTTGAATATATTAGATGAGTAAGAGAAAATGTCTCATAAAACGAAAGAGTAGATACAATTTGAAATATTCGTATGTACAAGAAATGTACTTCTTTAATATAAAGTACTAACTCAAATTGCTCATCTAATCGGGCCATCGAATCTGCCCATCAGAAACATCACATACAAACTGCCTACGCAAATCGCCCTAGAAAACTACCTAGCCAAACTGTCCACGAAAACTGCCCTCCCAAATTGTCCAACCGAAATGTTCATTCATACTGTCCACTCAAACTTTCCACACATACTGCCTACTCAAACTGCTGTCTCCAACTACTTACAGAAATTGCCAGCAAACTGCCTATCCAAAACTGCTCACGCAAACTGCCTACCACAAACTGCTCCCGCAAATTGCCCACCAAACGGCCTATGCAGCTTGCTCGTACAAACTTCGAATAAAAGTACTCGTAATAATCTTTAATAATAAATTACAAGAAGGTAAATTATGATGCAGGTACAATTTCTTCAGTCATTTTCATTAAACAGTTAATGCGTGTCACAGATTTCCAGTTTCTAATTAACAACCTTTCCCTAAGAGTGTTGTGATTGAAGAAAATATATACTTTATGGCTAATTTTATAATTAGTATTTTACTCTGTACTCAGTACTTGGTAATTTTATAAATAAGTAATTTATGCTATTGATATTATATGATTAGATTTTGGTTATAATTGGTCCACCGGAAGTGCCCTCATTTGCAACCTTTAACAGTTTTTCTTGAAAAAGAAAAACAGTTAAATATTATTTATTGACATTTAAAATCATTATATTTAAAAGAATATGTTATTCTTTATTAAAATGCAATCACATAGATTTCATAAATCTGCCAGATATGTTAACCACAAAAACTGCGAGAAATCAAATTGACAGATGTCAGTATAAATGCTAAGAAAATTAATGTGGCTGAGATGAAGATGTTGAGATAGATGTTAGAGAAAACACGGAAAGATAAGTAAGGAATTACGGGATAAAGAAAATGGCTCGAGTGATCGAAGTTCCTAAAAAGTTATAGGAGAGACGATTACATTGGTTTGCACATGCCATGAGGAGAGATAGAAGGTAGAAGAAACAGAGGGAGGCCAAAGATAAGATGGAAGGACTGTATTGCGACTTGAGAGAAAAGGAACTGAATGAGGACGACACGGAAAACAGAAATGAGTGGAAAAGAAAATAAAAAATAAAGAATAACGAATAGGAAAAGCTAAAGAGGAAGATGTCAGTGTCTAGTGCAATTTGCATAGTTCGAAGCGGCTGTAGCCTTGGAGACTCCCTCCCCGTAGTCGGCGTCTATGCTCTATACTCTATACCAATCAATGTAAAACATAGTTCCTAATTGTTGCTATCAAATTGTTTTACTACTAAACAAAAAGTTAGAACAAACAATGAATTAATAGTTAGAAACCACACACGTAGAATAATATTTTTATTTTAATTCATTGAACTATATAACTATAACTATATGCTATGTCCTCAATCATTTCATTGTTACTGTACATAAACGTAGTATCCTTTTTGCAGTTTTGCTAAATCACATGTCAATATTATTTCTTGTCATGGCTTATTAAGTTTTTGCTCTATGTACGTGTATCAATTAAAATTTAAATAAAATTCAAGTAAAAAGCAAAACTTATTGTTTGTTTTTAATCTTATGTTTTTTAGAATTATTTGCAGTTTTCCAAGGCTACATATTTTCAAGTTATGTAAAACTAACGGATTTCTTACGACGGACAATGAACCAACAAATATTTTAGGCTGCCGTTAACGCAAAATAAAAATATTTTGTAAGAATATTTTTAAAATTTATGATAGTGTTAAATAATAATTCATTAGAACATAAGTTATATTACAATTAAAATTTATATGAAAAATGACAAAGATATTTATCATAAAACAAAAGTCTCTTTTCTGTACCACCTACAAACGGTTGTTTGTCCACTGTTTTGCAGTATTTCATAAATTACACTGTTTTGTTTTAGCAATTACAACTGCTGAATCACGGCCCCTTTGGGCACCAGTGAAGGATTCCATGATTTTTTCAATTTTCAATAAAAAGTTCAAAATTTTTAAAAATCTAATTTATATGGCTATAGATAGTCTTTAATGCGCTGATTCCGAATTTTGAAACCGCATGTTGCTATCTCTTTTCGTTCTCGAGATATTTGCCCTCAAATTTTTACTTAAAAATACCCATTTTTGGGCTATACCCCAAAAATGGGTCAATATACGGACTTGGGAGTACAACCATTCGATTCTACAGGCAAAATTACATAAGTATACCAATTTTCATATTTTTTGAACAACGAATACAATCTCTAGAGTAAAATAACTGAAAATGGCCAAAATCTGCAAAAATCCTAAGGGGTACACCTTAGATTTTTTCCAGATTTTGGCCATTTTCAGTTATTTCGCTCTAGAGATTGTATCTATTGTTAAAAAATTATGAAAATTGGTATACTTATGTAATTTTGCCCGGGGAATCGAATGGTGATGATAATGAGCTCGAATTTCGACCCATTTTTGGGGTATAGCCAAAAAATGGGTATTTTTAGGCAAAACTTTGAGGGCAAATATCTCGAGAACGAAAAGAGATATCGACATGCGGTTTCAAAATTTGAAATAAGCGCATTGAAGAGTATCTATATGCATATAAATTAGAGTTTTTAAAATTTTGAACTTTTTATTGAAAATTGTAGAATTATGATTTTTTTTTTAAGAAATTAAACAAAATGAGTAAAAATACGAACATGGCAGTAATGTTATTAGATTCTACGCGAAAAAATGAATAAATATACACATTTTTACAATTATTGAAGACCTCAATCATTTTCAACAATCAAAAATTTGAGAAGAAACCATTTTTACCTTCCGTTTCCTTTAGGTAAAGAAGGTATTGTCTTTGGTCAAAAAAGTCAATGATTAGATTTTAATGAGCAAGCACGTTTTAGGGTCCCAATAATACGTCTTAACATTTTTATGTATGTATGAATGTGTGTGTGATGATCCTTTCGGATTGCAATACCATATTTCCAAAAATTATAATTTTTTTGTATTCCTTAAGTTTGCATCGAGAAGGAGAGGTGATTAAATTTATAATGCCGCAACTTCAATGCGACGTAAAGACTAGATAAAGTAATAATATGGATCACGTATTTAGGATATGAATAACATCAGCATTAAAAATTTCACAAAAAAGCTAGCAGTTTCGGTAAATGTTAAAAACGCGCACAACAAGAATGTCAAAAAGATTTATTTTAATTTCAAAATCTTGATATTTCTAATTTTTTGTTAATCTAGTTTTTGTCTGAAGCACTTCTTTTCTTGTGTTTTGCAGTAATTCATTCAGACAAGACATCAATTTAAAATGTCAGTCTAAAAGTGTTGTTCTTAATATCCTTGTATATAATTTCTAACGTCCGGTTGAATTTATTTTTTTGTTTAGACAATTTTGCTTGATTAAGTAGAGGTCATACCGCGAAAATATAGAGCATAAAAATTATAAGTTCCATGTTATTATTTAAAATCCAATAAATAACACTAGTAGTAGTATGTAAATATTATTAATTAAAATTTACAAATTAATACCAAAATATAAACTTTGCTAAATCACTGAATAAATTAACATATATTTGAATTATATTATTACGCACATAAGTGAATACTTTATAAGATGTGTCAATCGATTGTTGACCTTCTAAATAAAATTTACCTTCAGTTCATTCACTATGATTTATTAATTTTCTATTTTAATTTTGTTTGTTTTATTAGTTTTTTTTTATTGTTTTAGTTTATGTAACAAGCAACACGTAAATTTATGATTAAAATATACTTATGTAATTACGTTAATTACAAATTGTAGGTGTGACATTAATTTCCATAATTCGCATAATTTGACTCAAATTTAAATTAGAAAGTGTAAAAAATTAATAAGAATTTTTAGACCAAATTAAAATTGTTAAATAATAGATATAATTAGTGTTAGTGGTATGCTTTGAGCTATTTTATTAATTATTTACTTTTTATTAACTGTAATTGGCTATGGAAAACAGAAAATTAAATAAAATCGAAGGGCTTTTTGCAAGAAGTTTGGACAAGCTTAAAAAAACAAACTAAGTGCTAGCTAACAATGCTATCATAATATAAAAAATATTAAGTTTTTTGTAGTATTTGCAAAAAACGAAGGAGATAAAGAATTATATATTCAGATCAAGATTGTACAACGTCCATAATAGATAAAGATCTAGAAACAGATGAGAAATAATACAAAAGAAGAAAAAGTCCTACAATATTATTTTTATCTACGGCTATTCCTAAATCATTTAGTGACAAAGTGATCAACAATGGAACAATGTAACAACCAGCAGCTATCTGAGTTGATTGTTGTGGGGACAACTGAAGATCGCGTGCGCACGCAATGCGTGAATGATGGCTGGAAGGAGAAGGGGCGGGCGACGTTTTACGACTAACCCACTTGTGAGCCAATGGTAAGCTCTAAGCTAACCTCGTGGGCATGTCATTGCAACAGAACAATTGCAAATGTATGAATATTAGAAATTTAGCAGAAAATAGGGAAGGGAAAATATCCAACACAGACAGAGAAAATGTAAATTTTCTCCAGAAGATTATTTCAGATTATTCAAAAGAAAAGAAAGATATTACTATTATGGGTGTTACTTATTTTTAAGCGATACTTGCCCAGTGCAAACGGACATTAGTAATAGTTAATTAAGGCTAAGCTTAAAAACTCAATAGAAACTCATCACCAGATGTTTAGCATTTTCTTTGGGCCCTTTATCTCTCTCTCAAATCTAATTAATTAATGAATTAAAAATTTGAGCAGGAATATATAGGTACACATGTATGCAGGGTGTTAACGGCGACACCAGAACGTAGAACTTGAATATGTAAAATCATTTTCATAATTTTCTGCTTCCCTAATTATTTTAGGTAATGCTTCAAATAAAAGTAGAGCTTCCGAATCAATAAACAAAATTAATTTTACATTCTTTGCAACGCAAAAATTAGATATTAAAATGTGGAAAATCAGCCCAAAATCGGCGATAGCCATGGAATTAAAACAGATAAATTAACAAATGTTTGAGGTTTCACCTGCCAAGCTGTTAAAATTAACTAAATTATGCTATTTTCGCAAAATTAACATATTCTAAGATTTTATTGAAATATTATATAATTTATTGCTTGTTAAGTGTTAAACATTTGCCGTTTTTTATATTGCTTATTAATGTGTTAAAAATTTATCGTTTATTAATATATTTTATTAATAATTACCATTGTTGTTTAATAACTTTTGAATATAACTTGCTTGTTTAAGATTTACGTATAATAATTATGAACCGCTACTCGCTTATAAGTTAATACAGAACCTTTTACTTATAATACTTTACTAAACATTATTTACAATCATAAAGTAAGCAGTAACAATGAATTTATTTCTTGTAAATGTCAACTGTTGACGCCATCATGTTTACTACACAAAAATGTGATTTGAATTGCCTATAAGAATTGCGGAACATGCACACCAGATCACGTAAAAACAAAAGCTTACGTTTAATTATATTAATTAGATTGTTTATTTGCATAAACAGAATAAAAAAGAAAATCATAGTTACCGGCAAGGTTACAATAAAAATTATATGTTAACGGTACTTGGAAAGACTGATAAAATACACAATAAATTGTAGTTAATATAGGTGATTCATAAAGGTTGTGCTAAAGTAAAAACAAATATTGGGGAGTCATTTTGAGTAAAAGATGTTAGATGAAGGTATGTAATAAGTAAGTCAAAACTGCTCGAGCTTATTTGAGTTTAAAAGCTTTAGAGATAAAATTTATTTTATTACAATTGGTATTTCAAAATTGGAAATAATTTTCAAGTTTTTGAAGTAGACGTTGGTCGAAATAGAATTCGAGTCGTCCTAAATAATATAATAAAAGACTTCACCGGGATTTGAACCCTTGACTTCCCCATTGCACATACTGAGCTATGTAATCCCTCTGAAGGATCTTAATTTATTTATCTGCTAGTGTGGAAACGAATAAATATAAGTAGATGAAAAAAAGATATCGTATTACAAATACATAAATTTAAATATATAGACTTGGGACAGAGGCGATGTACCTGTCGTTTGGCGGGCTCCTTTAACAGATATGCTCGTATACATATAATAAATTTCACGCAAAGCATAAGTATCTGTCTGTATTTTTCCCAAATGATGTAGATAAGCATGTTTAGCAAGTCAAGAACAACGTATCTATAATGAAAATATAAATTGGTCTGAAATCTATAATATGCTGTTAGAATCATCAAGTGTTTGCCACTGGCAAAATTCGTGCTCGTTAGCAGACATATGATTTTGAATTAAATCGGTCTCCTAACCATTTACTTGGTCAATTGGTTATTGCTTTCTTAGTTATTGACTTGTTATCAGAGGAACTCATTTCATTTATAATAAGTCTTCGTGACTCATGTATCTATTGCTTTCGACATATGAAGAAAATTGCCTTCGTTCTGATTTTTATAATCATCAGATATACTTTTTTTATTATGATGGAATACTTTAACGAATAAACAAGTGCAGCGGATTAAAACGGATGCGCCATGGTAAGAATGTTTTGGAGACACCTTGGGAGGGTAAAATCGTACATAATTAAGATTTTTGTGTAAAAAGGATCAAGTAACCGTTAGCGACGTTGGTAATGGTGGGGAAGGGTACAATTGAAATTAATAATAGTGAGATGTAACAATTACTCGAAAACTCAGTCAAATAGCATTTATTCTTACTATACCAACGATTCAGTTGCACCTTCTTCAGGGTATACAACAAAAATGTAATACCTACAAAAAACATGGACATTATCACACTTACAGCAAAATCTTACAGATTGTTACAATTCATGTACACAAAATACATTCAGTTATTTTATTAAAGCATCGTACAAAAAAATTCAGAGAGCATACACACATCCATTTGCTCTAAAAACCGATAACTGAATAATAGTGGAAATAGCCGAAAATATCTTGTGTGAGGATTCTGGTGAGATCATTGATACAGACTCCTATTGGTCGTCTGTATACCAATACAAATGTAGCATGTTGTAGGAATTTAAATAAAATGTAAGGATATTAATGGTACTCACTTTGGCCTGAAATTTGCCTTTTTAAGTTTTTACAATACACCAAAATATACGTTATTAATTCCTTGAATATCAGTTCTTGCATTGATGTTATTGCAATCATCCCTGATATGTAACATTTGTGTTTTAGGGTATTTGAATGTTCCGTATTATTCGGTTGTCGTTTTTTAGAGAAAATGGATGTGTGTATGCTCTTTGAATTTTTTGTACGATTTTTGAATAAATTAACTGAATGTTTTGTACGAATGTATTTTGTGTACATGAATCGTAACAATTTGTAAGATCCTTACTGTAAGTGTGAAAATGTCCATGTTATTTTGTATGTATTACATTTTTGTTGTATAATTGTTGTAGACCCTGAAGAAGGTGCAAGGGTGCACCGAAACGTTGGTATAGTAAGAATAAATGCTGTTTGACTGAGCTTTCGAATAATTGTTACACCTTATCCACATCACAGTCGAGAAATTATCTACAATAATAGTAACGTATTAAAAAGAAAATTGTAAATAGAACAATAGTTATATGGAAAGGAAGTTAATATAGTTTCCAGCATTGGTAAATATGCAGGTATTTAAATAAATATATTATCACGGCATATCACCCATTTCTGGGTGTGCTAATCTGCTTTGTACACACATTTCGGTAATGATGAGTACATATTCACGGGAATTCGTTGCTGGTATGGAGAGTGCAGCACAAGGGTCAATTTTGTGTCATTTAAAATTCGGAATATTTGGTTTTTGGTCGGGATCAAATCTGATTCCCCAAATAATTAATAATAATAATAATAAAAATGAAATGGCGGGAGATATTGTGCTGGCCCCATCACGTTTTTATATTTATTATTATATTTTATCATAACATTAAATTTATGGTAGCAGTATTAGCAGTATGGTAGTGGTTAAATACTACGTCTCGGTGCGTCTATTGGGGAGGTTAATAGCCTAATAATAATAATAATTGTAATAATAATACGAAAACAAAATATAAAATGAGTTAATTAGTATTCTTGTTTTACTAATTAAATTATATAAAAATTTAGTACACATACAAATCTGAAGCGAAACAGCTTTTAAGTAGGAAATTAAAATGTTTCTATCTGTTTTTCATACATAATATTAATGGCTATAATCCTGGTTTTATGTTTTCATATTAAGTTAAATAAAGACACCAATGTAATTTTGCTTCACAGATATTACCAGATACTTTTACTGTTTAAGGGTATAAAATGCTAATCATAAAATAAATAGCTAATTTCTCAAAAAGATTTAAAAGCTTGGTAGAGTTACATTATTTTCCTGCATAATAAACATTTTCTCATCACCATATTAATTATATCTCGCAATTTAATTAACTAACACCGTTTTCTTGTATTATATCTCACAGTTTATCATGCATAAAGTTTAGACCATTCTAAATACCGATACATCTCTGTCACAGAAGCAAACTGCAGTCTGCAGTTCCTGATATATTTAACATCTTCAACATCAGCCAAAATGTCAAATGGCGCTACTGCTAACGGCATTCGTCGGTGCTACTGTCAACAACTCTTGCCGTTGCCAGGCACCCGGAAGAATTCAACAGTTTTTAGAATTCAAGAGATGGAACTGAATAAATCTCTGTAATGTGTAGCTGTCGAGCGAGAGACGCTCTGTAGAATAAAGAGAGATATGTTGCGATGTTGAGACATATTTTACGGTGTATAGTTTATTGTTTCTACGCATGAAGTAACACCTAATGTAGATGTAGCTAAGAACTTGTGTAATAAATACAGATATTAGTGCAACGAGAAATGCAAGAAGAAAACTAATCATTTTTTATTTCCACATAAATGGAAGACCAAAATTAAGTATAAAAGCAAATTAAATCCATTATGTTTCTATGTGAATCTCGTTGTTGTGTACGTTTGTGATTTGGACGACCCGGGATTGATTTCAACCGCCGTCAAACTTGAAATTGGAAAATTATTTCAAATTTTAAATTCTGTTTTTACAACAGTATGTTTTTTAAAATAAGAAGTAGAAAATAAAAACATATATAGCATTATATTTATAACATAATAATCTGCTGGCCTGTGGCTATAATATATTTTATTTGACACTGACATCTGTCAATTAGTAATATTTGAATATTCTGTTTCCATGTGCATCTTTTAGCAGCATTAGGTTGCAAGATATTTCTTTTTAATTCTTTATTCTAAATTCATCGAATATGAAGAGAAAATATAATTAAATCGAATAGAGAATAACATCAAGAGAAACTGTTAAAATCTTCAAATAAGGGTACTCCCGGTTAACCAATTGTAATCAAAATCTAATCAACTCTTCATATGGACGTACGCACAAACACATACAGACACACACTGACACACACACACACACACACACACACACACACACACACACACACACACAGAGAGAGAGAGAGACACACATAAAGACATCATTGTCAATACAGTAAATTCGTATTCTAGGGACTCTAAAACGTATTTATTCTCATCATCGAATTTTTTGACCAAAGACAATACTTTCCTTACCTACAGGTGACGGAAGCTAAAAATATAAAAATACAAAAGAAAATTTATTTAAAGATTAATGTCACTGTTGTTTTTTTCAAGTTGTTAATTTATTTAAAAGGTAAAATATACCATTTGTATTCATAGATTATTAAACTTCGTTTTTGGGTGTAGTTTCCATTAATTTACAAAATCGGGGTTGCACATTTTTTTCTTTTAATCATATACTACACTTTTAGTGTTAGGGGCGTATGCCAACCACCCTACTCTAGCATAAATTAGTCTAAAAATATGGATAGACCTGGAAATTAAGAAATCATTAGAAGCATTAAAAGCATTATTCGAAAAAGCTTCCCCTGGCTTTGATGACGGCTTAACAAACTGTAGACTTGTAATAGAACGTATATCGTTTGTAGCATAAGTTGTATATATTATTTATTCTTGTTTGAGAACTTCTGCTAAGTTTGAGAATATAAATCTTAAGATCAGTAGAGCACCGTATAAGTCTGAGTCAGATGTATTTGCTCATATGCTCATATGTGTCGTAAGTAATCATAACCTACCTCACTCGAAAATCTACAGCGTGACAGAAATAAGGAAAACAATACTTTAACTACTACTTAAATATTAAATGTTAACTTGAACGACAAAAGTTACCTATTGTGGTTACCGTTCAATGAGTATACGTTGTTAATTTTCTGCTTAGGATACTTAATTTTTGATACTAATTTTAGTGTCAGGTGTATTAATGATAATGGATAATAATGTAATACATTTTTAGATACAGGTACAAGAACTTTCTTACTCGTAGGTAAAATTGAGTATGTGTATTCATGCTCTAATTAAGATAATATACGTTATTAATAGGACCAGTTTTTGTTTTCCGTATGATTCATTTTATTTCTAATCGTTTTCATCAAGAATTCTTTCACTTTGAGTAGAAATGGACTGAAATTTATAACTATGTTGCAATATACATTATTATATTCCAAACTTTACAGAAAAATATTTATAATAAACTATTGAACTTGCATACTTTCAATGATATGAAATCGGACAATAAATATGTCAAAATAAAATTTATTTATCTAAGTGTTTTTGGGTATAAACAAGGCTGAGCAATAGCCAATCACAAGAAAATATCTTTCTAGACAGATTTTAAATAAATTTTCACAAGTTGACTTGACGGTTTCGCATTCCTTAGATGTCAACTCATTTATTCCCTATGAGCAACAAATATTTATACCTAGTAAGGGAATATCCCAATAAATATCATGCAGACGAGGAATCTTCGGAGGAACTTGAAGAATTACAATTTTCTTCAATCTTAGTTACTTTTTAGTACATTTTTAAATTTTTACTTTCCATCACCTATAGGTAAGGAAGGTACTATTTTGGTCAAAAAAATTACAACGAATTTACTATTTTACGATGGTGTCTGTATGCATGTCTGTGTGATCGTCTGTGTGTGTGTGTGTGTGTGTGTGTGTGTGTGACGATCTTTTCGTATCGTATAACCAATATATTTTTTCGTTTTCCTCGAGTTTAGATCCATATGCTTAGATTTTATAATTTTTTCTTTAAAAAAACAGTTAAATATCATTTATTGATATTTAACGTTATTATGAATTAAAGAATGTATTACTCTCTATACGATATGATTGCATTTTATACTTAATATTCAATAGATATATAGTTAAAGAATTATAAGGATAAGATGGAAGGACTGTATTCCGACAGACTTGAGAGAAAACTGAATGAGGACGATGCGCAAAACAGAAATGAGTGGAAGAAGGAAATAAAAAATAGCGATCCCTAACGAATTTTACTGGAAATATAGGATCTTTTGTAAGAAAATTTATGTATAGAGTTTGTACATAATACATAGGATTGACGGAAGTTAATGTGCTGGCTACATCAGATTTATTTTCGTTTTTAAATAAAAGTAGACATGATCTTATAAATCATTTCCTTGCAAAATAAAAATGTGTTGCGAACAGCCTGTATAATTAAAAATCTTTTTTTAAGGTAAATAAAAAATGGGATGTCTAAAATTTAAATGTTATGTCTTTGTAAAACGACTACATTTTTCAAAAATAATACATAAACGATTAAGATAGATAAAACAATGCACTGCTCGCTAATCACCCTTAATCAGTTGTTCAAACTAGCCAATATTTTTAAATGTATATTAACAGCAGTTACTACATTGGGAAGCCGCCGGAAGATCCGTGTTGGTCCAAACCGACGCTTATAACATCCCTAACTTTTAAGGGACGACAAGAACCTAATTAACCGTATTTTTAACTGGGGCGAAGGAGGGGCTGAAATTTAATGTTGGACAAAAACTAGTCCTGTTGGATACAAAACCGATATTTACACAAGTTTTTTTTTTTGCCATTTCCTCACTCTAGCGCCGATATCAATCGACTCTACTCGAAAAGTAGGGTCCAAAAATATATTGGGTTCATATAATTTTTACGTCCCATAACGTCTTTCCAAAATGACCGATTCAATATTTTGTAATTTAAAAAACAGACTATTGTATGGCGTCTGAGGTAAATAATATCAGTTTTTAAACAAAGAAAGTAGCTATTATAGAAAGCATTATTTACTGTTACCTTTTTGGTATTCTGGAACATCCTGGATAAAAGTTTAGAAATGATTCTATTGTTTAATCACAACACACTCATAACCTTCGATAATTCACTGCCTACACACTTAAACTATTTCATTATATTTGCCAAAACTTTTTCACGCATATACACCAAATGTCAATCAATATAATATTCCACCATTGTTCATGAAAACTTGAAAAATATTTTAAAACGAACACAAATATATTGACCTTGTCTGATCAATGGTTTATGCACAACTAAAGTTAAGAAAGTAGCAAATTTTACATATACTATGTATGAACAAGCATTTTGTAGACATTTTCTAACGGGTTCGGTTCGGTTTGCTAGATTAGACTTATTGAAAAAATATACTGCAGACTTCAATTATTAATAAATAATTTTTTTCTATTCGTTAATTATGAACAACAATGGTGTCTTCTATGGCCGATTTACACAACAACAAACACTAAAAGAGCAGAATATGTCAACCTTTTTAGATAATTTAAATAAGATTAGTAATCAATGCAAACTGCACGTAAAACTGTACATACATACGAGCCCAAATTCATGTTAGTTGTTAGTCTAAAATTTTCTTTCGACTAGTTTAAAATATAGATTTTAAATTTACAAAAATTGTATATTATTGAAGTATTTCGCCATTTAATATTGGGTTACATAGCCTTTTTTAGTAATACCAGGTTGAATTCTATTAGGATTATATTTTATAATTAATTGAAAATGTAAACCGGCCGAATTATTATGAGTTTGGGCTAGGTACATAGTTTAGCTACATATATTCTAAACATAAATTAAGCTCAATTTAAGAGGACCATCTTTCTGATTTAGAAAGCAAATATGTTTATAACACAAAGAGATATTGACCTGCAAATTTGGAATTTACAAATTGAAATATATCTATTCCACGGAAACATTTTTAAATTAAAATTTTTTGGTTTTCAAATATTTGTTTGTAAAAATGGAACTACTTGAGCAAAAATATTGAAACTTTGCAATCTACGGGTTTTGGCGTAAAATTAATAGAAGAGCAGGAAATTGCACAAAACAAAAAAAAACATATTGAATCCATATGTTTACCCTAACATCCAACACACCCTGTATAATAATGGCTTATTGTCCATTTCTGGGTGAGCCAATCCGCTTCTATTTGCCAATTTGTTAAATATCTGTGCCGTTGAGGGTCTTTATCAGGCATCACCTCACGGGCTCTCAAAGCCTTCGTGGAGAGAGCATCACGGGATTACTTTTGCACTAATTAATAACGATACAACCTCTTTTAGTTTTATTTCTGTTTATTCATTTAAATAACGACGTTTCGGCAGTATTAACTACTGCCTTCTTCAGGAATGAACAGCAAATCAACAAATATATAAATAAATAATAACAAAAACATTAACCTGAAACCGTAATGAAAGAGACGTATTGTTTGCTTCACTTCCTTATGTCAAACATGTCACGGACAAGATTGGTAGAATTCTTCGTAAGAAGAACAAGAAGATTTCGTTTTGGCCATATATTAAAATTCGACATATGTTGAGAGAAGTTAAAGACGTCATCCTTTTTCAGTCATCAGGGATTTACCAGATTCCATGTGTTTGCGGGAAAGTTTACCAACACCAACACCAAACGTTCGATCAGATTGAACCAACCAGAAAAATCTTCAGTTACAGAGCATGCCCTGAAAGAATTCCACCGTATAAAATTCGAAGATACAAAAATACTAACGAGACCAACACACCTAAACAATAGCTTAATTAGAGAAGCCATTGAGATTTTCAAAACCAAGAGTAATAATCTCAATCATTGTGACGGTCTAGATCTTAGTCGTGCATAGCTTCCTATATTACATATGTTGTAATTGCCACCTTGGTTACCTGTTGCTACTGTTTTTGTTATTATTTATATATATATATATATGTTGATTTGTTGTTTATTCCTGAAGAGGGCAGTAGTTAATACTGCCGAAACGTCGGTATTTAAGTAAATAAACAGAAATAAAACTAAAAATTAATTGAAAAATGAGTTCTGATTTTTTAAAATAATTTACAATTAATAACATTAAAATACTATAGATATAGATTATTCTATCATAAAATAGTATATTAAAAAGGTGAACAATAAAAGTATTATGTAGTGGGATGTAAAACAATAAACTAGAATTTATTACAAAGTATATAACAATGATTTAGTGCTCAATAAATAGACCACAATCTCAATTAACGCACATGTGTGCGAAATAAATCAACCTATATATCCGCGCACTCCCTCGCTACAACAAATTAATTTTTAATTACAACTATATTAATCCTCCAATTAACGCCGGATCTGATAACAGATTTAATTATCGATTACTTGACCTTCGTCACACTCCACTACCTTATCCGGGATTGAACCTAGCACCTATATCGATCGATAACTGATCGATCGATCGCTGATCCACTGATCTACACCACACAGGCCGGTCTGTCACGAAGAGATCAGCACGTGACAATGACTTAGGTTTTGTCAAATCCTTTCAAATATTAAACCTTGAACTGTTCCATTGTTAAAGATGACAATTTAATTCTAGCAGAAAATTGTTATACTGTTAGTCATATAGATTATAGATAGATTGATAAGAAATATATCATTGAGACTGTGACAAATCATTTGTTGAACAAGTAAGAAACAAAATAAAAACTTGTTGTCATTGTTATATTTAGCACTTAAGCATTTTTGTAAATACTTTGTTTTTACCTTCCGTCACCTTTAGGTAAGGAAAGTATTGTCTTTGGTCAAAACATTTGATGGTGAGTTTGTAGTGAATAAGTACGTTTCAGGATCACTAGAATACGAATTTACCATTTTTAAGATTGTATTTGTATGTGTGTGTGCGTGTGTATGTGTGCATTTTATACTTCAAATTCAATAGATATAGAGTTAAAGAATGGAAACTGCTAATATATTTAGATAATTCAAATTAACAAAGGTCAATGTCAATGAATGTGGCAGAGATGAGGATGTTGAGATCGATGTTGGGAAAACATGGAAAGATACTGTAAGGAATGAAAAATAAGGGAACTAACTTGTGTGTTAGAAGTTTCTAGAAAGATACAAAAGAGGCGGTGAAGAATATAGTGGAAGAAGAATGAATAGCTTATTAGAAGGTGGAAGAAACAGAGGAAGATCAAAGTTAAAATGGAAGACAAGAAAAAAGGAACCGAATGAGGACGACATGGAAAACAGAAATGGGTGGAAGTAGAAAATAAATAATAGCGAACCCTACCGAATGGAAGTGTCAAATGCAATTTGCATAATTTGTTTATGAAATAATTTTACTGGAAATATAGGATGTTTTGCTAGAAAATTTATGTGCAGGTCGCGTGCAGTGACATTATAAATTTTAAAGAATATGCTATTCTCTATAGATATGATTGCATTTTACACTGCATATTCAATAGATGAAGATATTAAACAGATGTCAATATCAATGAAAAGTAAACGAATGTGGCAGAGATGAGGATGTTGAGATAGATATTGGGGAAGACTCGGAAAGAACATGTCATGCGGATAGATGTAGAATATATTGGAAGAAGAATGAAGAGCTTGGTAGTAGAAGGTAGAAGAAACAGAGGAAAACCAAAGATATGATGGACGGACTGTGTTGCGAAAAACTTAAGAGAAAAGAAACTGAATGAGGACGACACGCAAATGAAACCTAAAGAAGAAGAAGATGTCAGTGTCAAGTGCAATTTGCATAGTTCATGAAATAATTTTACAGGAAATTTAGAACCTTTTAGATCAGATTTTTTTATCTGGTTTGTAGAAATTTTCTTGTTGTTTGTGAAACCTATACGAACGTCTGCCACAGCATATGTGTCTTGGATATTTTATCTTTCTCGTGACTGCGTCTTTTTAGCAAATTATTGTAATCATATAGGAGTACGATCGCTAGTTTACACGTACGAATACTATCAAATAGCCAGCTGTCAGAGCTCAAAGCAGCTATAGTTATTGTTGGAAAAATGGTCCCGTTGCAACGCGGATATCAAATGCAAACTGCATTCGTTATTATCATATATAACTGCAGTGTGTATGGGAAAATGTATGACAAGTTGGTATAGTATAGTACACTATGCCACTAAACACGTATACCTCAGCTATGGCAGATGGAAAGATGTACACGAGGCGAGAGAATTACTATTAAACATAGTTGTTACGTTATATTTCAATGTGTAAAATATTTATTGTACTGAGAAGATACAATCACTGTATTTTTATATAGTTTAACAATACTAACAATTGCAAACAAGGAAAATGTATAATAATTTTCAATGTAATGGATGTTTTTATATCCGTTATGCCTTGTTGTTTACCAATATGGCGGGTTTAATTGATTATATTGACTCCTTTTATGTAAAACTTGAAAAATAATGGACACCTATATAATATTGTAAATGTAAAAAAATCTGATGTGACCAGCACATTACTTTCCGTCAATTTTATGTATTTTGTACATATTCCTTACAGAAAGTTTCTTGTAAAAGATTCTATATTTCCAGTAAAATTATAACACAAACATATTATGAGCGTACTCATATTCGTTCGGACGGTTAACATTTTCAACAAACAAATTAAAAACTTACGCAAATGGTGAGAAATTTTTATAAATATCTTTCGACTAGTTTATCTTGAAAATATAAACTAGGCGAATTATTAGGAACTTGTACTCTTTTATTAATTGAACATGTCATGAGGAGAGACGGAAGGTAACGTGCTGACCACATCAGATATTTTACAAGTGATTTCAATACTGATATCCGATGTGAACAAAATATCGATCCATCTTTTTTTCTGTATTGTATTGATGGAGCTATAAACTACGTTTTTTTACATAAATTCATTTTATCATACAAAAGTCTAATAATTTTCTGTATGAATTTTGAAGGAAAGATACATTTTCTTTTTATATCTAATTAATTCACATTTACTTCAGAAAAAAAGTTTCGGAACACGTTCCGACTTTCACAAAAAGTTCCGTAGCGACGTTCCAGCCCGAACACATCATTGATTCTTTATTTATACAAGAAATAACTATTTAATTATTGAAAGTAGGTAGTGAATAGAGAATCAATAAAAAAAAATTAAAAATGAGAAAAATGTTAGAGAGATGCAATAACTTTTGATAAATAGGAAGAAAAGTTGATGACGATATTAAACTGAAGTGGTTATGGTAAATTGGTGACTGAGTGCAATGTGTTGGTGGATGGAGTGAAACTGGAGCAGGTGAATGAGTTTCTATATTTGGGTAGCATGATGTCCAGGGATGGTCGAATTGATCGAGGAGAATGAGTGCAGGATATAAGGTAATTGGTGTCTGGAGGGATGCTCGGTTAAGTGTATATAATGGAGAGCTAGTTTCTGCTTTGATGTATGGAAGCGAATGTTGGGCATGGACAGGAAAGCATAGAAAGATAGTGAATGCCGTGGAAATGAGGTATTTATGTGGTGTATGTGGGTATGTAAGAATAAGGAATAATTTAGTATATGTTGTTAAGAGAGTTGGTGTGAGTCAATTGAGATGGTTTGGTCATGTGGAGAGAATGGCGAGTGAACGGCTTGTTAAGCGTATATATCTTGATTGAGGGTTTTCGATTGCGTGGCCGACCAGTGTGTAATTGGATGGATGTGGTTGATAGGGTGCTAAAAGAGAGAAAGTTTCCAAGTGGGAAGAGAAGAATGTATGAATGCGATTATGAGAATGGCCGAAACGAAAGAAGTGTGCTTAGACAGAAATGTGTGGCGAAGGATGATTGTTTCACTATTATTGTAATCCGGATGGGGTATTTCACTATTGTTTTGTATGATGTTGTTGTTGTTATTGTTTTCGGGTTTGTGCTAACCCACTAAGTGGGACACGCGTGATTTTATGTATGTATGTATGTAAATATTTGGTGATCAACGGGATAGCGTAGGCGTAGAATTAACCACAAATTATGCAGCATCTCTATTCAAAATTTTTCTCGAGAATATGTGTTAGTTTTATTATCCCCATCTCCACATAATCATTAAAACATCGTATACATATTATTATAGTGATAGCGCCGCCGTAAAACATTAACAAATAACGAAGAATTTTTTATAGTCAATATTCATGTACTACATAAAAGATAAAATTAGAATGTCAGAAGGTAATATGTCGGCAACATCAAATGTAAATAATACCGTGAAATTTGCGGCAAGAACTTTATTTATAGCTAAATTAACTACCTCTTCAGTCTAGATTATTACATCATTGGATGATCACATTACTCTTGAAAACTTAACAAGAAAAAAGTAAATAAGTACATTGAAGTGACTAATCAATATTGGAAAATACATTTATTTGATAAAAAACGATTAAAAAATGCTAATTATGCAAAATAAAGCAGAAGCTAATAGACTCCTTCCTCCACTAAACGCTCAATTTTTCCTCAAACAATATCCATTACTAACGAAATAAAAACCACTGATTATAATTATGAACCGTATAATAAATCCATTAAGAGCGATAATGAAAGAAAATAACGCGCATTCCTTATCCGGAGAATCAATATTCACTGCGCGTAATGTGTTAGTATAGAACAGAGAACAGTATAAGGAGCTAGAAGAGAAATAATTAGTGTCAACGTGAAAAATGCACTCTCATCTCCGACTGTGACTGGGCAGATTCTTAAATTTATGATTGCAATGTCATCGTAAAGCACAATTTGTAATAAGCTGTGTGTGCTTGGTGATCAACAAATACTTTGCTGAGATTTGCTGTTTCGCAGAAAGGAAGGGTTTCGTATTTTGCAGCACACTGAATTGCAAAATTTTAAAAGACTAAAGTGTTGTGTTTCAATCATAATATATGTACTGTAACACGAGGAGGGTGTTGCAGAGGCTCTGATGATGGTCTTACTTCTTTAACTAACGATGACCACGACTTTATTTAACCAGACTAAACAGTCAATTAATAAAAGATGATAACTATTTCTAAACAGAATTTTGACTAACAAAGATAACAATTAAAATATTATTTCTGAAACTATAATTTAGAAAAAATTATAAAAAGTTATTTATTTGTTATTGCTCGCCTTGTCACAGTACTTATCATCTCAATATACGAGGACCATCTTAAATTAAAGATACAAATGCATTAGTGGCCAGAGAAAATTTTGTTTTGGAAAGTTGACACCATTGTCGTCTAGAGGGACTCCTCCTCTTTCAAATGAGTGATTCAGCAGGTCTCTTCTAGGGCGAATAGTTTGGCAGTAGGGCGATTCAAAACCAAAGGCAGAGAATGTTGACTGTTGACTCCCGGCGTGTGTCTGCTTCACAATAACGCATGTCCTCATAGCCTCAAACAGCGTGAATCATCCAAGCTTTACTGGGCGATTTTGGATGGGATATTTATATTGTGGACCAACCACCACACAACCCCAATCTGGTACCATCTGATTTGCATCTCTTACTCCATTTACAAAAGAATCTGATAGGAAAAAAATAAAGACGAAGATAAGGTAAGAGAAGACATGGAACGTTGGATAAGGAAGCAGACGGTAACTTTCTCCGTCACTAGTATAAAAAGTCTCGTGCCCCGCTTACAGAAGGTGAATAAAAATAACGGGGACTATGTGTGGAGGAAAACAGTACCCAATTTTGGTAGCCTATCGGCCGAATTCACCATTAATCCAAAGATTAATAATCAGTTGATTAAGGATTCAAGCTGATCTGTAGATCAACGTATGTTTTAATTCACCAACTTGATTTCTGAATCAAGGAATCATGATCAACCGATTCACAGTTTTGTTTTCGTTTTTGACAGTTAATGTAACTGTCTTGTAATTTTATTCGTGGTAATTGTCTTTCCGTTGAAAATGTATTAATATGTAAGTTTTTCATTTATTTATAAAATATATTTTATAATTTTTCTATAATAATATTATATTTTTATTTTGATATGGGTGGAAATTACACTGATTCCAATAAAGGAGTGTTTTTAAACATAGTGAAAATGAAAGATATAAAAGTATAGTTGAAAATAATAAAGCCAATGCAGTTCTAAATAAAGATAAAGAAGAACGATGAGGCAAAGTTACAAATGGGTACAACAGCCAGAATCCTAACATAGCTATAAATGTCAAAATTGATTTTGATTAGTAGATTAGCTTGATTTTAAATGGTGAATTGAATTGACTTAGAATCAGCGTTGATCTGTGAATCAACTCATAATTAAGGAATGGTGAATTCGGCCGTAGGTATCTTTAATTTTAGGGTGCCCTCTTATAAATGTATATGTATGTATACCGGTGGGCGCTTTTTACACAAAAGGCGCCTGGAGCGATTGTTCCTTTGCTCCATATCACCGTACGGCCCTCAACAAATTCTATAACTGGTTAAATTTAATATACTTATTTCTGTTACACTATGTATATGAATTATTGATCGTCTAATAGACGCTTAATATTCGTGGCTGGTAACATTGGAGCATAGGTATATTAGGAGCTGCGAAGAGTGACCCGCTATAATATCAAACTATTATTAATGACTGATACTTTTTATTAAATTAGAATAGTAATTTGCCTTAGTTGCTGCATCATTTTAAGGTAATTATGTTCAACAACAAAATGTGTCAAACTGATGGATCAATTTTTGAATCTTTTGGCATTTAATTGTACAACATTCTATTATATTATCTCTTCTATTTTTGTTAACAAGTATCTTATAAGTATGCAAATTAGATATAACAAAAAAAAACTATTAACAAAATTAAAAAGTAAACATATCAATATTCACTCTAGATTTTAATAACCTTAACTATCTAATACCAGGTTACAATTTCATACAAAAGGAGCAAATCTGTTTTAAAAAAAGATTAAAAATAAACGGTTAATAATAGAAAAATACGCATTAGACAACTTAGGCATTGCCTAGGGGACACATTTATATTTTATAACAAATAGATACTGTAACAATAATAACTATTATAATCACAAATTTGTATTAGTCATTTCCATTGTTGTAATCAATTTTTATTTTCCGTCACCTTTAGGTAAGGAAGGTATTGTCTTTGGTCAAAAAATTCTATAGTAAGTTTCTAATGAATACGCATGTCTTGGGGTCCCTAGAATACAAAATGTGTGTGTGTGTGTCTGTGTTTGTGTATATAACGATCGTTTCGGATTGCATAACTCCAATATCACGATTCCAAAAATAATATTTTTTTCGTATTCCTCGAGTTTAGATCCATATGAAGACATGATTAGATTTTGGTTATAATTGGTCCACCGGAAGTACCCTCATTTGCAACTTTTAACAGTATTTCTTGGAAAAACGCAGTTAAATATCATTTATTGACATTTAATGTTATTATAAATTTTAAAGAATAATTCTCTATAAGATTTTATTGCATTTTATACTTCATATTCAATAGATGTAGAGTTAAGACTTATAATATTACATTGTGGATAATATCTCGACTGTGATGTGGATTAGGTGTTAACTATTACACCAAAATTCATTCAAACAGCATTTATTTTTACTATACCAACGTTTCGGTGCACCCTTGCACCTTCTTCAGGCTAGTAAGATCTTACAAATTGTTATAATTCTTGTGCACAAAATACATTCGTACAAAACATTCAGTTAATTTATTAAACATCATATTGAATTTTTTGTACGATGTTTAATAAATGAACTGAATGTTTCGTACGAATGTATTTTGTGTACATTGAAGCATTGGTATAGTACGAATAAATGCTGTTAGACTGAACTTTCGAGTAATTGTTAACACTTATAAATCAGCCAGCTATGCTAACCATGGAAACTGTTAATATATCCAGATAATTCAAATTAACAGATTTCAGTTACAATGAAAAGAAAATGAATATGGCAGAGATGACGATGTTGAGATAGATGTTAGGGTAGACACGGAAAAATAGAAGAAGGGAAATGGTTCGAGTGATATAAGTTTCTAGAAAGATAAAAGAGAGACGATCACATTGGTTTGAACATGTCATGAGGAGAGATGAAGAATGTATTGGAAGAAGAATGAATAGCTAGTAGTAAAAGGTAGAAGAAATAGGGGAAGTCTAAAGTTAGGATGGAAGAACTGTATTGCCGAAGACTTGAGAGAAAAGGAACTGAATGGGAACGACACGCAAAACATAAATGAGTGGAAGAAGCAAATAAAAAACAGCGAGCCCTAACGAATGTGAAAAGCTAAAGAAGATGCCAGTGTCAAGTGCATTTTGCATAGTTTGTTTATGAAATATTTGTATATAATACACAGAATTGACGGAAGGTAATGTGCTGGCCACATTTTATTTTTGTTACCAAGTATCTTATTTGTAAATTAGATACAACAAAAAAGCGCACAACAAAATTAAAAAATAAACAAACAATTAATCTTTAGTCTAGATTTTAGTAACCTTAGCTAATATCAATTTACACTTTCACACAAAAGGAGCAAATCAGTTTAAAAAAAATCAGGTGTAAATGATTAATGACGGTTATTTAATAATAATAATAATGTAAGTATGTATATAAGCTGTATCGTTTTTTCCACGTCCTTAGCACAGAGAACTACTTCTCGATCCTGTTCATTATTCAGTGTTAACATTGAGATCAGCAAATTAGCTCCATATTCCAAGTACAATCATCGCCGCGGGCCGTGAACGCACGATAAAGTCATTGTGGGCCTATCGAATTGTATGAAATTGCAAGTTGCAGCAGCGGGCAGACATAAATCTAACGGTACGCCGCAAATTACACATTGCTCGACTGTTTTTCTACTTCTTTTTTTTCACTCAACAATGAAATTCATGCTGACCAAGTCTATTGTGTTTTAATTGTTTTGAACTGAAGGTTAGGGCATAATTTTGGGGTTTGGTCGAGAAGAATAGCCAATTTGTACTGAGATGTTTTTGTTCTAGAAAGAAATAATTACTGTTATTTTGATATGTGAGTAAGGTTAGATAAAAACTGTGTTTAACAGTATTTGTTAATTCGTTAATATCTTTTTGTATGACAGATATTTACAAAAACTAATAGTAAACTTCTTATAACGATATCATTTTTGTTATTTATAAAAACTGACATAAATAATACACGGAACCGTTTAAAAATTGTTAAAGTTTTAAAGTTTAATATTCTTATCTATACGAATTTATTGCATTTTATATTTCATATTCAATGGATATAGAGTTAAAGAGTTATAAAGAAATTAAATCTTATATCAGCTAGCTATGCTATAGCCATGGAAACAGTTACTATATTAAGAAAATTCTGACAGATGTCAGCCTCAATGAAAAGAGTGTGGATGTTGAGATAGATTTGGGGAAGACACGGAAAGATATGATAAGGAATCAAAGAATAAGGAAAATGGCTCGAGTGATAGAAGTTTCTTGGTAGATACATGTAATGAGGAGAAGTGAAGAATATATTGGAAGAATGAATACTTCAGTACTCGTAATAGAAGATAGACGAAACAAAGGTAAACTTCAGAGAAAAGGAATTGAATGAGCACGACACGCAAAACAGAAATGAGTGGAAGAAGAAAATAAAACATAATAATTTTACTGGAAATTTAGAATCTTTTGCAAGAAAATTTATGTATGGAATTTATACATAATACACAAGATGCGCTAGTTACATCAGAAATTATGAAATTATTTAATCAAAAAATATAAAATGTATCATCAAGGACTATTATCCATTTCTGGGTGTGCCAATGTGTGTGAGATTATTGCAGGTACGATTTCTCAAATTCTATAAGATTAAAGACCTGTATAACTACGGATTCCTCAATCTAACAGTAATGGGAAGAGTTGAATAGATTCTGGTAACAATTGGACAACCGGAAGTAGTAGTATTTTAACAAAGTATTATTTTTTGAATATTTATGTTATTACAAAACAAAATTCTCTATCCGATACTAAATTTTTAGTATACCTTCCATAGATTTAAAGATACAGATATAAAATCTATAAAATAATCTGTTGTAGTAAATGTCACAGCCTGCTCACGGCCCAAACATCTCCATGGTAACTACTTGAGAAATTAAAATGTCTGTAATTTGCAGAAAAATGTCACTAATATCAGTGTCAAAAATTCAATAATAGTCCTGAAAGCTTTTTCTGGGAACGATATTTAATATTTCTTATTGTATTATTAATCATATATTTAAAATTATAGGTATATTACATGAACCCTTCAGAAATAACGCCAATCCCGTTAATGAATTGGGAAAACCTCGAACATTTAGAATAAATTTGCTCATAGAAA
This sequence comes from Harpalus rufipes, assembly GCA_951394225.1. Classification (NCBI taxonomy): domain Eukaryota; kingdom Metazoa; phylum Arthropoda; class Insecta; order Coleoptera; family Carabidae; genus Harpalus; species Harpalus rufipes. The sequence goes on from OX596286.1 coordinate 37,509,024, forward strand.
GAATTTAAAATGGAAAGAGCGCGACAGGTATTGTGATGGTCACAACATATTTTTATTTATAAGATATATTTACAACGAATAATAATCGATCAGATAACGTTATGATTTTTAAAAAGTGGCACAAATAATACCCGGAACCGTTTAAAAACCATTAAAACATTTATCTACATTTTACGATCAAATTTTCTCTTTTTATTAATTTTAAAATTTGACAAATTTAGCTTTCTTTTGTTAAATTGTTTGCACCTCCTACTAATACATGTATTACATATTATTTAGTTAATCCTTTTCATAAACTTTCACATATAAATAAGACATAAATGACAACAATGAAATTTCATTTGACAATAAAAAGCATTTGTTGTTTGTTGAATTTACGCCATAGTAACTTATTGTTGAGTATATATTCTTTGTCACGGATTTCGAAAAATTCCTTATTGGGGTCAACGAAATAATGTGCTTATCTATTTTTTGCAGGCAGCTAATATGTGTTTTGAGTTATGTTTTTCATGTAGGTGTTTCTTACATTACAACTAGTTTTTCAGACTGATAACTGTAAAAAATTAGCATGATATTTAAAGATTCAACACAGATTATAAATATTATAAATGACTCCGACACTAGAAAGAAATTTTATATCTATGTAGGTAGAATATTACTGGTTAGTGATTATTGCAATGTATACTTAAGTGAATTTATGAACTTAAGCAGTCAAGTATTAATTAGCTTAAGATAAATTATTAATTATTATCTATTGATATTGTATATTATTCCAGTATTGAAAGGTATTGTCTTTTTGGTCCATCCACACACGTATACAAATTTTTGATTCTATAGGAAATGAATGAGCGGTTTAATAATTGTAAAAATGTGGATACTTATTCATTTGTGTGCATAGAATCGATTGATATTACTGTTATATTCGTATTTTTACCCATTTTGTTTAATTTCTTAAAAAAATTGTAATTATTCAATTTTGAATAAAATGTTCAAAATTTAAAAAAATCTAATTTATATGGATATTGATACTCTTCAATGTGTTAATTTCAAATTTTGAAACCGCATGTCGATAGCTCTTTTCGTTCTCGAGATATTGGCCCTCAAAATTTTGCCTAAATATACCCATTTTTGGGCTATACCCCAAAAATGGGTCGAAATGCAAGCTAAATAACATCACCATTCGATTCCCCGGGCAAAATTACATAAGTGTACCAATTTTCATAATTTTTTAACAATAGATACAATCTCTAGAGCAAAATAACTGAAAATGGCCAAAATCTGAAAAAAATCTAAGGGGTACACCTTAAGATTTTTTCAGATTTTGGCCATTTTCCGTTATTTTACTCTAGAGATTGTGTTCGTTGTTCAAAAATTATGAAAATTGGGGTACTTATGTAATTTTGCCCGGAGAATCGAATGGTTATACTACCAAGTCTGTATCTCGGCCCAATTTTGGGGTATAGCCCAAAAATGGGTATTTTTAAGTAATGTTTTGAGGGCAAATATCTCGAAAACGAAAAGAGCTATCGACTTGCGGTTTCAAAATTCGGAATCAGCGCATTGAATACTATCTACATTCATATAAATTAGATTTTTAAAAAATTTGAACTTTTTATTGAAAATTGAAGAATTATGATTTTTTTAAGAAATTAAACAAAATTCGATAGTGAGTTTCCAATGAATAACAACGTTTTGGGATCTTTACAATACGAATTTATTGCATGTATGTGTATTATATATATATATATATATATATATATATATATATATATATATATATATATATATATATATATATATATATATATCTTCACTTGACTGCGCCCACAACGTAATATTTATTTAGCTTTTTATATAAAAATAAAACTTTAACAATATTTTTCGTAAATACCGAATCATGAACATCCCTGAATATTCTGTCTAGAAGAATGCTCTAGTAACTGAGCTACGAAATCATTGTCATTAGATTTTTCAATTATCTTTAATGTTATAACCGTCCTATTTATATCATTGAATCCTCATCTGAAACGCCACACAACTGGTGGTTTAGGAATCACACTTTAGTAATTATATTATAAGCTGTTCCTATACAGTTGTTTTATGTAACCGTGAATGATTAGTACATCATTCTAAATACTTCTTCAGATATTAGGGGAAAAATTTACTTCTTTAAATCCTACACCATTGGTTTATTTTGCCATTTGAATCTAATATTTCTATTTGCGTCTTGCAGATCATGACTAATTACGAGAAATTATAATTAAATTATGCATAAACAATTTCTAATAACGTGTTGTTGGCGAACAACAAGAGTAAAAGCAGCCTAAGAAGTAAAGACCTTGTAAGGTCTTTCAGAAGGTCATTCACAATTTCCTGGAGCTGTGCTGACCTCATCTGGGGTCGACTCTACACCGCATTGCTCCCAATACTTTTTCCAATTATTTTCAAAACTGAATACAATACACGCACACACGCATTCTACAATAAAGATTTCCTTGAAAAACGGCGGAAATAAACGATAAGTATTGTGTACAAATTCAATACATAAATTTTCTTGCAGTATATATATATATATATATATATATATATATATATATATATATATATATATATATATATATATATATATATATATATATAATAGAAAACTGTACAATGTACAATTGCGACAGTAGGTGAACTGCTCTAGTCTCTGAATCAACCTCTCGGTCATTTATTAGAGACTGACCCACTCAACCAGAACCACAGACGCGTTTCGCTGTTTTTGCAGCTCATCAGTGTGGTGTACTGACGCCTCTTTCGAGGCACTGAGACTAGTTGAGCGGGCGGATGATAAAACATCCCACAAAGATATCAAGCCTGTAGAGGTAACTAACCACATGCAGAGCCATCTATCAGGAAAACCGCGAGCTTAGCTAGCAGAATATAATAGGTTAGTCTCGAAAAAGGCGTCAGTACACCACACTGATGAGCTGCAAAAACAGCGAAACGCGTCTGTGGTTCTGGTTGAATGGGCCAGTCTCTGATAAATGACCGAGAGGTTGATTCAGAGACTGAAATTTTGTGAACTTTGCCGAGTGTAATATATATATATATATATATATATATATATATATATATATATATATATATATATATATATATATATATATATATATATATATATTGTTTACTTGCAAAAAACACCTTGTGTAAAGATTTTGAAGAGAATAGATCGAAATACGACATTTTGTGATACTAATGCACATATAGATTGTGATTAGTGATTTTGGCTTGGGTTGGGATCAAACCTGGGTCCCCGATTCACGACCAGACACTCAGGCACACGGCCATGAGACAGCATTAAATAACTGAGAGAAACAAATTCAGTAATTTTATATGAAAAATTATATCAAATAATTGTAGGCCACGTGTAACGGCCGGAATACATCTCTGATTAAAAGTAGCACTCTTCGTTAAAGGCAACGCTGTAATATTTCCTATATGTTGCATTTAATTCCGTGTAGTTTTTAAAACTTGTCTCGTCTACTTCATCATCATCCTGATGATGTACGTTAATTGAAAATAACATTAAACGTTGTATCTTTTTTATTTGTGATGCAATTCTATCTCTTAATGACTTATTTATTAGTCGAATTTTATCTGAACTATATACAGGTAAATGAGAAACACATTACCAACGGATTACGTACATTGCATGTTGTGTAACATCGACCTAATAGACACATTGTAAGACGTAAAATTATCGAAGCGAGACAAAAATATTTGTACGTCTGTATGCAATAGATAATGAACTTTATTTACTTTATTTATATGTAATTAAAGTCATCACAAACCTGAGAAAATATTCCAAAGACTGTAAATCACTAAATAGTGTTCACTTTCGTAACATACACCATGTTGTTTGGCATTTCAGAATAGGTAATTTTTAACGGTTTCTCCAAATTCGCACGATTTTTACACTTCAATTAATTTGTCGATTACAAATATTAAATAACTGACATTTAAATAATAAAAAATGTTTAAGGAAATATCAATATATCTAGCAAATGGAATTGAAATAGAAAATAAGCATGTAATTAGTCATTTTTTAATTTCTAAATTTGATTTATGGACAGATTATTAATTTTATTACAAGCACAAAATGTAAAATCATATTTGCTAAACACATTAGCAATTTAAATAGTAAAAAATGTCTAACCTGCAGGTTTATTCAAATTAGTATAATTATTTGGTCTTCTGCTAAAATTGACCTATAACCTCACTAAAAGCTTCAGGTATAATCCGTCAAATAACTTTAATGTATTCGAGTAAAAGTAATACATGCTCTAAATTTTCTTCTCAGAGTTGTAATTAAACTGACAGCTAAACCGAAACTACATCTGATGAAAACGAATTAAAATGTGTGCCTTAAAAGTTACTCCATATGCATCCTACACATTTTTCTTAAATGTAACACATTTATGTCATAATTTACATTCTTATCTACAATATTTTTATGCTAATAACATCATCATGAAAATTTGCATGAACTATTTTATTATGCTGTGTGAATTTTCAGGTTTTGAAATTGTTTGTAAATTTTATGTAAACATTTTTATAATGCTAATTGCCTCTGCATGAGATTATTAAATAATTATATAGTTTTTACCTTCCGTCACCCTAAAATACGATGTCTGTATGTATTCTAACAATAACTCCTGTCATATACCTCTTGGCGGATAATATCCATTTAAGATATACGTACTGAATTTTAAAATTTTTCTTTGAACCTTTTTGAGAGAATCGTTGTGATTATTATAAATTGGATTCCAAATTATCAAACAGTATTCTAAGTGAGGTCGCTCAAGAAATGTAAATAACAGTTAGAAGTGAAATATCATTGAAAAATTTGTAAATAATTAGGTAAGAACGGTATTGTCTTTGGTCAAAAAATTCAATGTGTGTGTGTGTGTGTATGTGTGTGTGTGACGAAAGTTTCGGATCGCATAACTTCAGTAGCACGATTCCAAAAATTATAATTTTTTCGTAATCAAGTTGACATCCAGAACAACAAGTGATTAGATTTTGGTTATAATTTGTGAACCGGAAGTAGCCTCATATGAAGATTTATTCTGTATACGATTTGATTGCATTTTATACTTCGTATTCAATAGATATAGAGTTAAAGAATTATTAAGATATTATATTTGATAAATCAACCAGTAATGCTAACCATGAAAATTGCTAATATATTCAGATAATTCAAATTGACAGATGTCAGTATCAATAAATAATAAATGAATGTGGCAGAGATGAGGATGTTGAAATAGATATTGGGGAAGACACGGAAAGATACGGTAAGGAAATAACTTTAATGTTACAAGTTTCTAGAAAGAGACAATTATATTGGTTTGAACATGTCATGAGGAGAGATGTAGAATATATTGGAAGAAGAAAGAATAGGTCAGTAATATAAGGTTGATGAAACAGAGGAAGACCAAAGATAAGATGGAAGGACGACTTGAAAGAAATGGAACTGAATGAAGAACGACACGCAAAACAGAAATGAGTGGAAGAAGGAAATAAAAAATAGCGACCCCTAACGAATGGGAAAAGCTAGAGAAGAAGATGTCAGTGTCAAGTACAATTTGCATAGTTTGTTTATGAAATAATTTTACTAGAAATTTAGAATCTTTTGCAGGAAAATATGGAATTATACATAATACACAGGATTGACGGAAGGTATTGTGTTGGCCACATCAGATTTTTTATTTAGTTTTGACAGTGTATATTAATCTATTTGTACTTTCCATTTTTTTCCTGTTTATTTGTTATTTTTCTGTTTTAATTTTTTGTTTCAGAAAATATACTTCCTGTTAATATTTTTAAACACTACAAGTATTAATTATGATTATAATTTAAATTAGCATATTAAATTGGGATTTATTTTTTTGGTAGCTGAATTAATTAAAATAAGGCAATACAAAAAATACAAAAGTTCTCGTATATTGTTCTTATTTGTTAGGTAACTTCCAGTAATTCACAAAGATGAAGTGAAAGAATATTTAAAATTTAGATCAAAAAATAGTATTTATATATTTAGACTAACTAGCTGAAAGTATTTAGTACTCATTACTTAGGATTATTAAAACCTGGCAATGTTAATTTGCGTTGATTAAAATTACTAACAATTTTCAAATGTGTGGAAATTCTCTAGCGCCGTTTTATCTGCGTTGTCGTTTTCTTCATCTCGCGTGCAAGATAATTATCCGCACACACGCATAGTGTACAATACTAAGTCGTAAGTCGACCAATTATATTGTGTAACGATCTGTTTTTCTGCTATTGCGTTTCCGCTTTTTTTAGTCTTGCTCTTGTTTTTCATTTACAAATGATTTAACTTATTAAGTGTATTTTTCTTTGTTTTGTAACAAATGTCAAGTTGCTATGATTATTGATTGCAAATTGTTGGTTGCGAGGTGTTATTATGAGCAACTGAAAGTTTAGTTGTAAATATACGGTTGTTGTTTCTGTTTCCATGTAGTGAGGAAATTATAAATTGTTGTTGATTGGGTTTGATGATGTTCATTGCACACGTACCTAACTACGCGATCCTCAACGGAAACTTCTTATTTCCTTTATTCATTAGTATATTGTAACTATGGCATATTATTTCTTATTTGGATACCTATAGGATTTGAAAAAATTCTGATGTGGCCAACACATTACCTTCCGTCAATCCTGTGTATTTTGTACAAATTCCATACATAATTTTTTTGCAGAAGATCCTACATATCCAGTTAATTGCACTTGGCACTGACATCTTCTTTTTTAGCTTTTCCCATTCGTTAGGGGTCGCTATTTTTTATTTTCTTCTTCCACTCATTTCTGTTTTGCGTGTCGTTCTCATTCAGTTCCTTTTCTCTCAAGACGTCCGCAATACATTTCTTCCATCTTATGGTTGGTCTTCCTCTATTCATTCTTCTTCCAATATATATTTCATCTCTCTTCATCACATGTTCAATCCAATGTAATCGTCCCTCTTGTATCTGTTTTAGAAAATTCTTATTTCTCTTATTCATTCATTCCTTACCGTATCTTTTCGTGTCTTTCCCAACATCTATCTCAATATTCTTATCTCTGCCACATTCATTTACTTTTCATCGATACTGATATGTGTTAATTTGAATTATCTGAATATATTAGCAGTTTCCATGGTTAGTATAGCTGGATGATTTTTGAAATTTAAATAAAAAATAAATAAAAATAAATATTTCATCACGGCATATTACCCATTGCTGGGTGTGCCAATCTGCTTCATACACAGATATCGGTAATGATGAAATATTTGTACCGTGCGGGCGCTTACCAGGCGTTACCTCACGGGCACTCATTGCTGGCGTGGAGAGTGCGCCACAGGGGTCAATTTTGTGCCATTAAAATGCGATGTAATTTTTGGCGTCGGTCGGGATCGAACCCGGGTCCCTTAGATTCGCGACCAGACACTCTTGTATTTATTGAACATGCAGTATAAAATGCAATTAAATCGTATAGAGAATAATATATTCTATAAAATATATAATCATTAAATGTCAATAAATGATATTTAACTGCATTTTTTGAAGAAAAGCTGTTAAAATCTTCAAATGAGGATATTTCCTGTTGACCAATTATAACCAAATTTAATCACCTTTTCTTTTGGATGTAAACTGAAGGAATACGAAAAAATTATAATTTTTGAAATCGTGGTAATGGAGTTATTATATTAAAGTATCGTCACACACACACACGTACACACACACACACGCACACACGCAAACACACACACACACTTGCATACATGCATACATACATACAGACATCATTGTAAAAATAGTAAAATCGTATTATAGGTACCCTAAAACGTACTTATTCACATACAACTCATCATTGAATTTTTTGACCAGACAATACCTTCCTTAGCTAAAGGTGACTGAAGGTAAAAAGGTAAAAAGCAATCTGGCGGACAAAAACAGCAGTATTACGCAAATTACTATGAAATAAAAATAGTAGAACAGATTCTTAAAATATTTTTGTGTAACACTTTTATCCAATATACTTCTTAGAGTAATATTTCCGTTTCATTATTCCAAAACAACATCATTAAAAGAATTACAAGAAACTTAAGATACCACACATTAACTACGTTCATTTCGAACTAGTTTATATTGATTTTCAGTAGGTGTCACCAGCAGTTTTCAGATTCCTGCATTAGAGTTCCAATTTATAAACCGTTAAGTGCCTTTGGAATAGAAATGCTTGTTTTTTTTCACAGTTGAATTAGATACAAACTGAAATAGAAATATATAACATTTCCCCGATCACTATGTGGCAAGATACTAATTTAGCGACGAGGTAATAGGCTGCTATTTGTGAAATTAGAGTCGATAGTGTTTTGTTATCACCAGGTGTAAGATACAAACCATTGTTGTAATAATACGCACAGGTTTTCGATTAACCTACATGGGGAAATCTATTGTTTTAGCGATTCGAACTTGTTTTATAGCTACTATCAAGGCCTGCTGTGCTTAACAAGATGTTGGTTTGTCCTTTTTCAGTCTAATTAAAATATCAAGTCTTTTATCGGAAGATTGGCTGTAAATAAATATAATGGACTATACAGTAATGATATTGGATCATATTAAAGGTTATAAATTTATTTTTTATGCAATGCAGATCATGCTGAGTGAGTTAAATATTGATTTATTTTAAAATTAATATGGATCAGCGGGGAACGGATTTTATATTAAACTTATTATGCTTTTGTTTCAAACTAGATGAAAGGCTAATAACTTCAACAAAAGCTAACAATTTGTAATTATTGTGCTTCGCTTGTTAATACGTCAGATGCTATCTGCTGGCGATGTTAATTAACAAGAATCATATAAATATGTCATCTTCGGTTTACTGCTGATAGAGTTGCTTATCCAAATTAGGTAGAATGATGATAAGTATAAATTTGTAATAAATTGTATCATTAATAAATATCAGTAATAAACTATGTACGCAACTACCCTATATAACAGTAATTTATTCTGAAATATCTAATGCAAGCTAATACAATTTATATGCTAATTCTTGCAAATAAACAAGTTTTCAATCATTTTTAATTTATATACTTGACATTATTGTAACCTAACACTCAGCAAGAATGCATTCATATAAAACATGCATTTAAATATGTATTTGTTGTATTATTTCCAGCGGCGGCTTATTAGGGAATTAAGAGAACATACAACACTAACAAATTAAATATTATATTTTAATAATCAGTCACATGCAAAATCGTTTTGATATTTATATGAAAAGTCAATTACAACTAAACCGAAATCGGAGTACGGTTTATTCTATTTTACAGCTCCTCAATCGAATTAAATCAAAATTACATAATGGATTGACAATTACGAACATTGTAGGAAGTAGGACTTTTGAAAGTGATTGTCGGAAGTAAAATATACAGTAACAGTTGTTTGACTAGCCCCCCAAATTAATTATACTCTTATGTACAGCCCAACAACAGGGTTGATTTACCCTATAAAAAGTCGGATATTTTTACCTGTCGCTAAGAGAGGTATTGGATTCATGCTAACAATCGCATTACAGATTTTAATGATTAAGCACGTTTTAAGGTTCCTACAATCCGTTTTTAATATTTTTACGATGATGTCTGTCTGTGTGTGTGTGTGTGTGTGTGTGTGTGTGTGTGTGTGTGTGTGTGAGTGAGTGTGTGTGTATATGGGGTCGTTGGGAAGTTACTTAATATTTGTTTAACTACGTATTTCTCAATGGGACATTACTGGAAAGAGCTGATACGGTTTCGGTAATAATTAGACAACCGAAAGTAGTAGATTCTTAAAAAAATCTAAATATTATTTTTTGATAAATTTTGTTCTTGCTAGTAAAAGAAGAGTAAATTCTCTATCTGATACATATAAATATTTTATTATATCTTTTATACATTTAGAGATAAAGAAATATAAGTTATATAATAATCTGTTGTAATCACAGCATAAATAATGTCATGGAAACCAATTTAAAAATGAAAAAAGTTTGTAACTGACAGATAAACGTCAGTATCAAAAATCCAGAGACATTACTGAAGATTTTTTGTGGGAAGTACATACATTATATTATTTCTTATTGTATTAATAGATAAATATTTAAAATTACAGGTATATTCAATATACCCTTCAAAAATACTGTCAATCCCGACAATGAATTTGAAACATCTTGAAAAATTTGAAGGGTAGGACAAAATTTCTTCATAGAATGAATTTAACTTTAAAAAATATGCATATAAAGAATAGATATAAGTTGAATATGTGGTGTAGAGTGTAACGTTAAATACAATAGGGTGCGAGCAGTCATGTGACTTTGTTAGCCTTGACAAGCACACATATGTGGCCCGCGTCAGAATGGAAGCTAGTAATTATGTACGTAGATATTAAATATTATAATTATTCATTCTAAACTCCTGGTGACAAATTAACCATGTGTGAATTTAGAAAGTCTTGAAATTTGAATGAAAAATTCTGACATTTGACATCTATGTACATAATTACTAGTTGGCATTCTGAAACGGGCCTCCATATCTGCTTGTCAAAGCCAACAAAGTCACATAACTGCTCGTGCCCTATACTTAATCAAAAACGGAAGTGGCGACATTGTGCTGACCACATCAAATTATTTGTTTTGAAATGTTGCCATGCAAAAGTTTTAAGATTCAAGCTGCCAATGATTATGCGCTATATTATTATAGGATCTGTGAAGTAAAAGTCGAAGTTTTAACCTGTACTTGAATTACTGGTTTGTTTGTAGTCTGCGAATGATTTACTCTAAACATCGGATATGGTAATGCATTTATAAATACAAGTGTGAATAACATGGGAAAACTCATTGGAAAATAAACTATATGAGCGTATATTTCCTTCGCAATATTTCTTGGTAGCAATTTAATTAACTTTCATAATGCAACATCTTAATTAATCTGAACAAAGAGAAATTTATTTGCCTCTTCAAAATACTTAATCTAGATAGAGTTAATTATAAAAACATAGCAATATCAAGTGATCAGTGTAGATTACGTTGTTAACAGTTGCAGTTGCCATTTCCGGTTTTTTACGGCTGAGTTCCTCGCGCGTGGCTTTAGCAACTGTCTCAAGTTCAGAACAAAAAGAAAAATAAGTGTTACATTTGAATTATGATATATGCTGTGACGTCAAAGCAACGGGAAATGTGAACATCGTAAATAAATGAACGCTCACGATAAATTTGCAGCTGAGAATCGCGCTCTCCTTGTAAATAATGGGGAGCTTTGTATTTGTAAGAGGTTTTATTGCGGCTACCAACTTCAGCTGTAAAAAAGCACTGCTCCCAGGCGATATACTGGGCAAAATATAGCTCAATTCACAATACTTTTATCTTGAACTAAATGGATTCAAATAAATTGTTACATTTCATTGCTCTCGCTAACTTTCTTCATGATTATAATTTTGCGAACGGCGTACGCAAATGAAGGGTAATTAATTTTTTTGTGGTTGGTATCACCAAGAAACAGTTGCATTTCCTGTATTTAAATGAATCTTTGGAGGAAAGCGACCAAAAGAATATTGTATTATCAGGGCCGTGCGGTAGTATTTTGGCGCCTGAAGCACATAATATTCAATTTGGCTAGCTGTTTAACTGAGTGATTAATCAGGAACGTATCAATAAGGATATGCCTATCATTTCAATCTGAACCTTTTGTGAAAAGACGCCCACAGATATATATTTTGTTATTTAACAGTTGACTGACTCGGCGTCTCTTTAAAATTTGTGGAACTAGGATCTGACATCTGACCTAACGTCAGAAATGATAATATTCTCGAGTCCATCACTCTGTTTTTCGTTATTCGAAATATTGAGATCACCTTGAACACCGGAAGGTTTTGGAGAAGAGTTGCGGTTAACTGATTAGAGCCGACCGTTTTGACTAAAGAGTGTACTCAGGTTCATCTTGTTAACCTGAAGAAATCAGGACTTAATATCGTGCAGGAGTACATAATATTCAATTTAGCGGCCTAAGATAAGTATTTATATAATACAGAATGAATTTTTCATTAATTTGGTTCAATACAGAATAACATAAGACGAACTGGAGTGTATCAATCAGAATATATCTATCATCTCAATTTCAATATATACTGCGGGCACCTTTTCACAAAATTCCTCATAGAACGAAAGAAGAGATACAATTTCAATTATTTGTTTGTACAAGAAATGTTAAATTCGTTACTTATAGGGCGTGAGCAGTCATGTGACTGTTGGCCTTGGCAATCAGATATGAGGATCCGTGTCAGAATGACGGCTACTAGTTATTTACATAGATAATTTTTCATTTAAAATTTCAAAATATTCTGATGTTTATTTGTCGTCAATAATATGGAATATACTTGTCGACGAAAATAATCTACATGGATTTGGAAAATCATGATGTTTTGAATGAAAAATTATGATATTTAACACCTATGTACATAATTACTAGCTGTCATTTTGACACGGGCCTCCATATCTGCTTGCCAAGTCCAACAAAGTCACATGACTGCTCGCGCCCTATGCAACATAAAATGAAAATAATGACGGGTATTGTACTGGCCACAACAGATTTTTTTTATTATATTTTATCTTTACGATGGCATTTGTTACCACAAATAAAATACTGAAACTTGGTGTATTGGATTTGTACATACCTATTATGTTGAGCTGATTAGAATTCGGTAGTATCTGTAAAAACAAAAGAAGTATTTTAGTTAAAGTTCCTTACAAGGTTTTGTAAACAAAATTAATCATTATTTTTTAACAATTTTTATAAATAAATGAGTGATTTAAAATCAACAAGAATCTTTCAGTGTTAATAACACTCTTGACGCATTTATCACTACGTTTATTACAAATGTAATTATGATTCTTAAATCGTATATCACTGAGCCTTTAAAGATTTTATTTACATATTTATTCTTCATTAGTTATTATTGCAATATTCTTTTTTATGACGAGACATTGTTTCAATTGATAACACTTCTATATGTTCCTTTACCGTTACACCTGAATTGTTCTTGTCACCAATTTCATGTTTGTTTAACAACAAATTTTGAAATAATTCTGAAAGCAACTTATAAGAACAGAAAGATCGTCGCTGTAGAAGAGGATGAGAGCGAAGAAGACAGAGAATGAGGAATGGTGGATGATAATGATGTGGAGGAAGAGATGGATAAGGATAAGGACATGATAACTTTGGTTCAATGAATATTCCTTTACAATTTTACTTGTTCTTGCATTAAACCACAGAAATATCAGTTTGAAAATTATAATATATGTTTACATATTTATAAAACGAGTATAAATGGGTGTAAGTATACGTTTTCTACAGTCTATGAATAAATTACAATAAAAAATGCAACCATTCCTGTAATTTGTTACACTGAGCTGCACATCGAACGTTGTTAATGTAAATGTGTATTCAAGTAAAAACTATGCATAAGTATAAATATTTATAGTTTTTGCTAATTTTTGTAAAAATTGACTACATATAATTTCGCTAAGTATCAAGATTTATGTCCAACATAAATGATGATCATTAACTTCTAATATTTTATGCCAGTTTTTCTTTCGATAGAGTGTGAATAGTTTTTTTAAAACACAGTTAATAGGCACATTTATAATTCCAATCCAAAGTTCATGATTAGAAGACTGCGACAAAAAACTGTTTGCAGCAATTAACTCAACCTACATATGATTGCAGTTAAAAAAAAAGTGAAACCCTTCGTTGAGACGACGTGGATCTCTTGCGATTTGCATGGAACGTGAGAATTTAGCGCCAGTCTTATAATAACTGATTGTAAATTTGAATCCCAAAGTGTTGACTTCTGCATAGTTGATTCAAAATAAATCCGGCCGATTATGTAAATCTTAAACTTTAACAGAAAGAAATGTAGAATAAAGTTAAACTCTTTGAAGGAGGCACGACTACTTTGAAAACCAGTCTACCCACTTGATAAATTAAGATGATCTTCTTTCCATTTTCTTCTCGATTTTTATTTTAATGTTGTTTTTAGATTCTCTTGGTTTGTGATGCATAAATAAATGAGCTATTTTCGGGTAATCGATTTAAACTAAAACTGTACATCGTTGTCCTTATGAATTATTGATGCCCAATTGAAAAGGTGAACTTCAACTATATCTCAAAAGAACTTCAATTTAATAAGTCTATGTTCCTAACTTCACTACAAATATCTCGAAAACGAAAAGATATATCTATCTGCAGTCTTAAAATTAATAACATATATGTACCGAAAAGTGGTATGAACGGGTTCAACAAATACTTAATATTCATCTCTACATCCTCATCTGTCCTACATTCATTTTCTTTTCATAGACACTGACATTTGTCAATTAGAATTTTCTTAATATAGTAGATGTTTGCATGATTATAACATTGCTGGCTGATTTATAAGATTTAATTTCTTTATAATTCTTTAACTCTATATCCATTGACTATGAAATATAAAATGCAATCAATATTCTTTAATATTTATAATAACATTAAATATCAAAAAAAAAAAAATATTTAGCAGCGTTTTTTCAAGAAAAACTGTTAAAATCTTCAATTGAAGGTATTGCCGGTTGATCAATTATAACCAAAATCTAATCAAGTCTGCATATGGATGTAAGGAAGAGGAATACGAAAAAATTCTAGTATTGGAGATATCGCGGCTGAAATTACATACACACACACTCACACACACATACAGACATCATCGTAAAAATAGTAAAATCGTATTGTAGGGACCCTAAAATGTTCTTATTGATTGAAAAATCACCACCGATTTTTTTGACCAAAGACAAATACCTTCCTTGCCTCTAGAAGTGACGGACGGTAAAAACAGTAGGTAGTTTATTTTTTACGAGTATATACTGGGAACAGTTGAAAATTGGACTTGTGGATTAAGATTTTTGATTTACCTTTAGGTCTATTATCATCGCTTAAAGCTTGATTCATATGTATAGAAACACCTTGTGTATGTAAAAAAACTTGAAAAGGTACGGCCCTTTTTTCATGGATACCAAGGTAGCGTTGTTGTACCATTGCTACTTCGTACACCGAAAGTACTAGATTGTCTTCTGGGGACGTTAATAATACTAATAATAATAATGCTGAATAATTTATTTAATGGGAAGAAAGTTTTATATATAACAGTTAAATTATGATAATAATATAATTATAAAATCATGTAGGTGAGAAATTTGTATAATGTGAAATTTCTAGGAAACATATTCGCAAATAACTCGTTAATTTTTAAAAGATTGTGTCAATGTGAAAGGATATAAATGCTGGTTTACTATAGTGAATATACTATAATAATGCCTTTTGGTTGAGAAATACTTCATAATTCAGCGAAAAAGGTGTTGATTAGTATCTATTAAATAAATAATTTTGATAATGCATGAGAGATTTGTTCGTGAGTAATTTCAAAGTGGTCCACATTTTGACATTTGTGAGATCAGATTAGACAAAATTAGATTTTGCTGGGAGCATGCATAAAAATTGGTGGAATAATCATATTAATGACCAAATTTTGGAAATCGCCTTGGGTTTAAAAGCTGTCATATTACTTAAATTCCTATTTAATGTTTAAAGAGTAAAATTATGTCCAACAAAAACATAAATAACAGCAATCACACTTTGGAACAGTGTTGAAATGATAGCTAACATTTTAACAAGCTGTCAAACTTTGAAATTATTTAAATGAATGTTGGTTTCTCAAATTAGCCACTTATTTTCGTTTTGTTCACGATTAGATAGATTTGACGGTTTCCAATTTGAATATTAAAATGTATAATTAGAAAAACTATCATGCCTTCGGTGAAATCTATGCTACTTTCATCAAACTAAACAAGGACACCGTTATTAAATTACAAAGTATCTTCGTTACAATGGGTAAATAAATCTTGATTTCTATATAAATCATACAATTCCAAACGAGAAACTGCAGAAATGTTGCCACAAATGGAGAATCGAGTTAAAGTTTAAAGTAAAAACGGCAGAAGACACAGGTGTACGACATCTTCACGGAGCGAAGAAGAAACTGAGGCAACCCACGCGAGATTAGAATCGACGAGGAATGCCATTAGAGAGAGAATTCTTAATAGTTCAACGGAATAATTCAATCAGAATAAATACATTGTAAACGGTAAAAAATATACAATTGAAACGAGCATCACGAAGAAACAATTAAAAAAAATATGATGTGGCCAGCACATTGCCTTCCGTCAATCCTATGTATTATGTACAAATTCCATATATAATATGCAAAAGATTCTAAATTTCCAGTAATATTATTTCATGAACAAACTATGCAAATTGCATATGACACTAACCATCTTCTTTTTTAGCTTTTCCCATTCGTTAGGGGTTCCTTTTCTCTTAAGTCTTTCGCAATACATTCCTTTATATAACACTAAAATTTTACAATAACAGTACGGTAGTGGTTGTACACTACAGTTCGGTTTTCTACCACAGAAGTTAACGTTAATAGCTTAATAATAATAATAAAATTATGTGTTGTTTTGTTGAGAACTGCTGTTAGTTGGGTGCGACGAATAGTCGCATACCCAATCTGACCCTTCAAATACCAAAGCATAATCCAGTGACCCGAGCATAAAGGTGTTGGAAATGTTAAGGCTACTCGCTACGCTACCAACAGAACTGTAATCGTGTACCTAGGTTTCTTATCATTTCAACACGTTTGCTACCTATTGCCAGAGCCTTGTCGAAGCTTTATTGTGCAATCAACGCTGCTCATAAAACAGCTTTACTGCCTCGCATTCAATGACGATTTTGTTAGTGGAGCTTTAATAAGTACTTGATAGTTTATGATGATTGATACGATGAAAGCAGGATTGGACAAATTTTAAGACAATGTTATCTTCTTTATGACTTGCTCGTAAAAGTGATGATTTCATATTAATATTTATGATTATCAGTAAATAGTTGTAGATTCATCTTTGAAAGTATAATTATTATACCTAATTGATATACATGTTTGTATTACTATTTTTGATAATAAAATATTGCAATTAAATGTATATTTTGATGTAAATGGAGCATGAAAGGTTTTTTTGCTCTTTTTACATTCTTCTATTTTAAATCAACCATTTTGATCTAAAAATATGATAGCAAGTTTCTAAGAAATCTCACGAAGTAGTAGAAAAAGGTTGTTCGCCTTAAGATGCGGTTATCCCTTGGCGAAACATATATATATATATATATATATATATATATATATATATATATATATATATATATATATATATATATATATATATATATATATATATATATATTGAATATGAAGTATAAAATGCAATATATGTATATATGTATACAGAATAATATATTCTTTAAGTTATAATAAATAACGTTAAATGTCAATAAATCAAATTTAACTGTTAAATCTTCAAATGAGGCTACTTCACTTCACCAATTATAACCAAAATCTAATCAGTTGTTCTTCTGGATGTAAACTTGAGGAATACGAAAAAAATATAATTTTTGGAATCGTGGTATTGAAGTTATGCGATCCGAAACTTTCGTCATACACATACTGACACACAGATACACTCACACACACATACATACATACAGACATCATCGTAAAATGGTAAAATCGTATTATAGGGATCCTAAAACATGCTTATTCATTCAGATTTAAATACCAAATACTTTAAGAAACGTTTTTGTACAGCCTCAACCCTAATTATATATTGGATACCATATTAATGCTCCATATTCTAAATGGAACGAACAAAACTATTAAACAATATTCTGGCCTGGATTTATCATTATATAGACATCCTAACTGTGTTGGTTAAGAGAATATTACATGCTGTTGTAAGAAGATGCCCTACAATACGATGTCGATCTAAAAGTGATGATGCGACCTAAAAGTAAATTCAAGCAACGCACCGTTGTCATTGAGCAAAATTTTAATCCAGAGGATGTAATAATATAAAATAAAACATAATTATATTTACAAGCATCAGAAAATGTAGTAGCTCTGCATGATCACACGTCATAACATAAATATTGGAAGCTCAACTTCCTTTATTACGCTTTGGTTATTCATCCATAAATTAATTACAGATTTGCCAGGTTCATTTATTTTAATTAATTCAACATCTCGGTATCACACTGAAATCCATAAAAAAGTAAATAGTTGATCTCCTACTGCGTCTACAACCTCAACAACAAATTAACGTGATCGCAACGTCGAAACGTATTAACTCCGATTCCAAATCATGGCGTTACAACACGACAAGGTAATAGTATGTACACTGCGGCTGCCTGTGTGAGTTCGTTACCTTAATTGCTATTAAATTATCGATTCAGTGCTAGATACAGCCTAGCTGCATAGCAGCTACTCGCAATACATTTTTACAGATTGTTAATTGGTGGATTTAATCACAAAACCAGAAAATTATCTCTGCTATGCCATTCCGAGATAGAATTAGAATTAATACTTTACACATTCTCAAAATCTATATGGAAACTTGTTATTACATTTTCTTGCAATTTTGTTGCACTTTTAATACGTAGAATATATTTTTTTTCTTACTAAAATCTTATTACGAAAGCAAAAGTTTAATGATGATTTTTAATCATTTGTTACAATGTAAATACATATCTAAACCAACTAACAAAATTTGTGTTAATTTGAGCACATTACCTTCCGTCAATTCTACGTATTTTGTACAAATTCCACACAGAATTCCACACAAAACAACACATAATTTTATTATTATTATTATTAACCTATTAAGGTTAACTTCTGTGGTAGATAAACCGAACTGTAGTGTGTAACCACTACCGTACTGCTATTGTAAAATTTTAATGTCATATAAAATATTTAAACTGTTGGCCGTCAAAATAGTCAAAGCAGAATAAAAAAAATAATATTGATTTATTACTATAGAATAGTGCTGTGAAAATCCGACAAAACTTGGATCCGAGAACCCGGATTTCAAAATATCCGGATCCTCGGATATCCGACGTTCGGATCCAAGTCAGGATCCGGATCTGAACTTGGACCCGTATCCGGATTCGTATTTTGTTTACGGATCCGGATCCGGATCTGGACTTCGATCTGGATTCGATGTTTAGTTTATGGATCCGGATCCAAATGAATATGACATGAATTTCATTAATTTATTATGTGCTTTTGATGAGACTCGATGCTAATATTTGAATGTAAGTTCAATACTGAGAATATTCGAATTCGAGAATCGATCCGGATACTGAAATTCCATATTTAAAATATGATACTCATACTCATATTCGAACCTAAGATCTGACACTCAAATCCGTTTCCTAGATTCGATATTCGGATCCGGATTCAAGATCCGATACTCAGATCCGGATCCAAAATCCGATATTGAGATTTGGATCCGAGATCCGGATAGTTCCACATTCAATTATCCGGATCCGGATCCCACCACTACTATAGAATGAAATACGATGATATTTATAAATTCTGTGACATTTCTGATTAAATTTTCTTTTTCATGTGAAATATCTGAGAATATAGTGAACGACATTAAGGCATTCCAGCTTGAAATAAATCGTTCGTTCATCGTTTTAAATCTCGGGAATCTATTTCAAATTCCTCGTTATTCAAACAAGTTCATTTAGTAGTAGTTGTGTATGCGACAAAGGTTTAAACATGGAGCATGTAAACGCTTCAAGTCATCGACCTAGCATCTAGCTCCAGTCCTTCAGTCGGTCATCATTCACTGACGGGATTCAATCCATCAACCGTTAGCGCATCAGCGCATCCCACTCTTCGCGAAGAAAGCCTCGCAAGAAGCAAGGAAGAAGAATAAAGCCCGTGATGATCGGGAGCTGATGAGTTCCCACGCGCTCAATGGGAACTCTTAGTGTTCGTTAGTGTTGTGGTGTTGTTGTAGTGGTAGTCATGCGCGGGATGAGTTAATTTCTCATTAAATTCAAATCATATTTAATCGAGAGTTGGCACGCCTGGTTAATTGATGCTAACTCACGCGAGAACACACGCGATCTGGAGCAGGAATACCAACATTGCAACACAAAATTCACTACTTTACATTGTTTCTTTTGTGATAAGTTAATACTTACACACTTGCGAATCTTACATAAATGAAAAATAAGTTCATGCATTTTTTTGAGAATATATATATATATATATATATATATATATATATATATATATATATATATATATATATATATATATATATATAACGCAAGTTATCAATTCCCAACATGTCAGTAAAATAATATTGTGTGGGTGTAGTACATTTAATAAAAATTTAGTATTATTAGTGCCTTTTAAAGTTTTTGGTTTATATTATATACCCAGTTTAATCATATTTTGCTTGTCTTTGTATATTTAGATTATTTTAAATTTAAATCCATCCTATCCTACTCTTCTAATTCTTCGAGATGTTTCCAATTCACTGTTGGGATTTGTGAAGGGTATATGTAATATATATATATATATATGTAATATATGCATGTACTTCCCAGTAATGTCTTCGGATTTCTGACACTGACATTTATCTGTCCGTTACAAACATTTTAATTTTTGTGAGATTTATTACAACAGATTATTATTATACCTTATATTTCTTTATCTCTAAATCTATAAAATATATATTAAAATATTTATATGTATCAGAGAATTTACTCTTCTTCAATACTAGCAAGAAAAAATTTTCAAAAAATAATATTTAGAGGATTTTTTTTAAGAATCTGCTATTTCCGGTTGTCCAATTATTACCAATACCTTTTCAGCTCTTTCCAGTAATCTCTGATTGAGAAATACGTAGTTAAACAGATATTAAGTAATATTGTTTTTGAGATATCGTCTTTCCAACCTCCCCACACACACGCACACACACACACACACACACACACAGACATCGTCGTAAAAATATTAAACTCGGATTGTAGGGACCTTAAAAGGTGCTTAATCATTAAAATATGGATATGCGATTGTTAGCATGAATCCAATACCTCTTTTAGCGAGAGGTAAAAACGAAAAGTAAATAGTAAGTCTTACTGAGATTAAAATGAAGATCATTATCGCAGAACCAGGCATATAAGTTATTTAAATAGTTTCCGCACTTTTGTTGAAGTAGTTGAACACAAGTATCAGAGACGATTAAACCATAACGTTGTTGAATTGAAAACTTGTATTTTATCAAATTCCTTATCTGAATTGAACCTTAAAATTACTTCCTGCGTTCTTCCTAAAAACCTCCTCAGAGTTTATCAAACATTTTGTATTACTTTTTGTGAAATATTACAAGAAACTGATCTCCAAACATTCTGCCAAAGCTGAACATTATTTGATTTCATCGCACAAAAGTTTGACAGGATTCAAAGACAGTAAAGACAAACAGAGCAAAAATAAAATAAAATGTTCAGTCTTATGCATGTTTTTAAGAATCATACGATAGATTATAATATGAGCATTATGATATTAGAAATTAGAAAGTGTACCTATATTTTTACAACGTCTTTTAGTGAGAATACTGGTATGCTCAGAAAATTTGATATCTTGGTTGAGCTTTAAATTCATATGATAATAAAACTGATTAGTATTCTTTCTTGCAGTGTGCGTTGGGCGAGAGTCAACACCAATAATTATCTTTTCGGATCTGTGTTCGATAAATCATAGTGTAATACTTTTGCCAAAAGCCAATGTCTCATTTACAAACCGATAAACAAAGGTTGCCGTAAGTAAATTACCGATATGGCAATGGTTGAAATATTAAATTTTCTTAATGTCTTATAATTACGTGCTAAATGAACCCATGAGTCATTGTAAATAAACAAACCCGAATTCTTACACGTTCCGCAGTTATATTGCACGGTACATAAATCACGTAACGGATTGAATAATTATTTTAATTGTTTTCCGTTAAGGATCGAAGTGGCAGAGGTGCAGTGGTCCCGCTTACGGCCATTTCCCAATCAGACAGAAACAAGGGACAACGGACCATGGCCTCCTTGCAAATGCATGAACGAAATTATAACATAATTGGGAACTCCGGTTTATTAAATACTTCCTCTATCCAAATAATGATTCACAGAATGTATTGAGCTTTGTTAAACATCAAGAATCTAAAAGAATTTGTAAAGAAGTTGATTGAATCATGCAATGGAATGATAATTGAAATAATATTCATGAGACTGCTAAACTAATACAGTAATGTTGCTCAGAACAAATTTGTAGTAATTTGTAATTTATCCTGAAGAAGATATGAGTGTACGATTAAACTTTTAAAACAGTGATGATAAAGCTTTTTTAAGCGGTCTAAAACTGTAAATCAAAGAAACCGCAAGGACCAAGATTGTTTTAGAGTTAAAATTCTAATTTGTTTATTAAGCATTTATTATAAATATAGGGTAGTGTAGCCAGGTGTGTTTGAATCCGACCGACGGAAAATTGAATAACTATTTTCCAAATTTTAATTAACACAAAACCTCTGTTGTATTCTTTTGTCCTTTTCTCATAAGTCAGATAGTCGATCTGATATAAAGAATTATAGACTCGTTTCTATACTCTGTAACTTCTCTAAAGTGTTCGAAATCATATTACACGCAAAGTTGTCTGAGCAACCTAAATGTTTTAGCTCGGAGAAGCAACACGGATTTGTTGAAAAGAGATCAACTATAACAAACCTGGAACTCATTACACAACACTTACTATTGGTACTTGATAAAGGAATTCAAGTTGATGTCATCTATACTGACTTCCAAAAAGCATTTGATGAAATAGACCATCCTATTACATAAATTAAGTAATCTAGGTTTCTTCTATGGTTTCCGCTCTAACTTGGTGAAACTTGCACTCCATTATTTAAAGGAAGGGTTAAAATTACACGGTTTTTAGTTTCACATACTTTTTATGTTTTGTTGACTATAGTTAAGTTACTTTAGTTCTGAAGATGCTATTGTACTTTTTATATTTTGTTTATTATAGTTAAGTTACTTTAGTTCTGAAGATGCTATTGTATAGCGAAACTATACAAAATATAAAAAGTATAAGTGAAACTAAAAACCGTGTAATTTTTAACCCTTCCTTTAAATAATCTAGGTTTCAATGTAAAATAATTCATTTATGGGTAAATTTGTCGACTGTGATGTGGATTAGGTGTTAGCAATTACTCGAAAGTTCAGTCCAACAGCATTTATTATTACTATTGGTGCACCCTAGCACCTTCTTCAGCGTAGTAAGATCTAACAAATTATTCGGTTATCGTTTTTTAAAATAAATGGATGTGTGAATGCTTTTTGAATTTTTATGTACGATTTTTAATAAATTAAATGAATGTTTTATACGAATGTATTTTGTATACATGAATTGTAACAATTTGTAAGATCTTACTACCCTGAAGAAGGTGTAAGGGTGCATCAAAAACTAAGAATAAATGCTGTGTGACTGAACTTTCGAGTAATTGTTAACACTTAATTGAATTATTCGTATTCCTCAAGTTTACATCCAGGAGAAGAGGTTATTACATTTTGGTTATAATTGGTCCACCGGAAGTACTCTCCTTTGAAGATTTTAACAGTTTTTCTTGAAAAGATACTTTTAAATACCATTTATTGACATTTAACGTTATTATAACTTATTAATCTCTATACAATTTAATTGCATTTTATATTTCATATTTAACAGATATAGAGTTAAAGAATTATTGTCATTAAATTTCATAAATCAGCCAGCTATGCTAACCATGGAAACTGCTAATATATTCAAATAATTCTTATTGACAAATTTCAGTATCAATAAATGTGGTAGAGATCAGGATGTTGAGATAGATGTTGGAGAAGATACGGTAAGGTATGAAAGAATAAGGGAAATAACTCATACAGATTACCACCACGGTTGCGTTTGACAGCTTATGATGCATTTTTGATGTACAGGCCTTAGTCATTTCTGGGTCATATGCATTTTGGACCCTAGGCAATTGCCTAACATGACTAGTGGTTAATCTGGGCATGAACGCCCTGTATTAAATAGAACACCGAGGACACATAATATCTGGAAATTCCTCCTTCACGACAAAGAGAAACCATCCACAAAATCATTGCTAAGATATGGTTTAATCCATTGCTGATTGCTAACCGCAAAGATTACCCTGTTGACCTAAATTTATCATCGTATGGGCGTCTTTCTTATGTTAGTGTTTCGTAAGGTGTTAATCCATTTCAGGAGTCACCGTGATTTAAGTTTTACGTTTAATGAATGAAGTCTATTTACCAATAAATATTTAAATTAGTGAAACCCCTGGTTGCGATAACTGGTTGGTGGCAGGTGTTGAAATGCAATATTTCCTAAGGTTATTATTTAGATGAAGCGTGACCAAATTTTTCACAATATCTGAATTTGCTATAATTTTCATATTACTCCCCTACTGTAGTACCTACTTGTTAAATTTTCTATCACATATGTTGGATAATATGCCTGCTTTAAGACACGGAACTTCTGGGGCTGTCATCACACAATACGTGTAAATTTGCTTGCACGCCACTGATCTATGATCATACGTAGAGAGAAATACCTCCGCGCGCACGAGCCAATTTTACAAATAGAGTCGATATTGAAACACACGAGTCCAATCAGCTGAAATAGCCGATAATATACAGTTGGCCGGGAAATTCAGCACATATTTCTACAAATTACATGGCATAGTTCTGCCCACTTCATACCGGCAACTATTACTATAATAGCAAGCCTGGATAAGAGAGGTGGACTTCTTAAAGACTAGCAGACACTACCAGGGAATTATACAATGCAAAGATTAGGTGATTGGCTTTAGTGGACAGTGGACTTTCTGTTATGGTTTATGGTTCAAAACTAGATTCAAAATAAAATGTATTAAAGAATCAACAATGGTTTAAAGGTATTGCGGTTGCGCGCCTTTCTTGTGAGTTAAAGCTAGCTTGGACATCCGTCAACTCAAACAAAACAATGTTACACTGTGGTGAGTACCATCATTAAGTTTTAGGCAAAGAAAAAGCAGATAATGTCGCAAAAAAGCGAAATTATTGTTTTACTGTTCTTATGAATACCACCTATCTACTTAGATCGATTGAAGTGTTTTATTATTAAATATACATGGTGAGAAGGAAAATGTCAAATGTTGGAAGGACGATTTCTCGAAAACTGTAATCTTTAA
Organism: Harpalus rufipes; assembly: GCA_951394225.1. Classification (NCBI taxonomy): domain Eukaryota; kingdom Metazoa; phylum Arthropoda; class Insecta; order Coleoptera; family Carabidae; genus Harpalus; species Harpalus rufipes. Next base: position 37,534,311 of record OX596286.1, read on the forward strand.
TAGCTGTTTAACTAAGTATTTCTCAATCGGACATTACTAGTAAGAGTTGTATAGGTATTGGTAATAATGGGATAATCGGAAGTAGCAGATTTTTAAAAAAAGTCTTCTAAATAATATTTTTTGAAAATTTTTGTTCTTGTTAGTACTAATGAAGAGTAAATTATCTATCTGATACATATAAATATTTTATTATATCTTGTATAGATTTAGAGATAAAGAAGTATAAGCTATATAATAATCTCTTGCAATAAATCTCACAGCACAAATAATGTCATGGAAACCTATTGAAAAATTAAAATGTAACTGACAGATAAATGACTCAATATCATTGGACGAAATAATCTTAGTGTCATCTGCGACTCCCATCCCTTTGTTGAGTTGTTAGGACCTCTGGCATGGTTTACATGCTGAGTAATCCTAGCTACTCTGTTTAAATTTATACTACTGATGATGAGAACTTCGTTCTCGAAATACGTATATACTTTACATTATAATTTTGAGGTTAAGTAGTAATTATATTAGTTTTAATTATAATTTAACCTTAGACTCCTATTATTAATTATAACCTAATAATTTTGAAGAAGGAAATATCAATAAATCTAGCATGTTACGAAGAATCAAAAGTATAGTTTAAACTTTAAAGCATGTTATTCTGCAAATTATACATTATGGGGGGGCGCTGAAATATAATTTTGCACAAAGACACCTTTTACCCATGGAGCGGAGCTGTGTAAATCTATTTCAATTTAGCATGTAGAAATTATGACGATGCGATCGGAAAGTATCTTCACCTTCCGGCGTTGAAACTATATAATAAATCTAGTTACATAAGGTTGGATAAACTAACACTTATAATTATATTGTAGTAGAATTATATACTTTAAGCATTGTCTATAAACTTAGTTAATAAATTTTGTGCAGACTGTGTTCCAGTTTGTTACGTAATATTGATAAACCCGTGTTCAGTGCACCTGTCCGGTGCATGAGCAGTTATTTAATAAATTGCGGAAACCTCGACGTCCAGGAGTTTTTCTTCTAAGAGACAAAACGCTCGCTAACGACCTGAGCTATTACTCATGATCGTCTTCACGGCTTGTAATTATCTCCGCAATGCAGCGAAGAAAAAACCTCTACTAATCATTTATTCATAACGCCGAGCGCATATTAAGGTGTGTGTTTAGGTGACAGCCACTATTACAAAAATTAATGTCCTACACAAGACGAGGTTTGCGAAACGCATTTACATATTTTTGGCACGATTCGATCCGCTTATGGGGAGTTAAATTATCGTTTTGGATCTTCGAGAAAATCATTTAAAGTATGACATTAATTATTATGTTTAATAAACAAATATGTATGATGAATATTACAAAATAAAATTTAGTGTCATGTTACTAGAAGAAATTCTGCATAATTATTGATACTTTAGCGACTGAAATATGTTTTTGATGGTTTGATGAATTGGATAGTAATTAAAAATTATAACATCATGCAATTAGTTTTACAGTTTATTTAATAATGCAAATAAATTCTGCATAATACTCAATTTGTATTAGGTAGTAAAACTTTATTAAAGCGATTTAATATTCTGTGATGTCGTATAGGTATGTTTACAATGGAGTACCTATATAAATTCATATTTTTTAGCTTTAACTTTAAAAAATTACATAGTGTTAAATAGCCTGAAGAAACTGAAGAAATTTATTGTACAAACGAATAAATTCTTCAAATAAAACAACAGCATTATTGTTTATTGTATTCTATAAACAGAATGTTTAGTTGTATCTTATCTGCATCTGTAATCTTGGTCATAACATATCTTCAAAACAAAACTAGTAATCCGAAAAAGGCTTACAATAACCCGGACTTTCAATTCAACACAAAAGGCGTAACATCTCGTGGTATTATTTAGTAATTCTTCCAAGGACAAATTCAACACCGTAAGTGTAAACATCATTGTAATCAACTATGTCAGTAGTTTTATTTCAAATTAACTGTTATTTATAAAGAAGGTTCAGAAGTAGAGTTTGTAATCACTTTTATAAAGAGACTTCAATGCTGCGTCATGTTACAAAATTGGATAAGTGTCTAGTTGTTATTTCTTATTATTTTATGGAATGCTATTAGATTTTCTTCATAAACAGCGTAAAAAAAATATCTATTTTTGCCGGTAAAACAGTAGTAAACAGATTCATGCTAAAAATCGCATATCCAGATTTTAATTATTAAGCACGTTTTAAGGTCCCTACAATCCAAAAGAGACATTATTGAAGATTTTTTCTGGGAAGTACAGACGAAAAACGGAAGTCGCGAGAGGTATTGTGCTGACCACAACCGTTTTTTTTTATTACTGCCTTTGCTGATTAATAATGATCTAATATTTGCTAGAAACGTCTAATGTATATCAATTTATAAAAAATATAACTTGGACCTTTAATTTTTCGTTATTCTTAAAACTAAGTTAATTTTGAAAACATCATCTCTTTTTGAGAAGAAAAATAAATAAAAACCATTCCTTAAAAGAAACGTTTAATTGTTTATTGCGTCTCAGAGTAGATCCATTTACAAATTTATCGATTTATATATTGTACCACATTTTATCAACGTACATAGGTACATTTTTATCATTAGCCAAATTGGATTTTTATGTAGCAAAGAAATTAAATAGGTAGACAAATTTTGTATACCTTGCAGTTTATTCTAATTTAATTTTTCCTAATTTAGTTCTTCCTATATGCATATTAACCGACATGTAACAGTTATATTTTTTACACAGATTAATTCCTTTGAACTTTAATTAAAAATAACTATCTTCCATATGCGTTGGTCATTTGATAATGAATCGGATACCAGGAAATCCCGTAACCGAGAAAAACAAAGACTTGACTGGTTATTATGTAAGCGATATCCTTGGTAATCTTTTCGTACGCGTACGCGGTTATAACGACTATAATTACTCTAATATCTTATTCTATTACTTGTATATTTGCATGTTAATGTAATGGTACTGATTTGAATAATATTTATTACAATGTCGGAGAAATTTTGCTTTGGAAAGACTATATAGATGATAATTGCAGCAATCATTTGTGCTGATCTAGATAATAAAAAGTAGAACTATTTTTGTCAATTTACGAAACTAGGTTTAGAAATCTAGCCGAAAAACTGTTGCGATTATCAAAAATTTTATAATTACATAAATTATTACCAATATGAAATTTGAAACTTTGAATAAAAAAATTCCTGTGGTATTCTCTCTACAGCAGTTTTGCCAGATGTACTTGAGCTCGATCTTTGGCCCGGCCTGATATCAAGTTGATTATCAAGTTGGGCTTACGAACTGGCCGCGTCCGAAAAATAGGGCTTTTCGAATCGGTCCGTTACATATTTTTCTTCACAAAAAGTTAACTGACAATGTAACGTATCTATTTTTGACGATTAATATAAAATTATTCATAAGAGTGGCAGCTTTCGTTGCGATTTTGTGCATTATTGACAGATTTGCTTTACAGAATTGTTCAGAATAGTGGAATTACATAAATATTGTACCAGATTTGTCAATAAACTTATACAGTGTGTCCAAATAAAAACTTAACTCGGGTCAAATCAAGTTTTCAAAATTGAACATGACATAATTATCCTGTAATTCATTGTAACGGCAAAAAATATTGCTATTCGCCGTTTTCTAAAATAAGATTCAAAAAGAGTAGTATATTCTACAACGAGTAATGGAATGGCCCATATTCCACACGAGCAAAAAGTTTGTGGCCCGAGCCAAAGAACTACGGTTTGCGAGTGTGGATTATGCCATTCCAAACGTGTTGTGGACTATAGTTTCTCTAACAAGATATTAGAAATTATACATAAAATGTTGATTGATAATAACAATATATTATCATATACCATTAATTTTTTTTTTCGCCAGTCCTAAAATTGCTTATAATAACACCATTCATATTTTTCTTTTGATTTATTTGGTAATAACTGACTCCCTGTATCATTAGCAAGTTCCCTTATTTCTGGTGACGTACATTCCATATCTATATCTTCATTTCCACTTTATATGTTTTTCTATAAAATGTCTTCAGTTAATTTTCTAAGTAATATATTATTATTAAGATAAACTTATTACTCTGGACAACTCCAAAAACCTGTAAAACTTAACAAAAAACTCTAAAAATCTTCAAAACTTTAAAACGTCGAACACGAATACAGAAATAAATAAATTAAAACAAAGAGTCATAACCATAGCAACCGAACCAAGATATTTGATATACCGCGCTAATCTAAATAGATTGTGATTTGTCAAAAGCCGTGCGGAATTATTCCAAACGGCGTACGGAATTATTCCACACAATTTGTTGGAATAATATTAATTCCAACATTTAGTTGAGGAATGTGTAGTTTCCAAAAAAGAGAAAAGCTTTTATTTATTTAGATAACATTTGTTCATAGCTTACTTCGAGTTAATATTTTTTTGAATACACTGTATAAAATTTGAAACCTTTTCGCTAATAATGTGTTCAATCAAACGGAAAAAAATCTGATGTGGCCAGCACATAACCTCTCGCCGTATATTTTACCTGGCTGTATGCATAAAGCAAAGAATATTTTTATAAATACAAATAATATATTCATATAAATCTATGACGTATAAACTTCTTTATTATTCAATAATAGCATGTCTCAACATAAAGATATTTACCATAAATTATGTTACAATAAATTACAAAGTAGAGTTTACCATATATAAATATTAGGCTGGTAACAGCAATTTTCAAGTCGAACAACTTTGTTTACTTTCTCTTCATATTCTTCTAGTAAAAACATTAATTTTGGGCGGTCTAAAATGTATATATCTGGATTGTGCATCTATTCTTACATATCTTCTTTTACATTTTATTTTTTCATACTTGTTATATCTAAATAACACTAATTCCTTTTAATAAAGTGACGGATAGATTGCACTCCGATTATTCTTATATCGATGTGTAATTTTGTCAATATTTACAACTTACTTGAGAAGAATTTGATAGCTTTTTCGCAATTCAAAGTTACTCTAGTCTACAGTACTGGTGTACATTGTCCCATAATGTTTGAAACAAATTTAAGTCCTTCAACCTAGACTTGTCATCTCCATAATAGTCACAGATCAAGAACTAAGGGATTCTCCAAGTACATTTTTAATTCATTACTCATTATTTCTGACACTGACATTTATCTGTCAGTTACAAATAATTTAAATTATCAACTATTTTTCATGGCATCCTTTCGGTTGTAAAATTAATTACAACATTATTTTATATATTATATTCCTTTTATCTCTAAATCTATAAAATATGTATAAAAATATTTAAATGTATCAGAAAGAGAATTTATTTTTCTTTAATATTATCAAGAAAAATTTTCAAAAAATAATATTTAGAAGATTTTTTTTCAAGAATCTTCTACTTCCGGTTGTCCAATTGTTACCAAAACCTTATGTATCAGAAAGAGAATTTATTTTTCTTTAATATTATCAAGAAAAATTTTCAAAAAATAATATTTAGAAGATTTTTTTTCAAGAATCTTCTACTTCCGGTTGTCCAATTGTTACCAAAACCTTTTCAGATCTTCCCGGGAATGTCCGATTGGGAAATACGTTGTTAAACAAATTTTAAGTCTTATAGTTTTTGAGTAACCGTCCTTCCAACATCCCACACACACACACACACACACACACACATCCACACACACACACACACACACACACACAGACATCATCGTAAAAATGTTAAAATCGGATTGTAAGGACCTTAAAACGTGCTTATTCAATAAAATCTGGATATGCGATTTTTAGCATGAATGCAATACCTCTCTTAGCGAGAGGTAAAAAATCTTGCTAATAACCAATACTGAATGCATTGAGGAGATAGATATTTTTCAGGTCCTGCATACAGTATTATAGAATACAAATTAAACTTTTCTCATAATATCAAAACCAAGTAAGTATAGGTATCATAAGTGGTACGCGTACTAGTTGGGAACCACTGATCTAAAACTTTTGTTTTATTTACCTAGTAGTAATATGTTTATCGAAAGTTAATTGAAATTTATTAACAAACGTCTAAATAAAGCAGAATCAATTAGTCTTTGATAAAACTGTCTCCAAATATTTTATAATAAACACTTTAGATGACTCAGACATACACCGGATACCAAAAAAAAGTTAGTATTAAAAGAAGCAAATTAAGTTAGAAAATCCTAATGATGTTTTCTCCTTCATAAATCATGATGGTTGCGTCGCTGCAAAAATGTGTCTGATTTGAAAGAATGCAGAACATTTGTGTTTCTTATTGAAAGAAAAAGAAACCGTTGACGCAAGGAAAGTTATTCAGTCCCGCTCTGTTTGTGGTTAGGGCTTCGGCGATCGGAGATCGCTGGCAGCTCTGTACAGGTGTTCTGTTCTAGCGTCAGCGTGCACTCAAGCGAGGAACTGGTCACTTGGTCAGATGCAGTGGCGCAGGCCGCCATCAACAATTCGGAAAAGAAAAGTTTATATAATCAACAAACTACACGTGGTATTTTGTCCAGAATTTGGGATTTTCTTCTCCTTTAGTTTCTTTAGTTCAAATTAAAGATTGAATACCAAGATATTAGGAATTACGGACTTTTCAAATAACAATAACGATTTTTTGTGATGATTCTAATTTTGAAACCGCAGACCGATATATTCTTATACGGCAAAAAACTTTGTTGTGATTACTAAATGAAACTCTTACAACAAAAAATATTTCTACCGGCGTCAAACTTGAAACTTGAAAATTATTTCTAAATTCAAGTAACATAGTAGTGACTCTGACCGTGGTGCTCTCTCCACGAGAGCTTTGAAAGCCAAATATGTCATTACCTAAACCTGCCAATCTTTTACTCTACGAGTATACAGGTACACTATAAACGGTGACATAGGTGTTTAACATATGGTAAAACAGATTTCTCAAATATTACCACCATTTTCTTGGACGTTCCACGTTTCTTTGTACAACAATATAATGCATTATATCAGTGTTTTCCAATTGTGGCCCGCATGCTATGTAAGAAAAGTGCCATACAAGTTATTAAAAACTGTGATGGTTGCACGGTTGGTCGCGGCGCCATCATAGTCAGTCCTTTTTGTCAGCCGGAATCGGTTTGCTTCGGCACCTTCGGCGGCGGTTGCTGATTTAGCGCTAGCAGCGCCACTACACACAATAAAAGTTTAAAGTTTCACCCCTGTTTAAAAGATGTGAGATTTTTCCTGATTTACTAAATCAACATGGTGAATTCTCTGTGGTGAATACTTAATCTGAACTGACAGTTTTTGCGGTCAAATAAATGTGAACACAAATGTGTAACAAATCCTATCTATAACCAATAAACAGTATCACAATAATATACAACAATGTATAAGCTTGGTATCATGGTTATAATTTCAGCATGCGGTGATTCAGTTACAATCTTACATCGTTTGTGGCTGACTACAATTGTTTCAAAACAATGACAATACTGAGACGAGATACATATCGCCACAAAACATTAAACTGCTTTTGCTTAAATAATAATACAATATTATTTTTACCTCTCGCTAAGAGAGGTATTGCATTCATGCTAAAAATCGCATATCCAGATTTTATTGAATAAGCACGTTTTAAGGTCCCTACAATCCGATTTTAACATTTTTACGATGGTGTGTGTGTGTGTGTGTGTGTGTGTGTGTGTGTGTGTGTGTGTGTGGATGTGTGTGTGTGGGATGTTGGAAGGACGGTTACTCAAAAACTATAAGACTTAAAATTTGTTTAACAACGTATTTCCCAATCGGACATTCATGGGAAGATCTGAAAAGGTTTTGGTAATAATTGGACAACCGGAAGTAGAAGATTCTTGAAAAAAAATCTTCTAAATATTATTTTTTGAAAATTTTTCGTGGTAATATTAAAGAAAATTAAATTCTCTATCTGATACATTTAAATATTTTATTATATATTCCATAGATTTAGAGATAAAAGAAGTATAATATATAAAATAATCTGTTGTAATAAATTTGACAGCCGAAAGAATGCCATGAAAAATAGTTGATAATTTAAATTATTTGTAACTGACAGATAAATGTCAGTGTCAGAAATAATGAGTAATGAATTAAAAATGTACTTGGAGAATCCCTTAGTTCTTGATCTGTGACTATTATGGAGATGACAAGTCTAGGTTGAAGGACTTAAATTTGTTTCAAACATTATGGGACAATGTACACCAGTACTGTAGACTAGAGTAACTTTGAATTGCGAAAAAGCTATCAAATTCTTCTCAAGTAAGTTGTAAATATTGACAAAATCGGAGTGCAATCTATCCGTCACTTTATTAAAGGGAATTAAGGTTATTTAGATATAACAAGTATGAAAAGATAAAATGTAAAAGAAGATATATAAGAATAGATGCACAATCCAGATATATACATTTTAGACCGCCCAAAATTAATGTTTTTACTAGAAGAATATGAAGAGAAAGTAAACAAAGTTGTTTATATATGGTAAACTCTACTTTGTAATTTATTGTAACATAATTTATGGTAAAATATCTTCATGTTGAGACATGCTATTATTGAATAATGAAGAAGTTTATACGTCATAAATTTATATGAATATATTATTTGTATTTATAAAAATAATCTTTGCTTTATGCATACAGCCAGGTAAAATATACGGCGAGAGGTTATGTGCTGGCCACATCAGATTTTTTTAAATTACATATAATATATTGTTTTGTTAATCTAAATATTTATCTATAAAGTATTACATTATGTTTTTCAGGGCAGATAACGCCTATGTCTCCGTTTCTAATGTTCACCCTGTAATGTCAAAAACTCTTTTCTATTTGAGTTAGAAACATCTGCCCAGGTGTATCGTAAAATGTTGGGTATGAGTGTATGAGTACCATTTGCTAGGAAAATTTATCTATAGTTCGTCTAGGGATCATTTTCCGAAGACTCGATATCGTTTTATTACGGCAGTACAATAGAGGGTCCCAATAGCCTGGCATGTGCCAGGGCTGTAATGAAAAATTTGAGTAGGGGTTTGAAATATTTCATTTCACAAATGACAAGTGAAAATAATTAAACTCACCACCTATTTATATACCTACATAGCCACAAATAACTAGCTTCTTTTTTACTCTATCCTATCCCAATATTTTCTTGCTCTTATTGGTCATCTCTTCCCTCTTATTTTCTCGGCCAAGCCACATTCACCAATTTAATTTTTTTGCTTGTTTTATAATTTCGCCCATAAATACCGTGTAGAAAAATATATGAAATAAATGTTGTATTCGTATGACAACATAATTTTTTTTAGAGTATTACACATCTTCTTGTAAGGATGTGAAATGTTGCCAATAAAATTATCATCGTGAAAAATGTGTGTAGAATAAAATTTTCTGTGTGGACGTCACTGCAGATCTCCTCTGGTCACGTTGTCGTGGTCGTGACTAACCTAACGGACTATAGCTCTTTCACTCTGTCGCTGAAAGTATAAGTAGGCGATGTGCGAGAGCCACTTGTTTCTCGTTTTGTTTTACATTGCTGTGTACGTTTACGATGCTCTATTATTATCACCACATACTTTAATTCCTTCCCGTGCTAGACTTGCTCGATGATCAGATGTCTGTTGTCCTTGGTCAGTGCGATTGTTTTAATGACTTTTGCTGTAATATTACTATAATTTGCGCCAGAACATTAACTTGAAGTTTTTATTGTCCAGAAAATAAATTGGTTTGGGTTGATTTTACAATAGATTTTGGGAGGCTATTTGGGTCAAGGAATCAAAACAATATTTGGTAATAATCAAATTATGTTTGTGGTTAATAAATCATTTGCTGACAGCTACGAAAATTTGATGCAGACAAGATTGACCTTCCGTCTTTTTTGAACATTGCACATACTACATATTAGCTGTCAAATAATGATACGCTTTAAAATAATCCTGAGATAATCGTTAAATGTCGTTCCCTTTTTACCTCTCGCTAAGAGAGGTATTGCATTCATGCTAAAAATCGCATATCCAGATTTTATTGAATAAGCACGTTTTAAGGTCCCTACAATCCGATTTTAACATTTTTACGATGATGTCTGTGTGTGTGTGTGTGTGTGTGTGTGTGTGTGTGTGTGTGTGTGTGTGTGTGTGTGTGTGTGTGTGTGGATGTGTGTGTGTGGGATGTTGGAAGGACGGTTACTCAAAAACTATAAGACTTAAAATTTGTTTAACAACGTATTTCCCAATCGGACATTCATGGGAAGATCTGAAAAGGTTTTGGTAATAATTGGACAACCGGAAGTAGAAGATTCTTGAAAAAAAATCTTCTAAATATTATTTTTTGAAAATTTTCCGTGGTAATATTAAAGAAAATTAAATTCTCTATCTGATACATTTAAATATTTTATTATATATTCCATAGATTTAGAGATAAAAGAAGTATAATATATAAAATAATCTGTTGTAATAAATTTGACAGCCGAAAGAATGCCGTGAAAAATAGTTGCTAATTTAAATTATTTGTAACTGACAGATAAATGTCAGTGTCAGAAATAATGAGTAATGAATTAAAAATGTACTTGGAGAATCCCTTAGTTCTTGATCTGTGACTATTATGGAGATGACAAGTCTAGGTTGAAGGACTTAAATTTGTTTCAAACATTATGGGACAATGTACACCAGTACTGTAGACTAGAGTAACTTTGAATTGCGAAAAAGCTATCAAATTCTTCTCAAGTAAGTTGTAAATATTGACAAAATCGGAGTGCAATCTATCCGTCACTTTATTAAAGGGAATTAAGGTTATTTAGATGTAACAAGTATGAAAAAATAAAATGTAAAAGAAGATATATAAGAATAGATGCACAATCCAGATATATACATTTTAGACCGCCCAAAATAATGTTTTTACTAGAAGAATATGAAGAGAAAGTAAACAAAGTTGTTCGAATTGAAAATTGCAGTTACCAGCCTAATATTTATATATGGTAAACTCTACTTTGTAATTTATTGTAACATAATTTATGGTAAAATATCTTCATGTTGAGACATGCTATTATTGAATAATAAAGAAGTTTATACGTCATAGATTTATATGAATATATTATTTGTATTTATAAAAATAATCTTTGCTTTATGCATACAGCCAGGTAAAATATACGGCGAGAGGTTATGTGCTGGCCACATCAGATTTTTGTTTTTGCTTACGTGTCCTGCATTTTTGGCAGGGTCGACACTGTTTCAAACGGAAGTAAGATGCGAAAGAAAAATTCTTAAACTTGTTCCGTCTGATGTCCAATTCTTCACAAGGTAACAACATCGCTATCAGAAAGAATACGGTTTTATAAAGTCATCGATGTATACTATTTTTTTTGTAAAAACTTTTAAAAACATTTATTGGTTTAGTCAGGATATTTCTACTTTCTAGGATTTTCCATAGTTCATTCCTATTGGTGTCAAATGCCTTCTCTAGGTCTGCGAGTGTCATGTAAGTTTTAGATTTAGTGGCTATTGTTTTTATTAAGATAGGTATTATCTTTGGTCAAAAAATTCAATGATGAGTTTTTAGTGAATAAGCATGTTTTAGGGTTCATATAATACGAATGTACCATTTTTACTATGATGTCTGTATGTATGTATGTATGTATGTATGTATGTATGTATGTGTGTATGTATGTGTGTCTGTGTTGTTTGTATGTGAGTGTGTACCTGTGTGTGTGTGTGTGACGATTCCTCAAGTTTACATTCAGAAGAAGAGGTGATTAGATTTTGGCTATAATTGGTCAATCAGAAGCATCCTCATTTGAAGATTTTAATAGTTTTTGTTGAAAAAACGCAGTTAAATATCATTTATTGACATTTAACGTTAATATAACTTAAAAAATATATTATTTTCTATATGATTTGATTGCATTTTATACTTCATATAGAGTTAACGAGTTATAAAGATATTAAATTTTATAAATCAGCCAGCTATGCTAACCATGGAAACTGCTAATGTATTCAGATAATGTCAGTATCAATGAAAAGTAAATGAATGGGCAGAGATGAGGATGTTGAGATAGATGTTGGGGAAGAGACGGAAAGATATGGTAAGGAAAATGGCTCGAGTGGTAAATTTTCTAGAAAAATACAAGAGAGACGATTACATTGGTTTGTACATGTCATGAGGGAAGATGAAGAATAGTAATAGAAGGTTGAAGAAACTGAGGAAGACGAAATATAGGATGGAAGGTCTGTATGCGGAGAAAAAGAATTGAATAAGGACGACACGCAAAACAGAAATGAGTGGAAGAAGAAAATAAAAAACAGCGACCCCTAACGAATGAGAAATAGTACACAGGATTGACGGAAGGTATTGTGCTGGCCACATCAGATATTTTGTATATATTATAGTTACGACTGTTGCGTGTTTAGGATGTGCTTTTTATTTTACCAAAAATTCTCATAGCCTTTTAGATAACAACTTAAAACTTATATTGGCCGAAATTATCATGTTCAAGTAACTCTTTTATGTATTTTAATAAAATTTATTATGGCAGGCCGTCCTTGAATAAAAGTAATAAATTATTGGAAACAAAGTTGTATCTGGAAGTAAAAAATTCAGTAATCTTAATGTGTCATTTGTGCATGATTGTAATTTACAGGAAAGCTATAATTTCTCGGTAGTAAGATTGATCTAATCTTAAGAGTAAATCTCTAATATTTAATAGAAATTCTGCTGAAAACTAATAATTTCCAGTGTGTAAAAACTGTTAAATAGAACGGAAGAGAAGGCGATTAAAATCACATTTGCGGTCGTAAATTCCGGCTGAACAATTGGAAGAAATTAGCAGCTAGCTGAAGTTCGTTTCGTTCGTTACAAATGTAGCGAATCTCAACTTCTCAGTTGGTGTCTTTATGTAACACCTGCGGAGTGCAGTAAGGCCAGTCCAGTTGCCCAACGATCTGTGACATGACTAACGCCGGCGATTTACAAAAATGACAACTCGCAGCGGGAGCTGAGTTCTTGCAAAGAAGAATCCGAGACGGGTGAGTTATGTGAGATAGTTTCAGAATCTTTTCACACGAACTCCTCTGGTTTTTACTTTGCGTTTGTCAGACCACTATTAGATAAAAACTTTAATTTGAATGATGGCATTCTTCAAAACTATTTATTTGTCGAATCATTTACTATAACTAAACAGACTTGTTTTTAAGCTTGTGACTCGCAATGGGTATCTAACGCTGTTTTAAAAATGGTCGAAATATTTGACACAAGAACTTGATTCCATTATATAATTCTTAATGAAAGTTAGAAAACAATATAAAACTGAACATTTTATGATACTTTTGATTCTTTTAAACTCTATAGAATTATGGAATGAAATGAAGAGACAAGTCACTAGTAATCAAAACCAATCAACAGAACTTGTAAAATATTTGGAAATGAGTTACTAGTAATGTTTTATAAAAGAATATGCAGAGAATGTGTAGAGTTTTTCAAGCCCTTAACAAAGCTAGAGAAGGTTTTCACCAAGAATTGAAAACAATAATTTAAAATATATAAATTTTATAGTTATTTTTCGTCACCTTTAGGTAAGGAAGGTATTGTCTTTGGTAAAAAAAAGCAATGATGAGTTTTTAATAAAAAAAACATGTTTTAGGGTCCCTACAATACGATTTTACTATTTTACGATGTTGTCTGTATGTGAGTGTGTGTATGTGTGTGTGTATGTTTGTGTGTGTGTGTGTGTGTGTGTGTGTGTGTGTGTGTGTGTGTGACCATAATTTCGGGCGCGATACCTCCAATAATAGAAATCCAAAATTTGTACGTATTCCTCTTCCTTGCATCCACATGCAAACTCATTTGAAGATTTTAACAGTTTTTCTTGATATTTTATAAATCAACCAGCTATGCTATAACCATAGAAACAGCTACTATATTAAGAAAATTCTAACTGACAGATGTCAGAACCAATGCAGAAACTGAATGAGGACGACACGCAAAACAGAAATGAGTGGAAGAAGAAAATAAAAAATAGCGACCCCTAACGAACGGGAAAAGCTGAAGATGAAGAAGATGCCAGTATAAAGTGCAATTTGCATAGTTTGTTTATGAAATAATATTACTGGAAATATAGGATCTTTTGCAAGAAAATTTATGTATGGAATTTGTACATAATATACAGGATTCACGGAAGGTCTTGTGCTGGCCACATCAGATTTTCTATAGATTTTCCCATAATTATAATATAAAAAATTTTTGGAAGGAAACTGTATATCGATGACGCAAAGGTAAAATTCCAGTTTTTACAGATTAGAGTTACTTAAATGTTTTTAAACATTTTTACTTGTGTTGTGCTTACATTCTTTTGGCAACAGTATTTTACCTCAGTGCCCTTCTTTAACTTACAAACTAAATAATTTAATTACTATTTTAATAATTGTAACACTAAAGCAACAACAAAATGATTTAATAAAAATTGTTAACGTTAAAAATGGCAACAAAAAAACCTTGGATAATGAAGAGATTATTTTTTTTGTTTGTCGAAATCTAACGATCATTTCAATATAGTCAACTTAATGTTTCATTCTCTAATGATAGGTTTCAAAATTCACTTATAGAATATTGCTCTAATTACAAGTTGAATTTGTATAAGGCAATAAGCTACGTTTCATTTTCCAATAGGTTAATAAGTAGGTTATGAACTGAAGAGCAAATTACATAAAGCATCAAGTACAGTTTTACGATCGCTGCATGTATTTCTACACTTAGTACGTGGAGTCTACGGTGTGTAATCTTATCCCGTTCTCGCATTACAAAATCAATCAATTAGTGACGATCTGGATCATGCAAGGTCTGCGCAAACACGACCTGGGGAGTTATTACAGTAATGCTATCTTCCGTACCGGAGCTGGAGATATCCACAAGCAGCAGCGAACAAAAGTTTCCCAACGGAAGACAAGGAGGTTACAAGTATTTTGCTAATCAAATCGTCACAAACAAAGGATCTTATTTGTTGGATTTATCTTTCAATGATTCGTGCCAATGGCAAGATTAAGTCATAAGCTGCTCTTCCACTTCCAAAACTGAGATTTGCGTACCATATAGGTGTATAATGGCCCCAAGATTTAACTTTGAGGCATCTCATATCTAGTAGGAAATATAGAACAAGAACCAACGCTCATGATAATTTGAAATAGTTTTTTTTGCTGCATAAATCTAAATATAACTTAAAACGGATGTTCTTAGACTTCTTGACTGGGAAAATTTTTGATGTCAAAGATTATAATTATGTATTTCTGGCCTCGACTAGTTCTTCTTCAGTTCGTCCGAATTCAACCTAACAACTGGGTTCCGGACTAGAGCTGCAGAGCTCAGAGCGACTTGGAGGTCTGAGAAGAACGCTTGAGTCGTCGGTTTGGGTGATTGAATTTCACCACTCGCAGAGATAAACCGCCGTCCGTATCTCCGATACCTTATGTAGAGGAGTCCGTTTTGTACTTTATCTTTTATTAGATAATTGCATTTTTACTTACCGCCGTTAGAGACTGTGCTATTGCCGTTTCGCGAGTATGCACAAAGGGTTTTCATTGGGAATAATAAAGTAGTTGGTTAAGTTAACTACGTGCTTTTTCTGAGACAAACCCTGACCCACCTCCAAATCTCCATCGCTAAACTAGATATAATAGGACCCGCTATAATGTATTCTTGTAGTTCTTCTGATGATGGCCTAACAGCCGAAATTGTACAATAAAGAATTTTCTTTAATTTTGTAAAACAACCAAATGTTTTTCTTATTAATTTTGAAAAAAGTTTCACCTAGTGCCAACAGCTTCCTCTATTGATTCTATTTATAGAAACTGATGCCATTGATACGTATCAAGTCGCCACGCCAAATGAATTAAAACTACGGCCCAGGCAAAACATTTTTAAATCGTGTTCCTCTGTACAGTTTGGGATTCACTGTGCATCTTCATAATGTTCGCATTTTGCAAGCTTTCTTTCAAGTTCCAAGGCTAAGAAGATCACCATCAACTGTTTCCAACTGTAACTAAGATTACTATTACAAAGCAGTTGTTGCATTGTTTGCATTCATTAATTTAAACTGTTTTGGAAGATATAATTTGTTTAACAAATCTTCAGATTATCGCCACGAGACAATTTAATTATTTTGATTGATTTTAAGTAGATACGGAAATCAGCGGTGTTTCCGTCATTAACAACCGGAAATATAACTTTGCAAATGTTTTGACAACTTTATTGAAAGAAAGTATTATACATTATATTAATTGTTAGCATTCCAAATTATCATGTCATTTTTGTGTCAGATATTTTATCTGAATGAAACACCAATAAATCTAGTTGACACATTTCAACACTACAGCAAAAACTTTCTGCAGATCTGCACGCACATTACATCAAGGGTGACACAGAAACTAGCAGGCTGTTACAGTTTTACTTTTGTTTAGGTATCTGGTAATTATCTCACGCGAGGTCTATGCCATAATGAGCTGCAACCTGCAGCTAACTTCACTTCACTTCCGTCACCAGACTAGCATTGCGACATGAAGTTAGCTCCATGCCAAGCATGAAGCTATTTGTTACGGAGATTTATTAATAGATAGGGAATCAAGTAGCCGCAAATTTTTCTTATTCTTTACATAGAAAACGCATCAGAACTACTGCTATTTCATGATGCATTTTCCGTGTAAGGAAAAGACAATTTTTTGGAAGAATGGAAAAATTTAGAAAGGAATAAACGTGACCAGAATATAAAATTATTTTTTTACGACTAAATCTGTGGCTTAATGAAAAAACAACCAATGTCAATGAGAAACAGGGTTAATAATACTGAAAGTTTCATTTTTAATTTGTCATATTGTGCACTGTTAATGTTGACCACAATGTCTCTAATTTTGGAATTTAAACTGTTTTTAACACTTCAAGATTTTACTGATATGTTTACATTGGTTCTTATTGCAATATTTTTAAAATGAATAAGAAAAACACTCGGTTGTTTCACAAAATTAAAGAAAATTCTTTATTGCACAATTTTGGTTATTAGGCCATCATCAGAAGAACTACATACATACATAAAATCACGCGTGTCCCACTTAGTGGGTTCGCACAAACCCGATAACAATAAGAACAACATCAACATCATACAACAAATCCTTACTCCTAAACATATTAAAGTGACCGATTTTCGGTAGCGAAATACCGCATCCGGATCACAATAATAGTTAGGAAACAATCATCCTTCGCCACACATTCCTATCTAAGCAGACTTCTTTCGCCTCGACCACACTCATAATCGCATTCATACATGCTCTTCTTCTCTTCATACTTGGAAACTCTCTCTCTTTAAGCACCCTACCAACCACATCCATCAATTTACACACTGGTCGGCCACGCAATCGAAAACCCTCAACTTCACCAAGATATATACGCTTAACAAACCGTTTACTTGTCATTCTCTCCACATGCCAAAACCATCTCAACTGACTCACACCAACTCTCTTAATCACATTGTTCCCAACCATATAACAAATTATTCCTCACGCGATCCCATCTGACATACCCACATACATCACGTAAATACCTCATTTCCACGGCAGTCACTACGGAAGAACTACAAGAATACATTACAGCGGGTCCTTTTATATTTAGTTTAGCGGAGAAGATTTGGGGATTAAGGTTTCAAGAAATGGGGAATGTACCAAATCTAACTCTTCATTCATTAAAGGGGTATCATTGGAAATGGCTTTCTTAATTTCATAAGATTCCAGGAGAAGTAGTCTTGCTAAATTATTTTTGACATGTAAAATTGATGCACATGTGATTAGCGACATTGGAATTCAGTTTAAGATTTTCAAAGCTTTTTTATGTTACCGAATGTTTGTCTTATTCATTTTGAAAAATGTTTCACCTAGTGCCAACAGCTTCCTCTATTGATTTTATTAAGTATTTTTAGTTCAATGGATGTCGATTTCTATGGGTAGGTTCAATGGCAGACTTTGGTCGTTCTGGTATATAAAAATATAGCGTTTATTTGTGGCGCCCTTCATTCTTTATATAACCCTTATGTGGTTTCAACCCTGCCCGTCTCCGCTGTTTAAAAGCTGGCGGCCGTACACCAAACTAACTAGGGCGCGTTAAGTACTTTATCGTATTGCGCGAACCACTTTACAAATTTTAATACATAAAGATTCAATTATTCTAATTTTGATTCGCTTTTAAAAACAAATAATGTCCTTTTTAGGGGCATTAAAACGTCTGATTCATAAAATCTTGATATGTGATTTTTATACGATTCCTACGCTTACGGCAGGCGGAATGATAAAAGCATCTATTTAATGTTTCTTATTGCAGAGAAACTAATGGTTTTATTTGGTGAAATATACTTATTAAGATCTGCATGCAAGATAGCTATATCCATAACTCGTTTCAGATATTTCGAATTTGTATCTTGCGAGTAAAATTCCAATAAGTTATAGATTAATTTATTACTTATTGATTGATATGGTACGAGTTTAGTGTGATTTATCATTTCTGTTTTTGTCGCATTTTACTTGATTTTTTAATTGAAGGATGTAGACTTAAATGGTACCATAGATCAATATGTGACATAACTATTTAAATTTTGCAAGCATTTTTCTACAAGTAATTAAGTTATCTTGAAAATATGTTGTATTGCCTATAAATTAAAACTGGGTCGAATTGACTTTTGCAATTAATTTGCGAAATTTTTATGTTAATCAGATAGTGTTATGGTGCTAATTAAGTTGAGGAACTAAGCTAAAGATATTTAGATCAATAAATAATTAATATATTAAGCTTCGAATCAATCAAATGAGATCTGGCTGATTTATAAACTTAATGAAAATCTAGAGCACCTATCAGTATTTATTCTCGCCGTTTAAATTAGTGTAATACGTTGCTGTCTACTGCATTGTCATAAAAAGTTAGTTATCGTACATTAAAAATTTTATCTACTCTAGATCTTTATTGTTGTTATAAAGTAGACGTAAATAGATTCAGATTGCTGATAAGGTCTTACAACTTGTACGTTTAATATTATTTAATACGAGCTACACGTAATAAAAAAAATGTTTAATATACTATCATGTCATTTTCATATTTTACGATTTTTTTCTACATACTTGTAACAATACATTGTATTGTAACTAAAGTGAATTGTGAAATGTTACATTTCTTTCTCCACAAACATAATTCCAGTTATTCCTATCTATTATTATTTTTTAGCCTCTTATTTAAAACTTATAACTGTATGACTGTTTTTGAATATAAATGCTGTCTATATTTTTTATGAATACTAATAATAAATTGGTATTTCTTGACTGTTGGTTTGATGTTAAGGTTAAAGATAAATAATTGGAGTTGTAGTCTTGGTGAAAAATGTTTATTAAGATTTCATCTACTTAACATTCCGACGTTACGATTCCAAATGAAACATCATCAGGGATAGTAAATGTATAGTTGAGAAACAATTCATTACAATACGAAAATTAAATAATAAAAAAATCTGTTTTGGCCAGCACAATACCTTCCGTCAATCCTGTGTATAATGTATAAATCCCATACATAATTTTCCTTGCAAAAGATTCTAAATTTCCAGTAAAATTATTTCATAAACAAACTATTCAAATTGCACTTGACACTGACATATTCTTCTTCTTTAGCTTTTCCCATTCGTTGGGGTCACTATTTTTACGTGTCGTTCTCATTCAGTTCCTTTTCTCTTAAGTCTTCCGCAATACAGTCCTTCCATTTTATCTTTGGTCTTCCTCTGTTTCTTTAACGTCCTATTACTAAACTATTCATTCTTGTTCCAATATAATTCTTCATTTCTCCTCATGACATGTTCAAACCAATGTAATCGTCTTTCTTGTATCTTTCTAAAAACTTGTAACACTAGAGTTATTTTCTTACCGTATCTTTCCGTGTATTCCCCAATATCTACTTCAACATCCTCATCTCTGCCACATTAATTTACTTTTTATTGATACTGACATCTGTCTATTTGAATTATATGAATATATTACTAGTTCCCAAGTTTGGCATAGCTGGCTGAATTATAAAATTTAATTTCTTTAAAATTCTTTAACTCTGTATCTATTGAATATGAAGTATAAAATGTAATCAAATCGTATATAGAATAATATATTCTTTAAGTTATAATATCGTTAAATGTCAATAAATCAAATTTAACTGTTAAATCTTCAAATGAGACCACTTCCGGTTGACTAATTATAACCAAAATCTAATCAGTTGTTCTTCTGGATGTAAACTTGAGGAATACGAAAAAAATATTTTTTTTTGGAATCGTGGTATTGAAGTTATGAGATCCGGAACTTTTGTCACACACATACAGACACACACACACAGACACACACACACAGACACACAGATACACACACACAGACACACATACATACAGACATCATCGTAAAAATGGTAAAATCGTATTATAGGGACCCTAAAACATGCTTATACACTGAAAACTCATCATTGAATTTTTTGACCAAAGACAATACCTTCCTTACCTAAAGGTGACGGAAGGTAAAAAGGATGAAAATGTAGTCAAAAGCTATTAAGGTAATAAAAAGTATGCATACATCAGTATACTGATGTATGCATGCTTTTTATTTGTAACAATAAATAACTGTAAGGAAGATAAAACAATTTCGTTTGAAATTCAAAAAGATATTGTGCCAACCACATAAGAATTGTTTTCTTGCTGTTCTCGTTACAGGTTTTAAACCAGAGTAAGGATGCTCAACAGTGTTCTCACTTCTCGTTAAATATATCGTATAAGGAAGGATGCACATAATTTTCAACTTGTTTTCATCAATTATAAAATCTTTAATCTGTTTTGAATTTCATGAAACATGTTTTGCTGCCAATGATAAATAATTATAAATCGCATCATTATAATCAAGTTCACATAAGAAACTTTTCTAGTTTATAAACAAAATAAAACGATTAGTTGTAACTACTGCAATAATTGGTTTAAATTCATTTCAGTTAACGGTTAGTACCATTGGAAAGATTGATGAATTCGCTCAGTAGCTAAATATCTATTATACAGGTAGTTTAAATGGTGATAAGAGCAAATACTAAGCTTACAAACAGCAAGCATGGCTGGCGATTTGTCATAAACTTTCATTCTAGTATGAGGGCGGAACGTTTCGATCCATAATTAAATACTTTGTCGAGATTTATAATTTCTGCGGTTAAAAATAGATGAATTGTGCTGCACGCCGTGTGAAAGTCAAGTCAAGCCTTCCCTTCTTGTTAGAAAGCACCCTTTTCTATTATATTACAGATTTTAAACTGATATGATGGAAGCATGAACTCGCAAATAAATTAAATACTGGCGTGTAGGAAGAAATAGACACAATTCTATTAGTATCTTGCACATTTCTTGGAAATATAAAACGAATATTATAACAGAGTGGAACACACAGCACAGATAATAATTAATATGCGTTAAAAATTACTCGCAAGTTCAGCCAAACATTTATTCTTACTATACCAACGTTTCGGTGCACCCTTGCACCTTCTTCAGGGTAGTAAGATCTTACAAATTGTTACAATTCCTGTACACGAAATACATTCGTACAAAACATTCAGTTCATTTATTAAACATCGCCCAAAAATTTCAAAGAGCATACACATATCCATTTGCTCTAAAAAACGACAACCGAATAATACGGAAAATAGCCGGAAATATCCTCTGTAAGGATTCTGGTGACATCATTGATATGAACATCTATTGGTCGTCTGTACACCAATAATAATGTAGCAAGTTGTAGGAGTCAGTTTGGCCCTTGAAAATCAGTTCTTGCATTGTTGTTATTGCAATCATCCCTGATATGTAACATTTCAAGAAACATACGTTTGGAGTAATTCTTGAAATTTTCCAGATCAGAAGTGTGTTTTAGTGTATTGGAATGTTCAGCCAGAGCAAATTTGCTTGCCGTGTTGTTCTGTTTTGATTTGCGATGTTCCAAAGATGACCAATAGGAGTCCGTATCAATGATGTCACCAGAATCCTTACACAGGATATTTCCGGCTACACACATCCATTTGCTCTAAAAAACGACAACCGAATAATACGGAAAATAGCTGGAATACCATTCATAAAACTATACCTCAGAAGGAGAAGTAATCCTATAGGTTTAGTAGTTCTGTAGATCATTTAAATGACCTAAATGGTTTGTAAAACTCAACAATTCTTCCAAACCGTGTGTATTCAATTTCGTAAACCCTGTACATACATAGTTCTTAACGTGTCTTGTCTGAACGTGCAATTTTCTCTTGTACCTAGGGTTCTACACGTGGGTGCTGGCCCTCTGGCACCCACACCCACATGCGTTAGCTGCCTCGCCCAGTGCTCGTCAAACTGTTTCACCCAAGGGCCAACGCGCAGCATAACAGCGATTTACGCCATCTCGCTATCTAGTAATCTAGCTGTTTGATTTTCTGTCCACAGGTGATTTATAGCGGAGTGAAGTGGAAGTGTAAAGTAAAAGGATAATTTCACGTTATGAAAACTGACAAGTTTTATTTACAGCTGGTTTCAGCTGTTTTTTTAGGAACAAGAAAGTTTTTCATATAAGTAACTCGAATTTGTTTCACCCAGTACATTTTCAATATCTTTATCTATAATAATTTGTTTATCGTCAAACTTATTAATTTATTAAA
This sequence comes from Harpalus rufipes, assembly GCA_951394225.1. NCBI lineage: Eukaryota > Metazoa > Arthropoda > Insecta > Coleoptera > Carabidae > Harpalus > Harpalus rufipes. The sequence goes on from OX596286.1 coordinate 37,557,066, forward strand.
ATAATACGACCTTTTTAGTTTTAGTTCTAAAGACCTACTAACAACGCTAATGAAAGGGACGTATTGGTTGCTTCGCTTCCTTATGTCAAAAATGTCACGGACAAGATTGGTAAAATTCTTCGTAAGAAGAATATGAAGATTTCGTTTTCTCCATATGTTAAAATTCGACATATGCTGAGACAAGTAAAAGACGTCATCCCTTTTCAGTCATCAGAGATTTACCAGATTTCATGTGTCTGCGGGAAAGTTTACATTGGCCAGACTGGTAGAACTATTTCAACAAGATTGAATGAAAACCAGCGTTCGATCAGATTGAACCAGCCAGAAAAATCTTCAGTTGCAGAGCATGCCCTGGCAGAATTCCACCGTATAAAATTCGAAGAAACAAAAATACTAGCGAGACCAACACACCTAAACACAGGTTAATTAGAGAAGCCATTGGGATTTCCAAAACCAAATCATTATGACGGTTTAGATCTTAGTCGAGCATGGCTCCCTATATTAAATATGTTGTAATTTGTCACCATGGTTACCCGTTGCTAATGTTTTTGTTATTATTTATTTATATATTTGTTGACTTGTTGTTTATACCCTGAAGATGGCAATAGTTTATACTGCCGAAACGTCGGTTTTTATAAAAATAAACAGAACTAAAACTAAAAAGGTTTTATTATTTTATTTGAATTATGAGTTCTGAAAGATTTTTTAATAATATGTTAATATATCCTAGCTGAGCTGAGAAAATTTCTGATTAGAAAAATACAGTTATTATTCATGTTTATCAAATGAATAAATCATATATCAGTACACTCCTAGATCTACAGGAACAACATAATTATTTCGTCAAGTGCGCTGTGGCAATATCTATGAAATTAAAAACTAATTTAGTGACAACCATTAATCAAAATTTTGTAATGAATTAAGATCGATAAGAAAATCTTGTACCTTAAAAAAACTGATACGGACATGATATAACCTTTGTCAACCTACGATCAGAATAAAAAAAATTATACTGGGCAATGATTAGCATATAAAATATTTATATAACAGCGTCACTTATTTGAGATAACCGGAAACGTGTCCGAGATTACGAAATGGCAATTTCCTCCGTGGAGGAGTTTCATAATGACAATATTAATTAAACGACCGTATCCGGACCAGGGCTTAATGTTGATTATTTAGAAATTATATGCTAATATGGCCAAATAGCGGAAAGCGGAGTGAAATTAATGTACTGCTCAACACATGTTATTTACATTTTAATGTATGTAAATTCTTGTGCTGCATATAACGACCTCAAAAAACTTGCTACAAATTCCATACTAGAGTAATTCTCCGGGATGTTTTTAGCGTTTTTCGTGGCGCTGATGTTTGCCGATGTTTTTTTGTTATTTTCATGTTATATGTATTACACTTTTTTATGTATTTCTTAAACTTAATTATTTTATTAATTCTTGTATTTTCGCCACAAGAAAAATGCGATGTCCTTTAGGAGTGTCACCATAATTTCTAATATGAGTGGATGTTCATCAAGGATCGACTTTGTCCCCCCTTTTATTTATTTTATGTATGGATGCTGTAACTGCTGATTTACAGAGACCTCCTCCGTGGACACTCCTCTATGCGGACGATATTTTTCAGGGTGTCGTAACACGGCAAGATTTGAAAATCCAGGTCCAGCGGTGAAAAAAATAACTGCATGAGAATGGCATGCGTCTTAATATCACAAAGAGTGAATATTTGGAGTATGTTCCTCAGAAATATTGTAGCATTTGTCTAAATTATACTTTCAGAAATAATATTTCAACTTGTTATCTTTGTTAGTCAAAATTCTGAAATAGTTATCATCTTTTATTAACTGACTGTTTAGACTAGCTGTCAGAAACATTGGACAGCTATTTGTTGACAATTAAGTTTAGAAGTTATTGCAAGCCTACGTGCAGGGCTAATATTTTGATATGGATGCCAAATGATACCCTCTTCAACCCCTCAGAGAGATAATCCTCTCACGAAAGCAACGCTCACGAAAGTCGGTTTTAGATATTCGTGTCGACGAGACATAGGTTGCATATAGTTTCAACCCAAAAAGGTAGCTACAGCTATTTCAACGTATTTAAACTAAAAGTCAAAATAAATATGGACCATCAGTCTTAATAATTTTAACGTAACTGTTGTATTGAATTTAAGCGGCTATTTTCATGAATAATCTGTTAGTATCCGCATTTCTTTTCGCCATGAGCCATAAGGAATTAACATTAACTACTTCGTCATCCTGAGAATTCCTTCAACATGTTGCACTTTTTGAATACAAATTTTATGAGTAAATTCTAAAAATACTTTTCTAAAACTTTCCGAAATATGTGAAACGTATTTTTCTGTTTCAAAGCTATGCAAATCATTAACATGTCTTAATTTACGAAGCCTTGACAACACTTCCAAAATTAGAAGCAATTAGTAATACGTTAAAATGTAATCAGCACAGATTGAAATACTTATCAAGATATTCAAATCAGCAATGAAAAACGACAAGGGGAATTATGTTTATGTCGACGGAAAAATTATTTTATTTTCTTGTTACAATATGTTCCAGTTTTAATAATTATATTCACGTTTTTCTATTCCAATATGATAAAAATAACATTTGTATTTTAAAATGTAAATAATGTATTTTTTTGCTGCATTAGTTAATTTATTATATGATTAACGATTTACAAGTATAATGTGTGTGTAATTATTGTTACATATTATTGAAGGATAATCGATAATTGTATTGAAATTAGATCGGAAAATTACAATAAGTACTAATTGCAGAAAATTCTAGAAATCTGCCATCGCCATCAGCGAGATTATGACAAGTAATTTATGTTAAGAACAAATAACAAAAAGTATTATATTGTAATAAAAAATCTCGTTTCCACACATAGGCATTCATAGGTATAGTGGAAAAAGCACCACATGAATTATTTTAAAAACGTACTCGTATATCGTTTATACAGTATGTTATTATTTGACCATAGGGTATATTTGTAGGTATACATATTAAATCAAATATATGTATAATGCATATACTATGTAACAGGCGTCACCTCATAGGCACTCACGTGAAGAAATTACAGCAAAAATGATTTTAATACCATTTATATAAAATTGTATTATATTTAAACATTCTACAAATTATTTGTATTTATATCTAGTTAAATATAAATATATTATGCATATTATTGTATGAGAAGGTTTATCAGGTGTCACCTCATAGACACTTTTTTTTACTATAAGAATTACTTTAAAAACATAACAACATTTATACAAAATTGTATGCTATTTTATTATATTTAAACATTATTATAAAACCTAGTAGTATAAATTCTTGTTGCTTGGTGGCAGCACCACTTGAAATTCACAATTTTTAAAAATAAATTCAATAAAATAAAATATTAATAAAATCATGAATTCATGCTTCTCAGCGCGCATTAGCATTAGGCTGTAGCAGACTTGCACAAACCAAAGTTATATTTTTAGATTGTTTCTTGTTAACTTGTGTTTGAAATTGAAATATATAGATCTACATGTTTTAGCGTAGAAAATATATTTATTTAATATGTACAAAAATTACTACGCGAAGCAGCGTGATTTTGCACTATTTCCTAACAATTTTTCACAGGTTGTCTGCCAAGAAAAATATATAAAATATATATAATTAAGTCAGAAATGAACACTAGATGGTACTAGAGGTTTTGATTTTATTTTACATAGAAATTAATTGAATTATTAATTCAATAAAATTACTAAATTGGGACATTGGTTGTTTTTACATTAAACAATGTATTTTGCAATGATTAACTTTATTCCTGTTAATTATTCTAATAATAATAATAGATAATCTATGGAGAATTTCAGATGTTTTTGTTGTGTATTTATGTGTTGGCCTCCTTAGGCCTTAGTTTCTAAAATATTTTTTTATTAGAAATAGTAGATTTTTGATTTTGGCGGACTATAATTAATGACTGGTAAATGATGCACTATTCGATTTTTGTTTTTAACAATTAAATTAGTCATTTCACCCTTGTTGACAAACGCCAAAGATCTATTAGCTTTCCAGCAAGAAGGACCTTAGAACTATGACATGTATCTTTACTGGTCATTGTCCTCTGAAATACCATCGATGTAAGATTGGTATAGCTGAAAACAATATCTGTCGACTCTGCGAAGAGGATGAAGAAATTTAAGTAAGTAGACTTAACCATCTTGGTAAAAGGTAATTCGTGGCGAATGAGATCAGGAAACTGACTCCTGGAGCAATAATTGGCTTCATAAGAACTCTGGAACTACTTCCAGAAAACTATAAGATAGGGCCATGTTACAACAGATCTTACAGGTCGCAGTGACAAAAGCGGTTAGCATTAAAAGCCCCCAACTTAATGAATAAATGATTTAATTAACCCTTTTTGTTTTACATTTTACTCATAAAAGTAAACTCATATATGTGCGGGTAATAGATTCGTTGATTTCTGGCATATGCTCTCAACAAAATATGTAATGTCGTCTCGTCATTACTAAAATTTACTAATAAGCAGATTTGAACACCCAAAAAGGAGTACAAAATTGTGATGATAAATTTATTTAAATAAATATTTATTCGTAAATAAGCACGCGTTTTACCATCATGGAAATGGTATAACTGATGATTTGATTCATATGATAGTCATTGCGACGACCATACATTAGATATATAAATTATTATTTTATAACAAAAAGTTTAAAGAGGAAACTGGTGTTTAGGTATTACTTTGTATAGTTAATTCTATGTTTATACGGTATAATATTCCAAATAAGAAACCGCGGATACATAGTTATTTTCTCACAGCAAAAATAGTGTAAAAACTTGGAAAACAATAATTAAATAAATCAGAAGACGACACAGTAGTTCTATATAAGGACTAATTAATAACAGGAGCATGCAAAAACTAAATACCGATCTCCTTTTAGATAAAATTGAAAGATTTAGTTTTTGCTATGTTGGTAGAAGTAGAAAAAGAACCCATCCTAATAGAAGGCAGTGTACGTATAAGTCCGCCGGCTTGTATTGCTTGTCTTACACCGTGTTCGCGGATACCCACATAGCTAATAACAATGGGAGAGATAGACATTCTACTTACGGAAGTGAGGCGACCTCAAAAGGCCGTGGACTATTCTATAAGCGCACCTGTTGCGCTGCATTGGCGTAGGGGTAGGGGAAACAGTAAAGAAATCATGGGATATTATTGGCTTCAATATTACCAATGGGATATGTGACTAAATTGTCATTTGCACATAACTGATAATAGACAAAAAAGCTGATGGCCAGCATATTACCTTCCGTCAATCCTGTGTATTATGTACATATTCCATAGGACTTTTCTGACCTTGGCAATCAGATATAGGGGCCCGTATCAGAATGACAGCTACTAATTCATCATAATTTTTCATTCAAAATTTTGCTGTTGTATGATTTTTTTCTCGGCAACTAAATTCCAAACTCCGGATAACAAATAAACCACATGAAATTTTGAATGAAAAATTATGACATTTGCCAGTTATGGATATAATTAATAGCTGTCATTTTGACACGGGCCCCCATATCTGCTTCTTAAGGTCAGTAAAGTCACGTGACTGCTCGCGCCCTATACATAATTTTCTTGAAAAAGATCCTATATTTCCAGTAAAATTATTTCATAAATATACTATGCAAATTGCAATTGACATTGACATCTTTTTTTTTTAGTTTTTCCCATTCGTTAGGGATTGCTATTTTTTATTTTCTTCTTCCATTCGTTTCTATTTTGCGTGTCGTCCTCATTCAGCTTATTTTTCTAAAGCTTCAATACAGGCCTTCCATCTTATCTTTGGTTTTCCTCTGTTTCTTCCACCTTTTTTTATCATCTCTCCTCATAACATGTTCAAACAATCGTTTTTCTTATATCGTTCTAGAAACTTCGAGGTATTACCCTAATTCTTTCATTCTTTACTGTATCTTTCCGTGTCTTCCCCATCATCTATCTCAACCTTCTCATCTTTGCCGCATTTATTTACTTTTCATTGACACTGACATTTGTGAACTAGAATTTTCTTAATATAGTTTCCGAAATACAGTCCTTTCATCTTATCTTTGGTCTTCCTCTGTTTCTTCCACCTTCTACTATACTAAGTTATTCATTGTTCTTCCAATATATTCTTCATCTCTCCTCATGACATTTTCAAACCAATGTAATCGTCTCTCTCGTATCTATAGAAACTTTTATCACTCGAGTCATTTCCCTTGTCCTGTAAATCCTTACCGTAGCTTTCCGTGTCATATTCATTTTCATTGATACTGACATCTGCCAATTTGAATTATCTGAATATAATAGCAGTTTCCATGGTTAGCATATATATAATTCTTTAACTCATATCTATTAAATATGAAGTATAAAATCGTATAGAGAATAACATCTTCTTTAGAGAATTTTGTTTATAGATAGTATTCGAACACCATCATTTTGTCATCACTACTAACTTCGTCCACCCTTTCAACTTACATTAGTCTTCATTGGAGTTTAGCTGAAACCAACTATTTTCTGGATAAATCCATAAGAATTGTAACAATATATCCATCAACAGATTTTTCAATATAAACGAAAGTTTTCTTCTCCGTCTATGCGTTTATTTCTTAGCGAATTAGTTGGGCGAGGCAGGTGCTCAGTTCATATTCACACGGTTTTTGCCGCACTATCGTAATGACAACTTGCACCGGCCTTGTGTTCTGATGCAAAATAATCACTTTTTTCATTGCGCACGACACGATCTCAAGCAGAAAATAATTGTAACACACCGCGCTCTCGTTGCGACAGTTGTCTTTGTTCGTTTGATTGACCTATGATTTATCGAGGGAAACATATAAACATCCAGTTGTGAGATATGTGTATTCAAATTTGAAAAGGATATGTTATGCTAATTGTGAGACAATATTTACTTTCGATTTGCTGGAGAACATAATTTATACCATAAATCAAAGCAACAATTAAGATTTACTGAGTAGAAATGAATGATTGTTATATGGACGGCTTCGACGTTTCAATGTTGTGTAGTAGACATATTGATATCTTGGAGGTATTCACATATGGATACGAACAATACATCAAGTTAACATAATTATTGCAAGCAATATTACAAACACTATGAAAATAATATACTCTTCAGTTTAAGTTCTGTTTTGTAAACATTTATTTTTTCACCTCTCGCTAAGAGAGGTATTGGATTCAAGATAGAATCCGATTTTAACATTTCTGCGATGATGTCTGTGCGTGTGTGTATGGATGTGTGTGTGTGTGTATGTGGATGTTGGAGTTACGCTATCTCAAATTCTATAAGACTAAAGACCTGTGTAACTACGGATTCGTCAATCTAACAGTAATGGAAAGAGCTGAATAGGTTCTGGTAACAATTGGACAACCGGAAGTGTTAGTTTTTAAAAAAAAATCTAAATATTATTTTTTAAAATTTGTTACTACAAATAATAAAGATAATTATATTTTTAATCTGACACATTTAATTTTTTTTATTATATCTTCTATAGGTTCAGAGATATAGTATATAATAATATAGAATAATCTGTTGTAATAAATCTCGTTGCCCAAACAACTCCGTGGAAACCAGTTGAGATATTTAAATGTTTTTAATTAATATATATATATATATATATATATATATATATATATATATATATATATATATATATATATATATATATATATATACAGTGTGTTAATTAAAAACCTGGCCATAGGCGTTTAACATGGGAAATCAGTTTTTCCTTGCGCAAAAGTTCCCAAATTATTTTAGACAAAAATACTTCAAATAAATGTTGTAGAGAATTAAATTCTGCATCCAGATTAGTAATAAGATTTTATTTTCGATGTTTCATAACCGAGAAAATCAATTTCAAAGTTTATCGAAAATTGCTGATTTATAGCGATAGCCATGGAAGTCAAACAAAATTACAAACAATTGTATGACATCTTAACTGTCAAAGAAAGTTTGTGTTTTGTGATTTTCGTTCAGTAACATATTTTTTTGGAAGTATGGAACAGTTTTCTCATGAAGAAAAGCTTCAGATTATAAAATGGTGTTACTGTGGACAAAGCTATAGAAAAATACGTGATTTAATAAGTGTAATGTGGTCACATCGACAAATTCCAAGTAAAACCACAATAGAATCATATTACAAAAACTTAAAGCTGTAATTTCCAATGAATGTAGAAAAATAAATGCCAGACAGCTGCATAATGTTCGACATGGCTTTTATAATAGACTTGGGTATTGCTTAGCGCAAAATGGAGGGTTATTTGAACATTTAATATAAAATTATATTCATTCTAGTTTTCTGTTTTTCTTTTTAAATAAATACATTATTCTTGTTTTCATTTTTATTTTATTTTGTATATGTTGACAGCTATGTATTCTAAAAAAGTTAAATTCTAATTCATTGTGTCAATGTCATACAATTGTTCGTAATTTTGTTTGAGTTTCATGGCTATCGCTATAAATCAGCAATTTTCGAAAAACTTTGAGATTGATTTTCTCGGTTATGAAACGTCGAAAATAAAATCTTATAACTAATCTGGATGCAGAATTTAATTCTCTACAACATTTATTTGAAGTATTTTTGTCTAAAATAATTTGGGAACTTTTGCGCAAGGAAAAACTGATTTCCCATGTTAAACGCCTATGGCCAGGTTTTTAATTAACACACTGTATATATATATATCCTTAAAAAATATTGCTAATAACGTCAATGAATTTGAAGAATTTTGAACATATTAGAGGAGTAGGACAAAATACCTCATAGAACGAAAGAAGAGTTAAAATTTCAATTATTTGTGTGTACAAGAAATGTTAAATTCCTTACTTATAGGGCGCGAGCAGTCATGTGACTTTATTGGGGACCGTATCAAAATAACAGCTAGTAGTTATTTACATAGATGTCATATGTCATAATTTTTCATTCAAAATTTTAAAATATTCTGATGTTTATTTGTCATCAATACTATGGAATATACTTGACAAGGATAATAATCCACATGGATTTGGAAAATCATGATGTTTTGAATAAAAAATTATGATATTTGACACCTATGTACATTATTATGAGCTGTCATTCTGGCACGGGCCCCCATATCTGCTTGCCAAGGCCAAAAAAGTTACATGACTGCTCGCTCCTTATGTAACTTAAAATAAAAATGGCGAGAGGTATTGTGTTCGCTACACTTGATAAGACTATTATTAGCTAGAAAATTTACTAGTTTTCATCTAAGATAAATAAGGCGATCAATAGTTATTAAAGAAGTTTTATCCAACTTCGTTATTAAAATTAAAAGAGATTTCAATAGATAAAATATCACACTGCAAATAAGAATTTGAAATATTTATTTATTTTAAAAAATTCAGTGACACCTTTATGATTAATATCTTTTGAATATGAGTGAAGGAATGACAGCATTCTTGGATTTTTATTTGAAGTGTTGAATAAGTCCCGAGAAAGTAATGACTATAAACGATTATCATGTCTTTTCAATTGGTGTATTCAGTCGAGTATCTTGACAGATATAACTGAGACCGCGACGATCCCAAGACGAATACAAACATAATTGCCAGTTGCGAATCAGGGTTCAGAGGTTAAAGAGGTGCTATTCAACAAATGATGTTCAACGCGAATTTGCAGATATTCAATTGCTTTCAAAGAGAAATGACAATTTGTACGTTTACAAGATAAACTTTCAGTGTTACGAGTGGGTTTACTATGTGTTCCACCATTGTAATCAAAATAAAGGACTTTATTTGCAAATAAATCCTTAGGCTCGCATAACAGTCAACAAATAATTGAATGAATTCTTTTGTGAAACTAGCAACCATTACAAATTGATCAGTAAGTTACTTCCCGGCAGTGTTTGGGAAAGTAACCAATTATATTTTACATGGCCCTACTATTACTGGGCGTATAGTAGGTTGATCTTGGGCCGGATTTCCTAAAATCATCGTCATCGTTTTTGACTCGCCAAAATGTATAGTTTTAAAATAATGACGTCATGACGTATTTGAATTTGAAAGACAGAGGTGTCATTGTGTATTGTTTGAAAAATTGAAGATCAAGAATTGCAAATTTTATTGAAGTTTATTAAAGATGACTAAATACCATAGAGAAAATTTATTTCCTGCTTTTTTGAAGGGATTCATATACATACATACAATCACACATGTCCCATTTAGTGGGTTAGGAAAAACCCGAAAATAATAACAACATCAACATCATACAACAAATCGTCACTCTTAACATATTAAAGTGACCGATTTTCGTTTGCGAAATACCGCACCCGGATCACAATAATAGTTATGAAACAATCATCCTTCGCCACACATTCCTGTCTAAGCACACGTCTTTCGCCTCGGCCACACTCATACAAGCTCTTCGTTTCTACCCACTTGGAAACTTTCACCCTACCAACCACATCCATCTACGTAATCGAAAACCCTCAACTTCACCAAGATATTATACGTTTAACAAGCCATTTAATCGCCATTCTCTCCACATGACCAAACCATCTCAACCACATCAACTCCCTTAATAACATTGTTCCCAACCATATACTAAATTATACCTCATTTCCAATGATTAAGCCGGGCTCAGATTTTTAATTCCATAACACTATTTGTATTTTATCGTAAAACGCATATTAGAATGGAGGAATATTTTGAAAGCTACATAGATAAATATTTAGAAGAAAATTTGTATTCATTATTCCGAATGAATTGAATCTGTCAAGATTGTTAACAGTAAAGGTGTTTTAAAGCGTATATATCTTGGTTGAGGGTTTTCGATGGATGTGGTTGGTAGGGTGCTTAATGAGAGAACTTTCAAAGTGGGAAGAGAAGAAGAGCATGTATGAATGCAATTATGAGTGTGGCCGAGGTGAAAGAAGTGTGCTTAGATAGGAAGGATGAACTATTATTTTGATCCGGATGCGGTATTTCGCTACCGAAAATCGGTCACTTTAATATGTTAAGGGTGAGGATTTATTGTATGATGTTGATGTTATTATTTTCGGGTTTGTGCTAACGCATTAAGTGCTTTTTTACCTCTCGCTAAGAGAGGTATTGAATTCATGCTAAAAATCGCAATTCCTGATTTTAGTGGATAAGCACGTTTGTCTATCAAATTCAAATACGCCATGACGTCATTATTTTAAAACCATACATTTTGGCGAGTCACAAAACGATGCAGATACAATTTAAAAACCTTATTGAATACGGTTCGTCGCCAAGAAACGGCTTTTAAGTACAAATGGTTGTAATTGTATTGATGGTAATTGAATTTAAAAAACAAATTGAATTATTTATTTTACATTTCTAAGAAATTTCATTTCCAGTTTTTGTGAAAGCTTGAACGGTTAACTGGCTGAAAAAACTGCTTTAAATGTCACATCTGAAAAAGCTGCAAATAAATTAACCAACGATATACACCGTACATTAAATGTCACTTGTCAAAGCTGCCGTTACGCGCTTGTCTGAATAAGCCTACTTGACAAAAATCACTTAATTGCTGATAAATGTATAATTATACCATAAAGCTAATTATAATAATAAAACTTGAATAGATAATACAAGGAAAAATGCTCTAGATTTTAACAGATTTACAAGTTAATATGGAGAAAGTCGCTATATTAGTTATATAATTTTCTTATTATTAGCTTGTAGTTCTTTATGATTTCATTTGCAGTACATCTTCTTTTCGATTAAAACTTCTTCCAATTTGCAATAAATAATATATAATTTGCATATTTTTACATATTCATTCAACAGAAAAATCTTCTTTGAAAGTAGAAATTTGCATTAGTGATTCACTTGTCTAGAAAACAATAGACATTCCTCTTGGAATATTTTCATTGGAAACAATCGAACAACACAATGTCTTCTTCCAAACAGATTAAACGCTTTGCTTGCGTGACGATTGGGTAATGATACGAATTAACTAATTATCAGAGAGCATCCCATAAACAAATGAAGAATAACGCCCAATTTGCACCATCATTATTTTATATCTGTTAATTTCCTGTGTCGGCGAAGGTTTCTCCGGCGAAGCTCACTGGATTTCTTACGCATTTTTTATTTTTATCGCAGCGGGTAATTTGCCTGCATCTCGGCTACTGCGTTTTATAACTCGATTTGTTTCGCTTGCGACCCGGAACGGTGTTTCCGCCCTAGTGTTAACACCACAGGTCCGCATTCGCGTAATTTCATACATAACTAGATATTTTACACATAATTTATTCTATAGCTTGACTAAATGATAGAGCGTAGAGAATGAATATGCCCAAGCAGGTTTTGATGGGCAGTCGAACACTCGATAACATTTCCTTTTTCAACCTACGAGCACTGTTCAAAAGGATGAATATTGGAGAGATTCAATCGATGGCTGTCAGATTAGCGTTGAATGGTACAAAGTACAATTATGCGACACTTGGTGAAACTATTCTAAATAATAATATTTAAAACACTTGGTACGTTTCACAAGATTTCAGTCTCTGAATCAACCTCTCGGTCATTTATCAGAGACTGGCTCACTCAACCAGAACCACAGATGCGTTTCGCTGTTATTGCAGCTCATCAGTGTGGTGTACTGACGCCTCTTGCGAGGCACTGAGACCAGTTGAGCGGTTGCATTATTATGCGTATAAAAATGCAAAAAGTATGGGTATTTTTGTTTAAGTAATTTTAAAAAGTCGTAGACTTCGACGGGCTTATTAACAGATACTTGCTATTTTCCCGCTCAAAAGCAGAAAGAAATTAATCACATTTTGGTAGTAGATAAAATAGTCTGTTTGTCGTGAGCATAATCTTTGTTAAGCGACAAACGAGAAAATATGTATCGTTTTCCGCTCTAGATATACAAATAACTAATTTGGTTGCCTAAGGTCGAATACTTTTTGAGCAGCCCTTGTATATAATTAAATTAATCTAACGTTATTTCGCTTATATACGTTATTGTGTTGTACCATTGCACGTACCTATTAAATATCAAAGTTAGAACTACGAGTTTACTATTTCTACTAGTTCTTTTTCTTTGCTTATGGCAGTAGAACTTTAAATATTGTTTCTCACTCTCATATGTTTCTATAATAGTAATAATTAATGTGTTTGCTGCGCATTAAGCGTACATGATGAAAATTATTATTTGTTTTCTATCTTGCTGATATACTTATTTACGTTTACCTTGTCTAAATGTCAAAGTTAATAAAGATGAATACTGAAATTACATCGATTTTTTGTAAAATAAATGGAGAAATAATTGTAATGAATTACCTCTTCTTTTGTTCATAAATATTGTCTTGAGTCTTGAGGAATTGAATTATATGATTATCAAATGAGTAACAAATAAACAAACATTTGAAATGGAATGCAATTATTTCTTCTACGTTTACATTTTACATTTATTATCCCAAGGCACTAAGTAGATAGCTCTGCTTCGTTCATATGATTAATTTTCATTTTGCTGGGGTAAAAAACGATATTAACTGCTACATGATACATTTTACTGAAAGATATACATTATATTCTTGTTTCCATTTATTATAAATAATGTTGTTATTTGCTCTAACATTGAGAAAGAACATAAACTGTATGAAAACCGTATTTCCTTTACAAATTTTATTACTGTTGTTCTTTTCGGATAATTTTTATGTTTCTGTTTACGATACTTCATTTCCTGTACTTAAGTGTTTCAAGAAAAAAAAGAAAACTCACATTTTTGTTGGTCGGTGTGCGTGTGTTGTTTCATGGCACTTGGTTTCACCTGTAACAGAATTTTTTAGTCAGTACACTTAGTATGAAGTTATTATGTATTATTAAAGTAATTAGGATTTATAGTGTTGTAAAAATGCATATATCTAATAAATAATTAATAAATGTAATAATATGAATTTATCTTAATTAACTTTATTTATAAGCTTGCTAACTAATCTCGTTTTTGTAAATTGAAAATGTAAAACCGACTTCTAAATGTCATATTATTAACAGCGAAGTTGAAGAAATACTAATTAAAGATAGATTTGTCTCGTATGTACCTCTAACTTTTAATTGCGGAATGTGTTAGACTTTTTAATAATACACACGCAATTCGGCCTGAATATTTTATACATATCGAGATTTCTGTTACGTAAAAATAATTACATACATATATGTATCCACATATACTGCCTTAGTAGCTTAATGATACTCCCATATGTATGATATTACAGTCGAACCTTGCTAAATCGTAACTTTAATTCGAAAATATATATAATTCGAAATCAAATAGAAATAAAACAAATCGAAGTAATTGTAGGAGTCCATTTCTCGACTGATGGAGTAGAATTGGTGTTACTACTTATTTTGTTTCTACAAAAACACATACAGTATTTTTACCTCTCGCTAAGAGAGGTATTGGACTAATGCTAAAAATCGCATATCCAGATTTTAATCATTAAACGCGTTTTAAGGTCCCCACAATCCGATTTTAATATTTTTACGATGCTGTCTGTGTGTGTGTGGGGGGGGGAGGGGAAGTTGGAAGGACAACTTCTCAAAAACTATAATACTTACTATCTGTTTTAACTACGTATTTCTCACTCGGACATTACTGGGAAGAGCTGAAAGGGCAACCGGAAGCAGCAGACTCATAAATTTTTTTTCTAAATATTAATTGTTCTTGCTAGTATTTAAGAAGAGTATATTCTCTATCTGATACATATCAATATTTTATTATATCTTTTATAGATTTAGAGATAAAGAAATATAAGGTATATAATAATCTGTTGTAATAAATCTCACAGCCCAAATAATGTCATGGAAACCAATTAAAAACTGAAAATGTTTCTAACTGACTGATAAATATCAGTGTCAAAAAGACATTACTGAAGATTTTTTCTGGGAAGTACATACATTATATTATTTCTTATTGTATTAATAGTTAAATATT
The DNA here is from genome assembly GCA_951394225.1 of Harpalus rufipes. Taxonomy (NCBI): domain Eukaryota; kingdom Metazoa; phylum Arthropoda; class Insecta; order Coleoptera; family Carabidae; genus Harpalus; species Harpalus rufipes. Next base: position 37,572,091 of record OX596286.1, read on the forward strand.
TAAATTATAGGTATATTACATATATCCTTCAAAAATACTGTCAATTCCGACAATGAATTGGAAACATTTCCAAAAATTAGAAGAGTCGGACATAATTTCTTCCCAGAATGGATTTAGTTTTAAAAAATATAAATATAAAGAATAGATATAAGTAGAAATTTTGGTGTAGAGTGTAGGTATACAAGAAATGTTAAATACAATAGGGCGCGAGCAGTTATGTGACTTTGTTGGCCTTGACAAGCAGATATGGGAACCCGTGTCACAATGATAGATACATAGATGGCAAATATCATAATTTTCTAATTCCATGTGGTTTATTTTCCTCAACAAGTATATTCCACACTCCTGGTTACAAATTAACTACGTGAATTTAGAAAATCTTGAAATTTATGCACATAACTACTAATTGTCATTCTGACACGAGCCTCCCTATCTGCTTGTATCTTTCAAACGCAAATGGTTTTTATCTAATTTGATAAGCTTGTTTGGATAAAATATTGTAATGTCTTTTGGGGGGTGTTGGAATAAAAGTCAATTGTTTTAATATATGATTAACGTTTATTGAACAATTCGACCATATGTACGATACACACAACAATAACCTTAGCATTTGACGACCACAATATTCTTCTAATTAAATAATCTTGAACATCATCAAAGTACAGTCCGATACACTACAAATATGCCCGTTTACTTGTAAAATTCCTATCAAATTAATTTAACACTTTGTATAACTCAACAACAGTTAATAAAACTAAGAAAAACTGTTTGTTTTTCTCATAAATTAAAAACTCCTACCAATAAATCACACTGAAGTAGAAAGCAGACACAATTTTTATAAATCAAGTCTATAATTCCCTGCGGATTCCCAATTTGTCACAGAGGCCGTTAGTTTTCTAACGCCCAGTATGCCATAAACCACATGGAGTTTACTCCTTACTTCCTTCGCTGACATAATCCAACAACCGGCAAATTTTATTCAAATTTATTGTAGCCCCAAAGTTAAATGAACTTCACGCGGTTTTGTTTTTATCGTCTGGCAAAGTAAACGGAAACAAACTATAAATTAAGACCGGGGAATAAAGATCATGCATTTGAAATGAATGTGTTTAAAACGAGTAAGCTATGGAACGACGTGCGATGTACACAATTATGAATTATTATGTTGGGTTAATTGTAGATATAGAACCAGAAATTAATAAAAAGAAACGTTTAATATTGGGCAATTAAACAAGAAAGTTGGGACATTTTGGAAATTTACGGTGTTTAACATATTTTCATTAATATTGGTACAATTTAGTTGTCAACAGCTAATTGATAATTTATTTCAGTGACATGAAAATTTAAACAATTATCTGCTTTCTTTTTACGGGAAATATTAACGTTTTATGAGTAGTAGCGATTATATCATATATTTAACTGTGTTATGGATTGAGATAAGGTTACCTCCATAGTTACGAGTTAGAGTTACAATTATTTTGAAGTTATGTGAACTCCATTAGTGTCTGTAAAGTTTTACTTTAATTCGTTTATTTGCGACTGAATTGAATTATTTTGAATTAACGTTGTCATTAACTTTTTGAAAAATGGAAAATATGGACGATTTATGAAACCATGGCATATATTTTGGAAACTCTTTATAAAAAATCTGATGTGGCCAGCACATAACCTCTCGCCGTATATTTTACCTGGCTGTATGCATAAAGCAAAGAATATTTTTATAAATACAAATAATATATTCATATCAATCTATGACGTATAAACTTCTTTATTATTCAATAATAGCATGTCTCAACATGAAGATATTTTACCATAAATAGGCTGGTAACTGCAATTTTCAATTCGAACAACGTTGTTTACTTTCTCTTCATATTCTTCTAGTAAAAACATTAATTTTGGTCGGTCTAAAATGTATATATGGATTGTGCATCTATTCTTACATATCTTCTTTTACATTTTATTTTTTCATAATTGTTATATCTAAATAACCTTAATTCCCTTTAATAAAGTGACGGATAGATTGCACTCCGATTATTCTTATATCGATGTGTAATTTTGTCAATATTTACAACTTACTTGAGAAGAATTTGATAGCTTTTTCGCAATTCAAAGTTACTCTAGTCTATAGTACTGGTGTACATTGTCCCATAATGTTTGAAACAAATTTAAGTCCTTCAACCTAGACTTGTCATCTCCATAATAGTCACAGATCAAGAACTAAGGGATTCTCCAAGTACATTTTTAATTCATTACTCATTATTTCTGACACTGACATTTATCTGTCAGTTACAAATAATTTAAATTATCAACTATTTTTCATGGCATTCTTTCGGCTGTCAAATTTATTACAACAGATTATTTTATATATTATACTTCTTTTATCTCTAAATCTATGGAATATATAATAAAATATTTAAATGTATCAGATAGAGAATTTAATTTTCTTTAATATTACCACGAAAAATTTTCAAAAAATAATATTTACAAGATTTTTTTTCAAGAATCTTCTACTTCCGGTTGTCCAATTATTACCAAAACCTTTTCAGATCTTCCCATGAATGTCCGATTGGGAAATACGTTGTTAAACAAATTTTAAGTCTTATAGTTTTTGAGTAACCGTCCTTCCAACATCCCACACACACACATCCACACACACACACACACACACACAGACATCATCGTAAAAATGTTAAAATCGGATTGTAGGGACCTTAAAACGTGCTTATTCAATAAAATCTGGATATGCGATTTTTAGCATGAATCCATTACCTCTCTTAGCGAGAGGTAAAAATCTGATGTAATCAACACAATACCTCCCGCCATTTAATTTTTATTAATTCAAATACATATCTATAGGGTTCCGTGGCTATGTGCCTATATATAGTTTTAAATGGAACACAATTGACCCCCTGTGCCCGTGAGGTGACGCTTGGTAACAGCCCGCACGATACAAATATGTCAACATCATTACCGAAAGCAGTTTAACACACCCAGCAATGGGTAATATGCCGTAATGATATATTTATTTGATGTTCCATCACCTTTAGATAAGAAAGGTATTGTCTTTGGTCAAAAATTTCAATAGTGAGTTTCCAATGAATAAGCACGTTTTGGGGTCCCCCAGAATTCGAATTTAAAATTTAACGTATGTGTGTGTATGTGACGATCGTTTCGGATCGCATACCTCCAATACCACAATTCCAAAAATTATATGTTTTTCGTATTCCTCGAGTTTAGATCCATTTGCAGATTAGATTTTGTTTATAATTAGTCCACCGGAAGTACCGCCATTTGTAACTTTTAATAGTATTTCTTGGAAAAAAAGCGACCACTAACGAATGTGAAAAGCTAAAAAAGATGTCAGCGTCAAGTGCAATTTTGCATAGTTTGTTTATAAAATAATTTTACTGGAAATTTAGAATCTTTTGTAAGAAAATTTATGCATGGAATTTGTGCATAATACACAGGATTGACGGAAAGTATGTGCTGGCCACATCAGATTTTCTTTTAATCTATACCTACATATTTATTAAAGCTGGAAATTATATTTATATATAACTATTGTTCTATTTACAATTTTCTTTTTAAAACGTTACTATTATTAATTTGAAATGATTATTTTAAGACGATCTGGTTTCAAAGAATCTACCTATGTACTAAGATCACAGATTTGTAAAAATTATCTAAACGATGTCTGTTTTAATTTTGTGTTTTAGCTTCAAATAATTTGTACGTAGAAGAGCAACCATTACCTGCGGATTATGAAAGTAGTACCTAACCTGAGTTATAAGCTCCGCAATACAGAACAAAATTCATTACTATTATTTATTGATTACAATTATAAGTTAAACGATCTCCTCTAATTTGTATTGTAAATCCCGGGTAATTTCTTCCTCAATTTAACATATCTCTGGATCTCGGTGGTTTCACGTTGCGTTGCTGTAGATCTACCCCCCAGCCATTGAAATGTCGCGTGCATAATCGTCAATTTGCGGCTATTTGCAACATATTTCACAGAGCCTGCAGCTTTGCGCTCATTTTTCCTTCTTGGCTTATAATTTCCTCGACTGGGTTGATGCAATCAATCAACGAACTCAGACCTCAGTTCGGCACACCTGTAGTGTTAGAAAGTCGCCCCCGCATTCAATAGACGCCTATGCAAAGATGCGAGATTAATGTGTTCTTATGCTCTGTCCTAGTTCTGTTTGTTTAGATGCCATGAAGAGAATAATAAGACTTGTAAATGGACAAAGAAGTTGATGAAACTGGCAAGTTTTTCTGTGTAGGTAATCTATCTATTTGGATTTTTATAGGTAGGGAAAAACAACGATGTAAAATATATTCGTATTCGCTGAGTGTACTGTACAGTATGCGTCAAAAAATGGAACCAGGGCCTCTATTCTTGAGCATTCGTATTTACCTAGATTATTCGTATTTCCACGAACACGTACGAAAACCATTGTAAAAGTATTTCTAGTCTATTATTTATATATTTGGAATTACTGTTTCCTGGCGTTTTATAATATTCATAAATATTTTATAGTTTTTACCTTCCGTCACCTTTAGGTAAGGAAGGTATTGTCTTTGGCAAAAAATTCAGTGATGAGTTTTTAGTAAAAAAGCACGTTTTAGGGTCCATATAATACGATTTTACCATTTTTACGATGATGTCTGTATGTGTATGTATATGTCTGTATATACTAGTGTCCTTAAAACGTGTTTATTGGAACACGAGGGGGGTGGGGGAAGCTCTAATGGTGGTGGCCTTACTTATTTTACCAACGATGACGATGACTTTATTAACCGAGGACGGAACACATACACAATTTCACCTAACTTTGATGGCCGGTGAACACACTTATTATTATGGACACAGACATTGTTAGGATTTTAACTAACTTTCTTTATTAACATGATTAATATTTACATTAAACTTATTATTATTACACTAAACATAATTAAACATATAAACTAAACTGTTACATTGTTGTAACCTTGCGTACTAGCGTCTAGTACGCGCTCAACATAAAACTCGAAACTACATCTCATCGACACGAGTATCTAAAACCGACTATCTTAAACAAAGCGTTACTTTCGTAACAGGCTTATTTCTGAGGGGTTGAAGAGGGTATCATACGGCATCCTTATCAAAATATCAGCCCTGCACATAGGCTTGCAATAACTTCTAGACTTTATTGTCAACAAATAACTGTCCAATGTCTCTGACAGCTAGTTTAAACAGTCAGTTAATAAAAGATGATAACTATTTCTAAACAGAATTTTGACTAACAAAGATAACAAGTTGAAATATTATTTCAGAAACTATAATTTAGAAAAGATTATAAAAAGTTATTTATATGTTATTGCTCGCCTTGTTATATTATTAACTAAAACTCATCATCGAATTTTTTGACCAAAGACAATATCTTCCGTCACCTTTAGGTAAAAACCTTATTTTACGAAAATACGGCAAAATACCGCGCGGTGATTAAGACGCCTAGTCTCAACCAATCGCGTCATTCTTCTGTTAATTCTTCTTTGTTTTATTCTTCATATTTTTCTGCGATATTCAACCGCCATTGTCTGTATTTTGCTACTTTCTCCTATATTTATGATAGATATGCTTGCATGTAATAATAATACAGGTAATGATTGTAAAGTGCCATCTTTGTTCTATTGATTTTTAGTAATGTTTGAATATTGTAATAGGCTTCTGCTGAACATTATGTTCTATTGTTTAGTTCTTCCTACAATCCTTTTTTTATCTATAATACTTCCTATGTATTTAAAACTGTCAGCATGTTTGAGTTAAGCTTAATAAGATAATTTCAAGATTTTGGAGGAAGATCAGAATTACTCCAAACGTATGTTTCTTCAAATTTTACATATCAGGGATGATTGCAATAACATTAATGCAAGAACTGATAATCAAGGACTTAACAGGGTATATTTTGGTGTATTGGAAAAATTCAAAAAGGAAAAGGCAAATTTCAGGCCAAACTGAGTTCCATTAAATTGCTTACATTTTATTTAAATTCCTACAACTTGCTACATTATTATTAGTATACAGACGACCAATAGGAGTCCGTATCAATGTTGTCACCAGAATTCTTACACAGGATATTTCCGGCTATTGTCTATATTATTCGGTTGTCGTTTTTTAAAATGAATGGATGTGTGTATGCTCTTTGAATTTTTTGTACGATGTTTAATAAATTAACTGAATGTTTTGTACGAATGTATTTTGTGTACATGAATTGTAAGATCTTACTGTAAGTGTGATAATGTCCATGTTATTTCGTATGTATTACACTTTTGTTGTATAATTGTTGTAGATCCTGAAATTCCCAGGATGCACAGAAACGTTGGTATAGTAAGAATAAATGCTGTTTGAACTTTCGAGTAATTGTTAACACCTAATCCACATCACAGTCGAGAAATTGCCCATAATGTTTCGATAATATTCTGCCCCGGGTGTTAACTGTTCTTAGTCCGCCACTGACATCATCACATAGAACCAACAACATTCAATTATCTTCAAAAACTGCCAACTAGGATATCAGACCTTTAATACACATATAAGCGTGAATGTGAATGTATTGTACAGTACAGTATTTGTCGAACAATGCAGTAAAAAAGTTGGATTTTTTCGCTAATTAATTACCTACTCTTAAACTGGGTAAGAAGATGCACAAAACCCTATAAAATTAACTGATTCTACAATTCAATCGTGCGGTAAACAGCAGCCTGTTCTCATGCATAAACATACAAGATACGCACTACCCATCAGAGTAAATTGAAAAAATCTAATTAGGAAATAGTGTTTTACCGCAAAGTACAAATAAGGAGCGACCGCACTTGCTCAAAAGAAGAAAGAATCAATCAAAGCACGCAAGCCTGACTTGCAGATGTGCGTGATTTGATGTTCGGACTCAGTCGCAAATTCATCTCGTGCGTATAACTTTCTCCCAACACCCATATAGCTATGTTAGTTTTAAAATAAATTAGACACCTTGCTACTAATATTCTTACAAGGAGAAGATACAAATTTGCAAAAAAAAATCTTCAATAATGTCAGTTAAACTTCTTCATTTAACGTAAAGCGTAATTTGATGTTTTTCTACTATGTTGCCAAAAAAGAATATCTAAGATTTATTTTCAGCTAAAATCTAAATAAAACTATATTCGTACTATAACAAATTCTGAATCGGTTCTTATCCACTGTCATGCGTTTAGTTAAAATAGACTTAAGGTCAAGTTTTAGAATTGAGCTGCCAATACCGCTCAAATAGGTTCATGAACTACTGTTGATTTTTGACAACGACATTTTTCTGTCATTTAGAAACATCTGTAGAAGAGTTGTTTAGGCTCTGAAATTTATTACAACAGATTATTATATATATATATATATATATATATATATATATATATATATATATATATATATATATATATATATATATATATAGAAGATATAATACAATTTTAAAATGTATCGAATAGAGAATTTTACGTTTTTTAATACTAAAAATAAAAAATTTCAAAAAAATAATATTTATATTTTTTTAAGATACTACTACTTCCGGTTTTCCGATTGGTACCAAAACCTATTCAACTCTTTTCATTGTTAGATTGAGGAATCCGTATTCAAAAAGGTCGTTTGTCTTATAGAATTTAAGAAATCGTGTCTCCAACAACCTCACACACACGCACACTTCCACACATACACTCACACACACACACACACACACACACACACACACACACACACACAGATCATTGTAAAAATGTTAAAATCGGATTCTATGGATCTTAAAACGTGCTTATTCAATAAAATCTGGATATGCGATATTTAGCATGAATCCAATACTTCTCGTAGCGAGAGGTAAAAAGCAATAAATTAGTGCTGCTTACAACAAATATATTGCAAATTGCATGTTCATAGTATACAAAATTAGAAACATATACAGAAGGCAAATTTGCTTTTAAATTAAATTTTACTGTCAAAATATTTGCAAATAAATTAAGAAAGTTTGTTTTTTCTTTTAGTTTAAAACGTACGAGTTTAATAAGTTAACTCAGTAATTCCATTGAACGCAAATTGCTAAAATATATTATAAAAAGTGCTCCCAGGTATATTTTGGTAATAAATCCGCCAAACTTCTGCGCCCGGTTTTAAAACCCGTTCGTTTTTATCACTTCGCAAATCTTGCGAGGTGTAAAAAGAAGGGCACCCAAATCCCGGTTGACCACGACTCGAATTTCGTTACACATAAATAACAATAACGTTGCTGTAACGACCATTAAAACACGATATCCGAAATTTATTTTAAGCTCATGGTGCCATTGCAACCAGTTTTTGTCGAGAGCGGCAACTCTGTAATTGTTTTTCCGAAAGCCAATTATACACTCAAGTAAAAACAAGCGAAGAAAAATTTGCCATTCTGTGATGATTGATACGGTTTTTTTTTATTGGGTAATGAATCTTTCTTTTGCTTTAATTATGATACGTGATCTAACTACTTCAACGAATTCTAGTTTTTCTGATGTCTTCATTTCTTATATTACAAACTGGATTTATTATACTGCACAGGATTTAAATAAATTTATATTTTTGTCATACGAATTTCCATTTATTTTTCTATATAGTCTTTAGCGGAAGAAGCAATCAATTTGGACACTCGTTTCATAGAGAGTGAAATAACAAGATTTTATAATTTTATTTGCAATTGTTTCAGTTTTTGTTTAGTATTAGGTAATTAACTACTGGTCCAAATCAACACAAGAAAGACCCCTATAGGAAGATGAATTTGGAATCCGAACCAATACGGAAATGTCCTCTGTCAATAATCAGCGATAGGTTAGGGTTAGGTCATATTTCTGCCATTGTATGGACGTCCTTCCAATGTTAGACTGAACGCCCGTAGGAATTTGTCACCAGGAGTGTGGAATTTACTTGTCGAGGAAAATAAACCACATGGAATTGGAAAATCACTAAATTTAAAATGAACAATTATGATATTTGACATCCATGTACATAATTACTAGTTATCATTCAGACACGGGCCCCCATATCTGCTTGTCAAGGCCAACAAAGTGACATGACTGCTCGCGCCCTATTATATTTAACATTTCTTGTATACCTACACTCCACACCAAAAATTCTACTTACATCTATGCTTTATATCTAGATTCTTTAATTTTAAATTCATTCTATGAAGAAATTTTATCCTCTTCTAATTTTTTAAAATGTTTCCAATTCATTGTCGGGATTGACAGTATTTTTGAAGAGTATATGTAATATATTTATAACTATTAATACAAGAAATGATATAATGTATGTACAAAAACCTTTTCAGCTCTTCCCAGTAATGTACGATTGAGAAACACGTAGTTAAACAGATACTAAGTATTATAGTTTTTGAGAAATCGTCCTCCCAACCTCCTCGCACACATACACACACACATACATTCACAAACACACACACACACAGACATCATTGTAAAATGAGAAGAGTTTTGGTAAAAAAACTGCATAAAATCAATGTTTATCGTTTCGATAATTAAGTTATAAGACATCTTAATGCCAAATTACTTGTTAAAGTTATTCTCTCTTTCACAAACCAATATAAAATAAATTAGTTCAACTTTTTATAGTGATTTAAATCCATCAAAGTTTATTTAAAGCAATGTAATTCATTTTTATGGCACCTACTGTGTTCCGTAAAAAAATCCATTCGATGTCAATGTGGGTGTTGTGTGTTTATGTATATGCGATGGTAATAGACTAAGTTTGAATAATTATCAATCTTACATCTTAACCGAGTGATATCAAGCTACTAGATCCACTTCATTCTAATGGGCGTGGTTCTGATACTATTCTAATTAGTAACTACCTACTGGGATATCTTAATTACAGGACCAGCGGTACTAAAAATATCCCTGTCGTTAGACGAATTTTTATTTTGTAAATATTATGTTTTGTTGCATTCTGTAATGAGCAGATGTATTTCTGATATTTTATTTGATAAATTACAGCGATTAGTAATCGTCGATTTACCTAGATTTGTTTTTCTTTAGAAGATAGGAAAGGATCTGCAATTGAGCTTGTTAATTATAGTTAACCACAAGTTTTTAAATTCTACTTAGATCTTGGAAGAAACTTTTTGGTTTCTTGCAAAGCCTTCCTTCACCGCTAGATCATTTATAAAGGGCCGCATATTTTTCTATGATGAAAATCCCTTTTCTGACTATTTTCGCCCTATTTCTAAGTGTATTTTTCAATAGTTTATTCATTGACGACCTACGAGGTTATTTGTTTACCTTGCGTGACATGTTTTTAATTGATGAAATATAGATACATCATTTTGAACATTAAGTGACAGGAAGACGAGGGTATGGAGAAGAAATAAAAGTTGAGACCAAGATTTTCCAGAAATAATTCAAAAGTGTGCATTATATCATTATGAGTCAATGATTACTACGAATCATTTGATCAACTTTCGATGACGTCAAAGTTGAAGGCCTCGTCAACGCTTATCAAAGCAGAGATATATGTGATCATTTTTAAAACGATTTGCCCACTCATAGATCTTTGAACCAGCTAGAAATCATACTAGCTTTCAAAAAAGTTAATATGCCGTCGTGCGAAACAACCGATGCACAAAAACACTTTAACCAACTATTCATACATTGTTTTACATAAAGCTTGATTTTGATTCAATTGAAAAACTAGAGTTTAGCTATCAAAAGGCTTCAGCTAAGTTGTGGAAGCGGTGCAACCTTTTGCTATTGCGACAACATACAATATTTATTTTATTTATTTATTTACAAAAGTGGCCATACTATAGGACAAGGTCCCAGTAACAGTACAGCACAGTTATAATAAATAATACAAATTTTGTTACAGACAACACACATGGTGAAAATTAGCTAACATGGAAAAAGAGAAATAAACTCGTAAAGAGTAGATAAATGAGTGAAGTTATTTTTTATTCTTAAATAAATACAAAGTGCAACTAAATATATCGGGTATATCGGAGAAGCATAATAAATTATTATAACAACACAATAGGCGATTTAACGGGGAAAACATTGCAAAATTAGTCCTATATATTTTTACAGAAATAATATCAGATGAACGAATAGAATATGAGGGTACACGTAAAGATATTTTACTCAAGAAAAATTAGGTCCAGCATTTCTCTACGTTTTTGTAAGGTGGTGAAATAAATTAGATTATTCAGAAATTTGAACTTCAGTCCAGAAATAAATTTACGCTGAATCCCCTCAACTCTATTCACATATATTAGATAATGTGGAGACCAACATACAACAGCAAATTCCAGTTGGGATCTGACAAAAGTATAGTATAAATGAACGAGAGTAGTGGAATTTTTAAAATTTCACCCAACTTGATATATAAATCCAAGCATTTTATATGCTTGTACGTACATCATAAATTAATTTCTTATTTAAAATGATCTCAAGATACACGACTGATACCATTTCCATCAATATTGTAATTAAATTCAAATACATTTCTACTACGTTAAAAAGAGATAATGGAACATTTACTGTAGTTGATGCATAAGTCATTCTGCGTAAGATAAATATTTAGTCTATCAAGAACTTGAAGACTCAGACAATCAGTCAAAGAAACATTTTTTTTATATAACTTAAGATCATCAGCATACATTATGAATTTAGAATTTTGAAAACAGGAATTAATATCATTAATAAATAATATAAAAAGAAGAGGTCCAAGGTGAGATCCCTGAGGTACTCCAGAAGTTACGGAGTCGATGTCAAAATTGAAACTATTTACTGTAACATATTGTTGTCTGTGACTTAGGTATGATGTAAACCACTTTAATAAAGTACTATATACATCTATTAAAATAGAGTGATTTATTTTATCAAATGCCTTGCTGAAGTCAGTGTACACAGCATCTACTTATGTATTGTAGTTCATGGTTAAAGTATTTATATAATCTGTCAATTCTACAAGATTGGAGTCCACAGATCGCCCACTGTAGAAACCATGCTGTTCTATATTTATAACTAGCTTGTAAGCTGAAAATAAGCGCTTGTAAATATTTTTTTCAAGAATTTTCCCAGAGATACAAAGTTTTGATATAGGACGATAACTGTATGCCTAATATTTTCTTCAATAATTTGGATACTGTGCTTCACATAGGTAAGTTTCCTAAATCAGAATGTTAAGAAATTAAAATATTTCACATAACGAATTGGTTGCGAGGAGCTATTAAACTATAAAAGGAGTCACCTCATCTAAGAAAATTACTTGTCCATTATCTGTACATACAAGAGTAATTGCAACATTGCATTGCACACTAGTGCCATCTTTCGCTGAGTCACGGACGACCCATCAAGGCAAATGGACAGTAAATGTAGCTGCATCAGTTTCTTTCCTAGTTGCTAAGCAATAAAAGGGCGTCGCAGGAATGTTTCCATTTAATTTATGCAAGACTCCGTTAATATCTGTGAAATAAACACGAAATATGAACTGCTACATAGCAAACAACCGTGTTTAGAAATGATATTTATCAACAACATAAACACGTTTGAAGGTTGTCTTTTCATATCATATTTGTTTTTATTTCAAACAATTATCATTATTAAAATTCTCATCCTTACGTTCATACATAGAAAACTTATAATTAATTCATTATACATATCAAAGAAGTGGTAATTAAAAAATATTTCTAAAGAAAACAATTAGGCTAATTAGTTAGTCTACTTCTGATGAATAAGAATTACTACGTGTTTAACTTAATAACTTAACGATTGTAATAAATTTAAATTTTCACCTCCGAGGCAAATTTTACCCTGTAGTTAATTCGGTTACACCGAATTCCTTTAAAGATTACATCTTGGATTTAATAACCAAAACATTCATCAATCAATGCATGTATCATCATAGTTTTTGTAGCTTCCGTCAGGTAAGGAAGGTATTGTCTTTGGTCAAAAAAATGATGAGTTTTTAGTGAATAAGCATGTTTTAGGGTTCCTAGAATACAATATCACCATTTTTACGATGATGTCTGTATGTGTGTATGCATGTGTCCGTGTCTGTCTGTGTGTGTGTGTGTGTGTGTGTGTGTGTGTGTGTGTGAGGATGTTGGTGGTACGATTTCTCAAATTATATAAGGCTAAAGACCTATGTAACTATGGATTCCTCTATCTAACAGTAATGGGAAGAGATGAATAGGTTCTGGTAACAATTGGACAACCGGAAGTAGTAGTATTTTAACAAAAAAAATCCCAAATATTATTTTTTGAAAATTTATGTTATTACAAATTTTCTATCCAATACATTTATTTTTTTATTATATCTTCTATAGATTTAAAGATATAAATATAAACTATAAAATAAACTCAAACATCTCCATGGTAACCAGTTGAGATATTAAAATGTCGATAATTAACAGATAAATGTCACTAATGTCAATGTCAAAAATTCAGAAATTGTACCGAAGGCTTTTTCTGGGAACAATATTTAATATTTCTTATTGTATTATTAATTATATATTTAAAATTATAGATATATTATATACACCCTTCAAAAATACTGCCAATCCCGTCAATGAATTGGAAGAACCTCGTACATTTAAAATAGTAGGAGATTTTTGTGTGTGTACAAGAAATGTTAAATACAATACTTATATATCCCACAATTGAAAGAGCGAGAAGTATTGTTATGGCCACAGCTTTTTTCTTTGTATTAATTTGTTGAAAAAATGGCACAAAATTGACACTTGGAGTGCACTCTCTACACCAGCAATGAGTGCCCGTGAGGTGACGTCTGGTAAGCGTCCGCACAGTGCAAAGCAGACTGGCACACCCAGCAATGGGTAATATGCCGTGATGATATGTTTATTTATTTTATTTACAAATACCCAAACTTATGTTTGCAACATTTCTATTTGCAAGAAATGTTTCATACATTACTTGTATGAAATAGAATATTTTTCAACAAACAATAGTAACTATATAGGATATGAAAGATTAATAGCTGCAATCAATTGAAATAAATAATGGTCGAAAAACCAAATGGAATTCCTATATGGGAGAAAAGGAAGCTAATTATTTGAACATTTACATAACAGTACCGGCAATTCCCTGATTTCAATACGAGATACCAACCACAATCTTCATTTCCGGCAGGGTTAGTGCTACTCTTTAATCGCACTTGTAAATCTACCACTTCGACAAGACAAAAGAATAAGCAATAACAGTGAAAAAAGAGAAATTATCCAGCTAATGAACTGAAAATTCTCTGTTGCTCGCATCGATATCAGGTGATATAAATGCTGGTCTCGCACGATGAGTTACTAAGATGAATCCGGATTGTTACTCATCGTTAAGAGACCGATTTATTGTATTACACGACGAAGGAATGGTTGTTTATGTGCCAATTGTTTTGGGAATCATTAAATAAATATTATAAATATTATTGGTTATTATAGTTTGTTTTTACCTTCCGTCACCTCTAGGTAAGGAAGGTATTGTCTTTGGTCAAAAAATTCAATGATGAGTTTTTACTGAATAAGCATGTTTTATAGTCCCTATAATATGATTTTACCATTTTTACGATGATGTCTGTGTGTATGTATGTGTGTGTGTCTGTGTGTGTGTGACAAAAATTCCGGATCCAATAACTTCAATACCACGATTCCAAAAATTATAATTTTTTCGTATTCTTCAAGTTTACATCCAGAAGAACAAGTGATTAGATTTTGGTTATAATTGGTGAACCGGAAGTAGCCTCATTTGAAGATTTAACAGTTAAATTTGATTTATTGACATTTAATATTATTATAACTTAAAGAATATATTATTCTCTATACGATATGATTACTTTTTATACTTCATATTCAATAGATACAGAGTCAAAGAATTTTAAAGAAATTAAATTTTATAATTCAGCCAGCTATGCTAAACATGGAAACTACTACTATATTCATATAATTTAAATTGACAGATGTCAGTATGAGTAAAAAGTAAATTAATGTGGCAGAGATGAGGATGTTGAAGTAGATGTTGATGAACACACGGAAAGATACGGTAAGAAAATAACTCTAGTGTTACAATTATCTAGAAAGATACAAGAAAGACGATTTGAACATGACATGAGGAGAAATAAAGAATTATATTTGAACAAGAATGAGTAGTTTAGTAATGGGAGGTTGAAGAAGCAGAGGAAGACCAAAGATAAGATGGAAGGACTGTATTGCGGAAGACTTGAGAGAAAAAGAACCGAATGAGAACGACACGCAAAAAAAGCGACCCCTAACGCATGGGAAAAGCTAAAGGGGAAGAAGATGTCAGTGTCAAGTGCAATTGAATAGTTTGTTTATGAAATAATTTTACTGGAAATTTAGAATCTTTTGCAAGAAAAATTATGTATGGAATTTATACATTATACATAGAATTGATGGAAGGTATTGTGCTGGCCACAACAGATTTTTTGTTTAATTTATCCTACAATAGGCAGACAAAACTTCCATTTTTAGCGAAAATGAGTTTTGTTTTCGTCATATGGGACAAGAATTATCCGTTTCCTTTTTCACTCTATGCGGAGAATTTTTTGGTGGCTTCAAAAGTTATAATTAAATTGTATAAGTATGTGAGCAATTTAATGTATGTAACAAAATAATTAAACTGATGAAATAATATTACTGAATATTATAAATTTATCTATTACATATAACTTCAGATATGACACTTAAGTTAAAATGTTAATAGATTTATATTTTATATCCGACATTATATTTATGGAAATGAAATTTAAACTATAATAATGATATTTGCAATTGACATTTAACGGGATATAAACATTTTATAAAAAAAATCTTATGAAATTAATAGTTATTATGATCACTGAAGCATAAGACATAAAATAAATACAGTATTTAGCAATCGGAAATTAAGAACACCAATTTCATCACCTAGAACACTAATCATTTCACACAAAAGTGTCCATACACTTCATAAATAACATATCAGAAGTTAATCACAAATTTGTTTCATTACACACCACAGATTTTAATTTCCTGTACAATATTCTATCAGTCAATCAACAAAAAAGTGACTAAAAAACTTGTCTTCACGAAAAAATGTTAGAAAATTCTTTTAGAGAAAACAAGGAGTAAAAAACGAACACGACTGACTAAAATCAACATTTCAGTAAATTGATATTTAATCGACTGCGATAAGTTGTTCTTATTAAGTGGGCTTGGATTCTGATAGGTAAATGTTTCATGCTCCACTTATGAAAAAGAAGATGTGTGGTTAAGTGTGCATCACATAAAAAGGTAAACACTTTAAAATATTACAATAATAGGAGGAGTCTAAGGTTAAAAATATATATAAAACTAAAACAATTACCCCTTAACCTTAAATAATAATATAAGCTAAAAGCTAAATTTTATCACCAAAATGAAGGTACAGTTATGGGAAATAGTTTATCACCATTTTTGGCTAATTTATTCATGAGTAATTTCGAAATTGAATTTAAGAAAAACAACAAATATTTTCCTAGAGTTTGGATTAGATATGTAGATGATATTTTTGCCATAGTTAATATCAAAAATTGCGATTTGAAAACTTTTCTAGACAATTTAAATTCAGTTTTCCCATCAATTAAATTTACTATTGAACAAGAAACTAATAAACAACTACCATTTCTGGACGTACTGGTTATTCGAAATAAAAATAAACTAGAGTTCGATATTCACAGAAAATCCACTAATACTAACAGATTTATAACTGCTGACTCCAATCATTTCTGGCAACATAAATTAGCATCATTCAATTTTTTAATAAACAGATTAACAAAATTTCCTTTAAACAAAAAAAGATTTAATATTGAACTAAACTACATTAAAGAAATAGCTAAATATAACGGTTTCCCGGTTAAAACTATAGATAAATTAGTTCATAAATTTAAACATCGCCAATCCGTTTCTAATTTTACAACATTAACACCATTTAATAATAAAAATAATAATAAATACATAACACTACCGTACGATCACGCTTCTAAAAATTTAAATAAAATTTTTCAAAATCAAAATTTAACCGTGACTTACAAATCAAGTAATACTATTAAATCTCTATTAGGTAATCCTAAAGATAAAATTGACACTAACAAAAAATCCGGTATATATAAAATTAGCTGTAATGATTGTAATAAAGTTTACATCGGGCAAACTAAAAGGCAAATTGACACTCGGTTTAAAGAACATTTTTATCATCTAAAAAGCGGTAATCCCGAAAAATCTAGCGTGGCTCAACATATGTTAATTAATAATCACAAAATTAACAATTCTAACATTAAACTTTTAAAGAATATTAATAATGATAGATATTTAGATGCATACGAGAGCTTAATAATAAATAAATTTAAAAATAACTTGATGAACGCAGATTTCGGTCCCATACCAAATTCTAAATTATTCGATTTAATAGAAACTTAAATTTAATAGGACATTTTAAATCTTAAATTTCATTGGACGTTAAATCTTAGTTTTAATTGGTATTCATTCACCTGTGACTCCTATCCCTATATAATCCCAGTTCTCTCCCTTGTTTGCCTCAGAGTTGTTAGACCTCTGACATGGTTTACATGTTGAGTAATCTTAACTTCTCTGCTTAAACTTTTGTTTTGTTCTACTGATGATGAGAACTTAGTTCTCGAAATACGTATTTAGCTTTTAGCTTATATTATTATTTAAGGTTAAGGGGTAATTGTTTTAGTTTTATACTTTAAAATATGTTATTGTTTGTAGCAAGTTTTTAATGAAATCTATTAAACATGTTTGTCAATTATATGGTTAAGCTTGAAGAAGACGCACTGAAGAAATAAGTCAAAATAAACTAAGTTGAAAGAGAGAATAAGAAAGTGTAACAATTTAAATAACTATAGCTCATTTTACATTACTTTTCTATACTCTATATGTTTATAGAAATAGTTTATGTATATTCATTAATATTTTCATATTTTAGTATGCTATCAAAACTAGAGAAATCTATATAAAATCTTCACAAACTAACTGTTTATATATTTATATAGGTAAAATCAAATGGACCGCAGATGTCATGAAAGTTATCGTACTATCTATCCAGAAATAACAGAGAGTAAAGCATACATGAAAAAATAAAAGTATATATTAAAAATTAATTATTTAAGATTAGAACACGAATTTAAAAAATATAAAAATATAAATACTTAGATAGGTACAATTACAAAACAAATATAGGAAAAAAATGAACTGGATTTGAAAAAAGAAAACAAAAGCATTGAAAATAAAAAAATCTGTTGTGGCCAGCTCTCGCCGCTTTAATTTTTGGTTACATAAGTATTGTAACATTTCATGTATGTCTTGTATGTATAAAATGCGAGCAGTCATGTGACTTTGCTCGCCTTGACAAGCAGATATGGGGGCCCATGTCAGAATGACAGCTAGCAATTATGTGTGTAGATGTCAATTTTTCATTCAAAATTGCAAGTGGTTAATTTGTCACCAGGAGTGTGGAATAATTTACTTGTCGATGAAAATAAACCATATGAATTTGGAAAATTATGACATTTTACATCTATGTAGCTGTCTTTCTGACACGGGCCCTCATATCTGCTAGTCAAAGCCAACAAAAATTTGTTCTACTCTTTTTGACAAGTTTCCAATTCATTGTACTTATAATTTGAAATATTTAACTATTAATACAATAAGAAATAATATAATGTATGTACTTCTCAGAAAAAGTCTTCAGTAATGAAATTTATTACAACAGATTATTTTATGTAATATACTTCTTTAGAAGATTTTTTTAGAATCTACTACTTCCGGTTGTCCAATTATTACTAAAACTTTATCAACTCTTCTCAGTAATATCTGATTGAAAAATATGTAGTTAAACAGAGATTAAGTATTATAGTCCTACCAATATACACACACACACACACACACACACGCACACACACATACACACATACATCCACACATACACACAGACATAATAAAAATGTGGATATGCAATTTTTAGTATGAATCCAATACCTCTCTTAGCGAGAGGTAAAAAGGTACGGGAGCTGAACCTTTACCCCAAAAAAGAGGACACGTCCGGTGAAAAAAAGACGTGTGGCAACCCTATTCTTGGAAAGAAAGGAAACATTATTAGGCATAAAGTTTATGTTGATGAAAGGGGAATCCAACTGTAACGTGGAAAAATTGGGAAGGAAGGATTTTTTTAAAATAAAAAACCAAAATTCTTTACCACATTGTTCAGATTAAAATATTAAGTGAAGTAGCCAAAACCGGTCACTTAATATTTTTATTAGAACGTGTAATAATGATAATAACAAACGACGCTTGCTATCAACCTGTCAGTAGCTTTGGTGCTTCTAGTTTAGCCCTCTAGCCCCCGCCCTAAATCTACTACTACATATCTTCATGTTCCTTTATGCAAACTGCAACATTCAAAATAAAAGAAAATTTTGCATTTGGATTGTCCACTTTTGGTTACCAAAAATGCAGAATAGATGAGATCATGGCAGATTACAGACTGGAATTACTTAATAAAAAATATATAAAGAAGAAAGGAATGTATACAATTAATTTGGACTTACAACAAGCTTTTAATATCTTGGCTAAGTTTCACTCGATTTTGTATCAGCATCAAATCGGGAACAATTTTTCCGTCCATTTGTAATAGTAAATCGTTGAAAAGTAATTCAAACGTCAATAATGTTGAGAATTTCTCCTAAACGAAAGTAAATATTTCGCATTTAAACAAATCTTCGATCAATGCTGACCGCTGTCACATTATCTTGCCGTCCATATTTAGTCGGCTGTCCGACTATAGCTTTGATGTAAAGTACTTGTAATTGAAAATTATTGCTTGTTATACACGCTGTAACCTAATTTATGGCTCGTATAGTGGAAAACGGACCGTGCTTTATGCTTTATTCTGTTTTAGGAAACTATGTAATATACGTGAGAAAGATATTGTCATCTATTCCTCTGCCTTTATGTAGTTGGCTGTGCTGTTTTTCTTTGTTTTCTTTGCCAAACAATAATAGCTGTAATGGTTATAATAATAAAAATTCAACACATGTAACTTGACGTTTACTAGAATTGTTTTTATTGTTGCGGATTGTTTATGTGTGGTCGAAGCTCATTACTTTTTTGTATAATTGTAATTTAATGTGAAATGAATAAAGCAGATAACAATTATAAAATTAAATTGCGTAGAATACACAATTATTGCACTTTCTTAATGACAGTCAATGGTTTCATGCATGGATAACTAAAAATGTGAGTTTTAATAACCAGTAAATGGGTTTTTCATAGATATAATTTTACTTTTACGTAATAGATATTGAAATTACTAGATAATCTTGCAAGATTTATGATCCGGAATATTTTTAAATGCCAATCAGCTTATAGCATACGAACTGGACATTTATAGATGATGGATACTGCGTCAATTTTCTTCATATGATACTATAATAAAAAGTCTAGTGAAAACTCTGTTAGTGGATATCCCTTATAACCGAGCTTATAAAATTCTTCCTACAAGTAATAATTCAATTAGAAATTAGTTTCAGAAGTGGGAATCGAAAAATTGTTCTTATTTTGTAATTAATAGGTTGTACAATTCAGCTCAAATGTATGTAGCTGACAGAAAATGTCATTGTCACAAAAATTATCATTTCAAATTAATAACACTAACATTTTCAAAAGAAAATTGTAAATAGACCAAGATTTACATAGAAAGAAACTTAATATACATAATTTCAAATTAATAATAATGTTTTAAAACGAAAATTGTGAATAGAACAATAATTCATAATTTCTAGTATTAGTAAATATGCAGGAATGTATTTAAATAAGAAAATAAATATATTATCACAGCATATTACCCATTGCTGGATGTGCTAATACACAGATTGTACACAGATTTCGGTAATGATGATGACATCTGCGGGCGTTTACCATGCGTCACCTCACGTGTACTAATTTTTGGCGTGGAGAGTACATCACAGGGGTTAGTTATGTGCCATTTAAAATTTGAAATATTTGATAGTAGGAATTGAATCCGGTTCCCCAGATTCTCCACCAACCACTCAGGCACGCGGCCATGAGACCCCATAGGTATATGTATTTAAATTGAATAAAAATGAAATGGCGGGAGGTTTTGTATTGGCCACATTAGATTTTTCAAATAGATATAGCTTTTTTTGGTGCGTTCTTAATTTTGATGGTTTTATAAACACTCGTATACAAAGAAAAGCCTACTATCCGTATTTATGTACCTATACTTAGAATATATTAAAAATGAATAGGGAACAAGTATTTTCTAAGAGGATGATTTCGCTGGCTCTGTCAACTAATAACCCTTCATGATCAACAATACTACAGCCAAGGATTTTTTTTAATGAGGTAACAATTCCTAATAAAAATATATTCAGATTTACATATTGGCATTATAATTAAACAAGAAAAAGAATCAGAAATTCTGAAAATGATTGTAACAAAAGTAGTCGTTTGTTGTACATAAAGGAGATCTGAAGAATTTTATTTGTTATTAGCTATCAATCGATTCAAATCTAATGAAATGAAATTTAGGAAGTAGGTATTTCAATTAATTTTATTAATATTTTATCTTCATTATCTGTAAACTTACTGACCGCGGCGGTTGACATTGTCAACGAAACCGTACCTTTAACGAACAAAATAATGACGACTATAAGAGTCTGTGCAAGAAAGCTTTCATTGACATTGACGTCGAAGTCAAAATGTTAAAATTATAGCGTGAGATGGCAGATCTCGTGATCACGAGACGACGAGGAAGATTTGCCAAAACTGAAAAATATTCGCACAAGAAATGGTCTCTACAACAGCGTTAAAAGTACTTCCTTATTAAGCAATTTGGCACACCCAGTAATGATTAGCAGCAGTAAAGATAATTCTGTTTATTTATATGGTACATATTTTAGAATTTACATATCTTAACAATAAACACTAAAACTGTAATAAAATTTTACTGTCATTTAACAGCAACAGCTACCGTGGACACACTAACATTATCTTACAGTTTAAAGAGTAAATATTTTGTGAAATTTGCTGTTGATTCTTCGCGGAATGTTTTCCAGTGAGTTTGCTTGGAGTTACGCCACTGCTACTGTGGCTCGTAACTCTTGATTTATAACCGAAACCTTGTGTTTGTGTGTTCATGTCAGATGAGTCAGGAAAGCGCTGAACACTACCATACAGTTGTCCTGCTCGTGTATGTCATTCTCAGTAAATGTTTCTAAGAAACGTGCTTCAAGTATAACATGATATTTTCTCTAAAAAATCAGATGATGCGATAGAGAATGCTCTCAATTCAATACATAACGTGTAGGTACTTACGTAATGAAGAAATTTGAATATAAAAATCTCGCCACTTGCGTTTTTGGTTACATAAGTATAGGGCACGAGCAGTCATGTGACTTTGTTGGCCTTAACAAGCAGATACGGGGACCAGTATCAGAATGACAACTAGTAATTATGTACATGGATGTCAAATGTCAGAATTTTTCATTCAGTCCACGTGGTTAATTTGTCACCAGGAGTGTGGAGTTTACTTATCTAGGAAAATAAACTACATGGAATTGGAAAATCACTAAATTTAGAATGAAAAATTATGATGTTTGACGTGTATGTACATAATTACCAGTTTTTCCTCCAATTTTCATGGTTTTGACTTTGGATAAAGAAAGTACTGCCAGGCACAAAAGTTTATCCATATTTTACCCACGAATCCCACTTCTGATATCTGAGTCAAATCAGTCACTCCTAATCTCCCGCATAACCATGTTTGGCATCAATGATCCAATTACTATCTTACCCACTCATACAAATCAGCAACGTATCTTACATATTGATCCTGCTAATGAAGTTCCATCCCTGTGCTCGTATCTGGTTTGCTCTTGCTAATGGCTGGTAGAGCTACAAGAGCACGCAGATAAGGCGGACACGTTAACACTGTGATAGTTACCGTTCATTAGCGTCCCGAGGGATCGGTTACTTAGTAATTAAAACGACAACGTGTACAAGACGAAGTAGTGTGAGATCTCGGATTGCATAGGTAATCGGCCACAGCGGCGGGAAAACATGCGGAAAGTATTTTTTTTAAAGCAAGGGCGCCGGGTGGCAGACAGTGGTCAGGGGCATAATATTTATTGGGACCCTTTTCAGTTTTAGTCTCAGAACATCATTTTGAAAATCTCAACATTAAAATGGAGAAAATAAGTTTTATTTTTTCGTAGGAATCATTCATGCTTGGTAACAAGAAACTTTGTTATGATTATTAAAATTAGTCAAATATTGACTAATTTTTTTTAAATTCTGGGTTTATTTTAAAAAGTATACAAAAACATATTATTTTCCTTAAACTTAAAACTAGTGGGACCTTCACATAGCCATTAGAGCACAAACTCCTCCACCGCACGGTCATCGTCGAATCAATGTCCTCCCATCGCTTCTTTGAGGGGTCCAAGACGATGAAAGTCATATGGTGACAAGTCGGTTTTGTAGCGTGGATGTTCCATCGTTTACCAGCAAATTCTGTTCAATTTTTGCCTCGTAGTGTTTTCTTTGTGGGGCCTGGCATTGTCATGAAGCAAAATGACATTTTTGACAATTTACGTATTTCTTTTCCTTCGATAGGACAACTTTGCGGCATCCAGTAAGTGCGCATTAAATGTGCGTTGAACATTATGCGTTTTATTAGTTTTCATGAGATTTCGAACCGCCTAACGCTCATCCTGATTCTCGACCCTTTCTCACCCTTCAGAGAACTCCTTATGCCAATCAAAGATACGGGTCCTTAAAAACGTGTTGTCCCCGCACTGGGCCTTTAACCTCCGCAAAATTTCGGTTGGACTTACGCCTTCCTTGGCCAAAAACTTGATAATAATCCGTTGCTCCACGGAGACATGCCCTTCTTGTTCGTTTATGGTTTTCTTTAATACTAAAGAAACCTAAACGAATTGGAGACAAGTTTACCCCCTTCTTAACAGTCCAAGCTACCTGCTAATCAACTCCATACGGGTCTGTGACCCCTCTGGAATTTAAAATACAACAGTCCTATTTAATTCACCCTCGTATACGAGGTATGTAAGGTGAAAAATGATGTTGCCGATCGTTTTTTGATTTGAAAAATAATTAAAGTTTGAAACAATAAATCTAGTTTGCTCTGCTAGAGAAAATGAGAAAATACCATACAGTTACAGTGTTAAATCAAATACAAATTACACCTTGTCGCAGCTATTGTGGTATCTGGGCTTATCGCCATTTACATAGGTACAAATGTAGCTAATTACAGACATGTAAATCAACAGGTAACTGTTGATTACACCAAGTAACTTCATTACAAGTACTACATACAACATTCAACGAACACCGCACACACATGTTACAAGACCTAGTGTAATGTTCAGCATATCAGTTTCGTTAACTGTACCGTGCGTATCAATTGCTGTTTATTCGTACCCAAGCAACGGATCGAACACGTGACAGTTGACACTGACCTTGTAGATGGCCTTGGAATTTGAACAGTTGACTGTGATGCGCGAAATTTGAACAGAATAATAATTTTATGCATTATTTTTATGCTATTTGAGTCGTGTGCAATATACTAATAAGGTAATAAAGATTATAAAGCGACACATAATATTTAATTCATAAACCATTCATTTAGATTCTAATCTATTGAAATATGAAACAGTAAATGCGAGAAATGAACTAGATTTGCATAGATCAAGTCGACATTTACGCCAAAAATACGTATTTTTAATAAGAACAAAGTAATTTATGTATCGAGTGTTTTACAACTTTTGTACCAAACGTTAAGGTTTTATATATTGATTATTTTTTTCTAAATTCACAAAAATAAGTACAGTTTATTTGAAGTGCATATTTTTTGTACCACTGGATTCCTTTACTTCTCTTCTTAGAGAAACTGACGAATGCAGTAACATAATTACTTATTATTTCGAATTTCAAAAAAAATAGTTTTATAGTAGTATGAGCATATCAAATTATGATCTCCCTTATAATATGAAGTGCATAAGTTGTAAAACTCCCTATATTTCACCGAAAAATGTTTTGAAAATACAATTATATTCTGTGGAACACTCATTCATTTTTTGGTAGGTGTTGCTCTAAGGGTGTTACCCCGTTTACATAAGAAATGGATGGACTGACGCTCATTAAATGGAATTCGTAAAATGTGAATATATGAGCATTTAACTGCTTCATACAATATGTAAAATAAATTTATATTGGCGGAAGGT
This sequence comes from Harpalus rufipes, assembly GCA_951394225.1. Classification (NCBI taxonomy): domain Eukaryota; kingdom Metazoa; phylum Arthropoda; class Insecta; order Coleoptera; family Carabidae; genus Harpalus; species Harpalus rufipes. The sequence continues at coordinate 37,597,460 of OX596286.1, forward strand.
GCTACGTTGTCATTGGCCAAAAAATTCGATGATGCGTTTCTAATGAGTGTGTGTGTGTGTGTGTGTGTGTGTGTGTGTGTGTGTGTGTGTGTGTGCGTGCGTCTGTGTGTTAGTATATTTGACGATCGTTTCGGTCCGCATAACTCTAATAACATAATTCCAAAAATTGTAATTATATGGTTTAAGTTAGATGCATATGCAGCCGTAATTAGATTTTGTTTATAATTGGTCCACCGGAAGTACTTTCAATTACAACTTTTAACAGTTTTTCATGAAATTTTATTATAAATTTATAGGATATGTTATTCTCTATAGATATGATTGCATGTTATACTGCATATTCAATAGATAAAGATATTAAATATTATAAATCAGCCAGCTATGCTAACTGTGAAAACTGCAAATATATTTAGATAATTCAAATTGACAGATGTCATTATCAATGAAAAGTAAATGAATATGGTAAAGATGAGGATGTTGAGATAAATATTGGGGAAGACCCGGCAAGAACATGTCATGAAAGATATGTTGAATATATTGGAAGACGAATGAATAGCTTGGTTGTAAAAGGTAGAAGAAACAGAGGAAAACCAAAGATAAGATGGAAGGACTGTATTGCGAAAAGAAACTGAATGAGGACGACACGCAAAACAAATGAGTGGAAGAAGAAAATAAAAATAGCGACCCCTAACGAATGGGAAAACCTAAAGAAGAAGAATTTGCATACTTTAGTATCTTTTGAACAATTGTAGGATTGCCGGAAGGTAATGTGCTGGCCACATCATAGTTTTTATTTTCCTATTGTCATTGTTATTAATCAATTGATCTAATTAAAACGGTTAAACAGCTCGTTAAACTAAAAAATTATGAATCATTGTTGAAGGACAATATATAATTAATTTTTATGTAGTGATTTCGTTGTATATTTTAAACATTAATTACTCAGCTTCTTTAAATATCATGTTTTTATATAACTCTGTAAAAAACTTCCTACGCGAAGTTAAAGATCAGAATACCGTTTTATAGTAATCATTATTATTATTCATAAAATTTAGTTAGTGGAAATAGGCGAGTGATGTCATTTCAATTGCAATGATATAAAAACTGACATTAAAAGCTGGTGTCACAACCAATCATTAATATTTATCTACGTACGAGGATATCGAAAAAGTAATTGATTCCATAGCATAACTTATTTAAATTTCTATTTTCACATATTTGCATTGCATATTACGTTATTTTTAGACGTCGAGGCTCCGTTGCTAATTATAATATGGTTTTCACTGTATGAAATAAAATTTGTATTCAATTGTATATATCCGTGACTTAATGGAAGAACAGTCAATGTCAACGTTTTGTATTATTATATAACAAGTTGTAATATACTCGTATAGGTGTTTGTCGCATTAGACGCGTAGACCTCCTCAAGATTTTCCGATTTTTACCTCTCGCTAAGAGAGGTATTGGATTCATATTAAAAATGGCTTATCCAGATTTTAATGATTAAGGACGTTTAAGGTCCATACAATCCCATTTTAATATTTTTACGATGATGTCTGTGTGGGTGTGTGTGTGTATGTGTGTGGAACGTGGGAAGGACGATTACTCAAAAACTATAAGACTTAATACTAGTTTAACTACGTATTTCCCAATCGGACATTAATGGGAAGAACTGAAAAGGTTTTGGTAACAATTGGACAACTGGAAGTAGCAGATTCTTGAAAAAAAATCTTCTATATATTATTTTATGAAAATTTTTCTTGGTAAAAGAAAATTTTATTTTCAATGTGACACAATTAAATTTTGTATTATATGTCGTATATAATAATATAGAATAATCTGTTGTAATAAATATGGTTGCCTAAAAAACAGTTGAGATATTCAAATGTTTGTAATTGACAGATAAATACAAAATGTCAGTGTCAAAAATCAGATTTTTCTAGGAGGTACGAATACATTTAATATATATTATTGTATTATTAATTAAATATGAATTTAAATTATATGATAAGTTTTTGGGAGGCAGTAGGATCGTTTTTTATTCCAATACATATTTATTAATGGTACAATTAGTTATATTTTGGACGTTTCGACCGCTATGCGAGTCATCATCAGCTGTTTACTTGTACATTATGTATATATAATTTTTTTTTAAATAAATATTGACTAAGTTACATTTGGAACATTTTAAGTTTGTTGTACCACTACGACATCTTGGTTGGATGTCGTAGTGGTACAACAAACTTAAAATGTTCCAAATGTAACTTAGTCAATATTTATTTAAAAAAAAATTATATATACATAATGTACAAGTAAACAGCTGATGATGACTCGCATAGCGGTCGAAACGTCCAAAATATAACTAATTGTACCATTAATAAATATGTATTGGAATAAAAAACGATCCTACTGCCTCCCAAAAACTTATCAAATAAAACTTATAAGGATCTAACCTCGAAACCAAATTTAAATTATAGGTATGTTAATATTACATATATCCTTAAGACATACCGCTAATACTGTCAATGAATTTGAAGAATTTTGAACATAATTGAAAAGTAGGACAAAATTCCTCGTGGAACGAAAGAAGAAATACAATTTCAATTATTTGTATGCACAAGAAATGTTAAATTCGTTACTTATAGGGAGCGATCAGTCATGTGACTTTGTTGGCCTTGGCAAGCAGATATGATGATCCGTGTCAGAATGACGGCTAGTAGTTATTTACAAAGATGTCCCAATTATCATATGTCATAATTTTTCTTTCAAAATATACTTGTCGAGGAAAATAATCCACATGGATTTAGAAAATAATGTTTTGAATAAAAAATTATGATACTTGACACCTACAACAACAAAATCACATGACTGCTCTCGCCCTATGCAACATAAAATGAAAACGGCGAGAGGTATTCTGCTGGCCCCAACAGATTTTTTTATAATATATTTTACATATCAGGAAGTATGAATCAACTGTACATATCTCTATATTTCTATCTACATAAGTTGTAGTTCTAAATCGAAAATAGCATCTTGTAATGCAAGCTTTTGGTGTCCTTGGTGTCTATAACACAACCGATTAGTCAGCATTTGCATTGCGATTGAGTTTGTATCAACTTATTTGCCTCCGGGGCATTTCTCACGGCTTGGATAAAAATCATAACATCAGATCCTGGTGACGTGACCACCCGCACCACTCGAGATATACGGCAGGAGAACGAGTTAATTGCTTGCTACATTTCATTACCACGGAATTAAGTGCTTACGTGTGATATGTTTAATCACTCTGTGTTACAATGTTTATGTGTTGTTGAAGGATTGTTGAAGTAAGTGTGGTACAGAAATAAACAGAAGGATTATAATATGTAAAAGAGATGTAATAGTTTTGTTATTTCATATTTTTTTATTGTTTTCTTTGTCAGCGCCTTCTCCATGATCGCATCTCAATCTTATCTTGCTCTTATTTATTCTTCTATTCTCTTATTTTAGTTGTCCAAATTTCTTTCACAAACATTGATCTCTATATACTAATTGTGGGTAAATTCCTCGACTGTGATGTGGATTAGGTGAAAGTCCAGTCAAACAAAATTTATTCTTACTACCAACGTTTCGGTGCACCCTTGCACCTTCTTCTTGGAACGACCAAAAATTATTCGAAGATCCGGAAAAGCGAACATCACAGATCAACACAGAACAACACGGCTAATCAATGTGCTCTGGTTGAACATTCCAATACACTAAAACACACTTTTGTTCTGGATAATTTCAAGATTTTGGAGGAAGAGCAGAATTACTCCAAACGTATGTTTCTTGAAATGTTTCATATTAGGGATGATTGCAATAACATCAATGCAAGAATTCAAGGAATTAACAGCGTATATTTTGGTGTATTGGAAAAGTTCAAAAAGGAAAGGCAAATTTCAGGCCAAACTGAGTTTCATTAATTTCCTTACATTTTATTTAAATTCCTACAATTTGCTACATTATTATTGGTGTACAGACGACCAGTAGGAGTCCGTTTCAATGATGTCACCAGAATCCTTACACAGGATATTATAATTTTTTCGTATTCCTCAAGTTTACATACAAAAGAAGAGAAGATTAGATTTTGGTTATAAATGGTCAATCGAAAGTACCCTTATTTGAAGATTTTACCAGATTTTCTTGAAAAAATGCTGTTAAATCATTTTATGACACCTAATGTTACTATAAATATTAAAGAATATACTATTATCTACTTGATTTAATTGCATTTTATACTTCATATTCAATGGATATAGAGTTAAAGAATTATAATGATATTAAATTTCAAAAATCAGCCAGCTATGCTATAATCATGGAAACAAGTATATTAAGAAAATTCTAATTGACAGATGTCAGTATCAATGAATAGAAAATGAATATGGCAGAGAGATAGATGTTGGGGGAAGACACGGAGAAATAAGATACGGAATAATAGGATAATGGAAATGGCTTGAGTAATATAAGTTTCTAAAAGATACAAGAGAGACGATTATATTCGTTTGAATATATCATGAGGAGAGATGAAGAATATACTAGAAAAAGAATGAACAGCTTAGTGGTATAAGGTAGAAGCAACAGAGAAAGGCCAAAGATAAGATGGAAATGGTATATTGCGGAGGACTTAATAGAAAAGGAACTGAATGAGGACAACAAGCAAAATAGAAATGAGTGGATGAAGAAATTCAAGAATAACGACCACTTGACAATTTACATTATTATGGAAATTTAATATATTTTGCAAGAAAATTATTAATTAATATTATAGTATCTTCAAAGCATAGAGTGTCGGAGACTGAACAAAAAAATAAATACGAGCGTAAATTTATACTGTGTAGAATATTGTTAATTTAAAGATTACTTGAAATTTAAGTATAAGGTGTACAACCGATCGTTAAAGTAATACATTCAGCGGTAGAACCTGGTGCATAGTGCATATATGCAAGTGTGTATAGTAGCTCATTAATAATCACGGTGCATCTTCCACCTCTGATGAGAAAAACAAAAGCGTAGATAGAAAACCTATAATAAATTCATATCCTGCACATCATGTAATCATAATCCACAGCACACTACCGTGTTCCACAGACACACCAACAGAACAGTGTTATTAAATTGAAATTGATGAGTGCGGTCATCAGTATTTCTTTAGCTTCGCGCTAATGTTTTGTTTTTGTTGTGGTCGCCATGGCGATGATTATTTATAGAAAACGAGTTTGAATTTAGCTGTGGGCCTACCACATACACATCGCTGTCACTGACAGAGAGCTGTCTTGTAGTAGTGGTGTGGCCCACATCGGAGCGGAGAGTAGCTTTCTAGCACCCGCGAACTACACATCTAGGAGAAATTTCTAAAAATAAAAGACACACAGCAGATGGAAGTGAATTCCGCGCTGTTCAATCACTGCTGACCGCAGGGAGATTAGCTGCATTTGCATGACGACTGGCGAGATAGTCCAAATAACATACATATACAACTAGAGGAATCTTCAGGAAAAACAAATAACAAAAATATAGACTACAATGTATTAATAAGTATGTGGTTAAACATTTTTTATAAATTATATGAAATTAAAATTAAAATAGGCCAATATTGTTATTTCGAATACTTTCATATCAATAAATACGATTAAAGTTTTATGATAATTTTATTTATTATTAGCTTTCGTCACCTTTAGGTAAGGAAGGTATTGTCTTTGGTCAAAAATTCAATGATGATTTTTTAGCAAAAAAGCACGTTTCATGGTCATAAGGATTCTACGATTTTCACGATGAAGTTTGTTTGTATGTATGTGCGTGTCTGTGTGTGGGTGACGATCTTTTCAGATCGCATTACTCCAATACCATGATTCCAAAAATTATCATTTTTTCGTAATCCCCAAGTTTACATTCAAAAGAAGATGTGATTAGATTTTGGTTATAATTGCTCAACTGGAAGTACCATGATTTGAAGATTTCTCGAAAAAACGCTGTTAGATATCATTTTTTGATACAATGTTAAAGAATACTATTATCTACACGATTTTATTGAATTTTATACTTTATATTCAATGGATATAGAGTTAAAGAATTATAAAGGAATTAAATTTTATAAATCAGCCAGCTATGCTATTATAACCTGGAACCAGCTACTATATTAAGAAAATTCTAATTGACAAATGTCAGTGTAAATGAAAAGTAGACAAATTTGACAGAGATGAGGATGTTGAGATAGATGTTGGGGAAGGCACGGATAGATACGGAATGAATACCTTATTAGTAGAAGGTGGAAGAAATAGAGGAAGACCAAAGAAAAGATGAAAGGACCGTATTGCGGAAGGCTTAAGAGAAAAGGAACTGAATGAGTACGACACGCAAAACAGAAATGAGTGGAAAAAGAAAATAAAAATAGCGACCCCTAACGAATGGGAAAAGCTAAAGAAGATGTCAGTATCAAGTGCAATTTGCATAGTTCGTTTATGAAATAATTTAATAGAAAATATATGTATGGAATTGACGGAAGGTAATGTGCTGGCCACATCAGATTTTTTTATTTTCTCAGTTTTAGAATTAGAACATCGCATTCTAGCACATACTACATATTGATGTTCTTTGTATTTAAACGATTTTTGGTGACATTATATTATTTTGGATTGGTATAGTATAACTTTATTAAATACATAAAAGATCTAGGCAAGTGACAATAAAAACACAAATCATGCCATTTCTGGTTATACCAATCTGCTTCTGCTGACTTCGGTACTGACGACATATCTATGACAAGGCAATTTAGTTACCTGCCAAGAACAATTTTTATCAACAAATAACGAGTACCATAAAGGGCATTTACAAGGAGTCATCTTACAAGTCAGTCTCTTAATGCAATTGTGAAGAGAGCACTTCTTCTTAATACAGATATTATTTGAAATCTATTCACAGTTGACAGGAAATGAGAAGTGCAATCCGAAAACAATTACCTACCTACTTTTGTTTACTTTTTGGTTATGTAAAAAGTTGCAAATTGTACTATGAAGCATTTTCTCCTTTAATTAGCAATTTCCGTTCGTTGCCGGCTCCTTACTAAGTTCGCGATATTTTTATTGCCTCATTAGCTCTGCACTAACCGAATCTGGCCATAAAAATCATTAACTCGCAAGACAATAGACTTGTATACCAAAAAACAATGCGAGAAAATATTTCTTTTTCAAATTGATTGAACAAGAGATATGTAACTCTTGTCGTATATTGGATTGCCTTTAGCAGAAAAATGTTGGTTAGAAATTGCACGACGAAAGTACTAAGGTAAGTAAATTAAACACATATATGTTGAACGGGTAATAATAATGTATTATTTAAATGCTTTCGGAGAAAAGGGGTATTCTCTGCTTTTTTTGAGACCCCTTTCTCTTCTAGTTATGTTCCCATCCTCCCTTCACATTTATTATTTTTATGTGTGTGAGGGTTCTACGCGGTGGGAACCTACTCACAGTAGCGGATTTATAGGTAAGCACAAAAGCAATTAACAAAATAATCAACGTATTAATCACATATCCAGATTTTAATAAATAAACACGTTTTAAGTGTATATATATATATATATATATATATATATATATATATATATATATATATATATATATATATATATATGTGTGTGTGTGTGTGTGTATGTTGGAAGGACGATTTTTCAAAAACTATAAGACTTAATATCTGTTTAACTGTGTATTTCTCAATCGGACATTAATGGGAAGAGTTGAAAAGGTTTTGGTAGCAATTGAACTACCGAAAGTAGCAGATTCTTAAAAAAATCTTCTATCTATTATTTTTTTGAAAAATTTTATTCTTGCAAATATTAAAGAAGATTAAATTCTCGACACCAGAAATGGTAAAAGGGCTCAACGATTAAGTAAAGTAAGTAAATTCTCTATCTGATACATTTAAATATATTATTATATCTTTTATTGATTTAGCAACCCAAATAAGGCCATGGAAACCAATTGAAGACTTTTTCTGGGAAGTACATACATATATTATTTCTTATTGTATTAATAGTTAAATATTTAAAATTGTAGGTATATTACATATATCCTTCAGAAATACTGTCAGTCCCGACAAAGTTGGATAAAATTTCTTCATAGAATGAATTTAAAATTAAAAAATCTAAATATAAAGAATAGAAATAAATACAATTTTTGGTGTAGAGTGTAAGTATACAAAAAAAATGTTAAATACGATATGGCGTAAGCAGTCATGTGACTTTGTTGGCCTTGACAAGCAGATATTTTTTTATTCTAAATTTTGTGATTTCCTAATTCCATGTGGTTTGATCCTTGGCAAGCAAATTCCACTCTCCTGTTGACTAATTTACTACGTGAACTTAGAAAATCTTAAAATTTTGAATGAAAAATTCTGACATTTTATATCTGTGTACATAATACATACATTTATAATTAAAAGCAGATTGTATGTAAGTATAAATATATAATGAACTCTGTCTCGTGTTTATTATTCTTCTTCTTCAGGAATAAGTAATAATTAACCTCAAAAGAAAATGGCTGCATTTAACCTACGTTTTACTGCAAACAAATTCCTCTATTTAATGTCACTTTTACAGCCTTTTCAAGTTGAATATAATATCAATTTAAACCCTGAAAACTATCTAGTATTCAAACCATTCGCACAATAAAATCCGTGATATCTTAACGGCACTATAAATAGCAAATATCACGTAGAAACACATTGCTAATGCATCGTCACACGTCGCGAACTTACGCCGTGCGAAATATGACTTCGCGGGTCATGCAGACCTGGCGAAGTCATTAAATATGTCCGAGGATAGCTGAACGAATTTTCTGTCAGATAAATTACACGTATCGTCTCTTCAAGCTGTTATCTTTGTTTTATGGGCAGAGAGTGAATCCGATTTTTCTTCTCTTTGATAGAAGGAATAAATTTAGGCGTTTATTGAGGAATAAATTTCTGGTTTATCTAATATTATATTACTTAGATGTCGCACGAATAAAAATGCGGCAGGAATATTTATTGATACTTGTTATAAATAAATTATACTCCAGCCAGTAATAATAATTGTTAAGTTGTGAAATGTTTCACACAATATAAACTTGTTTGTCATTCTAGTGAAATTAATTTCTAATGACATTAAAATTATTTGATATTTATCAATAATTTCGAACTAGTAACCTTTTCCCGTTTATCGTTTATTGCAATATTATAGATACATTTATTTCGACACCATTTTTAATTTTAAAAGTTAATAAACTAAGAACACCATTAATCTTGATATATTTAAATTAATATAATAATGAATAAAGGTGTTCTATCTAGTTAAATGGTACTAAGTGGTAACTTGGTTATCCGGACTTGACAAGACCAATTTTAGTCTGGATGATAAAAAGGGAAACCATAGTAAAAATCTGTTGTGGCCAGCACAATATATCTCGCCACTTCCGTTTTTGGTTACATAAAAAAGCTATACTCCATTCGAAATAAGAATAATAATTGGGACTTCAGATTTTGTCCACATATTCTCGAGTCATTCTAGTATATATTTCAATAATGAATGGGTTTTTTAAACCTCTTAATATCTCGGAGAAAAATAAATCATTGTCAGTATAATTTTTTTTTATTTATTTGGAACCATTTTAGGGGATGATCTAGTTAAAATTCGACTTGCTCCCTTTTAAGGTCCACCATTATTGATATTGTAATAAAACATAAGGAACTATATGAAAATGAAATGTTGTCTTGAAGAACTTTTTCTGGTAATTAAAAAAATAACTACTTGATTTTTTAAAGTAATTGAAAAATAACTACATGATTTTTCAAGTACTTGAAATTGTAACTACTTGACTTGACTTTCAGCTACTATTACTTGACTTGGGATCTACTTGATTTCAAGTCAAGTAACTTGAATATCAAGTCAAGCCGTAAAACTCTAGTTGACAAGCAGATATGGCGACCCGTGTCAGAATGGTGACAAATTAACTACGTGAATTTAGAAAACCTTGAAATTTTTAATGAAAACTTATGATACTTGACACCTATGTACATTATTACTAGCTGTCATTCTGATACGGGTCCCCATATCTTCTTGTCAAGGCCAACAATGTTCTTGCCCTATACTTATGTAACCAAAAACGGAAGTGGCGAGAGGTATTGTGCTGGCCACAACATGTTATGGTGAAATGTAAATAAGTCTTAGCATTGGGCAGTCAATCAGAACACAGATCCTAATAAGGAAATTTTAAATTTACTCGAGCTAGTATTATAAAATACTAATAATTTTGCCGCTAAATTAATTTTTATTTCCGTCTAAGTGGTAAGTAAAGCAGAATATATAGTTAAAATGCTGTTAAATTGATTTATGAACAAGACAGAAAACGTCATTAGCTAATGGAAATATCTTTGTTTTAAATTACTTCCTTCCACTATTAATATAATTTATATTATGATCTAAAACCGTTAGAAAGTATTAAAATCTTTGAAAAACTATTTTAATATGCATGCACATAAATTGAAACGGACGTATATACTAATAAGAATAAAATTATTCGTAAACATTTTTAAATCATCTCTCACCAGGATATAACTTAGCCGCCTTGAGTTATCGAATAATACAAACGCAATTGCGTTCCGAATTCATACCAGAGGCTACCAAAAAACTAGAAAGAAACTTCTCGCCCATATATCACGAGAGAAACACGCTCCTAGGGGCATCAGTTTAATCTAATTAAAGCTTGAAATCCGTTAGAGTATTTTCAAATTGGATATTTAGAGAAAGGCTTGGAAAAACGCCACAAGGAAGTGGAGTGACATAGACAATGACGAAGCGACTTGGAGGTAACTGAGCGATGTAATTAATATTTGCAACACAGAGCATTGTTGGTGATTGTGTCATACGAACAAAACAAAGTTAAAGGCCGCTATACTATTATTCGGCGCCAAAAGACGATTAGCATAATTTATAAAAATACATTTTTTATACTATAATTGTGCCAGCACTTATTACGTTTCAGTGGTTCTCAACAACTTGGATACCAAGATGTTTTTGCTTTGGTGGTTATAGCCATAATCAAGTAAAAGCATAGACGCCCATAGGATTATGAATTCGGACCAATTTAAGAATCTTCGCAATCAACAATTTTTCCCAATTTTTTTTTAAATTTTTTATTTTTAGGAAATTTTAGACCTTGGCATCTATTCTTTTGGTTGCATGCTTGTGCCTATCTGTTAACAAACATTGTAGTGCTTCGCAATATTTGAAATTCTTTGAGAAATTTCTAATGATTTTTTCTGAAAAATTTCCCGGGAAAATTCCTCATTCAATGACATTACTAGTCTAGGCTTCTATTTTTTAGCATTATTATTTGTTTAGGTTACTCGTATTTGCGCGAATACGAACGAAACCCATAGTAACGGTATTGGCTATTCGCTAACGAATAGTAAGTCTTTTGTTTCACTACTTTTGAACAGTTCTAGTCTATAATATTTATATATATAGAAGTATTTTTTCTTAACACTACATTATTCATAAATATTTTATAGATTTTGTTTAATTTGAAATAATATATCCACTGATTTTGCGGTAAATATTTATTTTCTAAAGTTTTTGTATATCTATACGTTTATAAATATATTATTACTCAGTTAACACATATTACTAACAATATACTAAAACAGAATAATTAGTAACAAACAAATTGACTTACAATATCTGCATCTTCATCAATTTCAGGTTGTTATTGCACTATGTTTAATTGGTACTACCACTAACAATGAACGTTGCAATGTTATTGACACTTAACACACACTAAAAACACTACTAATAACAATAGAAATAGTTAATAACATTTTGACATATTGCAAATGTTCTTTACACGGACAAAGATACCGATAAACTAAAATTCATTGTTGCAATAAACGAACAGACCTGTTAGAACAAAAAGTGCCGCCTAGTGCAAGCTTATTCCATGAATTTCATTTGAAATAAATCAGTTTGTTTTTTGTAATTGCAGTTTTAATATCAAATTTTGTGTCTGATTTTTAAATTATGAGCCGAAAAAAGTTTTGATCTTCTCCAACCGTCTTTTTCTCTTTCTTTCTCAAGGTCCATATGATTTGCAACCATACAGCATAATACTCAATAATAAAGCATTTTGCAAATATTTTTGGTAGTTTTATATAAGTAAGTGTAAGTGGTTGCATGTGGTTGGTAGGGTGCTTAAAGAGAGTTTCCAAGTAAGAAGAGAAGAAGAGCATGTATGAATGCGATTATGAGTGTGGCCGAGGCGAAAGATATGTGCATAGATAGGAATGTGTGGCGAAGGATAATTGTTTCCTATTATTGTGATCCGAATGCGGTATTTCGCTTCCGAAAATCGGTCACTTTAATATGTTTAAGTGTAAGGATTTGTTGTATGATGTTGATGTTTTTATTGTTTTCGGGTTTGTGCGAACCCACTAAGTGGGACACGCGTGATTTTTTCTTCCTTGCAGGTGCCTGATATTTGAAGGAACATGTTCTATTCTCTTTTCCTTCAACCATTTGTGTACGGGTCCATCGTCCTTAGCTATTCTCATTACTTTATTCTCATCAGCCCAATAAAGATTATTGTTTGATAATTAAAAATGTGCTAGCCTGCTTCACTGAACGTAAACATTTAAGATACTGTTACTCGAAAACAAATAAATATTGGGTTACACTTTCATCCTGATTTCCCAAAAGGGATGACAAATCATTTGGATAATATGTTAGAGAATCTTAAAATTACGTCTGTCAACTTCAACACAGCAAAGAATTCAAATGTCCTGTATTGGTGTTTCCAAAGAGAAACAATAAACTTTAACAAGAGTTGAATTGTTATTATAACAAAATGTCAGCTGAGTCAGCAATGTTGTTCATCTATAATTGCACCTAATGTAGAGTAATTCCACTACGAAAAACATTGCGATTTGCTTTGGAGTTAATGGCATGTTTGACATTATGTCGATCGGTGCAGTTCATGATCTTGAACGAAGTATATCTATTATGCCGTTGCTATGAGAACAATACTAAATAGTGCACGACTGATATTAAAATACCTTCAGAAACACGCGAGAAAAGGGCGGTGCCAGCATTTGACATTTTGAGAATTTTTAATTCAAAAAGCAATTATTATTCCACTTCTATGCTGGTTATTTTGCAAGAAATTTCGATCGTATGGTGAAGAATTCAAGTCTAATTTAGTATTTCTGCTGATATCATGTTGTTAATTTCCTTTTTTATTTAGTTGATTGTCAAATGTTTAAAAAAATGTCTTAAGTTGGCTTTGAAATATGTTCACTTGTCACTACTTTCTTTTTCTATGTTTGACAACTACATTTAGAAAATTTCATGCAATGTAGACAGGGTTATAGGTCAGGGAATTAATCTTTGCTAACTAGGAATAAAATTAGAATAGTCTGACAAAAACAGCAATGCAATAAATTGTATGTAACAGTCGTATTTTGAACTAAACAAATTGAGAACTAGAACAGCACATTTTTCACTGCAGTACAACCATAAATTTTGTACTGAATATTTTTAAACAAAACAGATGGATCGTCTGTCAGTACATTAGTATTTGCCGCCAATATAGACAATATTATTATTTTAAAAGCTACAATTGTTTTCCCGAATTCTCGTCCCGCTCCCATATCCTCTCTCCCGAGGGCTCGTCTTTCATTCGTGTATATGTTCTGTACGAGAGACTGGCGCCCAAAAGAAAATACCACCCTTGTATTACAGCGATCACGACTCACCCCGTTTTCACTGCACGCTGGCCGGACCCAAACCACGCCGTGTGTCAGGTCCCTACAGTAGTTATTTATAGAATTAAATATATGTCAGTGTGTAGGAAAGGCAGTGGGCTGCAGAGAAATGGCGGAAACGGTGGGCCGCAATGGTTCATGGGAAGGGAGTGACCCGGGTGGTGAGCAGAGAGAGGCTGACGGTTGGCAAGGAAACAACTAAGATAGAAGACCCCAGGACGTCCCAGACGTTTCGTTGGAAGCAGACCCAACAGCCAACATAGAAGTAAACCGGACTCCGAGAAGTCCACTAGATTGGGGCTGGAATACGCCAAATTTCGGGGAAGGAATCCAGCTTTAAAAACGAACGAGAAAAAGAAAACGTGTGGAGGAGGTGATCAACCGGTGGCCATTTTAGTTTGCTACCTTGTCACACACACTGAATTATAATTGTTAACTTTATGTGTGTAACGTAAGTAATTGTGGTGTCTTCTTTTACCAACTGCCACGGAACCTAGACCATTGCTCAGTGAGCGGCAGGTTATAGCCGGGATATCCATCCCTTATCTAAGTGTGGTTATTTTTATAACCCCAGGTCTAGGCTGGCCCAAACGTTACGTTATAACATTGGCCCTTTGTTTTCTTAAATTTTTCAACCATTTTGATGTTACCCTCGTTTTTGCTTCCATAAGTTGTCCGCACTTTGAATCATCCTCATTCGATTCCTGTCTCAGTCAAAATTATTTACACCATAATTTTACTGTAAAATATGGCGGTACATACTCATACAATATTTGCAATAAAATAGCAACCTTTATTATTTTTCAATTAGTTTCAATCAAACAAAGGAATTTTAGAAATTACAAGTATTGTAATAACTACAGATAAAAAAATTAAAATGTCCGATCAAGGTCATTTGTATCACGAACGAATTAACATATTGGCATACATTTATCTCTCTCATTTCCAATTATTAGAAATGTGTACGATAAGGATGGATATAACACGCCTGTCTTTGAAAAATTCATATTGTTTCGACTACATTTTTTCTTTTTCATAATACCATACTGTTATTATGATTTAACAGAACTAAATACGTGAATGAAAAGTGATCTATAACGGACGCCGGCCGTTAAGGACTATAACGGACGCACGAACGAAAAATAAAACTGAAAAAGTGTTTATAACGGCCGGCGTCCGTTGTTATAACGGCTGCAGGCCGTTAAGGTTTATAACAGGCGCTCTACAATTAAGGATTCTGTAAATTAATTTTAAAATTCCCTTTCTTCCTTGAGAGTATTGAAAATTTTTAAAAGTTGTTTTCTTTGTAGCCAATACTGCATACATATAATACCAATCATTCTTTCTTTGTACTTAAACCTTTGCAGAAACTGTCAAAAATTAATTCAATTTGATTTATACGTCACAGAATCATTGTCCTCTCACATACAATAATTATTTTGTAATCTTCTTCCCCCGTGCTTGCTCCATTTTAAATATCCCGCCTTCGCAGTTGTTTCCGCGGTTTGTTTGGCATGTTACTGTGGTTTTCGAATGTCATGGGCAGCTCGTCAGTAGGCAGAGGTCAGAACGGGTCACGGATTAAGAACGATTGCTGGTCCGATGATCGGAAAACCGCAATATGTTCAAGTGGTCGGCGTTTTTACTGCCAACGGTTTCGTTCGGATGTTTGTTGATCGACATTCGCTTGTCATGTTGAGGTTAAGTATGGTGTTGTGCTTTTGTAAGAGGTCAGCGGTATGATATTTCTTTGCATTTATTGAACCAATACAAATAAGGTTATTATGTTTTTTCTTGCCGGATCTGCTAGAAAAATTCTTGGAATAACAAAAAATATTGTTACGCAATTGTTACCATTTATTGTTTATACGTCATTCTATTCGAATTTTGTTTTTTCCTTTAAAAAAAAATCATAATTTTTCAATTTTCAATAAAAACTTTAAAAAAATTAAAAATCTAATTTATATGGATATAGATACTATTCGATGCGCTAATTTCAATTTTTTAAACCGCATGTCGATATCTCTTTTCGTTCTCGAGATATTTGCCCGCAAAGTTTTGCCTAAAAATACCCATTTTACGAGATACGATCTCTAGAGCAAAATAACTGAAAATGGCCAAAATCTGAAAAAAACCTAAGGGGTACACCTTAAATTTTTTTCAGATTTTGGCCATTTTCAGTTATTTTACTCTAGAGATTGTATTCGTTGTTCAAAAAATATGAAAATTGGTATACATATGTAATTTTGCCCGTAGAATCGAATGGTTATACTCTCAAGTCTGTATATTGACCCATTTTTGGGATATAGCCCAAAAATGGGTATTTTTAAGTAAAAATTTAAGGGCAAATATCTCGAGAACTAAAAGAGATATCGACATGCGGTTTCAAAATTTGGAATCAGCGCATTGAATAGTATCTATATCCATATAAATTAGATTTTTAAAAATTTTGAACTTTTTTTTGAAAATTGATGCATTTTTAAGAAATTAAACAAAATGAGTAAAAATACGAATATGGTAGTAATGTTACACGATTAAGTTTGACTCTGCAAGTGTTTTCATCAATAGAAAACTTTTATTGTTTACCTATAACTAGAGTCCTAGTATAAAAAAATCTGTTGTGGCCAGCACAATACCTTCCGTCAATCCTGTATATAATGTATAAATTCCATACATAATTTTTCCTGTAAAAGATTCTAAATTTCCAGTAAAATTATTTCATAAACAAACTATTCAAATTGCACTTGACACTGACATCTTCTTCTTCTTTAGCTTTTCCCATTCGTTAGGGGTCGCTATTTTTGCGTGTCGTTCTCATTCAATTCCTTTTCTCTCAAATCTTCCGCAATACAGTCCTTCCATCTTATCTTTGGTCTTCCTCTGTTTCTTCAACCTCCTATCTACTAGGTTGTAAAGCTTCGTTTAGACCACGGCCCAACAACCCGAAAAATAATCAGACTTTCATATATGAAAAGTTGTAATAATTCACAAGACAACTATTGCAACAAAGTGAGACGAGGTATGTATGGTCACAGCCTATTAGGGTATTATTATTCAAGACGAATTGCAACGGAAGATTTCCTATAGAAAATATCTTCTTCGTCATGTAAAAATGTTTGATTTACGGTTAGTAATCAAAAAAGTTAATCAGTTTCTTGAAACAAACCGATTTCAAATATCCAGCAACCTTCAATTTAGCTCTCACCCGCTGTAAGTGTAAATGACTAGCTGCTAAGTTGAGTATAGATAGAACTGTGAAAACTTACGACAAGCATAAATAACCTCACAGTATTAATTTCCTTATCTCGCCACGGAAAAATAAATTACACCTTCGTGAAAACATGCAGAATTTTTTCTTGAGATAAAACTTCCATTAAAATCTTTCATGTTAAAAGTACAATAGAAGGCACCATATGCATGAGCATCTTATAAGTAATTATTATTGCTTGACAATTTTAATTTATAAGTATTAATTAGCTTAATATGAGAATAATTGCTCTGTTAATTATAGGCTTGTTAAGATAAGATGCAACGTATAAGTTTTATTACCACTTAAGTTCGTTAATCTCATTTATTTGAATATTTTTTATGCACATTTATAATATGGAGCATTTTGGTATGTTATTAACATAATTATATAGCATAAGAAAATTTGCAAAATAAAGGTTAATTATACGAAAAGAGAAACTCAATTAAAAGAGCCATCTAACAATTATATTGTCACAAAATTATGCCGAGCATTTTGAATTAATTAAATTTCTTCAAATATAGCATGGTACGCTAACCATTATTTCGTATGTCTGACCTATTAGTTATTTCTTGAATTTTGAAGTATTTATTGGTAAATATCATAGCCGTAGCTAGGAATTATATTATTGAGAATAAGACATAATTCATATTTTATTATTTTAAATATACTGTTGGATGGCAGATGTAAATATTTTTTTATAAAATCAGGTTTACAAGATACGACTATCAACTTTTATTTTTTAAATAGTAACCTATAATTATTTTACTAAAATATAAACTGCCATTTTTTCTCTTTATTAGTTTATTAGTTTTTATTACTGTATTTAAAAAAAATCGAGAAAAAAGAAGATAATTGAGAAATATGGGATTTTTTTTATTTAAATATTATAGGTTGCTGTGTGAAAATAAACAAAATGTAACAATGTTAAACAGTTAAATTAATATCTACATTTACCATCAAATAATATATTTACAATTTTTTTCGTATTCCCGAGTATAGATGCATATGCAGACATGTTTAAATTATCATTTATTGACATATAATGTTTTTAAATTTTAAAGAATATGTTATTCTCTATATGATGTGATTTTGTGATTGCATTTTATACTTCATATTCAATAGATATAGAGTAAAAGAATTATAAAGATATTAAATTTCGTACTTCAGCCATTTATGCTAACCATGGAAACTGCTAATATATTTATTGACAGATGTCAATATCAATGAAAAGTAAATGAATGAGACAGAGATGATGATGTTGAGATAGATGTTGGGGAAGACACGGAAAGGAATGAAAGAATAAGGGAAATAACTCGAGTGATAAAGTTTCTAGAAAAATACAAGAGAGACGATTACATTGGTTTGAACATTTCATTAGGAAAAATGAAGAATACATTGGAAGAAGAATAAATAGCTTAGAAGAAGGTGCAAGAAATAGAGGAATACCAAAGATAAGATGGAAGGACTGTATTGAGGAAGACTAGGAACTGAATGAGGACGGCACGCAAAACAGAAGTGAGTGGAAGATGAAAATAAAAAATGGCGACTCCTAGCGAATGGGAAAAGCTAAAGAAAAAGAAGAAGAAGATGTCAGTGTTAAGTGAAATATGCATTGCTTATGAAATAATTTTACTGGAAACTTAGAACCACCACAGGGGTCAATTTTGATCCATTTAAAATGGACTTACTCTGTATATAAATCATGAGTTGCTAGTTAGATTCTGTCTTTTTGAGTTATTATAAATTGTATTTAATAGTCTTGTTACACTTTAACTAAAATCACAATGATATTGTTAGGTCACCCGCGATATTCTTATTTATTTAAAGAAGATGAGGTTAATTTTTGAAGAAATCATAGTAAAATATCATTATTTTCTAATTCAAATTTCTTTACAGTTTTGATGGAATATTCCATGACTCTAAATTTATCTATCGACTCCACTGTATGTCTGTGTCTTTTCCATTTTTGTCAATATCCACGCCCAGGTATGTATATAAACATTATAATAACTATTATTAGATCTTTAGTGTGTATATGAGAAACTTATTAACTTATTGCTTATTTGGAAATCTTCTATGAAGAAACTAACAATATATAAATAGTTGTACAAGATTCAGAAAAATTTAGTGGTAAAGAGGTATCTTAATTAGTAATATACCACATAAGGTATTAATAATGTGAAAATCAATGCATTCCTCGCATATTTCATACGAATTAGCGTCGTACCTCCTATCTGATGTTCATAGATGTGTTATGAATATTATAATACCGGAAGATTAGCACTTAGCAATGTGCGAACGCTTGCAAATAGGTTGACAAGCCGCTATTAAAGGCAAACAGCTTTTAAATAATCAATCAACTAAGTACACGTGTGAATCTTTCAAAATTAATTTGCCGTTTCTCTAATTAGTCATTTTCTGAACTTACTATCATTAATAGTTAAGAAAACTTACAATAAATCTCATTGGCTGCGTTAGAAACAACCGTTGGAAAATATTTGAACATCAGCGTAGGAAAATAAAAGTCTATTGGCTGAAATAACTGTCGGTGCTAATCTAGCCATCTTGGGAGAAGAGCTGAGCATCAACGTCGGAATGATGGATAAGAGAAGAAGAAGAAGGAGGAGGAAAGGTAAATACTATGTTAGCGTGGGTGATTATTTTCTCTGTGGTGTTTACTGAGGTGCACAGTCAACTGTTCGCGTGACGTCAAGTTGACAGCAAGTTGGAATGTAAATATTGTTCGTTGCAAGTTTACCGTAAGATTGGATGATGAGAGACGCGTTGAATTGGTTCAGTGTTACTCACTTTCTTAGGAAAAGAGTAGAAATGAATGTATCGTTAATAAAGCAAACATACATAGTCTACAACTATCTTTACAAAAAATCTCTTCAACAATGTTTGCAATTACGCTTTAAAATCAAAAGTAATTTATTTTTACATTACATTTTAATTGTAAAGTTCATTTTAAATAGTTCAGTAGATGGGCGGAAAGACGCCATATTTAGATTTAACTGGAAGGCAGACAACTGTCATATTGTGATGGATGGCTATCAAATTTTGATAGTTTAAAATATGGGTTAAGTTTAATAAAAAGAAATCTTATAAAGTAAAACAAACCTTATTAAAATTCAATCACTAAATCTTTAACTAACAGTTTTGTTGTATTAAACAGATTATGTTTATCGAAAGGAGATTGATTTTTATTAGTAAATCTAAATATGACGGAAATGAACGCAAGATGTTATACTTATAGATGTCAGGCGAAATCCTATTATGAAGCCTCCTTAAGAAAACTTATTATATTTTGTCAGTCAATTTTCAAATGTACAGTTTCGGATATTTGGACAAGAATTTTATAATATTTTAGAATAATGGAATGGATTATGTACAGTAAGTTCGATTTAAAACTGCCTTTTGCGTCAGTAATCAAGAAAAATGCTTTAATAATATCATTTTAAGCTAAATTAATTTAAAAAATCTAATGTGGCCAGCACTACACCTTCCATCAATCCTGTGTATTATGTACAAATTCCATACAAACTATGCAAATTGCACTTGACACTGACATCTTCTTCACTAGTTTTTCCCATTCGTTAAAAAAGGTAAAAATTAATACCTAATAACAAAATGTCGCAGAGGCAACGTAATCGCTTTGTAATCAAAAGTACCAAGTTCTAATCCCGCTTAGGCAAGGATGTTAGTGTTCGACTTTATCATTTGCATTCAATGATAATCTTCAAAATAAAAAATCTGATGTGGGCAGCACAATACCTTTCGTCAATCTTGTGTATTATGTATAAATTCCATACATAAATGCAAAAAATTCTAAATTTCCAGTAAAATTATTTCATATACAAACTATGCAAATTGCACTTGACACTGACACTATTTACTAAAAACTCACCATTGATTTTTTTGACCAAAGACTATACCTTGCTTCCCTAAAGGTGCCGGAAGATGGACGTTAAAAATAAAAATCTGTTGAGGCGCGCACAATATAGGTAACTTTACCAATTCTAATTTATGTTGCCTAAGTATAGTTTTTTTAATGATGTAACATGAATTGCCAAAAAATCTTAAAAGATGTTATGTATATGTATATATATATATGTGTATATATATATATATATATATATATATATATATATATATATATATTTCAATCTACGATAGCGTGAGGAAAAATGTTCTTAATTGATTATTGACTCCCCTTTAGCTATTAATGATATATCATTAGTATTATATTTAGTGATACCGCGAGACGAGAAACGGCGAGAAACAGTTCACTCTCGTCTCGTCTCGAAAATTCGAGACGAGATTTGTTTTCGTCTCGTCTCGTCATATTTTTCATCCTCTATTCTCGATCTCGACTCGAGAGTCTCGAATTTCTCGAATTTATAATTAGCTGTACGGGTATTCCATAAGTTGGCAGGTCAGAGCGTATTTGTATGGTTGAAGATAGCAAGCAATGACGCTGTAATTATCTATTATTTGTATATAAATACATATAAAATAAATTCATAGAATATTACCTTTACATATTATAAATTTTCTATACTTTCATCTATCAGGAAAATAAATTAGCATCAACTTGGACGTAATAAAGGAGTAAGTAGATACTACTGATTAAAACTTTATTTTTACTAAGACTGGCATTTAACAGGTAAGTAAAAAAATACTGAACAAATATTACTCGCAGCAAGGGCATTTAAAACTAGCGTGAAGAGTACACCACAGGGAACACTTTTGTTCATATTATTTGTACTAAAACCCTATAAATTTAAAATGAATAAATAAATTGTACTGATAATTATTTTTCTTATTGTATATCTTTAATTATATACATATTAAAAAAAAATCGTGCAATCGAGATCTCGAATACCTACTCTCGTCTCGATCAAATCTCGAGGGCATTACTCTCGTCTCGTCTCGATTTTTCGAGACGAGACTTATGATAGTCTCGTCTCGAAATTTCTCGATTTTCGAGACGAGATCTCGAAAACGCGAGATCCCACGGCATCACTAATTATATTATTGGGAAAGATTTTATATTTTACTAAAGTATAGATTGCAGTTCATAATATAGCGAAAATCTTTTTAGAATAATCTTTTCTATTTTGTTCGTGTTCATCTTCATGAAATATTAACATCCAATCCATCAAAAAATCATCGATTATCCATCCTTTCGCGCAAAATCCTCACTCCCTACGGCGTGCATTCTCAAATCAATCAATTTAAAAATCACAATACTTGAAAATTTGCATCTAAATAGCAGTTCTTCTAAAATCCTGTCCGTGTAAACGCATAATGAGTCGATGGCCGCGAGTCACTCATTTTAAAAATCTCCGGCACCTTCGGCTAGAAGATGCGCACGAAAGTAGTTGATTCATGTAGTTATTTTATATTATTTTCTTCACTGACCGTCATTCAAACACTCTCTTAACATGGCCTACATTTCAACCGATGCGGAAGCTTGAATATCCCTAACGAATGATTGTGTTTGTTGTATTTATTTATGTTTGCTCTTTAAGCAGGAAGAAACATTTTTGAGATTACACCTGTTCACGAACTCTTCACTGGAGTACTGTACAGACAAGGTTTTGTTTTTGTTGTACAAAGGTTTTATTCTTCGTACAAGCTTGGGATAATGGACATATTAACTATATACAAAGGAGCAATGGTTCTACAATCTTGGTCTCCTACATACAACCAGAAATGAGTTGAACCAAATAGTTTTTTACATATTTAAATTTACTTCCACTCGTATATTCCAAATTATAAACTACATACCAATATCTCTGATATTTGCGCTGAAATGAATATATTAGTAGTTTCCATGTTTAGCATAGCTGGCTGATTTATAAAATTGAATATCTTTATAGTTCTTTAACTCTATATCTATTGAATATGAAGTATAAATGCAATCAAATCGTATAGAGAATAATATATTCTTTAAGTTATTAATAATGTTAAATGTCAATAAATCAAATTTAACTGTTAAATCTTCAAATGAGACTACTTCCGGTTCACCAATTATAAGCAAAATCTAATCAGTTGTTCTTCTGGATGTATACTTCAAGTTATGCGGTCCGAAACTTTCGTTACATACACACACACACACACACACACATAAATACATACAGACATCATCGTAAAAATCGTATTATAGGGATCCTAAAACATGCTTATTCACTAAAAACTTATCATTGAATTTTTTGACCAAAGACAATACCTTCCTTGCCTAAAAGAGACGGAAGGTAAAAAATGTGTCATGATAATATGTAATGAAATAATTTACGTAGGTAATGTGTAAACATGAATCAGATGAATGTTCCTTCTCCATTTAAGGTCACAGACTGTCTTTACCCATATCTTAATTCTCATTTTTAAAATTATCTGATCTTACTCGTTTGCCGAACTTGCAAGTCGCCGGCACAAAATTACAGGAATTTTAAATAATTATAGGTAGGTACCGTACGTCTGCATGTAAGTAACTCAAGTACGGGGAATCGCATGTTAACGATAACGTTTATATTTACAAGAAAGTGTCATGACAACCTTATGGAACAGCTGACCATGCACATTTGCGAGATACAAATTAGCAGAATGATGAAATATAATTGCAATTTTATCGATTTTGTCTTTATTACTTGCAATTTGAAAACAGAAATACTTCACATAACTAACATAACTTTCCGTCAATTGCGTTTATTATTGTCACCTGCAATTAACAGTTCTTCAGGCCTTCATCCGTGGACACCGGGTTACTCATTCATATACCTATTTGTAAAAATAATATGTATTTTTAAATTAAAAATTCATTACAAATTTTTACCTTCCGTTACCTCTAGATAAGGAAGGTATTGTCTTTGGTCAAAAAATTCAATGATTCATTATACATAGGATTGACGGAAGGTATTGTGCTTGCCACAACAGATTTTTTATTTTAGAATAGTATATTCTTCACCAATTGTTTGTTTAGTCAATTCGTGTAAAAGTCATACATTTTTCCTAATGTTAGTGTTAAATATATTATATAACTTATTCTCTACAATACGTAATTGCAGCAATTTGAAACCATCTTCGGTACTTGGTGTGGGTAAAAATGTGCGCTATTTCCAATAAATTAATACATAGCGCTTTTCTGTTGTTATCTGAATACAAATATGAATAAATAAGCCCGACACACGTTGTAATTATAGCCATATATTTCCATGTAAAGACGTTCGATCCTTTGAAGTGTTATTTATATGAACCTCATGCGGCATCGCTTAGGATTATCGGAGTAAATAAGTATTGTTTAAGACAGGAAATAACATTTATGTTTGTGGATATTTATTAACACTAACGTGCAAAGTACGAAAGTGTTTGTTGGTATTTCAGTAAGGTAATAATTTAGTTTTCTGTACATTTTACTATATTTGTACTCAGATTTTGAAGATTAGGTATAAAATATGCAGATGAACTTTATAGTTTTCAAGAGAAAGTAAAGAATTTTGCGGAAAATGTTTTATTGTGATAGACAATTTTTAAATTAAAGAACCTACTACGCCAGGACACGACATACATTAATGAGTCTAATTTTGTGCAATATACTTATTAACGTTCTTTACACCCAGATCTATAAATTAACAAATAAATTTTACATAAACTTATTTCAGCTAATTTTGTCTTCATTCTACAGCTACCGTCCCATTTTGGTACCAACCTCATTAAACAAATAAATAAATAAAACAGTTATAATTATTAATACAAATCAAAAACAGCTTATATTCATTTTAAATTTCTCTATCAAGCAGACATCTCATCCGATATTTTATCATCGCCGGAAACGTCAACCTTCTGACCGGAAGCTGTAATAATGTAGGTGGTAGCACACGCACGTTCAGTGACTTGTCTTAAAATATACACGACACTTATCTCCATCGTTGTGCGCACGCGCCTTTGTTATTATTAATTAATAAACAAAAAAATGCTTGTCATTTTATAGTAAATAAATAAATATATCATCACGGCATAGTACCCATTGCTGGGTGTGCCAATCGGTAATGAAATATTTGTACTGTACGGGCGCTTACCAGGCATCACCTTACGAGCATACAGAACTGGCGAGGAGAGTGCACCACAGGCGTCAATTATATGCCATTAGAAGTCGAAGTAATTTTTGGCGTCAGTCGGGATCGAATTCAGGTCCTCAGATTCGTGACCAGACGCACAGCCACGAGTATAGTATAATAAGATCAATGTATAATTCAAAATTATTAATGTTTGGAGTTACCAATTGCAACAATGCTTAATACAATAAAATATAGTACCCATCTATAGTTGATAGTTTTGTTACATATAAAACATCAAATCAACAAATATATAAATAAATATTCGGTTGTCGTTTTAAGAGCAAATAGATGTGTGTATGCTGTTTGAATTTTTTATACGATGTTTAATAAATAAGATCTTACTACCCTGAAGAAGGTGGAACGGTGCACCGAAACGTTGGTATAGTAAGAATAAATGCTGTTTGACTGAACTTTCGAGTAATTGTTAACGTTGATAAGAATTATTTGTAACCAACAGTAACATATTTAAACATGGAAATAGGTCGTAGGGTCGAAGAAATATTTAATTAAACGAAGAAAGAATTTGTAAAAAATTCATAGACACCGCAGGAATTTGAACCCCGGACCTTCACATATCTAACCAACTGAGCCACAAGATCCCTTCCCATTGAGGTCAATGAATCGTTCACAAGTCCTTTTACAAATGTTTTAAAGTGAACACAAGCAGATTCCATATGAATAGTGTACTCACCTACGATATTATTTCTTTGTTTAATTAAATTTCTTCGACCCTACGGCATCATATTATATACTTGATTCGTAAATATTTTCTATAACATATCAATCTGATTACTGTTATTCTACATACTGACTGCACAATATATCAGAATTGTATTATTTAATTACTTTAAATGTCAGTTGTTCTTTTATGTTATTGATATGTAGAACTTGTTTGATAAATTTATGCTGTTTAAATATTTAAATTACCGTAGAAAATTTCCTAGTTGCATTATTACAGAAAATGTTATGGGTAATATTTTTAATGCACAAATTATTTATATTTTCCTATAAAATACGTAATTCCTTGAGTAAATTATTCACGATCATAATATAGATAAACCAATTTGAGCATCTTTAATACAATTATGCAATAATAACTACAGTATCTGTAAATTTTATTGCAGTTTAAAAGCATTTTGTTTACAAAAGGCGGCAACGGAAAGAGGATCATAAGCATCTTTATGACTGTTTATAAGAAAAATGGCGGGAATTCTGCAATAAATTAATACTCGTACATACATACTTTACTGCAGTTCTTATCGTCGAAGAAGACACGACAAATATTAATAAATAACGAGAGACATGTGTGTAATTATTGCCGTTTATTTTCAAGAAATGTTCATTTCTTTGAATTGTTGGTATTGATTCTAAACAGTTAAACGTGTATAAAATTAAATTCAATTTGTTATAAAATATATTAATAGATCAAAGACTTTACTTCTACCTCACAGTGCACGACTGCAATCCACCGAAAAAACTAATATATTAAGTAGGTGTTGTGGAAGGTAACAAATGAAAATTTAAAGTGGATTCATGCTCGCAAAAAATATATATTTAACGGGTTTTTTTTTCAAGATTAAAATCTTCAAACAAGAGTACTTCCGATGGATCAATTATAACCAAAATCTAATCACGTCTGCATATGGATGTAAGGAGGAGGAATACGAAAAAAATGTAATTTTTGAATTGCAGTATCGGATACACAACACAAACACACACACACACATACACACACACATATATATATATATATTATATATATATATATATATATATATATATATATATATATATATATATATATATGTATATATATATATATACACACGTACAAACATCATCGTAAAAATAGTATATTTGTATTAAAGACCCCATTAGAAACTCACTATCGAATTTTTTGACCAAAGACAATACCTTCCTTATCTAAAGGTGACGGAAGGGAGTGAATAATATAAAAAAGGAATTTTATCCCATTCTTCTAATTTTTCGAAATGTTTGCAATTCATTGTCAGGATTGACAGTATCATATAGAGAATTTACTCTTCTTGAATACTAGCAAGAAAAAAAAATTTCAAAGATAATATTTAGAAGATTTTTTTTAAGAATCTGGTACTTCCGGTTGTCCAATTATTACCAAAACCTTTATAGTTTTTGAGAAATCATCCTACTCCACACACACTCATTCACACACATGCATCTACACACACATACACACACACACACACACACACACACACACAAATACACACAGACATCAACATAAAAATATTAAAATCGGATTTTACGGACCTTAAAACGTGCTTAATCATTTAAATCTGGATATGTGATTTTTAGCACGAATCCAATACCTTTCTTAGCGAGAGGTAAAAATATAGAGATAGACATCTAATATTAAGCAGGAATAAAGAGCTCTGTAGCAAAAATGTTAGTAAATGGAGCTTTGAAATGATATGGGGATGTCAAACGAATACCAGAACACACATAGCCAAAAGATTTGAATGAGTGGACCACGAGAGGTAGACGAGGAAGACTACTTCTAACATGGGAAAAATACATGGTATTCAAGCTATAAAACAAAAGGGATCAACAGGAAAGTGAGTGGTTAACCGAGAATTTTGGAGAGTCAAATAGCAAACTCATGGGGCACCGTTAAGAGAGGAAAAAGAAATATTTCAATCAATCAAATATTAAAGTCAATTATTAATATATTAAAAATATATTTGTCATTAATATCATTTTATAATTATAATTATGAATAATGAAATATTAGATTAAAAATAATCTGTTATTAATTTTAATGAATTGTTATCAATTTAAATAAAACGAAAAAAAAATATTTTGAAAAATAGTCCTTTTATTTGAAATAGTCTGGGATACGACTTAAAGTAAAAATCAAAGTCACTCTCCCATTCGAAATGATGCTATTAGACAGTTAGACACAATCATTTGTAATTAATACCTGCATCATCATAATTATGAGAATGAAAAACTAATTAATTGTTTAGTCACTATGAATATCTTAATTAAGTTACGGCAGTGCTAGAAACAGCAATTTGTTTATTCCAAATTAACCGGTGAAAATTTCACGTCCATTTTTGAAACAATACTTCAATCTCGGCGTCCTAAATAGTTGGCACTTTTCACACAAATCTAATTTAATGAGACTGCAGCAGTTAAATTTAATGATCCATTGATTATATCATATACTGGTTAACTAGCTACATGGCTAAATAAGTACAGAGCCCGTCCACCCCGAGATTTTCATAATTAACTGAGTTCCAGCAATTCCTATAAACTTTTATTGTCAATAGTTTTGTTCTAATTAATGATGGGAGTATTTATCATTAAAATATTATTCTAATTACGAATTATTACGTAGTCAAACACTTTTAACTAATTAGTTCCTATATGGCGGTTGGATCGTAAATAATATTTTATCATCTGGGAGATAGAAAGAATTTTCATAAATTGCCGCAAGACGTGCAGAAAAATATACAAACCGGATTTTGTAATTGTGGATAGAGAAATAATGTTTATTATTTTATATTAATCTACCTTTATTCATCATAATTGGTTTCAGAATTTATTTTACATTTACTATTGATGTCTTTTTGTGAAGATTAATAAACGATGAATGAAAATTCATTATATTAAATTTTCTCTTCAAGTTATAGCTTTTATCGAGGTACTAAAACTATATTGTAGTTAAAATTAATAAAAGATGGACGACAAATACTTCATAAATAACGTACACTATTTTTTAGGCATGTACATTTTATTTTAGACAATATTATAACTATTTATGATCCACCCTAACAGCGGTAGGTAATAATAAACAAGGGTTAAGTTCATAATAGATTATTTTTAACAAAGGAATACCTATTCTAAGTTTATCACGAGCTTAACCCACAAATGTATAATAATAAACATGGAATAAGACTTAGCTCTAGAATAAACTCTGCATAAACGTCATTTTAACACAGGGTTAAGAGATATTCTCGAAATACCATCAGAGTAAACTTAGCAGCAGAATCGCATGAAAGAAATATAGCGTTGGACAACCCTGACGTTCGTTCTTGTTCTTTGCCGTTCGTTTAGGGTTATTTCAATAAAATCAAAGCAAAATTAAGAAATACGTTAAATATCTAATTCAATATTTTATTAATGTAAGAATCATTTTGCATATGATTCATTTTGTCCGTATCCTTTTTAGGATAACTATGAGCCAATAATATATATTAACATATACATTTTAACAGTTTTATTGTTATTAGGTACCCTGTTCCCCTGAATTATTTAACCAAATGATATTTTTTGTATTGTTTATTAATGTAAGAATCATTTTGCATATGATTCATTTTGTCCGTATCCTTTTCAGGGTAAATATGAGCCAATAATATCTATTAACATATACATTTTCACAGTTTTATTGTTATTAGGTACCCTGTTCCCCTGAATTATTTAACCAAATGATATTTTTTGTATTGTTTATTAATGTAACAATCATTTTGCATATGATTAATTTTGCCCGTATTCTTTTCAGGATAACTATGAGCCAATAATATCTATTAACATATACATTTTCACAGTTTTATTGTTATTAGGTACCCTGATCCCCTGAATTACTTAACCAAATAATAATTTTTATATTGTTTATTCATGTTACAATCATTTTGCATATGATTCATTCTGTCCGTATTCTTTTCCGGCTTAGCATGAGTCTGTTAAAATATATATTATTTTACTGTAATTGTTATTATGTACCCTGGGGTCCCTGATTTAAGTTACCAAATAATGTGATGTACATATTGAATTAGATATTTAACGTATTTTTTATTTTTTCTTTGATTTTATTGAAATAAATTTAAACGAACGGCAACGAACATCAATGAATGGCAGGGTTGTCCAACGCTATATTTCGTGCGAATCCGCTGCTACGAATCACTCTGATGGAATACCTAATCTGGGAATAGGAATTTTTTTTATTATTACCGCCGTAAATGTTTAATAAATTGTAGAAATGGCTTTATTTGGATCGGGCAGAAATTAAAGAAAGAAATTGTGAAAAATTCATGGACCTCGCTGGGATTTGAACCCATGGCCTTCCTATATCTCGTAGGACTAACTGAGCTACGAGTTCCTATCGAAGTCAATGAATATTTCACAAATTGTCAGGTTACAAGACTATGAAATTCGAAGTCATTTTTGGTCTATAATTTGTTATTGTCGTTTTGGGGCCCCCTGGCTTACGGGGCTGCCTCTACCGCCTAGTGCTTAAATCTGCCACTGTATACAACAATATTATAAAGAATTAATTATCTGCCAGGCAAATAACTATTTATTTAAAATGATATTGCAAATTTTGTTTTCGACCGCCTACTTGATTTTCTTATTCTCTATCATTCAAGCGTGGCCCTCGTCGTATTAGTTCAGAAACAATTGAATACATTGATTTTTGTAAGTCATCAGATGTACCCATAAAAAATAATGTCATATTATCCATTGAATTATACAGCTCCTTAAAAAATAGGTAAAAGTACTGTCCTAGATATATAGAAAGACCATCTTTCTTTCTATACAATTATCTGAAATTGATTTATTCATGAGCATAATCGCAGCGTCGCTAATCACACACAATAGGAACGTTACTTTATGATCACCGCTTTACGTAGTAATATACATACGATATCTTATCATAAATAACAACAATACAAAACGGTTCACGGTGCAGGATTTGATCCTGGAACAAAAACACACTGTCATTATTCAAAACTCTGAACGAAGAACAGGTTCCGTACACGTAGCAGAGCTGTATTACGGAAGGTTTTAATCGCATTATGGATTTACAAGAGTTGTGAATTAGATTTAAATATACACGATTACTGTACAGACAAAATATTTTAGGATGGTGATTTCTACATTGATAAATATTACACAATACATATCAAAATATTTTGTTGGAAAGTTCCATTCAGATTTTCTGTAGTTTTCTCTCTTGCACAAATTTTTGCTTCGTCTCCTATAGCTCCTTTTTTTCGTGACAAAAATCCCATCCCAAATTTCTCTTTTTTGTATAAATTTACTACTCAGTAGATTTAAATATTTCTTTGATAACTGAGTTGTCGGTTGTTTCACAAAATTAAAGAAAATTCTTTATTGTACAATTTCGGCTGTTAGGCTTAGAAGAACTACAAGATTACATAACAGCGGGTCCTTTTATATCTAGTTTAGCGATGGAGATTTGGGGATTAAGGTTTCCAGAAATGGGGAATGTACCTAGTTCTTCAAAGGGGTGTTATTGGAAATACCTCTCTTAATTTCATAGGATCCTATTTTAATGATATTCGAAAAGCATCTTAGAGAAATCTTGGTTTCATAATTCGTAATACACAATCATTTCATAATTTTCGGACCCTCAAATCTTTGTATTATTCATTTGTGCGAAGCAAGCTGGAATATGGATTACAAATTTGGAACCCTGTATATATCATACATGTACAAGCTTTGGAGAGTATACAGAAAAAAATTAGAAGGTATTGTTTTGCTAAATTTCACCATCGCCGCATTGATACGATTTGTAGTTACTCCAATTGTCTAATTGAGTTCAATGTTATTTCTTTAAACTGCCGTAGAAAAATTCAATCATGTTTATATCTATATAAACTTGTAAATAATCTAATTGATGATGCTCATTCGCTAGCTTGCTTAAATTTTAGCTTACATCGCTTAAACTCTCGGCGCAAGTTAACCTTCACATAGAGCACCCCTAGAACTAACTACGAACTTCGATCTCCAATTAGACAGTGGTGTGCTACATTCAATACTCTGTCCATGTACAATAACAATTTTGACATTTTCAATGATGCTCAGTCCGGGTTTGGAAAGAAAATTATGGACTATTTCTTGTCCGATCTTTCGCACTTGCATTGTTATTCTTAATATTGTCACTTTTCATTTTGTCTTGTAATTTTTGTTGTTGTTGAGTGATTAATGATAAAATAGATAAAATAAACAATGTAAACTGACTACCATGGATTCCAACATACAGAAGTAAACTCTAAATGATATCATACTATAAATAAACCATTACGGTTCTGTGCGATATTACAAAACATCTCGTTCGTATAAGGAATCTTCGGCAAGTTGACAATCAAGTACGCCAACATCAGGAGGGCTGTATGTGCAGGAATTTTAATTATTTCGCTTGTTAAAAGTGCGTGCGACTGTATATCACACATCTCTTCTAATTAGTGCTAACCGCTACGTCAAAAACAGTAGCATGTTATGTAACCTAGCAACGGAGAAATTGCAATTCACAATAAACACAGAAAGCGACATTTGATAGTGTTGTAGATGTTCTACATTCAAGCAGTCTGAAAAGTTGCACTTTTATCATTCTCATATTTAAATCCTCAATTTATTTACACTAAATCACATTATTATTTTGGATATTAGGATTTAGATTTTGGGTTTTTTTGGAATCATTCTTAACAGGGCATCGAACCCGCCAAAAATTGGGTTCGGTTCAGATTCAGATTAATTTGTTTTTTGAGAGATGGGTTCGGGTGGGGTGCGACTTAATGAAAATTGAATTAATGTTTTTTGCATAACAATCTTTATATAGAAATAATTTAGAATGCGAGCAGGAATTTACGCAAGACAAGAAACGAACATAATTTTCACGAAAAGTGAACACAGGCAGCAAAGCAGACGCCGAATGCAACAATTATCGGCTGCATTACGATTACACTCACACCCTAAACCCGAATTTTAATATCCGGTTCGGTTGTGACTTGGGTTCAATTGAAAAATATATCTGAGGTTCGGTTCTGGGTTTGGGTTCGTTAAAATGTTACGGTTTGGTTCCGGTTTTGGTCCGGTTCAGGTTCGGGTTCGATGCCCGGATTCTTAACCTCGAAATCTCTTCCCTAGCTAAATTAAGATTTATTGTAGGGTGACTTCGAATATAGCTTAGACGTCCTTGACGGAAGAGTTCGTACTGGGTATTTCAATGGGTCCAGGGGAATTTTCGTGTTGTGTCAGTATTTTCTTAATAAACTAACACTTCAACAGTAAATTGGTAAATGAATCAGCTATTTCTCTGTCTGCGGTAAATTATACAATTTTAATTATAGACCAAGAATGACTTCGAATTTCATAGTCTTTTAATCTGGCAAAAAAAGCAAAAACATTTCATTCGTTTATTTTGATTTCTTGTTGTATTATTTATGATTTAAATTTAATTACTAATTTTTGTAAAGACAATTTATTAACTTTGTAAGTAAACAAGACAAAATATCCTATTCTTCTCTGATAAGTAATGAAATTGTTTTTGTAAAATCGTTTTTCCGCCAAGAATGTACCCTCCGAAATTTCAACAAAAGTGGTGCACTTAGAACAGCAAATCTTTCGAAACTGAGACGTGGTCAGTGGTCAGTGGTCATTGAGAAAGGTCAACATAGAAGGATTCTAAAGAGATATTAAGTAAAACTAATGCAAGTACACTTAGCCTTAAAATGATAAAATAAACTATATACGTATTTCGAGAACTAAGTTCTCATCATCAGTAGTAGTAATTTAAGCAAAGTATGAACTAAGATGATTTTGTCCAATTATATTAAAATATAATCGTCCTATAACTAATAGAATTTAAGTTTATATTATGCAAATAGTTTACTAATAGAGTACTCGAGTCCCGTAAGCAAGAGTGGCCCCAAATGGCAAGAAAAGTTTATACTAAGAGTTACAATCGATCTTTTTCCGTAATAAGACAGAATGATTTAAGCAAGGCATGGATGAAGAACGAGCTAAAATATATAATTTCCCTAGTTATTGTGTATAAGTACAGTGTTGCTAGAAATGTAGCACAAATATTTTGCCACTTTTTGTGGAATAGAAATTGCCGGATCTATAACCGTAGCATAATTAGATATTTGGAGAAATTTCCTACCGTTTCGTTGTTGGAAGCTGGAAGTGTTTCTTTTGGAAGTCGTTGGCAGTCGTTGTATTGGTTTCCTGCAAGAAAAAATACGTCAGTGATGGAATTAGATACAAAGAGAAAAAGCAAAACAAAATATCATTATTATACATTATTTTCTGATTTAATGAGTATTTTTTTTAAACTAAATCAGTATTGAACATTAAAAAAGTAATATCTACAATTACTATACCTGTGTTTGGTGAAGGAAAAAATAAACAGATCAAATATTTATTCTAATAAACCGGCGTAAAGTGTGAATGAATGACAAACATTTGACTAAGTCCCTATCGGGACACATGCTCATGTGTAAAGTACACATGATAGAGACATTCAACTAAGTATGTATTTATGTAAATATTATCAGCTTGAAACGCTTCCGTACAGTTATAATTATAGTCTCGGCCTAATCCGAAATGGATGGAGGATGGACTTTGCCAAATCAAAAGAATGAAGAATGTGAACATTGATCCACAAATAACTCTAAACATTTACGAGACATAATCTCTGCCGTGATAAAAGACCAATAATCAGTCATCTAATGCATTATCAATATTAAATGTAATAAAATAAAAATTTAATGATTACATATTTTTCGGACAACTTTTCTAAAGAGTACTTCATTGTTCAATAATCTGTTTTACATAATATGATTTTGGTTGTTGTCAGGTGGTCCTACAGTGGCTAATCCGGCTCGAAAGACCATCTGTATACTCGTATAATAAACCAATAACGATAGTTGAGATTAAAGATACGTTCAGATGCTGAAATGAACAAAGAAACTGTAGATACATGCTGTGAGGACATTTCATCAATACGGAAATCTGTGTACAAAGCAGATTGGCACACCCAGCAATGGGTAATATGCCGTGATGATATACCGGCGTTTATTTTATAAGTGAACATAGGGATACTTACCATAGACTAAAATAAATATCAAATTATGAATTAAAGAAATGAGAAATTATTTATTTATTTTATACACCTAAGAACTACATTAAATTAGTGAGGAATTTTTATTTGAACTTATCAAATAGTCAAAATTGGCACCATTAACTTTTAAACAATATCCTAAACGATTACGAAAAGTATTATAGCATTCGTTATTTGCTGGAGAGTAATATCTTGTGAAGCTGCACTAATTCAGTTTTTTAATTGTTCAATGTTCATTCTCACTATTGTACACATTTTTAAGTGTAATAAAAAATCATTTGGTGCAAGTTATAATTATTATAGATTCTTCGAATTGTTGTTGGGCACGGTCTGGGTAGATGATTAAATGTAGCAGCAAATACATCTGAAACTTGGTTATTTAAATTATACCATGTTATAATCTGCACTTTTTCTTCAATTGTATAAAAACCCATTTTGAAATGTGACAGTTTGACGAGTCTGACAATTATTCCCTAAGTTTACTCATACTTAATCATAGATCTAATCTTGCCATACTTTAATTTTTACGTCAGTTATAAATGTTCTAGATCCAACAAATTATTCCTATTACCTCGTAGTCTTACAAATAACTATCAAAATTCCCCGGTTAACAGGCTGATGTCAAATTATAATTGAAATTTTTTTCACATTGATTTTTTCATTCTTTCTCTTAGTAAATATAAAACCTGTATTATTTGTAATTTAAAACAAAGTTAATTTTTATGACTCTTATTGTGTTTAATTTCTTATATGCAGTTTTGTAATTCAGTACTTTGTTCAATTTTTTTTTTATTGTAAATTGGTGTGTACCTATTATTAGTCTTGACGACTGTTGGTACTCCGTGTACATTTAAATAAATAAAAATAAACGTTTCAATACATTGCTGTCATTTTGTAACTATGGCAATGAAAATGTTTATAAAAAACGCTCTGTATTTATTTATTTTAGAGTCAGCACAAGACTGGACGGAAGGAGTTATGAAGAAAAGGGAAGTTATACTCCATGCGCAAAAGCGCCATAAAATAAACTCTTTTTTCTCTCGGTATATAAGCTAGCATATATTTAATATCATAAGAGTATAAATAAAATGTAATTGTAGATAATAATATGTCAAATAAATAATGATAATAATATAAAATAAAATAAAAACTAGTGAATTGTAAAGTGTAAGTTTTAAATTAGAGTTAAGAAAGCTGTAATGAAATCGTATCTTCCTCTAAAGTTATTGTCTTATTAATAGAGGAAATGATCTGAAGCAAAAACTTGTCGATGTGTTGATACGTCCGTTTCACCTGCTTCGAGGAGCTAAGACAAAGAGACCTAGTCGTTAACTGGGTGTGGAGGGAAGTATGTGAAATTGCTATGAAATAACAACTAACTGTATTATGTATTTTGTCTATTTCACTGATATAATTTATGTCGATAATAGAACAAAATTACTGCAGCACCAGTTGTTTCTATATAACTATATCTGTGCGAATGCATGCTTAACCAAATTACACAACAAAACAAAATTATGCATAGTTTATTGTTATAAGTTGTAATTTGCACGTTTCTTGACTAATCAAAGAAGAATCTGAAAGAAAATATTGGGTAATAAATGTTATTTGTAAGAATTGACTACTTAAACACGCATAAAATGAAAATAATTTACTTGAAACATATTATTAAATACTTGTACAATATTTATGAATATAATTTTCTGTAATTTATAAAGAGAAAATATACAGTTATATGTACATCCAGAAGAACAACTGATTAGATTTTGGTTATAATTGGTGAACCGCAAGTAGATTTATTTGAAGATTTATCAGTTAAATTTGATTTATTGACATTTAACGTTATTATAACTCAAAGAATATCTTATTCTCTATACGATTTGATTGCTTTTTATACTTCATATTCAATAGATATAGAGTTAAAGAATTTTAAAGAAATGTTGAAGTAGATGTTGGGGAAGATAGGTAAGGAAATAACTCGTGTTACAAGTTTCTAGAAAGATACAAGCGAGATGATTACATTGGTTTGAAAATTTCATGAGGAGAAATGAAGAATATATTGGATGAATGCTTAGTAATAAAAGGTTGAAGAAACAGAGGAAGACCAAAGGTAAGATGGAAGGACTATATTGCGGAATTGAAAGAAAAGGAACTGAATGAGAACGACACGTAAAACAGAAATGAGTGGAGGAAGAAAATAAAAAATAGCGACCCTTAACGAATGGGGAAAGCTAAAGAAGAAGATGTTAGTGTCAAGTACAATTTGCAGAGTTTGTTTATGAAATAATTTTACTGGAAATTTAGAATGCAAGAAAATTTATGTATGGAATTTATACATAACACACAGGATTGACAGAAGGTATTGTGCTGGCCACAACAGACTTTTTTTTAATCTGTAAACCTTACCCTGATGAAATTACAAATTTGTACTGAAATCCCAATTTTGTAAAAGTAAGTGTTGTATGATTGAGATTTAAATTATCTGTTAGCATCTATTCTATGACACAGTCGAGAAATATGTCCATATTTAAACCACTTAAAATGAATCAAATAGCTTAAGAAATGGAAACAACAGTAACTTCTTAATATTCTCGCCTGGAACGTCAATCTTTGTGACAACCTAGCCTCTGAGACTGAAGCAACGGCTGTTAGCTGAGGATGTTTAATTCATCCTGACACCAAGTTGAGGTCTGTCGGCTACACATCGGAGAAACGCCCACGTGCCTGAGGTATTCTGGAGCAAAAGCTGACGATGATGACGACACTTCCTGTAACGGTTGTGGACTGTGCTCGCCTCCGGCCAAGGAAGATCTAGAGTTTTTTTTTCACCTAATCACAGGATACGTGGAAAGAGGAATGGAATGACATACGGAATGACGGCTTTAATTATTAGGAGGTTTATAATCTACTGTAAACTTTTCTCTTCTAAATTTATTGGCAATAAATATTTAGCTACCTACATTTGTTTCATAATTTTGTTTGCATAGTTTTGAAAAGAAGATAAAACAAAGAAAACTGATTTATTTAAATTACACTTCAGCTGTTTGTTATGCATTGTACTATTTGAATAGAGCAGTAGATACCTAACTGAACTTAGAACATATTTTAAATAAATGACTAAAACAAATTATTAATTATATTGTTAACAATATAAATGTACCGACCATATGGCAAAATGTAAGGTTATTGTTTTTAAACAAATAACTTACAAATATTACCTGTATTAAATGCTAAAAATAATATTGTGAACAGTTTAAATACATTGTAATAAAGCTGCAACAATAGTAAAATTATTCACTAACACATGCAAATAAATAGTCCACACAAAAAAACATAATAAACAGTCTAAAGAAAATAAAGCCACAGAACTACTAATAAAAACAAGTTATGGTGCGGTACGATCGTATATTTACCTACAGATCAAGCAATTGAAGATTATATGATATATATATATATATATATATATATATATATATATATATATATATATATATATATATATATATATATATATATATATAGGGTGTAACAGATAAACGAGATAAATTTCGCGGGGTATCGCGTTTACTTCTTCAACAATTTGCTCACGAAAGACTGCTACATTCTCCTAAACTAACGGTGTTGTGTGCCGTATCATAATTTGGCGTTATAGGCCCGTAGTTTTTTGAAGAGGGAGGCGTGACCGTGGCCGTGAATTCCGGGCGTTATGTTTCAATGTTGCAAAATTTTCTGCAGCCCCGATTGGAAGTGGTTGTTGAAGAAGAGGGATTAGGGGACTTTTGGTTCCAACAGGCTGGGGCTACAGCCCACACAGCCCGAAACTCTCTAAACGCTTTAAGAGAAATGTTTCCTGGACGTCTAGTGTCTTTGAGAGGTGACGTGGGGTGGCCTGCGCGGTTGCCCGATGTAAGCATATGCGACTTCTTTCTTTAGGGATATCTTAAGGAAAAAGTATTTAAACGTCGCCCCCAAAACCTGCTAGAGCTAAGGGAGCAGATTGCTGAAGAAGTAAACGCGATACCCCGCGAAATGTGTCAACGGGCTGTTCAAAACTTTAGAAATCGGCTCCAGCAATGTAATGCAACTAACGGCCGCCATCTTAAAAACTTTATTTTTAAAAATTAATGAGTATAAATATATATATATATATATATATATATATATATATATATATATATATATATATATATATATATATATATATATATATATATATGGTGTAACAGATAAACGAGCTACCTCAAATATTTTCTATATTATTAAATGTTAGAGATAATATTAATGATTGTTTTATTAATGAATAATTTAAATAAAACTAAATTGGGAAGTGGTGGTGGTACTAGAGTTTCACTATGCACCACCATAGGCATAGGTATAGGCAAGTACCTTCTAGAACTATCTAATAAAATTAGTTTAGTACGCGTACCGGTATTAAAAGTAAGTCTATTATTTGGATTCTACTTTAAAAATTATAATGATACTGCATGAATTACAATTCATCATTCAATCATATCCATTATCAAAGTCGACCTTAAATGTTAAGTTCACCTTAACCCAAAGAAATCCGAAGCTTAAAGTGTGCCTTAAGAATAACTTAGCATTCGGTGCAATATATTTTTAAAATTAAAGTTCCACCTAATGTTAAGTTAAATTTACATGATAGAGAGAATACATGTAGTTGGAAGATGTATGAATTTGCTGTTGAATGTTGCTAAATCCAAAGTGTATTTGAAAGAATTGGTGACTGAGTGCAATGTGTTGATGGATGGAGTGAAACTGGAGCAGGTAAATGAACGAAAGACTGAAAGACGAGTAAGGTAATGGGTACTCTGGATACGTTTGCATGAAATGTTAATATATTTAGGGATTCTCGGTTAAATGTATATAATGGAGTGCTAATACCTGCTTTGATGTATGGAAGCGAATGTTGGGCATGGACGAGAACGCATAAAAAGAGAGTGATTGCCGTGAAAATGAGGTACGTGGTGTATGTGGGTATGTAAGACGGGATCGCGTGAACAATAATTTAGTATATGGTTGGGAACGATGTTGTTAAGAGAATTGGTGTGGCGAGTGAACGGCTTGTGTGTGTATATATCTTGGTTGAGGGTTGTGTAAGTGGATAGATGTGGTTGGTAGGGTGTTTAAAGAGAGAAAGGTTCCAAGTGGGAAGAGAAGAAGAGGATGTATGAATGCGAATGTGTGGCGAAGGATGATTA
Organism: Harpalus rufipes; assembly: GCA_951394225.1. NCBI lineage: Eukaryota > Metazoa > Arthropoda > Insecta > Coleoptera > Carabidae > Harpalus > Harpalus rufipes. The sequence goes on from OX596286.1 coordinate 37,637,768, forward strand.
TTTGGGAAATATTATTGTGATCCGGATGTGGTATTTCGCTACCGAAAATTGGTCGCTTTAATATGTTAAAAGTGAGGATTTGTCTTGTTATGCGTGCATTTTTTTATTTTTCTGTCGCCTAGATGACCATCGCCTACTTAACCATCATCTGCTTGTCCGTCCACCAGTTGTCCATCGCCCACCTGTTGCGTACTGAGTTATTTTGTATTTTTCTAATTACAAACAACTACAATAAAAATAATTTAATTTATTGTTCCGTTGTATCCGGTTTAATGCGTTAATATTTCACGCAACAATGTCTAGTTAAATGGCAAGCTGCAGGTGAAAATTACTTGAATACAAAAGTAATAAATTCATTTGCAATGACTTCACAGTTATCAATATTTAATAAGTTGTTCGAAGCTAGGTAGGGTTCGAATGTACGCCTCCACAGCTCGTGCTTCGTTTCGTCACCTACTGCGATATTGAGATGCTTATCGTTGCGATGTAATTGAATGGCCCTTATTTTAATAATTGCTTTGCATTCCCTCCGTGTAAGAGCTGACACTTGTGTCTGGTGCTTGCGTTTGAATAAAACATGCACTTTGAAATGTTTAATTCATTTCGAGATGTAATTCAGGTGTGTCGAGAAAATGCTTTGTTTGTGTTTACTTTATTAGGTGAAAACTTACAATTCGATTTGAATATGACTATTATTTTAGATTTATAACTACTACAATACAACTGTACTTCGGAATTGCATTTGTCCCCAATGTTTAAACAATATGTCGCATTAATTCCATTCATTTTACAAGAAAATTCGGTATAATTTTGAAAGTCGCTAACCTATTTTCATATTTAAAGAATAGTTTCATTTATTTCAATTTCGTTATACGATTAGTTTTATATTTCACATTTCTTACAAGTATTATGGAAGCAATTACCTTCTACGTTGATTTATTTAGTCACATCATTATAATTGATAAAACTTTGTTTTGTCATAATGAATTTTTAAACATGTTCAATATATTTAAAATGCGAGGCATCCTTGCCGAATTAACCTGGGCCTATAGTCTTGAATATTCGTATTTGCGCGAATACGAACGAAAACCATAGTAAAGGTATTCTTGGCAGGGAGGCGCAAATGACCTAGAAACATATTCACCTTATTGTGACAACTATTTCTTGTATTTCTTATGTATTTTGGTCTATTGCCTTCTTTTGTCAAGAAGTTTACGGATAAGGAATATTGAAAAAAATGGGAAATGGTTCGAGTAATAAAGTTTGTAGAAAGATACAAGAGAGACGATTACATTGGTTTGAACCTGTCATGAGGAGAGATGAAAAATGAATTGGAAGAAGAATGAATAGCTTGTAATAGGAGGTTGAAGAAACAGGAAGACCAAAGATAAGATGAATGAGGACGACACGCAAAACAGAAAAGAGTGAAAGAAAATAAAAAAAACAGCGACCCCTAACGAATGAGAAAAACTAAAGAAGTAGAAGATGTCAGTGTCAAGTGCAATTTGCATAGTTTGTTTATGAAATAATTTTATTAGGAATATAGGATCTATTGCAAGGAAATTTATGTATAATGTATTTTTGGTATTCTATCCATGCTTAAAAAACTAATATCTAATGATCTTGAGAAAATTTTCTCCAACAAAATCCGCTAAAAACTAAATTGAATTTCGAACAATTTTTTTGCGCGATCAGTATTCTAAGCATAAAATCAATTTAGTGAACAAAAACTATAACATATTGATTCCGCTTATAAAATCTCTCTTTAATTTGTTTTCTAATTAGGGTGAAACCATCCTAAACTCAATGACTTTAATTGAATCAAAGTTCGGTGTTCTCTATATTTACATCGGCTCGTAATTGAAAGTTTCCTATTCCGAAGCTATTATTTCCGAGAGAGACTGGCCGGGTACAAAGAAAAGGCGTTGTATCTCAGCAGCCGAATACAGAGAGTGAAGCAGGTCGAAGGCGACCCCGGATACAAAGGCATCATGCTTCAGCGAGCAAGTGTCTCGAGATGGTCAAGGAACTATTTCGGAGATTATATACCGTGCTTCAATTCTTGATGATAATCAGAGGAATAGATACATAGCTGTATAACTACTACTTAGATGGAAAATTGTTTCTTAGAAGAATGAGTAGAAAACAGTGATGGAAACGATTTTTTTTAGATATGAACAGTACCGCCCAAAAATATGGATACATCTACCGATTTGTAAAATGCATTATACATCAATTGTTGCAATAGCTCAAAAACACTAAAACCCAATAAACTAAACATCTTAACTAACTTCTGCTAGTGTTGCCCTTTAACCCGGTGGAAGTTCTGTAGGTTGAAATGAAGTTACAAATCAACAAAACTAAATAAACTAATATGAAAGAGTATGCCAAGTAGTTATCAAAATTAGAAGAGTAATTTTTCTCGAGTTAATTTATTTTCATTTATTAAAATTATAATAAAATGGAACAACCTTCTAGTTTAAGTTGTGTTTATTAATTTAAAACCTAAAAATCTGTGTGGCCAGTACAATACCTCTCGCCACTACCGTTTTTGGTTACATAAGTATAGGGCACGAGCAGTGATGTGACATTGTTTATTAATTATGTACATAGATGTCAAATGTCAGAATTTTTTATTATTTTTTTTTAAGATTTTCTAAATTCACGTAGTTAATTTGTCACCAGGAGTGTGAAATTTACTTGTCGAGGAAAATAAATCACATCATTAAATTTAGAATAAAACTTATGATATTTCGCATCTACATAATAACTAGCTATCATTCAGACACGGGCGCCCATATCTGCTTGTCAAGGCGAACAAAGTCATTTGACTACTTGCGCCCTATTGTATTTAACATTTCTTGTATACCTAAAATCTATTATATATATATATATATATATATATATATATATATATATATATATATTTAGATTTTTTAAGTTTAAATTCATTCTATGAAGGAATTTTGTGCTACTCTTCCAATTTTTCAAAATGTTTCCAATTCTTTGCAGGATTGACAGTATTTTTAATAATACAATAAGAAATAACATAATGTATGTACTTCCCAGAAAAAATGTCTTTGGATTTTTGACACTGACATTTATCTGTCAGTTACAAACATTTCAACTTTTCAATTGGTTTCCATGACATTATTCTAGAAATATCCGATTGAGAAATACGTAGTTAAACCGATATTAAGTATTATAGTTTTTGAGAAATCGTCCTTCCCCACAAACACACATCCACACACACAAATGCACACATCATCGTAAAAATATTAAAATTGAATTGCAGGGACCTTAAAACGTAGTTAATCATTAAAATCTGGATATGCGATTTTTAGTATGAACCCAATCCCTCTCTTAGCAAGAGGTAAAAATATGAAACATCCTGATAAAAAATACTTTGATTTTAATTTTTCTTCAATTTAATTTGCCTTCCAAATTCATTTCCGTTTATGTAAATCACATAACAAGTGAAATTCTCGATATTTAATAACCAAAAAAAACCGTCTCGTATACCTACCAATCTGACACCAATTTCTATTACGCTTAAACATGCAGCAAATTTAAAATGATAGATCACGATTTTTTATTTTAATTACAGTACACATTTAATCCTCAACGTGACCATCATACTTCTCTCGTCCTCATTTCCTAGCCGCAGTTGCTGATGATCTCCCGATGCGTTTTTGTCAGTGTTGGTAACGTTAGTGTTTTGTTATTATTTGTTTCTGCACGTGAGGCAACTGTTAATGGTTGCTACGTGATGCAGCACTGGACTGGGGGATTTTTATTGACAGCTGATATGATTAAATTGATTTTCTTACATAATGTGATGTATTAGTGATTTTATTTTCACTTCCTTGTAGCCAATGAGGAAGTTTATGTGGTTGAAAGTAATAAATTTTAGATAAATCATAAATTGTTTGGATTGAAAGGCATGGATGGATATTAACTGATGCCAAAAGGATTTTTTTGCGATGATCATATCATCTTATTCTCTTTTGCTAGTATAACAGTAATGGACATTATGATTTATAAGGCCTAATAAGCGAAAGTAAAAAGATAACGGTTTATTTTCTTTCTTTTGCTACTTTTAATTTGATTAGTGCAAAACCACAACGTAATTAGTATCTAATTTTCTTAACAAAACACAATAAAAATTTTGAAACGCTCATGATTTCGTTGGTCAACGAAATTAGAACCATGTTTTCTTTCTTAGCATATAGATTGGGCTGTTAGGAAAGGGGTAGACATGACCCCAATTCGCTTAGGTCTCGTTAGTATTAAAGAAAACCATGAGTGAACAAGAAGGGCAAGTCTCCGTGGAGCAACGGATTATTATCAGGTTTTTGGCCAAGGAAGGTGTAAGTCCAATCGAAATTTTGCGAAGGTTGAAGGTCCAGTGCGGGGACAACACGTTTTTAAGGACCCGTGTCTTTGCTTGGCATGAGGAGTTCTCTGAAGAATGAGAATCAGAGCCACGATTGCCGCCGCCAAAGGATGAGCGTTACCGAAGTCAACATCGAGGCGGTTCGGAATCTCATGAAGACTGATAAACGCATAATGATCAACACACATTTAATGCGCAATATTATTGCAACTTACTGGATGCCGCAAAATTGTCCTATCGAAGGAAAAGAAAAACGCAAACTGTCAAAAATGTCATTTTGATTCATGACAACGCCTGGCCCCACACAGAAAATTGAACAGAATTGACTGGGAGACGTTGGAACAAAGTACAACTTCCCGTAAGAAGAAAATTTCCAGAATCACTAATAAACACTCGTCCATCATTATAGCTTCGCTTGTTTTCCTCTGGGATGTTCTTCCGTAATGAGCCATGACTTACAGCATAGCCAACAATTTATCATTTATGATTAGTTTCGATTGTCGCGTCACTTATCATCACATACGCGAACCACGTGTGGAACCAACACTAAAGCCGTTGATTTTTCCCTACGAGCTAATTAATTCTCATTCTCAATCTCGTGCTGGTTCCCATGTCTAAATGAATAATGACAAGTGTATTTTTGCGAAAACGTAGCTAGAACACTCCAGTAGCAATTTAGAACGATTTCTAATCATAACTTACGTAATTAATTAATTATCAATAGATAATAATACTCCAGACACCTTGTATTAATTAGACTTTAAAATATTGCACCGCTTTACGCGTTTCCGTAAGTATCTTTTCTCTAATTTTGTAATTATAATTTGAATATTTATTCCAGAAAATTTAATTGCTTTGAGGTAATTGCGCTAAATATTTCTTGGGGAAATGTAATACATTATGAATCAATAATAATTTTAGTCTACGAAAAATTTACCTAATGACAAATATTCATTGAATTTTGTGTGTGTGTGTGTGTGTGTGTGTGTGTGTGTGTATGTGTGTGTTTGTGTGTGAGTGGGTGTGTGTATGTGTGTGTGACGCTCATTCCGGATCGCATAACTCCAATACCACAACTCCAAAAATTATACTTTTTTCGTATTCCTCGAGTTTAGATCCATATGTAGACATGATTAGATTTTGGTTATAATTGGTCCACTGGAACTACCCTCATTTGCAACTTTTAACAGTTTTTCTTGATAAAAGCAATTAAATATCATTTATTGATATTTAATGTTATTAAAACTTAAAGAATATATTATTCTCTATACGAATGGATTGCATTTTATACTTCATATTCAATAGAGTTAAAGAATTGTAAAGATATTAAATTTTATACATAAGCCAGCTATGCTAACCATGGAAACTGCTAATATATTCAGATAATTCAAATTGACAGATGTTAGTACCAATGAATAGTAAATTAATGTGGCAGAGATGAGGATGTTGAGATAGATGTTGAGGAAGACACAGAAAAATGCGGTGAGGAATGCAAAAATAAGATACAAGAGAGACAATTACATAGGTTTGAACATGTCATGAGGAAAGATGAAGAATATATTGGAGAAGGTGGAAAAAATAGAGGAAGATCAAAGATAAAATGGAAGGACTGTATTGCGAAAGACTTGAGAGAGAAGGAACTGAATGAGGATGACACGCAAAACAGAAATGAGTGGAAGAAGAAAATAAAACATAGCGACCCCTAACGAATGGGAATAGCTAAAGAAGAAGATGTCACGTGACTTTGCAAACGTAAAAATTCTGTAGGGTGACGGATATTTAACTACCCCCTTTTTAATTATATTTATAAATTGTACCTAGAACAAGTAATTAAATTTAGGAGAGAGAAATTTCCGAAGATATTCTCTGTCGCCGTCCTATTTTCTATAAAGTTTACAATGTATTCAAACATAACTACTGACTTTTATGGGTAACACTTGATTGTAATATTTATCCTAAACGTTAAAAATTATTCTCTTGGAGATAAGTTAAATAATAAAACACTTTACGTTAGTAACTGTCACATAAACTATTGTTTATGAAGAGAGAAGCAAGATATTAATTTTTGTGCTGTTCAATATTCAGTTACTGTTGTTTATTTTAGATTTCTAATTTTGAATATAAAAAATCTGATGTGGCCAGCACATTACTTTCCGTCAATCCTGTGTATTATGTACAATTATTTCAAAAATAAACTATGAAAATTGTACTTGACGTGTCGTCCTCATTTAGTTCCTTTTCTTTCAAATCTTCCGCAATACAGTCCTTTCATCTTTCTTTGGTTTTCCTCTGTTTGTTCTACCTTCTATTACTATTACTAAGCTATTCATTCTTCCAATATATTCTTCATATCACCTCATGACATGTTCAAAACAATGTAATCGTTTCTCTTGTATCTATCTAGAAACTTTTAACACTCGAGCCATTTCCCTCATTCTTTCTTTACTTATTCTATCTTTCCGTGTCTTCCCCAATATCTATCTCAATATCTTCATCTCTACCACATTCATTTTCTTTTCATTGACACTGACATCTGCTAGTTAATATAGTAGCTGTTTCCAAGATTATAGCATAGCTGGCTGATTTATATGATTTAATTTATTTATAATTCTTTAACTCTTTATCCATTGAATATGAAATAAAAAATGCAATCAATTCGTATAGATAAGGATATTCTTTAATATTTATAAAACATTAAGTGTCAAAATATAATATTTATATTTTTTCAAGAAAAACTGTTAAAATCTTCCACTGAGAGTCTTCCGGTTAACCATTTATAACTAAAATCTAATCAAGTCTGTATATGGATGTAAGGAAAGGAATACGTAAAAATAGGTAATTTTTGGAATTCTAGTATTAGAGATATCGCGGCCGAAATTATAGTCACACACACACACACACACACACACACACACACACACACACACACACATATATACAGACATCATTGTAAAAATAGTAAAATCGCTACTTAGAAGAAACGGAAGGTAAAAAAAACTTGTATGTCCAAATGAAATATTTCGCATGTCAGTGTGTAAGTAAAACACCCACGTGGCAACAGTTCTAACTGTCAATCTCTAGTAATTTTTTTGTCTTAGATGATTAAATTGTCCGTAAGAAAAAACCAGTATTGACATTTAATTTGTTCACGTGCTTACGTAAAATTGTTGTCAGGAATGTACCTAACTACATGTTAAGTTTAAATAAAATTTCTAAATGAATTTAATTGAATTTTAATTATATATGAGTATGTGTACACACTAGTTAACAAATTTTTCTAGTACATGAATAGATTATCTATAGTTTTTATAAATTAATTTCATTTAATTACCTGTAGAAAATTCTGAATACAGGTGACGAAATGAAACATAATAATTTGAATAAATTATGTAAAGTGATTAATTAGTGTACTATGCATTTTGGCGAGTAAAACCATACAGTAATTACTGCAAAATGGAACTGTCTGTCATTTATTTACTTAACACAAATCGCTTAACCTAACCTCATTCAGATAAACAAATTTCTCTACAGTATCTTCACTTGCGAAACATCTAACGATCTCTTACATCACATGAACTTATATATTCAGTGAAAATCGCTTCAGCATATGCAAAACTTAACACTGTTCGTATTAAGTTCTAATAGACATAAATTAGTATTGGTTTTCCAACTGCAAGTATTAAACTCCTTACTTGGTCAGATTCGAGGCATTATTGACTCGGTTTCCCGTGGACACGTGACGTAAATGTGAAAACAAAGAAGAAAAGCAGGCGTAATGGGGAGATTTATATTCTGGTTATGTTGTGATCTGGTTAGACAACGTGCACCAGGAATTTTAATTAATACGAAAACGGAAGGAGAATAAGTTATGTTAGAACATTGTAAAGAAATTTAACAGCACTATATACTTGATAGTTTACTAGAATTAACATCGTTAAACTTAGAGAACACGTCAGTTCTTCAATTGCAGAAAAGTATACGATACGATATCTTCAATGTGAACAACCTAAGAAATTTCATATTCTATTTGTTTCATATATATCTACTACCTACTCAAGTTAGAAATATAATCATTGAGAAGCATAAGAGTAGATCAGGGGTGGCGAACCTCTTTATGTCCGCGTGCCAATATTTTAAAATTTGAAAAACAAATATTTTAATGAAATTGATTTTCAGAATCACATTTTTACGATGATGTCTGTGTGTGTGGATGTGTGTGTGTGTGTGTGTGTGTGTATGTATTAGGATGTTTGAGGTACGATTTCTCAAATTCTATACAACTAAAGACCTATTTAACTACGCATTTCATAATATAACATTAATGGGAAGAGTTGAAGAGGTTTTGGTAACAACTGGACAACCGCAAGTGGTAGTTTCTCAAAAAAAATCTTCTAAATATTATTTTTGAAAATTTATGTTAATACAATAATAAAGATCTTTAAATTTTCAACCGGATAGATTTATAGATATATAATAATATAGAATCTGTTGTAATAAATCTCGCTGCCCAAACAACTCCATGGAAACCAGTTGAGATATTTAAATGTTTATAATTGACAGATAAATGCAAAATGTTAGTGTCAAAAATCAACGGTTTTATTAACATTACAGAAATCTTTTTCTGGGAAGTAAATACATTTAAAATTTCTTATTGTATTATTAATTAAATACTTAAAATTATAGGTATATTAATGTTACATATATCCTTAAGAAATACCACTTATACCGTCAGTGAATATAAAGAATTTTGAATATATTAGAAGAGTAGAAAATTACTCATAAAACGAAAGAATAGATACAATTTGAATTATTTGTATGTACAAGAAATGTTAACCATTAATTATGACCCGGGTTCGAACCCGAACGACCGGTGTGGTGCATTTTCCACGACAGCAATGAGAGCAAAACTAATTTTGCCTTGAAATTGAAACAAAAAATTAACAAAAGTTACTGATTTATTGTCAAGCTAGGTTAATTTATTTTTATTATTATTTGTAAAATCTGTTCAAGTGAACAAATATCAGTTTAAATTAACTGATAATTGTTAACTGGAACAGAAATTAAAAATAATACCTAATACAAATAAATTGTCATGACAGATAAACCGTTAGATATTTGTTATTTATTTTGTCTCAATTCCATGGCTGTTGCTATTTTTGCGGTGATTTTCGCCATTTTCATACTTAATTTCTGCGGTACAACGCATACAAAATTAATTTCGCTTATTCTTCGGGGTCTACAACAATGATTCAACAAAAATGTATTACATACAAAATAACATTATAACATTTACAGTAAGATCTTACAAATTGTTGCAATTTTCTTTTGTTTATTTTGTTTTTTGATAATGTCCTTGTTATGTATGTATTACATTTTTATTGTATAGCTCTTGTAGACGGTGCAAGGGCGCATCGAAACGTTGGTATAGTAAGAATGAATGTTGTTTGACTGAACTTTCGAGTAATTGTTAACGCCTATTTCTTTACATTGTTTACGCATTGTTTATGTATGTAAACAATTATAGATTACACGTAGGCATACATATCCCTGCTAACAGGCTAACACTATAAAGAAGTTAATAAATTTGAAAATCTATTTGTTCGTTTCACAAACCATAGAAAATAAAATGTGCTTACTAAATGCGGAATTTATTTCTTTGTCCATGACCTATCGCCCCTTTTCGGCTATATACACAAAACAATGAAAAATGAAAAATTAGAAAACGTCCCATTTGTAGCAAACAAACCATTGCCTTAACTCTTCTTGAAATGAAATTATGTAAATATTCAATTTGGTATTAGTATTTCCATGGTATTCAAATTAAAATAGAAGTGTGGTTTAAAGTTCCAGTGGAACGAGCTACACTACAGTAGGCTTGTGTGGAACAGGTTTTCGTTGCTGTGGTTGCACATAAACTTTGAGACAAGTCCGACTGACACACTGACGTACTCGGCCTCCAGCCAGTGTTAGATATCTTAACGAGCTAAGCCAGTCCGGCGTATGAAATTGAATCTTGCCGGGCTCCAGACACTCAACAATAAAAATAAAGCGTTGGATTACATCACACAACAGGATAACATACTTGCCAACTCACCACCACTAAAGACAAATCATTTTGGGTTTTTATAATTGGTTTCCTCGTAGAATTCTTAACTAAATTCAATGACACTGAACATTTCATCTTATGTTTTCCCGGGACTTACTTTTGATTTCTGTTAATCCTGTCGAATTTATGCATTTCGAATCTAGATCAACCAATGTTAATCAATTGTAGGACAATTTGTAAAACTCAGTTTCTAGCAAAGTTAAGAAAGAATTTACAATCCCGAGATCGGGGTCGTTGTTATATTTAAAGAAATATACATACTAACTCATACTAATTCTTTCATATTCCACTTTCGTACGTTCATATAACGAGTTGATTAGTTTTTGGTTACGGTTGGTTAATTGGAAGTACTCTACTCGTAATTTGAAGATTTTAACAGTAATACAACAGATTATAGCTACAAGCCATTTCAACAAATTATTATGTTATAAAGATAATGCTATAAATGTTTTTATTTTTTACTTATTTTAAAAACATACTGTTCAGTTCAATTCATTTCTCCTCTAAAAGGAAAGCGCCTATACAATCGTTTGCAAAACAATTCTGTGTAGAATTTATACAACTTAATAGAATTGACGGAAGGTCATATCAGATTTTTTAAATAAACTAGAAAAGTATTTAAGAAAATTTTCCCTCAAAAGCGAAACCAAAAAACAAAAAGGAAAACTAGTGAGTGACGTAGTTATGATCTCGAGTTGGTATTTTTACTCGTGCGGTAAAAATGCCGGCCGGTATCTACAAGGTCGCCCAGGTCCGCAACATAACTGTACACCGCGGTTAGTTCCGCGTGTCTCCGAGCCCCGCACTGCCGTGGCTCCTGCCCTCGCCCTGCCCCCTAGCGCGCCACTGCTCTAGGACTACGTGGGTGGTGATGCTTAGTGGATCCCACAACACATTTGCATCATATATAGGTCCTGCAACAGTGGCGTACTCACAGAAGGACTCTTCATTTCAATTATGAATAACTGTTGTGCGGTTTTGGAGTCTCCATAAAACTCAAAAAAGCGAGAACCATTGCGATATATTTGGCTCTTTTTTAAAAAAACATAGCTAGTTTGGTGAATTATTTAATAAGTCCTTCCAAGTATAGGGTTCTTATAAATTATACATTACTTATGAATTGGGGAAGCATAAAAAGAGAGTGACTGCCGTGGAAATGAGGTATTTACGTGGTGTTTGTGGGTATGTCAGACAGGATCGCGTGAGGAATACGAGTAATTTGGTGTATGAAGAATGTATGGTTAGGAACAATGTGATTAAGAGAGTTGGTGTGAGTCAGTTGAGATGGTTTGGGCATGTGGAGAAAATGGCGAGTGAACGGCTTGTTAAGAGCATATATATATATATATATATATATATATATATATATATATATATATATATATATATATATATATATATATATATGTTGGTGAAGTTGAGGGTTTTCGATTGCGTGGCCGACAAGTGTGTAAATGAATGGATGTGGTTAGTAGGGTGCTTAAAGAGAGAAAGTTTCCAAGATGGAAGAGAAGAAGAGCATGTATGAATGCGATTATGAGTGTGGCCGAGGCGAAGGAAGTCTGCTTAGATAGGAATGTGTGGCGAAGGATGATTGTTTCCTAACTATTATTGTGATCCGGATGCGGTATTTCGCAACCAAAAATCGGTCACTTTAATATGTTTAAGAGAGTAAGGATTTGTTGTTCTTATTGTTATCGGGTTTGTGCGAACCCACTAAGTGGGACACGTGTGATTTTATGTATGTATACAGAAAAACTAAAAAGAAACAGAAATACATTAGTGGTCCAATTTGGAAATAAATGCTATTGCAAAAAAAATCAAATGGTAGTGTGTATGTTGTTTTTAAATACTTTGTTAAAATACTAGCTTTCCTTATAGGGAAAAATATTTGAAATAAGTATATAATTATAATTTCCTAGGTAGGAATTAATTTCAAAGTAAGTTGTTTTGTTTTAAGCAAATAAACATAGTAATCAAGGTAGAAGGGGCATTGGATTTCGTGTAGCCGTCTAGAACAAAATGTCACGAATGGCCAACAGTTAACATATGCGTGTCGCGCACAGCCAACACCGACTAACCATGTAATTAGCGATTACCGGCGTGCGCTACGAACCTTCACCTTTACACGCACAGCACACACTCAAAACACACCAGAATAAATAAATACAATTACATACTCTTCCGTAGACACCAAGACGGACACACTACACTGACATTCAGTGTGCAATTCCCAGAGCTGAGCCTGTAGCATTAGCATTCATTATTCGCTACTACTCTACTGGTATAATGAATGTACAAAAAATAGAACAACTACGAGTAATTTTTATGTGCTGCATTTTTATCTCTCGCTAAGAGAGGATTCATGCTAAACATCGCATATCCAGAAGCATGTTTTAAGGTCCATACAATCCGATTTTAACATTTTTACGAGATGTCTGTCTGTGTGTATATGTAAATGTGTCTGTCTGTCTGTCTGTGTGTGTGTGTGTGTGTGTGTGATTTCTCAAATTCTATACAACTACTGATCTGTTTAACTACGGATTCCTCAATCTAACATTAATGGGAAGAGTTGAATAGATTCTGGTAACACAACAACCAGAAATAGTAGATCTTAAAAAAAATTCTAAATATTTTTTTTTGAAAATTTATGTTATTACAAATATTAGGGAATATTAAATTCTCCACCTGGAGCATTCACGGAAGGCCACATCAGATTAACAACATGTACAGTAAAAATTTTGAAAGATGTCCTATCAAGGTCATCTATATCATGACCGATTTAACAAATTGACATACAATTATCCCCCTTCTTTACAAAGGCTTTAAGCGTGTGCGATAAGGATGGATATAATACGTTTGTCTTTCAAAAAATTATATTGTTTCGACTAAGTTAGGACAGTCCACTTTAAAACGATGCTCGTTGTTGATAATACTTTCGCTATAACGTAAGTTTATATATTAATTCAGATACATTACCTTGATTTATAGTTGTACGAATAACGTTATTTTCTGTCAGTGTCGCTAACACAGACTTTGTGTCAGTATTTTAATTTTCACATATTTGATTTTACATTTGCTAATAAACTAACCAGTTGATTTATTTTTGAATTTTGAATGCTGTTATTGTAACATATTATTTTATAATAATAAAATAACAGTAGTATCTTATGTATCCTCACAAAAACTAAACAAACGGTACTACTGAATTTGTCGGAATGGGCGGAGCAAAAATCTGAATTCATATAATTCGTAAATGACCTTGATCGGACATCTTTCAAAATTTTACTGCACATTTTGATTCTTATGAGTTTTTGTCGTATATTACTAGATTAAAACAAAGTACTAATACTGTATATATTATAAAAAAAATACTGAAGTTATATTATGTATGTAAACAATCTTAACAAATAATTTTACGGTCTAATAAATAGGTGGACTGGTTTTTAAAGGATTTATACGTCGAACTTATTGATATAAGACAATATTACTACATTAATTATATTCATAATATGAATTAATCTGTTAAATGTCAAAAATGAAAATTCCTGTTTCCTGCTGCACTGAGAAATGTCAATCAATTATGTCTAATTAATATCACTGCTCATGAACAGTAGGCAACAGGGACCATTTTTGTTATTTCAAGTAAATGACATTTTTATTGTTTTATGCAAAACATATGCTACATATAGCGGTCTATAGTGAAACCGGAATTACATTATAATAAATATTAATTACCTACTGGTAAGTTTATAATAATATCGACCATGCAGGCAAATAATTTAGTTATATTTATTCGTGACTAAATTAGACAGCATGTGATTGAATTCCTGACATGTATACTAATTAATACTCTTGCATATTAATTCTAGACATACACGTGTAAGCGCACATGAAGAGAATAATTTCTTTTCGTCTCACAAGTTGTCGGTACACGATTATTTTAATTAATAAGTTTGAGGATAATCTTCTGAAGGATTAATGATGATGGTTGGCTTACATAACCGAAGACGCCAGGCGAAGGCGAAATTTTTTACAACAATTTTAACACTCGGGAAAGTTTTTTGTATGTAGAACACTTTTTACTCGTAGGAGGTTTCATGTTTTGATTATTTTATAGCTCATAATAACGCAACAGTTTCATATTTTATTAGAAATTGTATTAGGCATGCGTGTAAATTATTAATTATGCTAGAAATATTGAAGAGAAACTCAGAAAATTTTAATTTAACACCTCATAAGAATCTATAAAAAGAAATTTAACATACAATAAAGAAAATATTTAGTACACATGCTATATAGTAATTTTACTAAATGCCTACATTAAAAGAGAAAATGAAAATAATATAAATATTTTAACTATTCTTTTCATCGTAAGTACAATCAGGAAACATATTTTAAACATGCCTTACTATAGTACTAGCGATCCCTAGGGCTCCGCCGATAGTGTTTTACGATAGTCTATACGTACATCCAATCCGTCTAGGCATACTTTAAACGCGAAGTGCTAACGCTAATATTATTATCATTATTACAAATTTCAGGCAAAAGCCGATCGACCTGTCACCCTAACACCTGACAGCCCTTAATAATACCCCTCATTTGATACCAAACACGACGTATTTCTGACAATTTTATACGAAAAAGAAGCCGATCGAACTGTCAAAATTTTGACAATTCTGCATGACAGCTATTGAGAAAAAATTTCAATTAATACCAAACACGACATATTTCAGACAATTTTATACATAAAAACAATAGCCGATCGATGATGTATGTGTGTGTGTATGTGTGTATGTATGTCTTAGTATAGTATTTAAAGTGTAACAGGCCAAAGAATAAACCTTACGTCTATTACCCAATGTAACAGACTTTACTTGTTATATATATCGTCCCGGCTACTACCGCCAAATGTAATAGTTTAGAATTATTTAGGCCGAACTTCTCAACGTAGCCTAGGTGAAGGCGAGGATTATTACAACCTGTTTCGGTGGTTAGCGAAGGGTTGAGAAACCATTTATTGCGTTGCGGGTAGGTTGGACCGAAAATGGGAGTAGGCGATATGTGGAGAAAGGGTTCTTACCCCGTACCCGACGTACGTCACGGAATTTCTGGTCTAAACTGCTGGAACCTTGTGTATTCCACTTCACTGCACTTCACAGGGTTTTTAGTTTTAATTTAATTTATACCAACGATTATTTTAAATAGGTAAATATATTAAAGTAAAAATTATGGTAATATACCCAAAAATATAACAAATATGTGCGTAGCTTAAACGTGGGGCGAATATGATAAAAATAAGCGTAGTTTGACGTCGAACTATTGTTCGCAAACTCTAAACGTGCGAATTCTTATTTGCGTGGGCGTAACACAAAGCGTGTCATATCATTGAGACAGATTTCATCTGACTAACTCATCTTATCATCATTTATGCTAACTTAGTAAAACTTAGCCGTCTATATTCGAATACATCATGCCATAGAAACTACGCCATGTTACATCACCTTCCCGTTTAGATACGAAATGTATCTTCCAAAACGAAACTAACTCTGTTCATTTAAGATTCATAAACATAAGCAAAGAGTTGACTTTATCAATAATATTTAGATTAGCAAAAATTGTTAATAAACAATATGTGTTGATAACTTGAAGCAGTGTAGTATTTTGAATCCTTATTCAGTCGTAGTACATGGAACAAAAATTTGTAACGGCAATGTCTCACAGTAGGAACACATTCCGTCCTCTACTAATAATTACGAAGAGAATTATTAAGTTTACAATTTAACATCTCAAATAACAGCTTTTCATTTGAAAATCTGGACTCAACAGGATTTAGTTTCCTATTCAATTTCTCAAAAATAAATTGATAAAATTTATTTTTCTACATAGTCCTCTCTGAGGTCAACACATTTGATCCAACGTTTTCTAACTTTTTGATTCCCTCCCGAAAATGGTTTTCTTTGAGGTCCTCAAAATAAGCATTTACTGCTTCGATGGCTTAATCGTTGGATCGAAATCTCTTTCCAGAGAAGAACGTTTTGAGTTTCGGGAAAAAGATGGAAGTCAATTTTTTTTGAGCAATACAACATAAATGAGCTGGCGCATTGCCTTTTTCTTTGCCATTCTTGGGAGTTTTTCTTGAATTGCTGCTTTCAATAATAAAAGTGTGGCGTAGTATTGTCCAGTTACAGTTTTTTCTTTATTAAGATAATCAATTAGCAGAATACCTTTGGCGTCCCAAAAGACTGACGCCGTCACCTTTCCTGCCGATTGAACTGACTTCGCTATCTTCGGGGCCGACTCACCTTGTCCAATTCATGCTTTCGTCTGAATTTTCGTCCATGGAATATAGTGGTGTATCCAAGTTTCATCCATGGTTATGAAACGTCTTTTAAAATCGACCGGATTTTTCGTAAAGAACTCGAAATGTTCGGCTTAAATACGTGCCCGAATGCGCTTTTGATCCGAACTAAGCAAATGAGGCATCCACCTGGCGCACATTTTGTCATGCCCAGCTCATTATGTAAAATATGATCTATACGTTCATAAGAGATGGCTTCCTCAATATCACGGACTTTCATTCGGCGATCTTCCAGAAAAATATTAGACTTTATCCACAATTTCCAGTGTGGTAGCCGAATTTGGGCGACCTGAACGTGGCTCGTCACAGGTGAAGCATTCCCAAGGACAGCATCAAATCTGGTCGTGATATCCGTTGCCGTCTTTCCTTCCAAATAAAAAACTTGATCACAGCATGAACTTCGTATTTATCCATTATAGATTTAACGCTAGGTAGATCGACAGTTTTCACGATTAGACTGATAGACAGATTGTACTGAAATTTCTTGACAAATTTTTCAAGTTTACCATTTAATATTTCGAAAAATAATTACGATAGCGACTTGCTAAAAATGATGAAATTACTGCTTCTAACTCTGGGAAGTTGTGGGATTTATAAATAACTCATAAGTAATACCGATCAAATAAATCATATACTACATAAACGTATCAATAAGTAATTAGCCATTCTTCCATACATTACTGTAAGTGCATACATCTTGTAGTCAGCACCTGCTCTGATGAAAAATATGATTTTTTTTCTGATATACTCGATGTATGTTAACTATAGCCTCACCTATGTATTATAATTGGATTACATGTGTTTCATTAAGTAACACCACAGTAAATCTAGGCTACCACGTGCGTGCTGGTAACTTCTCCGGCGGTGTAGTGTAGGGTCTCCAACTGTTTGAGTAGCTCATGAATTAAACATGCGTACTTGATGTGGTTTAGTTTTTGTTTATTTCTCAGGATTTATTTGCAAATTTATACTACTCAAGGTTGGGATATTTAAATTTAATTATTATTTATTATCCTTACAACTATGCTTATGATTACCATTGTCTTATAAAGTTTAACAACAGCTTTTATTTATCTCAAATATCATTAGTGTAATTAAATTCATAATTAGAAATTCAAATTAGGGATAGATAAACTTTATATTTCAAAACTAAAAAAATCTGATGTGGCCTGCACTTTATCTACCTGCCGTCAATTCAGTATATACAAATTCCATATATTTCTTGCAAAAGATTTTATATTTACAGTAAAATTATTTCATAAACAAACTATGTAAATTGCACTTGACACTGACACCATCTTCTTCTTTAGCTTTTCCCACTCGTTAGTGGTTGCTACTCTTGAATTTCTTCATCCACTCATTTCTATTTTACTTGTTATCATTCAATTCGTTTTCTCTCAAGTTCTTCTTTTAATATATTTTTCATCTTTCCTCATAACATGTTCAAACCAATATAATCGTATATATATATATATATATATATATATATATATATATATATATATATATACAATTAAATATTTTTTATGGGGATCTTTTTCTATATACCCTACGGATCATTTTATACATATAGGTGTACAAAATGATCCTTCAATTTAAAATAAAAATATAATATTTCTAACCACTTTATAGAATTGAATTCCACAACATAATCTGTAATATTAGTCACTTATGATAGTGGCCTGAACAATATGACTAAATATGGTATAATATACCTATTTTTCATAATTTTACAAAACAAAAAAAAAATAAACTAAACCTGTCGTTTTCATTTTAAATTCCCGTTGTGGAGGTCAGTTCAACAAGCTGATAGTTGAAGTCTCTGTCAATATTTCACAAGAGTTAATATTTGTTTGTTGCCATGACTACTGAACTAATAAATGTGGGCTGCATTCATCTGTTCTCATGGAAATGTGGCGCTTGTTGTATTTAAATTAAGAATGTGGTTTAGAAATTTTTAATTGTTTCTAATTAATAGTGGGTGAAATTTTACTTATGGAAATCAGGATTTTATGCAAATTTTTTCATGTAAAGTTTTTATTTCTATTATATGTTTGTATAATTTAAATTTGCTACATCATATTATTTATAATCTTGTAAAAATATTATTGGAAATAACTTTGTATAATTTAATTTTCTATTACAACAAACTACATTCTGTATGATATGTTGCGGTTTCTAAAGTGCTATAATTCCCACTAATAATTATAAAAAGTCCCACCTCGGAAAAAATTTATAGCCCGTAATGGCATATAATCAAATCTTCCTACAGCTTCAGAGAATCTGAACAATCTATCAAAATAATTCAACGCGTTGCTTCAATAAACATTATATTCCGCTGACTATAAATAATAATTGAAGTGAACAATAATTTAAAGAACCGCTACTACAAGTTCTGGTCTCGACCTTAACATTTAGCAGCAAGTAATCGTGATAGTTAGTGAGCTTCCTCGCTCACAGAGAAGGTAATCATAGTTCACATTCCACGTAATCAATATTCAGTTTTACTGGTCGGGAAATATTTCTAATTACATAAATCCTATGGTCGCAGAGTGAAGGAATTTCAATGATATGGATCATTTCAGTTTGACTCAAAACAAGAAAATGAACTAAAACTCATGGGTTATTGAATAGTTTAGTGGTAATATTTATATATAATGTATTTTATAATAAATACTTGGAAATATTACCGTTTATAACACATATACTTGTAGAACATTAAGGTTACTTTTTATTTGTTTAAAGCTGCTTATATAATATAATATCTTGGATATAATCTACAAGATTGAAATTCCTTGTTTCTTCATTATATGCATTATATACGAGCCCAACCCCAAATGTATTCGTACCCTCTGAAATAAATATATACATACATACATAAAATCACGCATGTCCTACTTAGTGGGTTCGCACAAACCCGATAACAATAAGAACAACATCAACATAATACAACAAATCCTTACTCTTAAACATATTAAAGTGACCGATTTTCGGTAGCGAAATACCGCATCCGGATTACAATAATAGTTAGGTAACAATCAACCTTCGCCACACATTTCTATCTAAGCAGACTTCTTTCGCCTCGGCCACACTCATAATCCTTACTCTTAAACATATTAAAGTGACCGATTTTCGGTAGCGAAATACCGCATCCGGATCACAATAATAGTTAGGAAACAATCATCCTTCGCCACACATTCCTATCTAAGCAGACTTCTTTCGCCTCGGCAATAAAAAATAAAATTTTAGGTTACTATAATGATTCTGAATAAAATTTGTTTAGCCTACTTTATTATAGGGATTCCTTACATAAACATTTCCAACCCGTGGGGTGAATATGCAAACTATTATTCCCCATCCCAGATTTGTCATTGCAGTTAGGAATGATATATTTCCCAACCTCTAAAAGGTTAGGAAACTACATATTTCTATAATAATTATGAATAAAACTACTTAAGTCGGACGGAGGTACAAAAACTATTGTTTCATTTTCTCTTTCGTTTTGTATTTTGTACATAATTCCTCCACTCCCTCGATCCCAATATTTTCATTTAGAAGGACGTCATGACCTATGAGGTAACGCAGTGTACTTCTGGAATGTGGGAACCTAGAACTTCAACTTGCATCATTAGCCCATGTTTCACCGCTTGCTGTGATCTTCTCTCGGAATCTTCAGCCAAGTCGCACATGTTAATTACACGAATCAGTGAATCAGGTAGAGTATATCGGAAGCTGACTTGACCGACTCCGACCCCATGAACTACGAACTCATCAAGGAAACAAGAAAGGTAGGAGTCATTTACATATTTATTTATTTGTAGTTACGTTGCTTTCAAGGCAGTTTTGTACAGAGTGATCAAAAATGGTTGAAATTTTTGACAATTTTTTCCAAAATAATGTACATTGATTCGTTTGATATTTATTTCGCACATCTTGAACGTAAAGAAGACGGTTCTTAAGATTATTCTAATGGTAGCTAGCAAAATTCGAAATAGAAAGAGTAATTTTATCTCCCGTCACTTTGGTAAGGAAGGTATTGCCTTTCGAGGATGAGTTTTTAGTGAATAAGTAGGTTTTAGGGTCCCTAGGATACGATTTTATCAATTTTACGATGATATCTGTATATGTATGTGCGCGCGTGTGTGTGTGTAACGATTTTTTCATAGATGATAACTTCAACACTACAATTCTAAAAATTATAATTCTTTCGTATTCCTTTTGTTTACGTCCAGGTAAAGAATTGATTAGATTTTGATTATTTTAACTAAAAACAATACAACAAATATTCTGGACCTTAAAAAGATGTCTGCGTATCTAATCCCACAAATGTTGATATCCGATCAAAAACATTTTACAAGATTCTTTTTATATTTGTAAATATTGGTGTTAAATAATATATACGCTTAACCGTTCACTCTCCACATGACCAAACCATCTCAACTGACTCACACCAACTCTCTTAACAACATTGTTCCCAATCATATACTAAATTATTCCTCAAGCGATCCGGTCTTACATACGCACATACACCACGTAAATACCTCATTTCCACGGCAGTCACTCTCTTTTTATGCTTTCCCGTCCACGACCAACATTCGCTTCCATACATCAAAGTAAGGACTAGTTCTGCATTATATATACTTAACCGAGCATCCCTAGATACGTTAATGTTTCGTGCAAATGTACCCAGTGCACCCATTACCTTAAGTACTCACTCTCTTTTCAAACTCTCGATCAATTCGACCATCCCTCGACATCATGCTACCCAAATATACAAACTCATTCACCTGTTCCAGTTTCACTCCATCCACCAACACATTGCACTCAGTCACCAATTCTTTCAAATACTAACACCTTGGATTTATCAACATTCAACACCAGGTTCATATACTTCCAACTACATGTATTCTTCTGAGTTGTTCTTCATTTTTTCTTAAAAACAACTGCATGTGGATGTGGTTGGTAGGGTGCTTAAAGAGAAGAGCATGTATGAATGCGATGAGCGTGGCCGAGATGAAAGAAGTGTGCTTAGACAGGAATATATGGCGAAGGATGATTGTTTCGTAACTACTATTGTGAGCCGGATGCGGTATTTCGCTACCGAAAATCGGTCTGTCAAGATCAACAAAATATAATTTATATAGAACACTAACAGAATCAATTGTCACATCCAACGCCGAAACATGGGAAATTAAAAAAGTCACTAGACAAGAACTTCAAGCTAAAATGAACATTAGAAAAACAATAACACAAAGAATAGAAGTTAAAAGTTTAATGTAGTACGGACATTTAAAAAGAATGAACGAAGAAATATGGCCGATTAAGCTATTCAACTGGGAACCACCAGAAAGAAGAAAGAGAGGTAGACAAAAACGCACCTAGATAGAAGGAATAAAAGATGCCATACAAAAGAGGAATCTCCAGGAAGGAGATTGGGAAGATAGAAGAAGGTGGAAACAAGGACGCGAGTAAACAACGACCGTTGTATAAATCTCGTAATATTTATAAATCGGTCACCTTAATATGATTTTTGTATAATGTTGTTGTTATTGTTTTCGGGTTTGTGCTAACCCACTAAGTGGGACATGCGTGATTTTATGTATGTATATAATTTGCCAAACATAAAACATTTAATAAAAACTAAACAACACTTATTTATATTCGTATCTATGGTTACATTATCATCCAACATAAAGGTCAGTTGTATTTCCTAACGGGGTGGTGCAAATGTCACAATGTATAGTCCACGTCAGCTAATAGGATTGCATCGCATTCAATATTAATCGAATGATTCAAGATCGCTTTGTTGAAGCATAGATGCGAAGGCGTGATGAAGATAACGACTGGGTGAGGTCTGAAGGTCGAGAGATTCTTTGTAAAAACTAATATGAACGTCAAATACGAACAGCTTACAAATAAACAATTTTTTGTAATACAATAATGTGAATAGAGGAAGGATTTTATTTAAATGATAAAAACGAAGTGTTGTCTAATTAAATTGCAATTAATTTATGCACATAAAATTTAAACTAAATATTATTTATTAGCAACACCTGTTATAATTCATTTTATCTGTAATAAAATGTGTAATAATGTGATATAAACAGATCGAACTGAAGATGGAGTCAGAGACATAGTTTATGTGTGTCCTTCCTGGTCATTGTCCTATGTAAAAAATGTCTGTTGATTCTTCGAAACACATTACGTGTGAATGTCCATTTTTGCTGGAAACAATCAATTCATATCGTAGTATGTATAGTTTAGCCAGCCCCTTAATATCCAAATTTTAAAATTGTATGTTAACAGAAATTTTGGTATAATTAATAAATATTGACGTAGTATAATGGAACATATAATTCTGAATAATTTTCTTCAAATAAACTTTCTTTAAAATTTAATAATAAAGCCAAGAATTAATGTTATAAATATAATGCTAGATATGTTTTTATTTTCTATTTATTTTGAGAAACATACTGTTCTTTTTAAGAGTAATTAAGTTCAGTTCAGTACGAGGTTAGATCATTTCATTTCTCCCCTAAAAGGAAAACGCCCATAGAATAGTTCTCAAAAAAATTCTGTGTGGAATTTGTACAAAATACGTAAAATTGACTGATTTTTTGTGTCCAGTCGCGAAAACTAGTAAGGGTATTCTTGGCCATACGCTTAATTCGAATCCGCTTGAGACGAAGAAAATTTTCATTCGATTTGTAACGAATAGTGAAAATCTTTCGTTTCACTACTAAATTTTCGGACTCAATTTTGACAGAAATTTAAAGATAATAAATACCTAATTTGTATATAAATCTTTGTAAAAGAAATCATCCTGATAATTTAATTTTTTGTATTTATTTGTATGGTTGGGTGGAAAAACCTTTGACTTTTATGGTTAATGAAGATTAATACTATTATTATTATTACTTTTGAACAGTTTTAGTCTACTATTTATATATTTAAAAGTACTGTCTTCCTAACATTTTACATTATAAACATTTTATTAAGTTTTTGGATATATATATATATATATATATATATATATATATATATATATATATATATATATATATATATATATATATATATATATACGTTTATAAACATATATAAATTTTAAAATGTATCAGCTAACGCATATTACTAACAATACACTAATACAATATAACAAATAAATTGACTTACAATATCTGCATCTTCATCCATTTCAGGTTGTTTTGCACTATTTTATTTGTTCCCACCACTAACAATGAACGTTACAATGTTATTTACACTAAACACACACTAAAAACACTATTAACAACAATAGAAAAAGTTCATATCTAACATTTACACATATTGCAAATGTTGTTTACACGAACAAAAATATCGATAAACTAAAACTAAATACAATCCAATGCTGAGATAAACGAAAAGACTTGTTAGAACAAAAGGTGCCGCCAAGTGCAAGCTTATTCAGTGAATTTTATTTGAAAGAAATCAGATAAATCCAATACAATATCAGTATGGCCATCTATAGCATAAAATTATAAACAATCACTGACATTTGTTAATATTTATATATGGATTTTCAGAAATTAATATCACAAAACTAAGGCATTAAATCGAAAAAAGTTTCAAATAAAATTTACTCAAAATAATATATTTTAGTTAATAATATATTAATTCTACTTATTTAGTTTTTATTTGTAGAGATATAAATGCACACATAAATAAATCATTTTTTCAAAAACAAAATATAAATAAAATCAATTATTACCTAAAACATATTTAAAATTAAAAAATAATACAAGTTAATTAGAAAATTTCGTTGTATAAAATTTTCCCCAGATACAATAAACAAATTTTAGTTCTACTCATTATCTCTGAAACTAAAGTGAAAATAAAGAAAAGCTTCAACAAAACTCGCCTTCATTTTTAATTATAAACAATTTTTATATAACAATATTTGTCGAAAAGTCGTTAGTTTAGTCAGAAAATGGATTTTCTCAAATTTGTTTATCCAAAACGAGACTACTGCTGTAATCTATGATGATAATTATGAACTATTTTTTAATGTTTTGTTGTAACAAAGTACGTTGTTGTATCGTGTATATAGGAGAAAATCAATAATTTCGACAAATCGATTGACCAATCAGATTCAAAAAAGCTTGCAAACGGAAGACGCGGGATAAAAAATTGTTTAAACAAACGTCATTTGATTGTTAATCAGCTGTTAAGTGTAAAAAGTGTTAAATTTATTAATTTTGAGTTAATAAATTGTTGAAATATTGATTGTTATATGATTTTATATATCAATTGAATGAAAATAGAAGTATTTGTTGTAATTATTATTTATTTATCATACTATATTTGTTACAACAATAATGAAAACAATGTTATGTACTAATAATATGTTAGATCCGAGGTGGAATTATATTTCATTACAGATTACAGCTAAATGGGGAAGCGAAAACTTTGTTCAGAACTAGTATATTGTACACTTGAAAATTCCCAAACCCGAATTCATCTTCACTTTTACAGATATATGTCAGAATTAAACAATACAACAATACTATTATTTTTTAGGTTATGTTACAATTTGGTTTAAAAAATAACAAATAAAAATCATTCTTTGTAAGTTTAGATAAATCCAAAACGTGTTGCGGCTGATTTTCTGGTTTGGGAATGATCAGGAGTTCTACTATTATCATCTGTTATCATCATTATCAATATCATCACCTTTATTGTTCCGTGGTATTTGGGCTACTTAAGTAAATTATTTATTACGTTGTGTATGCCTGATTATTAAGCATTACTTAACAAACTCGTGACTTATACGGGAAGGACAAGAAATATGGAAGAATTCGGTATTGGTAGGAGAAGAAAACGATTCACAGAAGCTCTGAAGACTCACAACTTCTATATTTGAAAGAAACGCTGTTAACGTTGTTGGTTACCACGGTTGCTGAGTGTTGTGTTTGTATTGTTGTTACTATACAGGAAAACAGTTAATTTGGCATGTAATTTTATATTGTGAATTTGAAATAAATATTTTTTGTTTAAACAAAATTTGTTTTAATATTTTCAGGTCAATTTTACAATTTTAACTTCCAGATATACAAAGAGTAACAAATCGGATTATTGATAGCAATGAAAGATTTATCATTTGACAGTTCATTTTGTTTAATTCATTTCTGTTTTGTTTATTTAACTGGAAATTATAAAATTTGCCCTTAAATAACGACAATATTGTTTGTAATTTTAACAAAGTTCTTCCTGTTTAGAATAAAGTTTATTACAATTATTTTATTTCACCGTCAAAATTATATCGTGAAAGTACAACCGAACTTTTCCTTTCTGAAAAAATCCTACATATGTTAATATCTATAAAACCTGATTCTCTAACCATAAGATAATACTTATGAAATTATAAACGTTTATATGACACTTAAAAGTAAATTTAAGTTTAAATTGAAAGTGAAAATAAGTTTATTCAAAGTTATCAGTATTGAATGATGAAATTATAAATATAGAAATAGAAACATATGTCCATATAAAGTTTTGTACAATTTTTTTTCATAAAAAACTAAAAATTAATAATTATTTAATAAAAATATACAAAAATGGGTATGATGTATAATATTTCATATCTCATAATTTTGTTACAAATGCATTTTAAACGTAGGCCTAGCATTAAACATTTAGATTCATAAATTATGAACTCGAGATATCAAATTTATATATTTATTTATTTTTGAATACGAAATATCACACCCTCAAGTGGGTAAAAAAGTTAAAATACAAACTTCACAATAATATTTTCAGAATCTACGGGTCAAATTATGTATTAGTTGGCTTAAAATACACAAAATTAACTCTTTTTTAACTGAACAGCTGATTAACAATCAAATGACGTTTGTTTAAACAATTTTTTATCCCGCGTCTTCCATTTGCACATTTCTTTGAATCTGATTGGTCAATCGATTTGTCGAAATTATTGATTTTCTCCTATATACACGATACAACAACGTACTTTGTTACAACAAAACATTAAAAAATAGTTCATAATTATCATCATAGATTACAGCAGTAGTCTCGTTTTGGATAAACAAATTTGAGAAAATCCATTTTGCGTCTAAACTAACGACTTTTCGACAAATATTGTTATATAAAAATTGTTTATAATTAAAAATGAAGGCGAGTTTTGTTGAAGCTTTTCTTTATTTTCGCTTTTGTTTCAGAGATAATGAGTAGAACTAAAATTTGTTTATTGTATGTGGGGAAAATTTTATACAACAAAATTTTCTAAATAAACTTGTATTATTTTTTAATTTTAAATATGTTTTAGCTAATAATTTATTTTATTCATATTTTGTTTTTGGGAAAATGATTTATTTATGTATGCATTTATATCTCTACAGATAAAAACTAAACAATTAGAATTAATATGTTAATGACTAAAATATATTATTTTGAGTAAATTTTATTTGAAACTTTTTTCAATTTAATGCCTTAGTTTTGTGATATTAATTTCTGAAAATACATATATAAATATTAACAAATGTCAGTGAATGTTTATAATTTTATGCAATAGATGGCCATACTGATATTTTATTGTATTTATTGATAAATAAAACGTTATTTTTTGGCTTTATTATTAATTTTTAAAAAAAGTTTATTTGAAGAAAATTATTCAGAATTAAATGTTTCATTATACTATGTCAATATTTATTAATTATATCAAAATTGCTGTTATAAAATTTAGAAATTAAGGTGTCGAGATATATTTCCAAAAATCTGTTGTGGCCAGCACAATACCTCGGTTAGGTGGAAGAGCAGCCTATGGCTGAACCTTGCCGTCAATAAAGCAATATTATTATTATTATTATTTTCAATGTTACAATATCCATATCACTTTCTTCAGGCTAAATGTAAATGGAAAACTTTATGCTATATTTTAAGTATTATTTTCTTGTTATTATTTATTGTTGTAAGATATAATATACTTTGTATCCCACGTGCATAATTATAGAGAGCAATAAAACATATTAGACTACATATCTGTTGAAATTTCCAATAATAAACGACCACACAAATTTTAAAATAGAAAAGTATAACTTTATGTTACCCATTGTATACGACAGTATTCATTCAATTTAATTCCTTTCATTTCATTAAACAGTCCATTTTTCGTCATGAAAGTGGCATTTCACCACCAAAAATTGTTAAATAAACAAACTCGCATCTCAATTTTTGAAATCTACGGTTCGACTATTTATATTTGTTCATGGAATAAATTAACCTTTATCATGTTCCGGAACAAATTTCAATTTCAATAGTTTAATTAAAATAAATTTGTTCCATGTTGGTTAGTGAGAAATCCCAATGAATAAAACATCTTTCGTTGGACATTTTCTGTTGAAATGTATTTTGTATCAAGTATGCTGTGACTATGACGACAAATGCCGGTTCTAGTGGCATTTGAAACAACACAGGTCGTTCAAAGCTGTTTGTAAGATGTATGATAGCGTGAGTTTTTTGTTGGTGATGATATTAGCATTTTTTAAATAAGCGTGCAACCTTCAGAAAGTAGTCCATACCAGAAATAAGACACGTTCGAGACTTATGTATCTGTTGGTATAGATAATTTGATAATGTTGGTTTGCAAGTAATATTTATTATAATTAGATTTATTAAAATATACAATTTTTACAAGACGTTATAGAACTGTAGTCCAACATAAATAAAATAAATAAATAAATATTTCATCACGGCATATTACCCATTGCTGGGTGTGCCAATCTGCTTTGTACACAGATATCGGTAATGATGGAATATTTGTACCGTACAGGCGTTTACCAAGCGTCACCTCACGGGCACTCATAGCTGGCATGGAGAGTGCACCACAGGGGTCAATTTTGTGCCATTAAAATGCGATGTAATTTTTGGCGTCGGTCGGGATCGAACCCGGGTCCCCAGATTCGCGACCAGACACTCAGGCACACGGCCACGAGACCCCATCTGTAGTCCAACATAGCTCTAATAATTCCTTTTTGGGCGATAAAACCTTTTTGAGCATAGCTTGAGTTACCGCAGCATATAATGCAGTATGTAAGAAGAGAGTAAAATTGTCCGGAGTAGTACAATTTTAATATTTCGACACTACCTTGCCTCGTAACTGTCTAATAACATAACAGGCATTATTTAGTTTCGCGTTAATAAATTTTGTGTGCGTAAACCAGCATGTATTACAATCAATATGTAACTTCAAAACTTCAACAGAAGTAATTGTAATATTCCGCAATTCGAACCATATATTATAATTACTGAATCTAGATGAAAGTTCGAGTAACTTAGTTTTGTTTGAAAAGGTCCTGAATTATACTTCCGGTTTAATTTACATCTTCTTTGTTTGGAAAAATACCTAATGTATGGTTTGGTTTTTATTATTTTGAACGGCCAATGATTTAAGAAGAATTTTTTTCTATTTAAATTTAATTTATTATTTCTTCTAATTTGTATTATTGCATTAAGTAGAATCGAGGATGAACCTTTCTCGATAATCCCTTCTTTACGCTAAAAGGAAACTGTCCTCAAAAGCATGGCAAAGAAATATCCGAAGTGCTGTAAATATTCATGTGTGGGTTGATTCTGCAATGATGCTACAGGTGTTATAAAAAACCATTAACTTAGTAAAAATCTAATATTGAAAGAATCTGTGTGCATTTCTCCGCATACTTATGCAAATGCCTTTAGAAATCCCATTTTTCATGTATTGACATCTCATCGGAAACGCATCTCTACTAGTGGAATGCAAGGCCTTCTTGATGGTGTCACGTTGAACTGATCCGATATCCGATTGCAGATTGTTTTTGCATTTTCGTGACGATTAAGCCAATTATCGACCGATGTGAAGTGAGAACTGTTCTTCACTGTCCGCGAACACTTTTTTATTTCATGTTTGAGAAAGATTTATACGTTGGATTAACAGTTTCCTTGAAGATAACTTCAATTGAACGTATAATCAGATCATTTAGAGCGTTTAAACCGGAATGAAAATTGTGGTTTTTAATTTTGTTTGAAGAGCTAGGTCATTTGGTTTAATAACATAATTTCAACAGATTGCACATGGAAATTTAAGAACAAAGAGGTTTCAGGATAGAGAATTATTAAATATTAATTCACACTTTTATCAAAAAGAAATAAAACGTAAGCGTAAAGCTATAATTTTCTAATTTTCTTTAATTCTTTAATCGTTCACCAAAATTATTTTCTTCATTCATGGGTTAATTTCGAAGGAGCAAAAAATTATATATGATTTAAAACGGTTCTCATTCAAAACAGCATTTACCTAATTTTTCAACATCAAAATATTTCTTCTGGACGAGGTCACAACACTTGTAACAGGAATTTAATTTTTTAATGTAGTTAATTTTGCTCCAGCCTTTCTCAAACTTTATACGAGGATGAATCAAATATAAAATTCTGGGTTTATTATAAAAAGTATATAAAAACATATTATTTTTTTACATAATCCTTCGCCCTAGAAACGCATTTTTCCAACACATTGGGAGGTTTTTAATGGCTTTATCGTAGAAACTAGTGAAACCTTCACATAGCCATTGGAGTACAAACTGCCCCACCGCACGGTCGTCGTCGAATCGATGGCTTCCCATCGCTTCTTTGAGGGACCCAAGTCACATGGTGACAAATCGGGATTGTAGCGTAGATGTTCCAACGTTTCCCAACCAATTCTGTTCAATTTTTGCCTTGTAGTATTTGCTGTTTGGGGCCTTGTTGTTTGGGGGGTTGTCATGAAGCAAAATGACATTTTTGAGAGTTCGCGTTTTTCTTTTCCTTCGATAGGACAATTTTGCGGCATGCAGTAAGTTGCAATAATATTGTGCATTAAATGTGCGTTGATCATTATGCGTTTATCAGTCTTCAGATAACTCCTTACGCCAAGCAAAGACACGGGTCTTTAAAAACGTGTTGTCTCCGCACTGGACCTTCAACTTCCGCAAAAATTATGTTGGACCTACGCTTTCCTTGTCCAAAAACTTTATTATATTCCGTTGCTCCACGGAACATGCCCTTCTTGGTCGGTTATGGTTTTCTTTAATACTAAAGAGACCTAAGCGAATTGGGGTCATGTCTACCCCCTTCCTAAGAGGCCAAGCTACCTGCTAATCAACTGTTTCTAAAAAAATTGAAATCTCTGAAAATAATTTAACGTTTTGACCAGAACTATTGTATCCTCATCGACAGAAAAAAGGTCAAATTTTACTCTTCCATGATATTATGTTCATTATTACACTCTTGAGAACTTTATTTAAATTTATTCGAGCGTAGAGATACATGTATAGATCGGTGCTTAAAATATATTAGAACTAATAATATTTATATGTATCAGATAGAGAATTTACTCTCCTTTAATACTAGCAAGAATAAAAAAATTCAAAAAATAATATTTAAAAGATTTTTTTTAAGAATCTGCTACTTCCGGTTGGCCAAGTACTACCAAAAACTTTTCAGGTCTTCCCAGTAATGTCCGATTAAGAAATACGTAGCTAAACAGATACTAAGTATTATAGTTTTTGATTAAGAGAGTTGGTGTGAGTCAGTTGAAATGGTTTGGGCATGTGGAGAGAATGGCGAGTGAACGGCTTGTTAAGCGTATATATCTTGGTGAAGTTGAGGGTTTTGGATTGGGTGGCCGATCAGTGTGTAAGTGGCTGGATGTGCTTGAGAGGGTGCTTAAAGAGAGAGAGTTTCCAAGTATGAAGAGAAGAAGAGCATGTATGAATGCGATTATGAGTGTGGCCGAGGCGAAAGAATCTGCTTAGATAGGAATGTGTGGCGAAGGATGATTGTTTCCTAACTATTATTGTGATCCGGATGCGGTATTTCGCTACCGAATATCGGTCACTTTAATATATTTAAGAGTAAGGATTTGTTGTATTGTTATGTATGTATGTATGTATATTTTTGAGAAATCGTCCTTCCAACGTCCCACACACATACAGACATCATCGTAAAAATGTTAAAATCGGATTGTAGGGACCTTAAAACGTGCTGAATCATTAAAATTTGGTTATGCGATTTTTAGCATAAACCCAATACCTCTCTTAGCGAGAGGTAAAAACACTACTGTGTTCTAATACTGGTTTGCTATGTTTCATCTATGATATTCGATGAGTCTGGTCGTCTTTATTGGATCGTTTTGAAATCACCGCTAATAATTATCCATCTCTTGGTAATCCATCGCTGTCAGGTGTTGCCGAGAACGTGACACAAACATGTATCTCCACCGACGGTGATGTGCGTGAGAGCCCAGCACGATACGCGAGATGACACACGGATAGATCTCACTTTTTTCTTTTTTCTACCTGTGCTTAATTGAATTTCAAAACATAGCGGTGTCTGACTGACACGCGTGAATATCCACCAAATCTACACTGCTTTTTATGATAGATTCGATTCGTGTTGATCTATGGGTCGGAGAAATATTGGTGAAGTAATTGAAGTTAAAATAAATTGAGTATTAAGTTTCATTTGCTGTTTGATTAATACTCACAACTTGCTATTAAATATGTTTAAATTATCCCGTTACAGGAGTAATTTATTTTAAGAATGTCCAAGGTAATTGCAACTTGATACTCAAGAACAAAAGATTCTATCTTGTTAGAAGAGCATTTGCATCAAACGACTCTATTCCATATTTCACTGTGACCACGTTTCTACTCTTAACCTTACACAAACTAACTATTTCATACAGTGCCGGGTTTGTGTATTTGTGACTCTCGCAAATCTAGTACGAAACGTTAACGTATCAAAGGATGCTCGGTTAAGTGCTAGTGCCTGCTTTGATGTATGGAAGCGGATGTTGGGCATGGACGGGAAAGCATAAAAAGAGAGTGACTGCCTTGGAAATGAAGTATTTACGTGGTGTATGTGGGTATGTAAGACGGGATCGCGTGAAAAATAATTTAGTATATGGTTGGGAATAATATTGTTAAGAGAGATGGCGTGAGTCAGTTGAGATGGTTTGGGCATGTGGAGAGATTGGCGAATGAACGGCTTGTTAAGCGTATATATCTTGGTTGAGGGTTTTCTATTGCGTGGCTGACCAGTGTGTAAGTGGATGGATGTGGTTGATAGGGTGCTTAAAGAGAGAAAGTTTCCAAGTAAGAAGAGAAGAAGAGCATGTATGAATGCGATTATGAGTGTGGTCGAGGCGAAAGAAGTCTGCTTAGATAGGAATGTGTGGCGAAGGATGATTGTTTCCTAACTATTATTGTGTTCTGGATGCGGTATTTCGCTACCGAAAATCGGTCACTTTAATATGTTTAAGAGGAAGGATTTGTTATATGATGTTGATATTGTTTTTACTTTTTTCGGTTTGCTTCATTTTATCGAAAAACTCTTGCTACAATGTCTGGCCTATTGGCAGATGTTTGAACTTCGCGTAATTGTAATGTTACTGTAATGAACAAATCTGGCTTGCCAAATTCTCGTACGATTGACATAGCATTTTGATACATTTTTAGCATAAATCTACTCCCTCCTTAAAATTATCATTGTTTAGGTTTTACCGCCTTCGGTTGCAGTTATATTGTTGACATGGTACATTAAACCACTATACAGCTCTGCTCTGGGTGTAGGCTTATTTAAACGAATGTATGTTAGTCTTTCGGCTTCGACTTTGAATAACTCAAGACGTATTATTGGCTACGAATTTGTAGGTACATAATAAACTATTGATGGAAGTTAATGTATGCTGGCCCCATCAGATACATCAAATTCTAGGTGTTCTATTATGTGTTAAACTATTACAGGGGTCCCTTACAGGTTCTCGTCCAGGAAGCACCATAGGGAACACTTTTATGCTGTTGTATTTTTTTTTCTTTACTAATCCTAGTTTACACTCCAAGGCAGAGAAGTGGCATAATTTATCGTTGTAGTCTGAGCAAATTCCCGGTTAGTTTTTCCGTGTTGGTTTTCAACTCCTACCCATGTTGGTCTGGCCTATAATCCATGATTAATATCTAATAGCGAAAATTTCCGTGTTGTTTTGTATTCACTATTTTATGGGCTATAGCTAATATGTATATTAATAAATAAAAGCTTCGTTACATATTGACTTTCTATGCAAATATTCAGTTAAAATAATTTTATTTAAAATTGTTTACATTAGATGATGTATTGTAAAGTAGGATTGCAAGGCCACCACGATGGGAAAGTGAAAAGAAATCTATAACATAGCACCCTGTCTGTGAACCATCTATCCCAACCAATTGATTAAAATTACAAATTTAATTGTAAAATAGTCTATAAAAGTTAATTAAAGATCGCAAATGGCAAGTAGTTTTTCAAATCACATCGTGCATTTTCCTCGACATCCAAACGAAAATGGCGTCCATAAAACTGCTAAATGATGCATAGTAACTAATTCTCAGTTAAAATCTCTTCTCGTTCTGAACGACTAATTAATGAATAGTGCTTAATGCTCGTTTGGCTGCAGAAGCGTAGTTCTCGTGTCGATAGAGAGTTAGTTATGTTATGATTGTATCGTAGCCATGCGTACGTTAACGTTACGTATACGTTATGTTTGTCCCTTGCGCTTGCCGCTACACATGTTCACAGAACAGATGTTACGGTTATCGCAACAAATTACACCGGGTTTACAGTAAAATATCACCGTTCGGAGAAATCGATACGAATTTCAATTAGTTGTTTCAAGTGATTTTTAACTAGTTAGGATCATAAATTGCCCCAGAACATTGTAAAGAATTCGTAAAGAATATGTTAAGAATATAGGTACAAGTTTTATTTTGTAACTCGTACCTTACTTTTTTTAACCTACATACACCGGAATTTCATTCATTTTCAATCTAATTACCTACAACATCTAGGTCTATATTGTCATAGTATTCAACAAAATTACTGGCCAGCACAATATCTCTCGCCATTTTTGTTTTATGTTGCATAGGGCGGGAGCAGTCATGTGACTTTGTTGTCCTTAGTAAGCAGATATGGGGGGCCGTATCAGAATGACAGCTAGTAATAATGTACATAGGTGTCAAGTATCATCAATTTTTTATTCAGAAACATCCATATGGATTATTTTCCTCGACAAGTATAGTCCATGCTATTGGTGACAAATAAACATCAGAATATTCTGACATTTTCAAAGAAAAATTATGACAACTGTGACATCTATGTAACTAACTACTAGTTGTCATTCTGACACGGATCCTTATATTTGGTTGCCAAGGCCAACAAAGTCACATGACTGCTCGCGCCCTATAAGTAACGAATTTAACGTTTCTTGTACACAAAATAATTGAAATTGTATCTCTTCTTTCGTTCTATCAGGAATTTTCTCCTACTCTTCTAATATGTTCAAAATACTTCAAATTCATTGACGGTATTAGCGGTATTTGTTAAGGATATATGTAATATTAACATACCTATTTAATTAATAATACAATAAGATATATTAAATGTACTCGTACCTCCCAGAAAAATCTTCCAGTAATGTTAGAAAAACTGCTGAATTTTGACACTCACATTTTTCATTTATCTGTCAATTACAAACAATTGGTTTCCTTGGAGTTTTTTGGGCAACGAAATTTATTACAACAGATTATTCTATATTATTATGTACAATACCTTCAACCTATAGAATATATAATTAAAATTTTGATATCAGGTTGAGAATTTAATTATCTTTATTATCTAAATAATATTTAGTATTTTTTTTTTTTTAGAAAAAACCACTTCCGGTTGTCCAATTATTACCAAAACCTATTCAACTCTTCCCATTACTGATACATTGAGGAATCTGTAGTTACACAGGTCTTTAGTCTTAAAGAATTTGAGTAATTGTACCTCCAATTCCTCACACACACACACACACACACACACACACACAAAGACATCATCGAAAAAATGTTACAATCTGATTTTAAGGGCATTAAAACATGCTCATTCACAAAAATCTGAATGAGATTTTTAGCGTGAATTAGATGAAACCAGACCTTCGTTCCATTACTAATTCCAAGATGATCAAACAGGAAGTAACTTATCGACTTTGCAGAAATAAACTCAAAGATGATAGAACGTTTATTTATTTGTTTAACTATAATAAACCATTGATTACAATCTACAATGAAAAACATTGTAAAAAAAATACCTTGAAAGGTGGGGCTGCCTTGAAAAGTACCGTTAGAATAATATAAGAATTTTGTTAATAATAAATAATACCATGTTTACAGATGCTTGAAGTATTAATCATATTTACATTGAATATCAGTATTGTACGCTTCATTTTTTATGCACACATTAATCGAAAGTTCACGGGCACAAAACTGTAAAAATCTATATGTTCAATACCTACTTTGGCGCTAATAACATGTTAGTTTAATAATCCACAGTAAAAATTTTGACATGCAGATTGTTGAATAATGAAATGATGGATACCAGGCATTAAAAATGACACAAACAGTTTCTTTCCAATAAATGATAAATGGATATTTTTAATATAATAACGTAGAGGAAACTGCATTTACTCAGTGCAAGGTTAGAATCCAAGATGGCTTCCCGGCCGCCATTTTGCGTGGGTTCGACATGTCCCTATGGCCTTAATTACGGGTCAACAAGGCCAGGTCATGGTTCAGCCAACATTAAAAAACAATTTTGCATGTTTGATAGATCACGTTAACGTATTTTGATGAAGTTATTAAAATTCCCGCAATGCGATAAAATATTTTTATATAGTATTCATACCCGTTACCCAAATAGAAATTTTAAACAGGTAATTAATCAAATTTTAAATATACCCGGTTATTAGTTGCTAATGATTTATTAGAATTGTTTTATTCCTCAGCGTGTAACTCTATGGCGAAGAGATTTCACATAGATAGATCCAATGTTGAATATTCACATATAAGGCTAAATGAATGAAGTATATTTTAATTAAGTCTTGAATTAGGATTTTCACGAAGAATTTGACATTGCAGATAAATTTTATATCTCATTAATATCAGTTAATGCGTGGGAGTACTAATTAATTTAGAAAATATTTTGGAACGTAATAGATAATAGGAACAGGTTATATAAAATATATAATTAATTGCAGTATTGGAATAACATAATAAACATATTTGGATTTCGAAGATTATCATTAGGATTTATAAATTTAATACTACATTAAAAATATGTTGTGGCCTGCACAATACCTCTCCCCAATTCCGTTTTTGGTTAACATAAGTATAGGGCGCGAGCATGAATCCAATACCTATCTTGGCGAGAGGTAAAAATAAATGCTATTTATATAGGTATAGATTGTTTGACTGAAATACTTTTATTTCAGAACTTATAAATACTAGTTTAAACTTCCGCGCTTCAAAATTATAATTATGAAGCTTGTTTAATGTTCTCTTGTTTTAGTTTGTGTAAAACCATTTGCAAAACAACTACACAGGCAAAACTCCTGAACATCGGGTGCTAAACTTCCTTATGGCTTAATCAAACATCGATGGTCAATCGTCCGCTTCTGATTACTTTACAAACATAATTAGTGTGATCGCACGCGCTTCAACATTGCAATCAGCTTGCACAAGCTCAAGAGCTTGGCATTAAAGCTTTTCATACAGCTGGTAAGAGATGGATCAGTTACCAAACGAAATAAAAGACTACAAGTTCTTTGTTTGTTTGTGATGAAGATGATAAAGGATGTTTACGGCGTAAGCGCAAAGCGTAATATACTATATATTGGAAGAGATAAGTATTTTGTATAATTACTGATTTTATCTTATAGTTTATGAAAGGCTGAAAATAGCAACATAAAAGTATGTACTCCTGAATATTTTTTTACTTCGAATATATTGTAACTACTAATCTTGAATTTACAAATCCCTAGATCTAATGCATCGTTTTTCATTTCACTACAACGGCGAGGTTGCAACTTCTCTGGATATTCCTTCTTCCAGAGAAGTGGCTTCATTTAACGCTGTTCATGATTCCCGAATTGACCTTGATTCTTCATCCTAGGGATATCTTTCTTATGTTTGTCTAGACTAGCGCTGTAAGGATCCGACAAAACTTGGATCGGAGTACCCGGATTTCAAGATATCCGGTTCCTCGGATATCCGATGTTCGGATATTGAAGCATATATCCGTAAATCTATTTCGAATTTGGATGCGAATCTGGACTTAGATCCGGATTCGATGTTTTGTTTACGGACCTGAATCTAAATTTTAATTCTGGATTCGATTCATCATTTTGAATATGAAGGCATACCTCTCTAAAATAGTTAGGTAGTTTGTACCAATGTAAAGAAAAAGAATTTACATATACACAGGGTCCTATTTAGTAAATGATGAATAAAAAATACAAATTTGTATTATTATACATATAAAGTAACATATTAATATGGCATACTCATAATCGAATCGAAGATCAGATACTAAAATCGGATCCAAAATCCGAGTCTCAAATCCGGATCCAAAATCCGATTCTGATATTTGGATTCGAGATCTGGATACTTTAACATTCAATTACACGGATATCCGGATATTTTTGGATCCGAAACAGAAACTATCCGGATCCGGATCCCACCACTAGTCTGGATACATCTAGGTGTGTCGTAATATGATATTTCATTTTAGGCGTCTTCTCACGGGCTCTCGCCGAAGGAATACTTTTATGCCGACGCAAGTAAATTTGGTAGCAGGGACAATAACTGTAGGAAAAGTTAAGATCTGAACTTACAATCATTGAGCTGTGGTTAAAGCGTAGGTTCCGAAATTTAAATTGTAGATAATTTTACAAATTTATCCATAAAATATATAGAAAAGTATTAATGCAAACCTGTAGAAAATATAATAATAAAATACAAGGTTTCAATGTTTTCTGAGCGATAGTATTTGAGTTAGAGCGTAAAGAGGATCCACACACACATACACATACACGTACACATACACACACACACACACACACACACACACACAGACATCATCGTGTAAATGTTAATTGGGTTCTATGATCATTTAATGAAATCTCGATATGATTTTAGCACGATCCCTATACCTCCCTTACCAAGGGTAGCGGGAGGTAAAAATATGTTGTGGGCAGCACAATACCTCTCGCCATTTCCAGTTTTTGTTACATAAGTATCGTATTTAACATTTAGTTCGCGGATATATTTCAAAATTACAATCTGGTTTTCGGTGAAGTTGTACTGAT
Organism: Harpalus rufipes; assembly: GCA_951394225.1. Classification (NCBI taxonomy): domain Eukaryota; kingdom Metazoa; phylum Arthropoda; class Insecta; order Coleoptera; family Carabidae; genus Harpalus; species Harpalus rufipes. Next base: position 37,676,856 of record OX596286.1, read on the forward strand.
ACAGTTTATTAAAGAAAATGCAACATCAGATTCTTCTTTACACTACCATGATTCAAGTTTTAAGAGAACATTCTGTGATGCGACAGAAAAGAAGGACTAGACCGCTCAGAAAATATATAGTTGTACCCGGCTATTCGCTTGGGCAACTTCTTCCGGGTTATGAACATTTCGTTCTTATCTATTTTTTAATTAGAGAGACAATTACTGTGTGTTTATATTTTTGTAATATCGCTTGCGACACTTGAATTACTTTGCTCCGTCACATTGCACATATGATCTAGTTTCTGAAAAATCAGAACCGCCATTTGCATATAATTATAGCACAGTTATTACGATAGCAGAGTCACAAAGCGAATCGGTGCAAACGCGCCACATACTTTATCGAATTATTGCGCTCAGTACAAAACGCTAGTTAGGTATTTCCAGCACAGGAACAGTTGGATTATGATCTTCATTAAAGTAATAATTCCGAGTTATTACTTCCGGTAGACTGCACTCAACGAGAACTAAGATACCTAGGAGTTTATCTAATCTTCGGCGCATCTCCTATCCACAACAGAATAAGAGAGAACTTAATGTTGCTTCTTATCTTTACTGGGAATATATTAGTTTGCCAGGGATTAAACTAGAACAATAGGAAAAGATTAACGAACTGAATTGAAAATTTAACGAACGCATATTTAAAAAATCTGATGTGGCCGGCACAATACCTTCCGTCAATTCTACGTATTTTGTATAAATTTCACACAGAATTTTTTTTTGCATTCTATGGGCGTTTTCTTTTTAGGCGAGAAATGAACTGATCTTATCTCGTACTAAACTGAACTGAAATACTCCTAAAAAGAATAGTATGTTTCTTAAAATAAGAAGTAGAAAATAAAAACGTACTTCCGGTTAACCAATCATAACCAGAACGTATACAAAGAGGAATATGAAATAATTTTAAGTTTTGGAATTGTAGTATTTGAGTTATCGAAGGATAAATTTTTGCTACACACACACACATACACACACACACACACACACACACACACACATACATACACACACATACAGGCATAATCTTAAAATAGGAAATTCGTATTGTAGGGACTATAAAACGTGTTTATTAATTATAAACTCGCCATCGAATTTTTTGACCAAAGACTATACCTTCCTTACCTATAGGTGACGGAAGGTAAAAAGGACAAAATCTTCACAATGCTACATAGAGTAAGAAACTTCATAAGGGAAGAGAGGGGAAGGAAACCAACCTACAAAGACCTATAGACCTACAAAGGTTGGGTTATTCAAAATAACAGAAAAACAGATAGGCAACTATTATAAGAATTGAAATTCTTTAACATTTTTATGGATTCGCGACCAGACATTCAGTTCGGAAATAATTTTCAAATTTGACGTTGGCTGTAATTTGAGGCGTTCGTATTACAACCAGTGACCCAATGTACAAAGCCACGCGATAATAACAATAAAAATCTGATGTGGCCAGCACATAACCTCTCGCCGTATATTTTACCTGGCTCTATTCATAAAGCAAAGAATATTTTTAGAAATACAAATAATATATTCATATAAGTCTATAACGTATAAACTATGACTCAACATAAAACAATTTTCACATATACTTACAAAATCTATAAGATATTTTACCATAAATTATGTACAATAAATTACAAAGTAGAGTTTACTATATATACCTGCTGGTAACACGGATTTTCATTTCGAACAACGTTATTGTTTACTTTCTCTTCATATTCTTCTAGTAAAAACATTAATTTTGGGCGGCTAAAATGTATAATCTGAATTGTGCATCTATTCTTACATATCTTCTTTTACATTTTATTTTTTCATACATGCTGTATCTAAATAACACTAATTCCCATTAATAAAGTGATGGATATATTGCACTCCGATTATTTTCTTATAACGATGTGTAATTTTGTCAATATTTACAACTTACTTGAGAAGAATTTGATAGCTTTTTCGCAGTTCAATGTTACTCCAGCTACAGTGCTGGTGTGCATTGTCCCATAATGTTTAAAACAAATTTAAGTCCTTCAACTTAGACTTGTCACCTCCATAATAGTCACAGATCAAGAATTAAGAGATTCTCCAAGTACATTTTTCTTTCATTACCCATTATTTCGATGAGATACATTTTTTTCTGTATTTTACGTTGCAGAGTGGAGACCATTAATAGTATTTCTGAAGGGTATGTGTAATATACCTATAATTTTAAATATTTAACTATAAATACAATAAGAAATAATATAATGTATGTACTTCCCAAAAAAAATCTTCAGTAATGTCTCCGGATTTCTGACACTGACATTTATCTCTCAGTTACAAACATTCAAATTTTCAACTATTTTTCATGGCATCCTTTCGGTTGTAAAATTAATTACAACAGATTATTTTATATATTATATTCTTTTTATCTCTAAATCTATAAAATATATATAAAAATATTTAAATGTATCAGAAAGAGAATTTATTTTTCTTTAATATTATCAAGAAAAATTTTCAAAAAATAATATTTAGAAGATTTTTTTTCAAGAATCTTCTACTTCCGGTTGTCCAATTATTACCAAAACCTTTTCAGATCTTCCCATGAATGTCCGATTGGGAAATACGTTGTTAAACAAATTTTAAGTCTTATAGTTTTTGAGTAACCGTCCTTCCAACATCCTACACACACACACACACACACACACACACACACACACACACACACACACACACACACACATCCACACACACACACACACACACAGACATCATCGTAAAAATGTTAAAATCGGATTGTAGGGACCTTAAAACGTGCTTATTCAATAAAATCTGGATATGCGATTTTTAGCACGAATCCAATACCTCTCTTAGCGAGAGGTAAAAAGAAAACGGGACATACGTAAATCAAAATGTTGCATTACAAATTTATTATAATATATTCAAAATTATGCATGTTTAAACCCATTCCACATATTTTGTTTACAAAATATTTCTAACCATGTACTTATTCCCACTAAATTCACTATCATACCATCATATTCATATTCCCACGTCATTTTAGTTACTTTTTAGCTACCTTTATTCACTTTGTTTGCCCGGACACACAGACATTTTCTGTCTACATACACATCCTCACACAGGACGGATACAGGTAGACAGTGTTTGAAACCAACCGACAGTCAGCAGGAAACAATAGAGGATCCGTGATCTGTGATCTAGTTCTAGTTCTCATTTGTCTCAACCTGATGATGTGATATACCGTGTGAAACATACTCGGAGACAATGTGGTTGTGGTTGGTGGCTTGATTTTGGTTTTGCTTGTCAAACTTGATTAGCAGATAAAAGATAATGTTAATTGGATAATTTAGCAATTGGAAATGAATTGAATTGGTTGCCATTTGTTTGGAAATGAATATTTTTTATCTTTAAAGATAAACAATTTCTTTAAAAACTGGTCTAACTATTTGTTAGATACGGACGACCTGTGTAACGTTATACAAATTCCATTTTTTATCAATCATGTAAGTTATTTTTTCCGAGTATTATTTACAGAATTTCATAGTTCATGTTACATCTAAAAATGGTCTACTTTCGAAAAAACAATACAAGGTGACACAAAGCTGTATTCTCCCAAGAGAAATACATTAGCGGTTAAAGTGGAAGATGTCAGCTATTGGATAGATCGGCCATAGCTTAGTTGGTAGAGTGTTAATCCGGCAAAGTAATAGTCCATGGTTCAAATTCATTGAAAAGGCGAACTTATCCAGTTAAGTCCATATACTAACTTGAAATGCAAATATCATGAAAGCCAAGAAATATCGACCTGCGATTTAAAAATTTAGAATCTACGCATTAAACTATCTATTCTAATTAAAATAATACAAGCTTTTTAGTTTTAGTTCTGTTTATTTTTATAAAAACCTAAACAACAGGTTAATTAGAGAAGCCATTGAGATTTTCAAAACCAAGAGTAATAATCTCAATCATTGTGACGGCTTAGATCTTAGTCGAGCATGGCTTCCTATAACAACATTGTATTTCATTATTTTATTTAGTATATAGCAATTTGTAGAAAATTCTGCATCATATTCATATGTTAATTTTATTATATAAGTATATGAGTATATGCGTGCGAAATAAGAGCACTCAGAACATTAGTATTTAATTAATTAAAAAAGAAATAATAATAAATATCAAAAAAATATCATTAGACTTCGCAAACGATGTATATCCTATATGGATTAATTTTAATTAAAAATAAACTAGGCAATCACTTTAGAAACTAAACGAACATTTTGAAAGGAGTTGCCTATTTTTTTAAAAAGAAACTTTTTTAACTTGTGTGGTCTTCTAATACTTATACCATTTCATGTCATTTTAACACCGGGTTAAGAGATATTCTCGGAATACCTAATCTGCAAATAGGACATTGTTTATTATTACCGCTGTAAGAGTCGAAATATTCAAAATAATGTAGCAAATTTATTTGCATTATTTTTGCAACTCGTGGGGTAACACCTGGTAAAGACGTCGGTGGTACATATGTCGTCATTATTAAAATCGGCGAATAGACACAGATTGGCACACCAATAGAAATTAATAAACTGAAATGGTATTTTATCTATTAATACTTAAAATAATTATAACGTTAAAATAAAGCAGTTTTTTCTTATTTTTTTTATGTTTAAAGTAAAAATGTAGGTTTCAAGGTGGCATGATATTACAGTAGAATTTTTTTAGTAAATAGCATGTTGCACTAAAATTACCAAATTAAATTAATAAAACGTTAACGGCATGTTCACAATTTCGTTTTATTTCATGTATCGCTTTAATTATTTAATCTCTCTAATTTAGAAATGAATTTAATTACTTTAGTATAGTTTGATATGTGGCCGTGTGTCGAGAATTCTAATTAGTTTTTTTAGTTTACGCGAAATTTAAGAGGAAATGTTCGTGATGCGCCAAATGGACAATTTGACCGTAACAGGGCAGGTCGAAACGTTTCTCTCGAGCTGGGTTTACTAACGAGCATGAAATTAATTGCTTTGGAAACAGAGTATTAACTATGTTGTAAGTATCACACGCTGTAATAAAACTCCATACGAGATACGTGATGATTATAAACATTAACATTTCAAATTGTCATGCGTGCAATGATCTTTTATCCCAATTTTTATATTTTCAACACCCGGAAGATTGCACTAGTACTAGGATTTGAAACACCGGAGCAAATTTCAAAACCGGTATTTTGATACTTCATTTTCAGGATACCTAGATATCTGTATTAAATACTGGTTAATTGTACAAAATAATAAATAGAATGCAAATTTTTATATTTTATTTATATATATGAAGCGGATAAGTAAATCAAAATCGTCGACCGCGTTAAAAGAACAAACCCTGGTAATAAAATGAATCGTTTTTGTTGCACGTTACTTTTACTGTTTATTATATAGAAAAGTTAGTACGCTGTTTGATCAAGTGGTTAGTTGCAATTTACTGGGAAGCCCTTGGTTTTCAAAAACAATATTATGTCGTTGTTTTGTTTAACTCTTCATAAAAACTGTCAAGAAATTTCAGTACAATCTGTCCATCAGTCTAATCGTGAAAAGCATCTCTGTGTCGATCTACCTAGCGTTAAATCAATACTGGAAAAAAACGAAGTTCGTGCGGTGATCAAGTTTTTTTTATTTGGAAGGAAAGACGGCAACGGAGATCAAGACCAGGTTGGATGCTGTCCTTTCCACGGTGAGTTTCTGTGTTGTGACGAGCCACGTTCCTGTTATAAACGTGTAGTTCATGTTTTACATAATGAGCTGGGCATGCGAAAAATGTGCGCCAGGTGGATGCCGCATTTGCTTAGTTCGGAGCAAAGGCGCATTCGAGCACGAACTTCAGCTGAAAATTTGGAGTTGTTTAAGAAAAAATCGGTCGATTCTAAAAGACATTTCTTAACCATGGATGAAAGTTGGATACACTACTACACTCCAGACACAAAAATTCAGCCGAAAGCGTGGATTAGACATGGTGAGTCGGCCTCGACGAAAACGAAGTCAGTTCAATCGGCAGGAAAGGTGATGGCTGCAGTCTTTTGGGACGCCAAAGGCATTCTGCTAATTGATTATCTTGATAAAGGAAAAACTGTAAGTGGACAATACTACGCCACACTTTTAGACAAGCTGAAAGCAGCAATTCGAGACACACGCCCGGGAATGGCAAATAAAATGATTTTATGTCTCATTAAAGTATTATGCACTGTTTATTGCTAGGATACCAGGATACGGTGTATATAAACATATCCATTATGCCCCGGTTGTCTTGGATATGTTTATATACACCGTACTCGATCACCGTTAACACAAAAAAATAAATAAACGTTGATAATAAATAAAACAATTAATCAACATTCTTAGCAACGCCAAAATTTGAGCATTATTGTAATCAAAATTATTATCAATTAAAACTTGTTTCAGATATTCTAGTGAGACATAAAATCTTGTATGCACCACACGCGTTACTAGATGATAATGCCCATCGGACGACATCTATCCCTCGGGCTAGATCCTCGTCGCCCTCCTGGCATTATGACCATAGTAACGCCCTTGGTACATAAAATACTATTGTTTCACCACGACAGTACGCCAGCTCATTCAAGTCGTATTGCTCGAAACTCAAATCGTTTCTCGCTAGAAAGAGATTCTGATCCAACGAAGAAGCCATCGAAGCAGTAAATGCTTATTTTGAGAACCTCAAAAAAAACATTTTCGGGGGGGAATCTAATAGTTAAAAAAACGTTGGACCAACTGTGTTAACCTCAGAGGGGACTATGAAAAAAATCTTTGTATTATGCTCTAATATTTTCTCTCTGTAATAAGATTGATACGTTGCATTTCATTATGAATTATTATATATTTATAACTACTTAAGGACTAAATTATTATGTGTAAAAGTGTATAATTTTCTCGAAAATTACAACATACATTTCAATATCAATTTTTTGAAATATCTAGAGTTTCACTCCTGATTTATCGAATTATCTGTACTAATAAGTCAAGTTTTACATTAATTACACACTTTTGATATCCAAATATGACACATTCCTGATATGATCTCTATCGGGAGTATAAATTATTAATTAAGTGTGGGAAATAAGAAGTGAGTAGGAGATTTGTTAATCTGAATCTGCAGTACAATCAATCTCTTCAGCTCGGACTGTTATTCCGTTCGTGATCCAGTAACGGCAGGTTACAACACTTCACGTTCACGTGCAGGTATACGAGTACACATGGCAGCGTGGGTGACGCAGTCTTGCATTCCGCCATTCCATACAGAGATAAATCGCAAGTTTAGGTCGATGTAGGGCGTTGTCGGAGCACGATTTTCAACTTTGGTTAGTGCTAATGTCAAGTGAAGTGGAATACTAGTTAGTTGGATCATTTATGCTTTTATTTCAAACTAGATCTATTCCATATTTATTTTTCCGGAGGTGACGTCAACCGGATTTTTACCGTGTCTTTTAAAAAGTCCATTTGGGAAAGACAACAGAACTCGTCTTCCTTTCTTTTCTCTTGTCGTCCATCCCTGCAATATGTCCTAAGAAACTCAGCTGCTTCAGTTTTATTGTCAGTCATACATACGTACATGAAATCACGCGTGTCCCACTTAGTGGATTCGCACAAACCCGATAACAATAAGAACAACATCAGCATCATACAACAAATCCTTACTCTTAAACATATTAAAGTGACCGAATTTCGGTAGCGAAATACCGCATCCGGATCACAATAATAGTTAGGAAACAATCATCCTTCGCTACACATTCCTATCTAAGCAGACTTCTCCTCATACTTGGAAACTCTCTCCCTTTAAGCACTCTACCAACCACATCCATCCATTTACACACTGGTCGGCCACGCAATCGAAAGCCCTAACTTCACCAAGATATATACGCTTAACAAGCCGTTCACTCGCCATTCACTCTACATGCCCAAACCATCTCAACTGACTCACACCAACTCTCTTAATCACATTGTTCCTAACCATACATTCTTCATACACCAAATTATTCCTCACACGATCCAGTCTGACATACCCACATACACCACGTAAATACCTCATTTCCACGGCATTGTGAACAGGGCCATATTAACCATAAGACGCGCAAAGCGGTTGCTTGAGGTCCCCAATTTTACAGAGGCCCCAATTTTTTTATTTTTATTCTCTTAAGAAACATTGTGACAAAATAGAAATAATATCAAGAATATAGGTATAGAATAGGAACAATCCCAATTTCACATGCATCTGTAGAGCGTGAAAAATTATTTAAGATCCAGTATTAGCAATTTTAAATATAGAAGTAGGAATAACGATATTATAAGAAAAAGTTCTATCGTAACTACACTTCATATGTTTGTGGTAGGAGGAGGGTCCCACCTTAATAGATAAATGTTATGAAATTATTAGTTTTTCATTGTGCAATCCATGCTACTTTTAGGAAAACCAGTTGTTTGTAAAATGTATAGAAATGTCAATGTCATATTTTCAAGTAAGTCGTTTGAGATAAATCTATATACTTCTTAATTTCCAATTAAATATTACTACTGTACATCCTGTACAATAAATCAAGGCTGGTTTGATCTTTTGCGGGGTCATATAAAAGATTTTACCGTATGGCCCTTGAAATCTCATAATATAATGTAGATACGAACTTTTTATTTTTATTAAAGTAATGATAGGTAGGAATCAATATATTATTATTTGTCATATGTAATCGCAGTTCTCCCCTTGTTTTTTCAGAGTTGTAGACCTCTGGCATGGTTTACATGATGATGAGAACTTAGTTGTCGAAATACGTTTATAGCTTATTATATTTTTTTAAGGTTAAGGGGTAATTGTATTAGTTTTAGTTTGAATACCAAGGAGCTTTATGATACCATTGATACTTCGTAGCAGGTATCAAGTCGTTGATAGACTAATAACAATAACAAATTATTTGTGGAGTTTAAATGCAAATGTTAATATCCAACATGAAATATGTGTCCTTTTCAATTGTATATTCGGCGTTGATGTATTTGTATGTATTCGTACGAAGGCGGATCAGGTCTAAGATCAAGACAGTCAATATGTAGGTTAGGACACGATGAATAGAAGGCCGTAATTGCGAAGGATCTGCTATTATTTTATTGTTTATTTATTCTGATGGCTTGACGTCCATGTTCGAGCACTTGTTACTTCTAATTTGTTATTCTGCATAACTGAAAGTTAACATTGCATTTGTTGATGGACAACGGTATTGCGATCATTGTTCTTGCGGAGAGGTATTGTTCTCACTGCACCTGCAACTAGATCGCAGTTTTGATTGAATATTCATATTCATCACAAAGAGAATATCATAGTATTCTTCTCTATTAAATGACTATTGGATTTATATTTATGCCCATGACAATAATATTTAGTAAAATATATATTCTAAGCGGGTAATTCAATAAATTTTAATTTGGCGCCATTATCTGAAAACATTTTGCAAGCGCTTGTGACGCCGCTTCTCCCTCTACGGTACAGAAGCATTTGGTCTCAAGGTTTATAAAAAATGTATTTATTTATTCCTGCTAAAATTAATATAAATTTATATTTTTTAAAATGTAAGGAAGACGGCAGCAGTTTTATTTAAACGTAATACGATTTGTGAAAAACGTTTCAAATCTGGGCGAAATAGACAAAGACAGTATATTGTGAGTAGATTCATACAAAATTTGAGCAGTATTATGTCTAAACTATTCTATACGTAAATATCCATTTGTGACGGTGGCCCCTGTTCGGGCGCCATTTGTGACGACGGTCCTGTGGGTTGAGGTGCCATCTTGTCCTCTCTGCCAGCAAGGTTCGGATTGCTCGGGCGCCTTGGGCGGCGGATGCTGAAAGAGAGGGAGGATTGCCGGATAACTTTTGCGGAGGAGGGCCAAGGTTCCCGAAGAAATCACGTGTTACCCTTAATTAAATTATTTATTGCCCTGAATTCGGTGACTGTGCTCCCGCGATACGACAATGGTCTCTGACGATGGTAAGTAAAAAAAAAATGAAATCTGATTAAAAATGTTCTAACACAGAATTACGACAGCAGCAATTTATGATAGAAATATTACGGCGGAGTCTCTCTATCCACGAGAGACACGGACGGCGGTAAGTAACAATGAAAATATCTAATAACAGATAAAGTTCAAAACGAACACCTCTACATAATGTATCGGAGATACGGACGGCGGTTTATCGCGGGAATGGTGAATTTCAATCACCCAAACTCGACTTAGAAATTCGGCGTTCTTCTCACAGCTCGATCAAGTCGCTCTGAGCCACAGCTCTAGTCCGGAACCCAGACACCAGGTTCAGTCGGACGAACTGAAGATGGTTTAGAATCGCAAAAATATAAAGTGTATCTCATGGAAGCATTCCAGCTTCTCAGCACGAGCAATTGATTGGTGAAGCCGTTTACAACGTATTTCTTACCAATTTTTGGATAAGAGGTGGTCGGATTTGGAGGACCCAAAATGGATACAATTTTTGTCCAAAAATGAATCGAATAAGTATATTACAATTTAGTAACCGCAAGTCGGTATATCTTTTAAATTTCGAGATATAATTACTCAAAAATATAAATATGTATAACAATCGCAGGAAGAAATTTAATTAAAAAAAATGTTTCGTGCCTCAAGGCTACCTACCTTAACAATTCTTATGTTATCAATATTTTTCAATAAATTAATTCTTACATCGATCATTAATCGATTTAATTATAGCTTGTATTGATTTCAATGTGTAATCCGTATCTCCTACATTGATGTAAATCTGGCAGAGAAAGAAAATAACACAATAAATCTGAGTGTGAGTTACGGATGTATAAAGTCCGCAACATTGCGTAAGCTAAACCGCTGTACCTGCTCTGGAAAAGCTATGCTATAGTATTGCTTGTTGTGATATAATCCGTGGGCAAGTCGATTTTATAATATCCGCCCAGACAGACACGCAAAGTCAGGTCGATGTATAATCATTGTTACGCATTTTATAATTAGTTGCACGCGTGAAGTTTCACGGAAGTCGCATAACTGATGTGCGTGATACAATAAAACAAAAACATCGTACATACTTATGTCTCATTTGTTTAAGTAAGTGTTTGGCAGCTTGTAATTGAACAAAAACCAGATGAATATCTTTAAGCTAAATATTATTTGTTCTATTTTTAAAACAGCTGACTTGTTTATATGTTTTTTAATGAGAAACAACATTTATGGTATTGAGAATAAATTATAGTTCACATTTTAACAGCATATATAATTTTATAATCTTTGAACATTTATATGGTGTATAATACGAGTGAAGAAATCCTCTGCCGATAGTTTCTGAGGCCTGAGCCTATATTCTTGAGCATTCGTAACGAATAGCAAAACTCTTTCGTTTCGGTTCTTTTGAACAGTTTTAGTCTATTACTAGCTTCTGAAAAAGTGGAAAAATTCCACTTTTTCTAAAATGAAACTTTAAAAATTCACAGCGTCTGTGTATAGAATTATTAATAGACCAAATTTTGGTTATGTATGTAACTCGACCCGTAGAATTCAATAATCAATATGGCGAGTTTCTAACTCCACCCATTTTTAGGTGTAGTATCATTTTCGGCTAAACTATCAACTTTAGAGAAAAATGTTTTATGACAAAAGTTGTTCAGAATTTAATTTTAGAAGATGTTTGTTTGAAACTTTTTTTACTCTTTCCCTTGGTAAGGGAGGTATAGAGATCATGCTAAATATCGCATATCGAGATTTTAATAAATGACCACGTTTTAAGGTCCATAGAATCACGGTGATGTCTATGTGTATGTGTGTGTGGTAATTTGGATAATTAATTAATTAAACCAGGGGTATTAAAAATGTGGGGGTGAAGTTAAAGTGCTGTAACTGTTGAACAATTTGATGCATAGGACTGAAAGTTGGTATATATGTTCACCCTCTTCAGTGGACACCTTCCCCTGGGTGGCTCGATCAAACTTATTATCCACTAGCACCAATGGGGTAATGACCACGTTGTATGGTCCATAGAATCCAATTTTAACATTTTCAAGATGATGTCTATGTGTATATGTGTGTGTGTGGATCTCTTTACGCTTTAACTCAAATACTATCGTTCAGAAAATTTTGAAACCTTGTATTTCTACATTATTCTAATATGGAAAGAAACCATTAGATTTTGATGTAAATTAGATAACCAAAAATGGCACTTTTCTGGAAGTTCAAAATAGTTTTTCTTCGAAAAATACCTTTAAATGCTATTTTTTCGAGATTTATGTTACATAAAAATTAAAGATTATTACATTTTCTATAGGATTCCATGGACATTAAAACGTAGTCAATTATTAAAATCTCGACATGCGATATTTAGCATGATTCCTATACCTCCCTTACCAAGGGTAGCGGGAGGTAAAATTTTTTAAACAAACATCCCCTAAAATTAAATTCTGAACAACTTTTGTCATATAACATTTTTCTCGTTGATAGTTAAGCCGAAAAGGGCACTACACCCAAAAATGGGTGGAGTTAGAAACTCGCTATATTGATTTTTGAATTCTATGGGTCGAGTTACATATACACCCAAAATTTGGTACATTGACGTACATATTTAATTAATTGGATATCAATACACAAACTGTTGTATTGTTTCCATTTATATATTTTCACTGCTCGCTAATAAAATAAAAAAAAGTTTCAAACAAACCCCCCCTAAAATTAAATTTTAAACAACTTTTGTTATGTAACATTTTTTCCTAAAGTTGATAGTTTAGCCGGAAATTATAATACACCCAAAAATGGGTGGAGTTAGAAACTAACCATATTGATTTTTGAATTCTATGGGTCGAGTTACATATACACCCAAAATTTGGTCAATTAATAATTATAAACACAGACGCTGTGAATTTTTAAAGTTTCATTTTGAAAAAAGTGGAATTTTTCTACTTTTTCAGAATCTAATTCATTTATATACGAAAACTAACATCACACGGACCGACATTTTAAAAAGTCAAAAAATCGGAAAAATTTTCAAGACAAACCCCCCCTAGAATTTAATTTTAAACATTTTTTGTCATATAGACCATATTATTTAAATGGACCGTTTAGGAAGCGGGGGCCCTTTTATAACGGACTTTTAAAAGTGCCCCCGCTTCCTAAACGGTCCATTTAAATAATATATTCTATATGACAAAAAATATTTAAAATTAAATTCTAGAGGGGGTTTGTCTTGAAAATTTTGCCGATTTTTTGACTTTTTAAAATGTCGGTCCGTATGATGTTAGTTTTCGTATATAAATAAACTAGCTTCTGAAAAAGTGGAAAAATTCCACTTTTTCTAAAATGAAACTTTAAAAATTCACAGCGTCTGTGTTTATAATTATTAATAGACCAAATTTTGGTTATGAATGTAACATGACCCATAGAATTCAAAAATCAATATGGCGAGTTTATAACTCCACCCATTTTTGGGTGTAGTATAATTTCCGGCTAAACTATCAACTTTAGAGAAAAACTAGCAGAACCTCGGCCTTCGGCCGAGCTCCTCCTAGGGCTCCGCCGATGGTGTTTTACCCACCCAAACTGCCCACGCAACCTGACCACCCAAATTGCCCACGCAACCTGCCCACCCAAACTGCTCACGCAACCTGCCCACCCAAATTGCCCACGCAACCTGCCCACCCAAACTGCTCACGCAACCTACCCACTCAAATTGCCCACGCAACCTGCCCACCCAAATTGCCCACGCAACCTGCCCACCCAAATTGCCCACCCAAACTGCCCACCCAAACTGCCCACGCAAAATGCCTACCCAAATTGCCCACCCAAATTGCCCACCCAAACTGCCCACGCAACATGCCCACCCAAATTGCCCACGCAACCTGCCCACCCAAACTGCCCACCCAAATTGCCCACCCAAACTGCCCACGCAACATGCCCACCCAAATTATCTATATCTTCATCAATTTCAGTTTTTTTAATTGCGGGTAATTTCTCGGCAGTGATGTGAATTAGGTGTTAACAATTACAGTCAAACAGCATTTGTTCTTACTATAGCAATGTTTCGGTGCACCCTTGCACCTTCTTCAGGGTAGTAAGATTTTACAAAAGACGGTGCAAGGGTGCACCGAAACGGTACAGTGAAAATAAATGCTGTTTGACTGAACTTTCGAGTAATTGTTAAACAACTATTTTTAATTGTTACTACCACTAACAATGAGCTTTACGATGTTATTTACACATAACACACACTAACATTATTAATAATTATTTAAAAACGATGTTCGACTGTGTTTTGGGATCGAGATGGAAACAGGAAGCAACAAATTTCGGACTTGTAGTCAATAATAAAATTTATTCCCGGTGAAGTTTCGACTACCATAGTCTTCTTCAGCAACAAATATATTAAAAAACGGACATTTAAAATTATAAGTAAATAATTAGTTAAATCCACAGATTACAGAGTGAAAATCGTCAATTATTTTAAAACGGTACTATTATAATTTGAATTGTTTAGTTCTTTGACAGTGACATTTATGTGTCAGTTGCATACATTTGAGATCTGAAATGAGTAACCAAGGACAATAACACGCATTAACGTAAATCATTTTTGATAGTTTTGTAGGAGGCCGATTTAAACATTTTCACAAAATATAAATGAGAATAGTAACATTTAAAACTAACGTACGCCGAAAAGTTATAGAGAATTTAATAGTATGCAACTTTTGTTAGAAGTATTGTTTTCCAAAATAATCCACAAATGATTGACATATAAAACACTACTAGTCATTTGATTGTTAATCACCATTGTTTTCTAATACTCTAAATAAGTATAATTTAAATTTACATATGTTCCAATATTTTAGAAAAAAAATTAAATGATATATACTACATGATATATTGATCATAAGACAGATATTTTAAAATTCGTAATATTGAAGGCTTGTTTTTTTAAAGTTTATATTTTTAGTACCACTGGTTGACACTATTTCAAAATTTTTCAATAAAAATAATTTATTTGTTATTCTACACTATTTAAATGAATAAATAATTCATTATTATTTTTATTCAAATTTCGCGTCAACCAGTGAAACTACAGATCGACTCTAACAAACAAGTTCGAGCTAATATACGGACCGGTGTTTGTGGCTCATTGTTGCTGTCTTTTGTCAGTGTATTTGTTACCTGCAAATGAGAATGTTTTCTGCTCGAAATAAGTGTAATTCTCGTGAAAAACTTTTGTTGGGGAGTTAAAATAGTGTATATTTGTTTCATTTGGTGACAAACTAAGTGTCGTGATATGAATTTTTAATGTGTGATGGTTTTCAGTGGACTAAATAGTGAAATAACTGAAATTTTGTTCCAATAAACGTTCCTGGTAGGAGTGGTAGCAGATTTCCTGAGATGCAGAGATCTTCGATGCCTTTGTTGGCCAAATTGGCCTGACAGTAGGCGAGGTTGGTCCAACATTTATCTCATTTTATTTTATAATTCTTGTACATCTTATTAATATTAGTTAATCTGTCAATAATAACTGATTGTCTCATCGAGAATGGATAATAATTAGAAAAATATGGTCAATTTGACCAGGTTTAATTGTATCAAATAATTTGACTATGTTTCAAACTTATATTAACTAACATAAATACTTTTGACAGTATGAATATTTTGGTTATTAATTTAATTCAACATGATACTCGCATATGTATGTCAGTTGGTTCTCTGTACCTATTATGAGAACTGTAGGGAATTGAGATACCCCACTTCGTAAAACTGTGAATCTAATCAGTTCATACAAATAAGTTCATTTCATGAGATACGCCATTTCGTGATATTGACGACGATATATTGTGAAATATTTTTTTAGATTAATATTTGATTCATAAAATCGTTATTGAAATATAAATTCATTTGTGTATCATTTCTTTGATCCATGTTACCCAATAAATAATTGCGAATTATGTCTAATACGAGTACATTTAAAAAATGCAGTAATTTCGCAATACAATTCGTTAAATTTGATATCGACTATTACCGAAACGAATCCTTTCTAATCCTTGCAAACTGTTTTCAATTTTTCATTCAATAAGTGGCTATTGGGTGCAAATAGGATTCTCATTTCGCAATGCGTGGCGGTGCGTAAAAACATTCCACGCACTACGCTCACGCAACGGCGCAAGCTTTGTAAATTATTCCACGAACATTAGTGTCGGCTGAGAAATTTTACACCAGAATTTGCATTTTAAATAGATTCGATTCAAGACAAAATTATAAAAAAAAACTATCGTTGTAATAAATTCCTACCCTGGAATGAATATGGACAGGAATTGCAACTGCTATAATTTTATGACCCTTGTGTTACATAAATATTGACATGTCGTTTAAATTTAAAATACATTTTGATATTATGCCGAGAATGAGACATTCTCTTTAATTTGCTCTCAATGCTTGTAAATTGCGAATTATATCTAGGAATAAATTTCATATTTTACTGCACGAAGCTGAAAAATAGGAGGCAATCAGAAAATAAAGAATACGCGTGGTATGACTTCGTAGGAACACTGGAAAGTACCAATTTTCCCAATCTTTTTATACTTGAGTATAATGGACGTAGTATATACACTATATTAAATGAAACTTCACCTGTTATTTTCCAATGTGTTGATGGGGTTTCCCTATGTTTTAAACCTTTTTATAATTGACCATTTCTAACCTTGAAGAAGGCTGTTGTACAGTCGAAACGTCAGCCAGGAAATTAATAATTTATACAAGACTGCGTGTCCGATTATTTTCCATTCTTTCATTCTGAAACCAGTCGATCATTAGTTCTACCCTTATGTATCTAGATTTATTAAATACAACTTTATAAAAGTGTACCCTGTGGTATCTTCATTATTAAGATGATAAGGGCGTCAATAGGATAATAAATCCATACCAACACAGCATTCATTCTAAAAATTGCATATCCAGATTTTAATGTATAAGCACGTTTTAAGGTCCTACAATCCGATTTTAATATTTTTACTATAATGTATCTCTCTCTGTGTGTGCGTGTGTGTGTGTGTGTGTGTGTGTGTGTGTGTGTGTGTGTGTGTAGATGTATGTGTGGGTATGTGTGTGGGGATTCCCGACATTGAATTGGAAACATTTCGGAAATTTAGAATAATAGGAAAAAATCCTTCATATATAAAGAATAGAGATAAGTAGAATATTTGGTGTAGAGTGTAGGTATACAAGAAATGTTAAATACAATAGAGCGCTAGCAGTCATGTGATTTTGTTAGCCTTGACAAGCAGATATGGGGCAGGTGTCAGAATGATAGCTAGTAATTATGTACATAGATGTCAAATATCATAATTTTTCATTCTAAATTTAGTGATTTCCCAATTGCATTCGGTTTATTTTCCTCGACAAATAAATTCCACACTCCTGGTGACAAATTAACTACGGGAATTTAGATGACAAATTCTGCCATTTGACATCTATGTACATACTCGTAATTACTAAACAGTGTCACATGACTACTCGCGCCCTACACTTATGTAACAAAAACAAAAGTGGCGAGACGTATTGTGCTGGCCACAACAAAAAATTCCATGGTTTTTTGGACAGTTTTCTATTGACATGAAAGACTAGTTAGTTAATTAGTAGGGCAACATATAAAGCTTAGCGACTTGTAAAATTAACAATAGAAATTAAAATATATATTTAATAAGTAAGGCAAACATGCTTTAGATCGAACAAAAGAAGAAAAAGTACAAAATCCTTAAAATATAAATTTTAATGAACATTGACAGTTGATTTGGATAAAATACACCAGCATTGATAAGTAAATTTTCTCGCATATGTAACAGTCCATTAAATTCCAACCGATTCAGATTTCACTCTTGTCTTGTGCAAATTTAAAATCAAGTTTGTTACACAATAAGATTCAGTTTAATATTTCATCTAGTTGCATCAATATGTCTACCATTTATATAACTATCAATTACTATTTTGAAAACCGTCTCACGTCGCAACACTAACAAATTATTTTACCATAGACACTTGTAGTATTTTATCAACAAAACAATAATTTATCTTAAGCTACATGACAAACGTACGTTTTAAATCCTTCATGAAAGTGGCTGGGAAAATATTTACTCACTGTGGAACTTGTTACGGTCACCCACGCCTAACGCACCTAACACTAAACAATATAGCACTTGATCAAACAATCGATGATGGATGTCGCAATTTACTCCCTTTGTCCTGCCGTCGGCTCGAATTTGTTTTAAAGTTTGTAATGAAGGCATTCATTAGGAAGGTATTCACATTCTAGAAACAGCAACACAGAAGCAGGAGAAATATTATCGTGCTGTTTTAATCAAGTGTGCTATGCTATGCTTTACGGGTGAGAACGTTCTTCAGACGGTGTTCTACACTTGACATTAGATTCGTCTTCCTTTAATTATAATGACAGGGTCAAAGGTCGACCTTAACGGTTTTATTTTTTGCTTTCAATAATTTTAAGATTATTTACAAGACAAGCAGAAAATTGGAAGAAAATATTAGTTTGATATTGACATATCATGCAATATGATTGATTATAATAGTAGCGATCTGTATTATTAATCTGATAACAAAATATTGAAGGTAAAATATTTTCCTAGATTTGGTAATGATGACGACATATTTATATCGTGCGGGCATTTACCAGGCGTCACCTCACGGGCACTCATTGTAGGCCTGGAAAGTATGCCACAGGGGTCAATTTTGTGCCATTTAAATTTCGAAATATTTGGCGTCGGACTGGATCGAAGCCGGTTCCCTAGATTCGCGACCAGACACTGCCGCCATTTAATTTTTATTAATTTAAATACATACCTATGCGGTCTCGTTGCCGCGTGCCTGATGTCTAGTTGCGAATCTGGGGAACCCCTGATCAACGCTAACTATGTCGAATTCTAAATGGCACAAAATTGAACGCTGTGGTGCGCTTTTTACGCCAGCAATGAGTGCCCGTGAGGTACGCTTGGTAAACCCCCGCAAGATACAAATATGTCATCATCATTACCGAAATCTTTGTACAAAGCAGATTAGCATTTTCAGCAATGGGTATATGCCATGATAATATATATTTTTTTTATTCAAATACATACCTGCATATTTACTAATGCTAGAAATTATGTATATTGAGTTTCTTTCCATACAACTATTCTATTTACATTTTTTTTAAAACGTTACTATTATTAATTTTAAATGATTATTTTTTTGACAGTGACATTTATCTGTCAGTTACATACATTTGAGGTGAACTGTGTAACGATGGAGTTATATTTAAAGCATAAGCTCCGAGATATAATTTTTATATTACTTTATAAATTTATCCATAAAATATATAGAAAAAGTATTAATGCAAAAACATATATATGTCTATAGTCTTTAATTTTTATAATATGGTTTCAAAATTTTCTGACTGATAGTATTTGACACACACACACACACACACACACACACACACACACACACACACACACACATATATATATATATATATATATATACACACCCAGAGACATCATCGTGAAAATGTTAGAATCGGATTGTAGGGGTCTTAAAACGTTTTGGAAGTTTTCAAATATATCATTTTATGTGACTCCAACTATTAAGTAACTTCATTGTTTGAGAACAAAACGGGCTTAACATCTCCGTCATAGAATATTGACAAAAATTATAACGACTTACAGAATAACAATAATTATGACTTTCTAGAAGGACAGATCGTTTTTAATTTGGGTGATCATAAAAAAATATAAAAAATATGGTAAAGATTCAAATCACAGTTATTTTGAAAGAGTTGAAACAAATTTTGTTTTACTAATTCCATTCTACATAGTACCAATTTATTTTAATATGCCAATATATATGATAATTTGATCCAATGACAGTTCAATGAAGTTTCATTTGTTTGTTACCATGGTAAAAATTACTTTTAATAGGGTCAGAAAGTGAGCAATAGACATTTCTATTAAAATGGGGGACAATACTAAACACCGCTAAATGCTAAATGGTACACTAGCATGTTATGTAAACTAAAACATTTGAATATTTAAAACTGCTCCATCATTTGGTTTTCGATCGGATTGTTGTCGGTGAATTTATAATTTATTCGCAGTTTGTCACGAACTCGCAATAATGACTTTCAATTCAAACTAAACCGTAACAGCTTGAAATGCAATCATAAAATGTTATAATTTTCGTTGAATAACGGACCAGTATTGATTCAAATTACAACTTTATTTAGTGTTACATTTAGATGTTATCTTTGTTCGAATTCGACACAATAGACAATGGGAGGTTCCCTGTGTTCATTTGGAAGAATTGCAGGCATTTCCTTTGTGGATTTCAATGATGTGAACATAGGAGTAGCATAAAGTTCTAGGAATTCCGAACCTTATATGTCCTTGCCTACAAATCTTATTAAATCATACTTATTGTCAGGCATGTCGACTTTCTTTAATAAATAAATCAGAATATACGTCCATATCACAGTTATTCAATGTATTCATGGCGAATTTATTTATTATAAACACTCGTTCCATAATATTTCAAATTCCTTTTACGCATTTATTATCATTTCTCATTTTTAATGATACACATTCTATTCAATTTTATCTCTCTTGATTCACTAATAAATTAAAACTATCTTTTTCAAAAACCGAGTATTGTTGATACCTTTTAAAATTGATTATTTATGTTAAAACTTTATGACAGCGATTTTCAAAGTTTGACCCTTCCCTAAGGTAATTTTCTTGTTTAAGAAATCAATCAAAAGAACAGCATTTCCTATAGAATTTATATTCCTCTTCTTCTGTTTGCATTTTCGAAATCTTTCCGTGGAGATCTACAGCGTAGCAGTGTTTTTGTGCACATAGCTCAGCGTAATCACATATGGAGAACACGGGTTTGCTGAAGCTTCCTAACAGCTAACAAGGCACTGTCGAGGACTGCAGCCATTGTAATTAACTGCAGGCGTGATGCTGCGTGACAGTGTTTTAATATTCTTCTAGGAGGTACCATGCACATGGTACACCGTCAAATTTTTCAAATATAGACTCAGAAGGCCTACCAACAATATCAACTATCTATAATCTATTACTCTATTTCTTCCTTTCTTATTACTACTTTTAACTTCGTAATTATATAAAATTAATATTCTCAACAATCGTTTGTGTTCGTTTATTTAGCAAGATTTGACATTTAATTTGTGTCACCCATCATTTCATATCTGGAAAAACAATTTAGATAGCGACTTGCCCATTAAAAATTTGGAGTCTAAAGCCCTTCATTCTGATGTGGCTAATACATGACCTCTCGCCATTTCTATTTTATGTTACATAAATAAATATATCATAACGGCATGTTACCCATTGCTGGGTGTGCCAATCTGCTTTGTACGCAGATATCGGTAAATGATGAAATATTTGTACCGTGTGGGCGCTTACCAGGCGTCACCTCACGGGCACCAATTGTTGTCGTGGAGAATGCCATTAAAATTCGAAGTAATTTTTGGCGTCGGTCGGGATCAAACCCGGGTCATAATTAACGAATTTAACACATACAAATAATTCAAATTGTGTATATTCTTTCGTCCTATGAGGAATTTTCTCCTACACTTCTAATATATTCAAAATTCTTTATATTCACTGACGGTATTAGCGGTATTTCTTAAGGATATATGTATATAATATTAATTTACCTATAATTTTAAATATTTAATTAATAATACAATAAGAAATCTTAAATGTACTTCCCAGAAAAATCTCTCTGTAATGTTAATAAACTGTTGATTCTTGACACTGACATTTTGCATTTATCTGTCAATTATAAATATTTAAATATCTCAAATGGTTTCCATAAAGTTGTTTGGGCAGCGAGATTTATTACAACAGATATAATATTTTTTTTTAAATGTATCAGATCGAGAATGTAAAGATCTTTATTATTGTATTAACATAAATTTTCAAGAATAATATTTAGAAGATTTTTTTAAGAAACTACCACTTGTCCAATTGTTACCAAAACCTATTCAACTCTTCCCATTAATGTTAGATTGAGGAATCCGTAGATAAACAGGTCTTTAGTTGTATAGAATTAGAGAAATCGTACCTACGACATCCTAACACACACATCCACACACACACACACACAGACATCATCGTAAAAATGTTAAAATCGTATTTTGGGAACCTTAAAACGTGCTTATTCAATAAAATGCGGATATCTGATTTTTAGCATGAATCCAATACCTCTCTTAGCGAGATGTATAAATATATTTAATTGCAGAATTCTCAGTTAATTGATACAGGTTTCAGTAAACGTTGTGAAACCAGAGCACTTCGCAAGTTCATCATTTAATATCTTAAAAAGTAATTCAGATAGCGACGTGAGGTTTCAAAATTTATATTCAGCTACTCTTTGTTTATAGGTACACTTGAGCAGTATTCTATTTGCCACCCTACAGGTTCAGTTCACTTAAATTAATCCAGATAAATCATTTCACTTATTTTAAGATCTGTTCAGTAATTTCTCGGTAATTTTGAATCGGTAAATTACCGCGGCAATTTCTCAAAAAATAAATTACGGTAATTTTACACCCTGTAGACAGTAAACTTTTTAAAGTTTACCCATCTATATTTGCGCGCTGTTTAAAAATTTGAACTCGACAGTCATGCGATTACTATGGAATGGCGAACATATTCACGATATTCACATAAATGTGACCACCCCGTATACATGTAAATTCCCATAGGAAACCAAACCAGCCAGATTCAAACCCGAGATATGTGAAACCAGTTCTGTGTTCAGCACGACGCAACGTAACCACAAAGTACATACAACAGACATAACGTAAGCTTCATTGGAATATTTCTTTTCATTCTTTAATTCCATTGACCTATAGAGCTAACCTGTTGTCGCTTCCTATCACATAATTAATCTGTTTATAGAAGTGAAACACTCATCGACCTATTAAAATTGACGCAATTTTGGAGTCCAAATCGGTTTATTGCTCATTTATAAATGTCGAAAAGACCGTGTTTGCTTTTTGAATAACGGTAGAATTAATGTTACCAATTTTTAAATTTTTGTTCGCTAATAACGGTATTAATAAATGATTGAAATTTAATTGAATGTCATTTGTAGAGCAATTTAATTTTTGTTTCCTAACACTGAAAATAGGTGTAGTGTTTTATATATTACCTAGTATAGCAATTTAGTCATGAATGGTTTTATATTGATAATAAACAAGATATAAAGTTACTATTAATAGCGATAGTGTAACGGATTTTACAGCATTTTCGAAATTTTTCCATACGGTTATCGTGCAATAATAATTAAGACTTCAAGAAGGAAGTGTGGCCGAGGGATATTATTAATTCCAATACATAGTATTTAAATTTTATACCCTGCTAAGATACACAATATATCGGTTTGATAGTTATTATTTAAGTGCGCTTAAATATTTCATTACCACATTATGATTATACTTTTTTGTTTGTAACTTACTATGTATCTAATATTATGGGGATAAATTATAATAATTTTGTAATAATAATAATAATAATTATGTGCAGTATCGGCTTAACGGGAGGGCTTTCGGGGTGTACAGCCCCCGGCGCTAGATACATAGAGGGCGGTGCACCGAGCTGATCATGTTCTTATTTTTTTTATATAAAAAATATTTTGTTTCTTACTCATGTATTTCTTCATTTTAATTTGGAAAAAATGCTGTCCCTGTCTTGTTAAATTCTAAGGTTAAAAGTTTCGGACGGAGGCACAAAAAATATTTTTGAATTTATTGTCCATCGTAGGTGCCCTAACATTCATGTAATTAAAAGAGCTAGTTCCAAAGTTATATTTATAAAATGTTTTTCTTTTCTTCTCTTGTGGATTCATATTCTCATCACAGAGTATTGACAGGTACTACTACAAGTTGGAACAACTTTTGAAGTAAGATGTTATTGAAGCTGAAGAGCACACCACACCATATTGGTGTGCGTTTCGCATGAAATGCTTCATGTTTGTTTTTTAACGTACATCACAACGTTGTTTATTGTTCCGCTGATGATGCTGACAATCTTCCAACTTCTAGTAGCAGTGGTTGTTGGAATGCCGTAGCACTTGGTGACAACTTGATGAATTGATTAGCAATCGTCAAGAAACTCAAATTACAAACACTACAATAGTGTTTTTTCTTACACAAAAACAAACTGTTACACGAAATAAAAAATGAAATATATATATTTATAGCTCTGGAGTAGGCTGTTCTACAAGGTGGTGCAAAAGTAATCACTCGATTTCATACAGCAATAACTTTGTTAGTAAATAAAAAAATTGCTTATGTTTATTGAATATGTTTGTTTAAACGTTTATTTTTTCCCATTAAGTTGCGACCGCCAGTGTTGATGCAGATTTTAGATCATTTCACTGATAAACTCAGGTGATAAATTCTCCACTTCTTGTCGGATGTTATCCTTTAGGGCCACCAAGGTCTGTGGCTTGTTCATATAGGCCCGTGATTTCAAAAAACCCCAAATTCTGCAACGGTCAAATCGGGTGCACTTGCGGATCAGTGAAAATCGCCAAAACGCGAGATTACGCGGCCGGGAAACGCATGCTGCACCATCCTGCTGGAACCTCATGTTCTCCAAACTCAATTCGTCAATTTGCGGCAGCAAGAAGTTGTTAATCATGGTTCTGTAGCGCTCACCATTCACAGTAACAGTATTGCCGACGCCATCCTCGAACAAATATGGGCCAATCACCTTCATACAAAATACGCGGATGTTCAGCGCCCCAGAAGCGATAATTTTGATTATTCACCTATCCGCATGATGATTTTTAATGGAAAATCATCCTCCTCGCGGTCAAGATTTAGGAGGGCTTGGCTGTAATTTACACGCAATTGTACGGGAACATTTTCAAGTCTTTCATCAAAATCCGCTGTAAAAAAACCGTCTACTGATTTGCGTGACCCGTCGTCTGGTTGATGTTTGAGGATCCTCTTAGACATCTGCAGCTATACAGCGATATTCTCGGCCGAACGGTTGCTTGGGGGTCGGCCACGTCTGCTACTACTCCATGTTGAGTTAGTCTCCTGGAGGGAAGCGGCTAAACGCCGAAGTGTTTGTCCAGTTGGTGCCACACGACCAGGGAATCGACGACGAAATTCACGTTGAGCCAAAATCACAGTCCGATGATGTGTCAAAAAGATTGACACAATTATTCAGCGTTCTTGTGGAGTACAGCGATTCATGATTTGTCTATGTGTATTCTACGTCTGTTTACTTCACCAATGTCAAAGTCGCGATGATATGAAACGTCATTTGTAAACATGAGAGAATCTTCCGAAATAATAATAATAATAGCCGTTATTTAACCAAGATATATAGTACAGAAAAAAAAATAGATTAAGTATCGAATAATTATATATTATATAAATGATGAATGTAATGATTGATAATAGTTATGGTTTAGGTCCAATTCTGGACAAAGGCCTCCTTCATTATTTTCCAATCGTTCCTGTTTTTGGCTGTACGACTCCATAATTTTACCAGCTGTTGCTCTGATTTCGTCGTCCCATCTAGTGAACGGTCTAGCTTGTCTTCTTTTTCGTTATATAGGTGTCCATTCAGTCACTGTTTTCGTCTCGGTAAACGGGTCAAATGACCTGCCCATCTCCATTTTTGTATTTTTATATGGTTTATGGCGCTTGCTGTTTTTGATCGTTGTCTTAGTTCTATGTTGTTGACTTCGTCCGTTAGTCTTAGAGTTTAGCATACATCTTTCTAGGCTTCTTTGAATAGTTTGTATATTTATACTTTGTAAATCTTCCGAAAAGTTTACTGTAAAACTTAATTCATCGTACTAGCCTGTGCTAACTATACGAAATTTGTTCAGATTGTAGATTATATACATATTTATTACCTTCGATTTTTTGAGTTTGATACCCGCGGTATGCCTTTAATCCTTACTTATTTATGAGGTCATTCCTTATAATTATTTTGCATAATTTAATATCTGATTGGTTTCTAGAAATGCAGCTTAAAATATTCAGATTGAGATGAATTTGGTGATAAGGATTATAGACACAGGTGTTTAAAAATAGAAAACTAGATTACTTAGTACAGGTTATAGTGATTGAAAAACTAATCTAGCAAGTCAACAGTAGCAAAATTCGAGGGTAGGTTGAGACATGATTTACATCCACGAGAGTGAACGACAAAAATGCTAATCAAGATTAATTGATACGCTTTAATGAATTTCTACATCAATTAAGGTCAAATGATGAAAAGAATGCTCTATAAATTTACATCTGAAAGGAGACGGAATTCATTTACATATTTCTAACATTACGCGGATTCGAATAAAATCTTCTGATAATTCTAAATTACTTCATTAATTAGAAGATCGCATGAACGCATATTAATACATTAATGGGTTTCCAGTTTCTATGTTTTTCTAATTGTTTATTGGACAAAGTTATAACTTTATGTACATAACGGTTGCGTTTACTAATACAAGAATGCATTAAATGTATAAATGATTTGATTAGAAATACACATATTTTGTATTATATGCTTATAAGTTTATTCAGAAATTGAAATTCCGTTCAGTCAAATAGCATTTATTCTTACTATACCAATGTTTCGGTGCACCCTTGCACCTTCTTCAACAATTATACAACACAAATGTAATACATACAAAATAACATCTACATTATCACACTTACAGTAATATCATATAAATTGTTACAATTCATGTACACAAAATACGTTCGTACAAAACATTCAGTTAATTTATTAAACATCGTACAAAAAAATCAAAGAACTTACACAAATCTATTTCCTCTAAAAAACGACAACCGAACAATACGCAAAATAGCCAGAAATATCCTGTGTAAGAATTCTGATGACATCATTGATACGGACTCCTATTGGTCGTCTGTACACCAATAATAATGTAGCAAGTTGTAGAAATTTAAAAAAATGTAAGGAAATTAAAGAATCTCAGTTTAGCCTGAAATTTGCGTTTTCCTTTTTGAACCCTACTTTAATTTAATAAAAATATAGATAAAGGTAAAAAGAAAATGAAATGAAAACAGTAGGACGGAATATATTGACCACATATTTTTTCTCTTAATTCCAAGAAGCTCTTTTATACAACTTTTGTCCTAATCTTATTTTGGTTTAGGTAATTTTGGCTTTTCCAATTTGCACTTTTCCTTAAGTTTACTCATTTAGTTTGCAAATCTTAATATTTTGAAATCGTTCATATAAAAATTATAAAAATAAGAAACTTGTTTCGTTCTTGAGATAGTTTCTTTCTGTGGTCTTCTTAACATCGCTTCCATATCAGTAAAGCAGTATTCACATTTTTCTTGATCAGACGCACCCACAATCCCTATAAGTTGTTATGGAATTAACCCATCAAAGTTTTTCATGTTGTTGCAGCAATGCAAATAAAGCCATCGTCGCTTCTCCGAATCTGCTCTACTCCGTGTTGAGGTTTGATAATTGTCAGCGTACTTAACGATTTCTTCACTTGTTATTTACCAAGCGGTTGAGCTTGTTCAATTATCCCATAGGCGGCTCAAGCGGGGCACCATGTATGTCTGTGACGCAAATCCCAAAGGCACGCTGCTCGGTTTAAATCTCCGGCTCTTGCAACAGCGATGGATGGGTTCGTGTGGTCGTAACGTCGTCTCGAGAGCCCCAGGCGACATCCAGAACGTGGAGTGCTTTTTATAATGCGGTTAGATAACTCGGAATAAAGAAATTTGTACGGAATGCTAGGTGTAAATGTTACATAGGTTTCAGAAGAAAGTTACAAACACAAGGAACTTCATAAATTACTATTGTTTTGTTTTATAGAAAAGCAAAAATAAAATAAAATCAAAATCGCTTATGTTATACAGTTCACTATTCATCTCTAAATATCCTCAAAGATAATTAGAGTCCAAAAAATATTAAACGTCAAAATTTAGATTTCTCTCTAAAACAAACTCAAACATAAACTCCGGCCAATAACGGACACTTTAAACATAACTTTTAGTTATACAGTACAGCTAAAATGTGTGTTACGTATGGTTCAAAGCTAGAGTCAGGAGAAACTGGAGTGGGTGTATTTGGTCCAGGTTACCATTAAAGGATTCAACAGGCACCAGGCCACCATATTTCAAGCAGAGATCTACGCAATAAATCCCTGTGCTCAAATAAACTTAAACAAAGATCTCAAAGGAGCAACAATCAACATATTGTTAGATAGCCAGGCTGCTTTAAAGGCACTAAGTGCCTTCACTTGTGAGTAGAGTGCATGAACTCCCTACAACAACTGGCCAAAGATAACCACGTCACTTTGTGGTTGAGAGAGTTCTAGGCAATGAAAAAACAGATGAGCTCGCTAAAAAGGGGGCTAAACTACCGTTTTACGGACCTGAACCTTCTTGTGGAATCTTGAAAAGCCATATAAAGAAGGAAATCAAAAACTGGGAGGAAACAGCCATAGTCTCATATTGGAGAGACATCCCGGGGCCTTAGTCAGTCGAAGAAATTCATTTCACCCTCGTTAACAAACACCAAAGAGCTATTAGCTCTCAGCAAGAAGGACCTTAGAACTATGACAGGTATCTTTACTGGTCATTGTCTTCTGAAATACCATCTATGGAAGATTGGTATAACTGAGAACAATATCTGTCGACTCTGTGAAGAGGACGAAGAAACTTCGGAACACATTATAAGTGAATAACAAATGAGATCGGGAAACTGACTCCTAGTAATTGGCTTCATAAGAACCCTGGAACTACTTCCAGAAAACTTAGATAGGGCCATGTTACAACAGATCTTACAGGTCGCAGTGACAAAAGAACTCTCGCCCAACTGAGTTGCTGGTGTGCGACTTTTGTCTATTTGTTAATCTTAAAACAAAATTATGAGAGAAAGTTATCGTCTGAAGAAGAGATCGATGGCTGCAATTCATATTTGTTTGGAAGCCATTTCAAAACAAGACCAGTTCTAATGGAAGCTTTTAAGAAGTGGAAGGAAAAATGAATCCTACATCTCCGTATATAATTTAGCTCCCCTTCAAAATTTTAAAATTCTAAGATCAACGGTATGTTTTAAATGTATTGGAATGTTTTGCCTAGCCTAATTTAAAGTTAAATTTTGTTATTAAATACTCGTATCAAATTGAAGGTTACAAATTTTGTAAATAGCTGGTGTCGAAAAGAAAATAATTATTTTATTATAAATAATAACCATGGTAGCATTCCTGTTTTCACGTTATAATAAGGTGATACTAGTCATGATTTCTAGATCAATAGAAACTTATTTATTTCTAATCATAACCTTCGGCACAATATTAATTTTGCATAATTCAATATTCAAGGTTTTCAATTTATTGTGGCCCATACCTAATTAATAAAAATTTTGATGTCACGGTCACTCCAGCGGAGTAACCAATTATGCAAAATCGGCAAATTATGTTGTCAAAAAGAAATTCGACATTTTTTATTATGATAATCATTAGAAAATAATTTACAGCCTTTAGTTTCTCTTATATTAACTTCTTACAATAGGTAATAAACGTGAAGACTGTGTAGTTGAATATAATATTCAAAGAATAATGTTAGCGTTGTTTACCAAGATTGTTACTGTCATTTAAAAATACTAAAATCGCAAGTAGTTATGAAATGAACTGAAATACAATGTAACACAGTACTACAAAATGTACAAAAAAAAATTAATACTGTAAAAATATAATTCGTTCCTTTTTTATATATATTTAATAGTGTCATACGACGGATGTATATTTAATAGTATTTTATGTATGTATAGGACGAAAAGTGAATCTTTAAGGAATGAATTACTTGTGAGTACCTTAAAGACACTTTTCGTCTGTGCATACAAAATTTTATGTCATACGGGTTTCTACTTATTAAATTATTAAAAGAAATATGCAGCAATTTGAACAGTATGAATTTTGTATAAGTAGGCTAAGTCGCAATTGTTCAAAAATCCTAGCAAAATTTTGACAAATGGACAGATTTATATTGAATTTTTCTGGTTTTATGAACATTCTTATTCGGTATAATTGATGAAAAATACATTCCTCGAGATATTTTGGATGAAACTACTAAAGCGAAAAACAATTTAATGTCGCATAAATAAAGAATTCAGTATGAAAGTAAATTTTTAAAGTTCTAAGACTTTAATGTTTCACTTTTTGGTTTATAAATCGTTCAAAAAACATTGCTTTAGAAAGCTATTATAGGACAATATAAAAATTACTCAACGAAATTCACATTGGTATTGTTAGGAATATTTGTTATTGATTTAGTTACATAAGGCAAGTTTGGCAACATCTAGTTATATTTAAAATTTATTATAGTATAAGTATGAATTGACAATATAGAAATTACTGAAAGAATTTCACATGCACGAGCCTTTAGAAATATTTATAATTTATTTATTGTGGGTAATTTCTCGACTGTGATGTGGATTAGGTGTTAACAATTACTCGAAAGTTCAGTCAACATTTATTCTTACTATACCAACGTTTCGGTGCACTCTTGCACCTTCTTCAAGGTAGTAAGGTTTTATAGATTGTTACAATTCAAGTACGCAAAATACATTCGTATAAAACATTCAGTTAATTTATTAAACATCGTACAAAAAATTCAAAGAGAAAATGGATATGTGTATGCTCTAACGAATGGGGAAAGCTAAACAAGAAGATGTTAGTGTCAAGTGCAACTTGCATAGTTTGTTTATGAAATATTTTTACTGGAAATTTAGAATCTTTTGTAAGAAAATTTATGTATGGAATTTATACATAATACACAGGATTGACGGAAGGTATTGTTCTGACCACAACAGATTTTTTAAATTATTAATCTTCATAAACATAAAACATAATAAAATAAAAATAACTTCGTTGACGGACAACAAGCATCTCTTTTATTTTGTCAAAGGGGAGTTGCTGATCAATTCAGTTGAGTATGCTACTCACCCTTTTTGTGCAAAGGAAAGAACCTTAAAGTTTTGTGAAATGCTTTGGTCATAACCAAACTTACAATGTTTTCTGTTTGTTTTCATCTTATGATATATTATTAAGCTGTATCTTCATCTTATTATAATGGTTACTTTATTTGTCTGTACCTGGTTCATGGAATAAGTGTAAACTTCTGAGATTTAGCTCCCGGTATGTGTGAATGTTGATCATTTGTGTGTATTTTCTTCTGGAACAGCTGTTGAGTTGGGTTTTCAACTAAGCCGGTGTTGCAATTAAAACGCAAGTGAACTAGTTTCTTGACAGACGAACGGCAGACAGAACGAATGCCTGTGCGTGATGCAGAAGGAAATTTACTTCTTGAGAAAGAATGAAAATTGTAACACGTTCGACGAGATACACGATTGATCTAAATGATATGTAGTTGTCTCTACTAAACTACATAGAGAAAACCAATCATTTTCTTCTTGTATTTTGATCATTCCAACAACGGTTTACTATGTATTTTTTATTATTAAAACAGTATAAGAGAAAGTTTGTAAGTGTGAGGAATAGAAGACTATGCTTCAATCTTCATTATTATTAGTTACTATAAACGTTCTTTTATGAACATACACAAGTAATACTCTTTCTAAAACATAATTATTTGTATGTAAGTAGTTCTTTTGTCAATGCCATTCCAAAACAAAAAATATTCATTTAGTTTCGTCTCCTCGTTTTACATTTATTTTTTTCGATTTACAAAAGATTTTCAACGATACTAAAATGTTGCTATAACTTATAACAAATTTTAAGCTAAAATATTTTATACAGTTTTTAAAAAGTACAAAAGTAACTTCTTCTATGATTTCTTCACAACTTTAACAGTCAATAAGTTGATTATGATAGAGAACGGTACAAAGTCATTACCGGAATCTGGGAATAGGAACCAGGGCATCGAACCCGAACCTGAAGCGAATCAAAAACGGAACCAAACTCAGAACCGAACCTCATATATTTTTCAGTTGAAACCGATTTGGAACTGAATCGAGTATTGAAATTCGGGTTCAGGGTTCAGCTCCGGTTCAGATTCATTTTCAGTTTGAAACCTAAGCATAATCATAATAAAGCCGATTATCAACGCCTTCGGCATCCACGTTGCTGTCTGTGTTGATTGTTCGTGAAAATTGTGTTCGTGTTCACATTTTAAATAAAGATTTTTTATTCAAAAAACAGTAATCTAATTTTTATTACATCGAACCGAACATGAACCCAATACCTGAACCCGGAACAAAATCGCTAATTTTGTTAATGCTTGAACCAGAACCACGCACAAACCCATCTTTCAAATTAATCTGAACCTGAACCGAACCCAGTTTTTGGCGGGTTCGATGCCCTGATAGAAACAAATTGGCACACCTAGTAATGGGTAATAAACTATTGTTTCGTATATTGTGTTGCCTAAGTTTGAAAAGAACATTTACCTCCCGCTACCCTTGATAAGGGAGGTATAGGTGCTCAAAATCGCATACCAAGATTTTGGTAAATGACTACATTTTAAGGTCCTTAGAATCTAATTTGAACATTTTCACGATGATGCCTGTGTGTATGTTTATGTAAATGTATATATGTGTGTGTGGATTCTCTTTACGCTCTAACTCAAAAAGAAGCCATTAGATTTTGGTGTAAACCAAAAATGCCACTTTACTTGAAGTTTAAAATAGTTTTTCTTCGAAAAATACTTTTAAATGTTACTTTGTCGAGATTTATGTTATTATAAAAATTAAAGATTATTAAATATTCATTCATTTGTGGATGATTTTATACAATTATCTATAATTTAAATCCCGGAGCCTTCACTTTATATACAACTCCATGGATACACAGTTTAGATCTCAAATGTATGTAACTGACAGATATGTCATTATCAACAAACTAATCATTTCAAATAATAATAATAATAATGTTTTAAAAAGAAAATAGTAAATAGAACAATAATTATATGGAAAGAGACTTAATACAGTTTCCAGCACAAGTAAATATGTAGGAATATAGGTAAGTATATAAATAAATAAAGTAAATATATCATCACGCCATATAAAATTCGAAATATATGGCGTCGGTCGGGACCGAACCCGGTATTTAAATTGAAGTAAACGGGAGGTATTGTATTGGGCACATCAGGTTTTAATGTTTATCATATTGATGTTGTTGCCCGATAAAAGCAACAAAAACTAAAACAATTACAGCAATCTCATTTTCATTTCTCGGCAGAAAAGTGCTCTCTTCACTGCAGCTTTGAAAGCCATTGAGGTGATGTGATCATTATCAAAATTTACGAACAGAAGCAGATTGGAATTCCCAGAAATAGATAACATGCATGTTGTTTTACTATTGTTTCATAAGAGCAAATTTTATCTTTTAACATCTAGATGTTGCTGGCCGACAAAAGTATCAAAAAATAAAAAGCAATTACAGTAGTCTCATTTCCATTTCTCGTCGGTTCAATAACTGCTTCTAATTACGAAACAGCTAGCATAACTCATAACACACGAGTAGTTTATGAGAAGTACGGAGCCTAGCCAAGAGGTTCATTGTATTCCTTGGTGTTCACGGGCGAGTGCTCTCATTTCGGATACAATTAGCGTTCATTACCACTGCTAATTAAGCGATTTCCACGGCCGACGAACGAGACAATGACAGAGTTTTCAGAGCTTGCAGCGGATATCCAAGTTCACACGAAGATCAAGGAATTCGACTAGTTCTAATCGGAAACAAAGTGTAAACAAAGATTTTGTTTATGAATATTCAATGGTAGAAACTAAATTAGGTTAGATATGTGATACAGATGGAGGATTATGAAAAGAATAGAAATTAGTGAATATAAATTGGATTATTATAAAGTGTTGAATTATGTAAATATATTTAGAATTAAAAGAAATTGTTTTTGTTTATTTGAATTTTCAATTATATTTTTTAATTCTGTTTCATTAATTATAAATGGTGCATTATAAATATTTACATTTACAACAAACACAAATAAAAATATTTACTTTGCAAATAAACTTATTAACCGGTTATGCTTTTGGCAACATCAGTTAAAATTAATTAACCAAACTATTTACCTTACTGCCAAGATGTTTGTTTTAACGCGGTCGCCAATTGCAATTTGAATATCAATGAATTGCAATGGCGTATTTTTAAAACCTTAATAACCAAAATTGTACACTAGGCTCGTAAGTTTTTTATGCCCTCTGTAAAATTTTGATCCTTCAACGTCGGCTCTTCCTATCATTGCGAAGCAGAATTCACTAAGCGTCGGATTGTTCATCCGCCAATAAGGGGCGTGAGCTGGTATTAGACCGTCGTGAGACAGGTTAGTTTTACCCTACTGATGGTTCGGACATTTGGTTCACGCACTCGCTCGAGCGGGCGGTGGTGCGAAGCTACCATCCGTGGGATTATGCCTGAACACCTCTAAGGCCGTATACTGTCTAGTCACAGTTTCGGCAATATTTTTTGGAGTCACCAAGATTTGAACGGCTCAAAATAATGTAGCAAATTTATTTGCATTATCAGGCTAGCGATATTCGTATTTATTGGATATAGGAACACGGTTAACGATCTGATTTTAATCTGATTTTGTTTAACTATCTTATAACCAGTCGAAGATGGGTTACACAATTTATATATCGATGTTGGGGTTCGGAATTGTCTGTAGACGATTTACGTAACGGACGCGGTGTTGTACCCGGTAGAGCAGTTGCCACGCTGCGATCTGGTGAGAGAAATAAGTCCATTAAATTTAACCAGTGATGGAACTTGTCGAAAGCAACAATATTTCAAAATATCAATTTTTTTAGTATTCCCCCTATAAATTAACGAGTCGTTTAAGTATTTATAATCAGTTTATGGATAGCGAATATACAGACATTGTGCTGGCCTATGGTGAAGCTCAGGGAAACGCTGCCCAAGCCCATCAAATTAATTTGGAACGTTTTCCGAATCGCCATCTTCCAAATGTTCGTATTTTTGTATATGTTCAGCATCTCCGAGATCATGGGTCCTTAAAGCTTGCTGCTCAAGATCGTTGTAGAACACGTCCACAGTCTAGTACAGGAAGAATAGTACTACAACACAAAGTGTCACATATGACAATTGGAGGATATTGAAAGAACAACAGTTACATCCTTCAAAATGTAGATTCAAGCATGCTCAACAATAAGCAGATTCTGGAAAGAGTAGAGGATTCATTTCGTCGTCGCCTTCATTGACAATAATGGTGGCCATTTTGAACATTTATTGTGATTTTATTTATGCTTGCATCACTTTTAACCATCTGGTGTCTCTATCAATTTATTCAAAAGTTTCTAATCATTGTATTTAGTCGGAACTCATGGAGCATAACGTTCGTCACAAGTCAACCATAGGCCGGTAATGAAAAATGTGACAAAACTTTAAAGAATTTTAACACAATATCTAGAAGATTTATAAGAAACAGTTATTAAGAAATATTGTTGCACTCAATGAATTCTATCACTGGATAAATTTAATATACTTATTTTTATTACATCCTGTATATAAGCAATGACTTAATATCCTGAAATTTCCTTTCGTACAATCATACAAATGTTTTGTTGTACAAATGTTGGAATATAAGTATAAATGGTAGAAATATTGGCGTATAAAATTCTTAGAATCCAACTGGTGTATTATGAGTTATAGTAGCAGTAAGTCTTGATAATGAGAAGTAGTTATTGAACCGCCAAGACATGCAAATAAGACCACCAACCACCTTAATTGCTTCTTCTGTTTTTGTTGCTTATATACAATTTGTCGAATTAAAATTTATTTAAATTCACTTATCTAAGAAATAAATCTGTGTGTGTTACTGTATTTGTATAACCATAAAATGTAAATTCAGTTTTATCTTGTGTTTAGCATGTAATTTTCTCGTAAACTTTTATCAGTGCAACAAAGTTGCAAGTATTATATTCGTATTTACGCATATTATTTCTCGCTTAAAGTACAATAAGTCCACGGCGAGTAAAATGATAAACTCTTTCGATTCGTAATTTCATATTAATGGATGCAGTACGACGGTCATCAACGTCAAGTTTTTGTTGACTAGAAGTAAGGATTTAATCCGCAGATTGACAGTCCGTTGGTGCTTCTATTAATCGCAAGTAGATCAAGTCAATTTCTCTCGTGGTTCCGTCGGGCGAAGTCAAAAACGTGTTCACTTGATTGGAAGTAAAATTAGTATTGCGTAAATATAATTTGCAATTATTATTCGAATATATTTAGCGGCATATAACGGGAACAAAATCAAGAATTAAATCTGTTTACGTAAGTTGAATGACGTGTGACGGTATGGTCGGACGGATATGTTGCACTTCCTATTAAATTCTGGTGGTGCAATCGTTATTACCATATGTAAATGCTTTTAAAATACTGCCAGACCAGAGTTATATCTATTATTACCTCTCGCTAAGAGAGGTATTGGATTCATGCTAAAAATCGCATATCCAGATTTTATTGAATAAGCACGTTTTAAGGTCCCTACAATCCGATTTTAACATTTTTACGATGATGTCTGTGTGTGTGTGTGTGTGTGTGTGTGTGGATGTGTGTGTGTGGGATGTTGGAAGGACGGTTACTCAAAAACTATAAGACTTAAAATTTGTTTAACAACGTATTTCCCAATCGGACATTCATGGGAAGATCTGAAAAGGTTTTGGTAACAATTGGACAACCGGAAGTAGAAGATTCTTGAAAAAAAATCTTCTAAATATTATTTTTTGAAAATTTTTCTTGATAATATTAAAGAAAAATAAATTCTCTTTCTGATACATTTAAATATTTTTATACATATTTTATAGATTTAGAGATAAAAGGAATATAATACATAAAATAATGTTGTAATTAATTTTACAACCGAAAGGATGCCATGAAAAATAGTTGTAAATTTAAATTATTTGTAACTGACAGATAAATGTCAGTGTCAGAAATAATGAGTAATGAAAGAAAAATGTATTTGGAGAATCCCTTAAGTCTTGATCTGTGACTATTATGGAGATAACAAGTCTAGGTTGAAGGACTTAAATTTGTTTCAAACATTATGGGACAATGTACACCAGTACTGTAGACTAGAGTAACTTTGAATTGCGAAAAAGCTATCAAATTCTTCTCAAGTAAGTTGTAAATATTGACAAAATTACACATCGATATAAGAATAATCGGAGTGCAATCTATCCGTCACTTTATTAAAGGGAATTAGTGTTATTTAGATATAACAAGTATGAAAAAATAAAATGTAAAAGAAGATATGTAAGAATAGATGCACAATCCATATATACATTTTAGACCGCCCAAAATTAATGTTTTTACTAGAAGAATATGAAGAGAAAGTAAACAAGGTTGTTCGAATTGAAAATTGCTGTTACCAGCCTAATATTTATATATGGTAAACTCTACTTTGTAATTTATTGTAACATAATTTATGGTAAAATATCTTTATGTTGAGACATGCTATTATTGAATAATAAAGAAGTTTAAACGTCATAGATTTATATGAATATATTATTTGTATTTATAAAAATATTCTTTGCTTTATGCATACAGCCAGGTAAAATATACGGCGAGAGGTTATGTGCTGGCCACATCAGATTTTTTAAATCACAAATGTCCAGATTGCTAGTTTCAAATTTAAAATTGCGATTCAAAATTTCTTCAGCACTATTTTTATTACGCATTTTAACATTCTGTTAGTAACCGTACCCTAGTGTCCTTTTTACCTTCAGTCATCGTTGGGTAAGGAAGATATTGTCTGGTCAAAAAATTCGATAGTGAGTTTCTAATAGATAAGCATGTTTTGGGGCCCTACAATAAGAATTTACTATTTTTACGATGATGTTCTGTATATCTGTATGTGTATGTACGTGTGTGTGTGTGTGTGTTGTGTGTGTGTAAGTATAACGTTCGTTTCGGATTGCATAACTTCAATAACACGATTTCAAAAATTATAATTTTTTCGTATTCCTCAAG
Organism: Harpalus rufipes; assembly: GCA_951394225.1. Taxonomy (NCBI): domain Eukaryota; kingdom Metazoa; phylum Arthropoda; class Insecta; order Coleoptera; family Carabidae; genus Harpalus; species Harpalus rufipes. The sequence goes on from OX596286.1 coordinate 37,714,994, forward strand.
TTTAAATCCATATGCACGCCAAACAGAAGAAGAATAAGAAGATGTTGGTGTCCAGTGCAATTAGCATAGTTTGTTTATGAAATAATTTCACTGGAAATTTAGAACCTTTTGAAAGAAAATTTATGTATGGAATTTATAAATAATACATAGAATTGACGGAAGGTATAGTGCTGGCCGAATCTGTATTTAATTCTTGAAGTGTAAATTTTTAGTCACTGGCATTAAAAATAATTACGAATTAAGTTATTTGCTTTCAACTTCAATTACGGGATTAGATGATTTATTATTTTTAATAAAAATTCCATGTCGGCAGTGGTGCACAAAAAAGAAATAATTTTACGAATATTAGAAAATTTACTATTTTGGCTCGTGCGGGAGGCGAACCTTCGCTAGCCACTAAATCATAGTCGCTATAAATTATTAAAAATGCAAAATAAATAATATATGTTTATTTATAATTTTTCTCATGTCTGTCATTTTTACTTATATTTCCAATAACAACTCTGAAATCGATTAATATTAATATGTACGACTATATAAAAATACATTACTAATAACATATAATTACAGGCTAACATTCATAAATCGTTGTAAGTATGATGTCATCCAAAATGGCGGCCATACACAATATTTACCGTAATTTCTCTATTTAACTAACCTATCCAAATTAGCTGAAACTGGTTTTGGATATAAAAAGGTTGAATTATTTTGAATTACAAAATAGTTTATGCTTCAAAAATCATTCGTAACTAATGCTCTTGCTTATCAATCGGAATTAACATAAAAGGAAAGAAGTGTGAAGAAAGATAGGCAGATAAAGAGAAACCACAAAGTCAAGTGTAGTGAGAAAATATTTTACGCCATTACGCATTGCTTTTGCTAATTAACCTTAATCGACCACGGCGCCATACATGACAATAATGACATTTTGTAAATACTTTTAATTTCTTTGCCATTTCTGGGCATATTTTCACAAACATAATAATGAAATTTTCTTTTGCTTGCAAGTTGAAATTAATAGCTTCACGAGAAATAGCATTACCAGAGAATTTTCTAATGGAGTATAATGATATCTTTAATCTTACTTGATGTAGAAATGAGAAAATTACATATTCTTAAATATAGAAAAATAGTGTAATAGTTTGAATTGGATTAATACATTACAAAATATCTATACCATCACCAACCAATAGAACGATTAGCTTCTACTTATATGCCATTATTTTGCGGGCTATTGTTCATTGGTGTGAAGGAAGAATTTTCTGAGATCTTAAAGAATGATCTAGTAACTTAATGTTATACTTATAGACATAAAAGTCAACGATACCTGCAAATTTATGATATAACATTTATCCCCAATAAATATTCTTCCGTCTGTTGAACAACTGGGCAGGGCTTTTCTAAAATTAATGACAACATTTTGGTCAGTTGTAAAAATAACGGACATCGAAATTCAATTACACGAGAAGTTGTTTGGCTGATAATAAAGAACAATCGATTCAGCTTCGGGTTTTTTCATTGTATTCAGCGGATTGTTCTTTTGTTTCTCGTAACGGAACTATATCTGAGCTTGATCTATTTCTAGCCCATGTCCCGTAACTTGGAATCGCCGAAGACGAAGAACAACAAGAAAATACGACTTTGTTTTGGATTCTTTTCATGTAGGAAAAATATAACATACACTAACGTTTAACTAGCTTTAATAACGGATTGACAAACATAATTTTCTTACAATAGATTCTAAATTTTCAGTAATATTATTTCATAAACAAACTATGCATATTGCACTTGACACTGACATCTTCTTCTTTAGCTTTTCCCATTCGTTGGAGGTCGCTATTTTTTATTTTCTTCTTCCACTCATTTCTGTTTTGCGTGTCGTTCTCATTCAGTCCATCTTCTCTCACGTCTTCCGCAATACAGTCCTTCTATCTTCACTTTAGTCTTCCTTTGTTTCTTCTACATTCTATTATTAAGCTATTCATTCTTCTTCCAATTTCCAAAACTTGCTTATTTCCTAAAAAATCATCATTAAATTACCTAAAGGTAAAAATAATTTTCCGAATATTTAAAAAAATATTTTTGATCCGTAGTCATCATTTTGGAAATTGCATAATGCATAATTTGAAAATACATAAAATGTAATAAAATATAAAATGCTATACTTTTTGTATTTTATATATACAAATTATATCGTAATTAAAATTTTTCATGTAAAACAGTGACGTTAATGTCACTATAATTAGTATAAAAACGGGACTGGCTAAGCTTACGTCAAATTCGAACGGTAAACAATTTAGGCTCCTCATATTATGCCATAATTACGTCAACGTCACTGCTTTTGCGATAAAATTTTAATAATTATATCTTATTATATACATATATTCGTAAATTTGAGAAATTTATATTTGAAATTTCTTTTTTTTATAAAATTGATCAATGATGTGGTTCTCTCTCTCCACGACAGCTCTACGAGCCCGCGAATTAACTAATTGGGCAATAAGCAGTCATTATATATATGTATTTATTAAAAAAAGTTTATATATTTTGCAGCCAAATATATAAAATTTATTGCAAATAAAAATAACTTTTCTAAGTATGTATCTCAACGTTCTGTTGAAGTCTCCAAAGAGCGATCTGCTATTGACGGTATGCAATGTTGTATTGTATGCGTTTCGATACTATAGTATGTTATTACGCCGCATGAATGCAAGTTAGATATGTGCTGTTACATATTTGTTTTTACGAAGAATTTTTTATAGACATATGCGATCGTAAAACAGGATTAAGGATAAGATATAGATATATTCTAGAAAGACAATAAATCTTTATGCAACAAAGAAAATAATTGTTATGCTTGCCGTCGAGGATTTGGTTTATGGAATAATTATGTTTTTATCGACGACCGCCGACTTAGTCATATGTTTGTAGGAAACGAAACAAACCTTCAACACAACATGAAGCTTTGAAATGACAAATTAAAACAATAAATTAAAATTTATTTAAAATCTACAATTATAAAATAAAGCAAGTTTTCATAAATAATAACAGGATTAAAGATTGTTTCGGTTAATCCGGGTTTCGGTAGACCCGAGTTCGGTTAACCGGGGTTTTACTGTAATAAAAAGTAAAATACAAGCATTAAAAATGAAGCAGTTAAAGGAATTAAAGGTGTCGGAGATAGTAGATAGAATAGGAAACAGACACATACGGGATATGGAATGAATTAGAAAACCGATACTAGACAGCTGGAATAAGAAATATGCGAGTACGAGGAAGGTCGAGAAAAATTTGAATAAGGGTAAAAATTTGTGCAAGAGACTACAAACAATGGTTTTCAAAATGACTAGATGAATTGTAAAATGATGTCTTTTGGACCTAAATTAACGCACAAACCCCGAAAGTTACAGGCATGAGTTTTTAGCGTTATGTTACGTTACATTACAAGTATGTTTGGAAAAATTACAAGCCAAAACGTATGGATTTCAAAATCTGATTCCAACTTTAGCTTCTCGGGACAATAATAGCTTTCTCACATTCAAATCTAAATTTTGCTAATTTCCATCTAGCAATATATCAATCTCGACTAACTATAGGTAGCATACGTTTGTACTTTATTGCTCCATTTATTTCTTTTTACAGGAATTCCAGTTAGCGTTTCCTTATACTGTTGCGTGACTTGTGATCTTTACAGAACCCTACGGAGTACGTGATGAATCGAGGCATCATGTTAATTCGACATCAAAGTGGTCTACATCTTTACACCGATCTAGTCTCTTGTAAGATATAGTACGTTACAGCAGACAAAAAGGAAATAGAGATTTACAATATAAGATTAAGTTTTCTTTGATAAATATATATGTTTTAAGGTCCGTAGAATCCAATTTTAACATTTTCACGATGGTACCTGTTTGTGTGTGTGTGTGTGTGTGTGTGTGTGTGTGTGTGTGTGTGTGTGTGGTGTGTGTGGTGTGTGTGGTGTGTGTATATGTGTATATATATATATATATATATATATATATATATATATATATATATATATATATATATATATATATATGTGTGTGTGTGTGTGTGTGTGGATCCTCTAACTCAAATACCGAAATATCAGATTTTTTTCCTTCATCTATCGAGAAAAATTAGCACTTTTAAAATATCACGAATTTCGTTTTCTTTACTATGATATCTGTTTGTGTAAAAATTAGGGAAAAACTTTTATGTAAAGCTATATTTATGTAGACTTCATAGAAGAGAAGCAGTTACCATGATGGGACCATTTAATCACAAAGAATGAATCATGAACAGGAAAACAAATTTGGCAATCAAAAATACAGGAAAGAAGAGTCATTGGAAGTTTCAAGGAGAACTAAGACAATATAAAAGAGAAGATACTGAAGAAGAAATTGATGTCGAGAGAATAAGCAAGAAACACAGGAGGAACAAAAATAAATTAAAATAAAAATGATTAATAATAGAAGAAGTCCAAAGTTAAATAATAACTAAAACTAATACAATTACCCTTTATCCTTAAAATTAATAATATAAACTATATATATATATATATATATATATATATATATATATATATATATATATATATATATATATATATTTCGGGAACTAAGTTCTCATCATCAGTAATATAAATTTAACATGTATACCATGCCAGAGGTCTTAACAACAAAGATATTTTTTACTACCTCCTAATTATGTTATTGTTTGCTAGATTTGCGTATGTTTTTTCCATATTTTTTACCTTCCGCTATCCTTGTCAAGGGAGGCATAGGACACTCATTGCTGGCGTGGAGAGTGCAACACAGTGGTCATTTTTGTGCCATTTAAAATTCGAAATATTTAGCGTCGATCGGGATCGAACCTGGTATTTACATGAATAAAAATTAAATTAAACGGGAAGTATTGTGTTGGCCACATCAGATTTTTTGTTTTTATGGGTGTTGAATATTTATTAAATATACAAAAATTAAATATACAGCTATCATCTATCCATACTGTTTCAAGAAAAACAGTTAGGTAACTTGACATTTTCATATGGTTATAATTGACAGTAAAATATTGTTTACATCTGTGTTGATGTTTTGTGGTTTACATAGAATGTTCATGAAATAATTTATATTTCTATGAAAAAATATACATACAAATATATCACGACTTATTACCCATGGGTAAATCAATTTCTTTTTCCACATTCCTGTATTGACTGAAAAAAATATTTAAGCTGATATGCATAGCTGGAGAACATAAAAATATTTCCACATTAAAATACGCACATCTTTAGCAGTAGTAAAAATATGCAATAAACCAGTTTTAAAGTTCAAATTTTAATATGAACCAACCAGTAGCAACTAGCCGTCATCACCATCATCGCCATCTTCGTTTTATGATGGAAATATTTTGCAGCGAATAAAAATTCCTTCGTGGGTCGCTTCTCGCTTTGGTTCTAATTCAAGTGATTAAGCCATATGATCCAAGTCACTTGTGCAATGCTTGTGTAACAGTCGTTAAAATTTTGAACGACACATGAAGAACATAAAAGGTTGCTTGCGAAATTACAATTAACTAGAGATGAAATAGCCCGATTAAATTGAACGATTTGCACTAAGATGCGAGCAGAGATTAAACATTGAATTAAATAAGATTTATATGAGAAACGGATATTTTCCAGTTTTCACAGTTCACATTCCTCAACAAGCTAAAAGGATTTTAAAGTTGTGACTCTTATATAATTGATCACCAGGATAATTTAGAATCTCCGAAAAAGGTCCCAGCTATCTATAAGGGTGATTCATATGGACCGTTGCCACCGTCATATTAATAAAACATATGTTGCGACTTATAATAAGTTTTGTTTCGCCGGTTTCGTGATGGACAACTTTTCGGAACTCTAAAGTGGCGAAGTAGTAAAATACCCTGTTTATATAAACCACCCAAAAAGAAACATAAAGAAATAAAATACAATAGATTTTATATTAAACTGGTTTGAATTGGTATTATTGAAATGTGTGTTGTGATCATGCGCACTTAAAATTTGCGGCGGCAACGGCCCGTCAACGGCGTCAAAAATAGAAATATTTCAACGGCGGCCGTCGCCGTTCGTGTCGTCGAGAACGTTCGTACCAATCACAGCACAGACCGGTGTACACGGTGAGCAATTTGACGGTGATAACGGTGCATGTGAATCCAACTTTAGTCAAGAAAAAAAAATTGAATGTAAGATAATATTTAGTTGCTATAACTAAAACTTTTATCCTTTGTTTTGTTAAAATTAAATCTTCATCCTTTTTACCTTCCGTAACCTTTAGGTAAGGAAGGTATTATGTGTGTGTGTGTGTGTGTGTGTGTGTGTGTGTGTGTGTGTGTGTGTGTGTGTGTGTGTGTGTGTGACGATTTTTTCATAGACAATAACTTCAACAATACAATTCTAAAAATTATAATTCTTTCTTATCCTTTTCTTTACATCATATGAAAAGGTGATTAGATTTTGGTTACAAATGGTCAACCGGAAGTACCCTCATTTGTAGATTTTAACAGTTTTTCTTGAAAAAACGCTGTTAAATATCGTTATTTAACATTTAGTGACATAAATATTAAAGAATATTTTATTATTTATACGAATTGATTGCATTTTATAATTCATACTCAATGGATACAGAGTTATAGAAATTAAATTTCTATGCTATAACCATAGAAACAGCTACTATATTAAGAAAATTCTATTTGGAAGATTTCAGTGTCATTGGAAATAAAATGAATATGTTAGAGAGATGAGGTTGTTGAGATAGATTTTGAGGAAGTCACGGAAAGACAGCATATTGAATGAGAGGATAAGTGAAATGGCTCGAGTGACAAAGGTTTCTAGAAGTAGAAGGTAGAAGAAACAGAGAAAGACCAAAAAGAGAAGATGAAAAGAATGTATTGTGGAAGATTTGAGAGAAAAGAAACTGAATGAGGACGACAAGCAAAATAGAAATAAGTGGATGATGAAAATCAAGAATAACGACTCGTAGGGAATGGGAAAAGCTAAAGAAGAAGATGTCAGTGTATAGTGCAATTTACATAACAGGATAAGGAATGAGCAGATACATTGATTTGAATATGTCATGAACAATGAGGTGAAGAATATATTGGAAGAAGAATGAACAATAACAAAAGGTAGAAGAAATAAAGGTAGACCAAAGAAAAGATGGAAGGACTGTATTGCAGTATACTTGAGAGAAAAGGAACTGAATGAGAATATCACGCAAAATAGAAATGAATGGAAGAAGAAAATCAAGATTGGCGACCCCTAACGAATGGGAAAAGTTAAAGAAGGCGATGTCAGTGTCAAGAGTAATTTACATAGTTTGTTTATAAAATAATTTTACTGGAAGTACAGAATCTTTTACAAGAAAATTTATGTATGGAATTTATAATGTGCTGGCCACATCAGATTTTTTTATTGTTTTTCTTGTAATCATCAGATGTATTTATAACTTTGGACGATACAGTATTCTAAAATTTTGTAATTCATTTCTAATCTCAATTATTATTATTGTTGTTATAATATTATTCACGAATTTATTGTCGCTAATTATTAGTAGTTTAAGAAAAATTAAAAATAATACCACTAATGGCGTTATGATAAGTTCATCTACCCTGTGTTCATCAAAAGAAGTTACTGAAGCATAGCCATAGTCAGTCGAGTTTATAACCAACGTTTAATTACCCACGCCGAGCAAAAATCAGCACATAAACGCAACATTGTGAGTTAATGTCTCCTAAACCTAATTTAAATGCACAGTTTGTTCCGTGAACCTAGAGTTTATATCACTCAGATAGTAATAAATATACCGTGAATGCATAAGCCACATTTTCTATTCGTCTCCTATTTATTCCAATGGCTTAATTGCCAACGGCAAATGAATTAATCACGATCAAGGTTGGCAGGGAAAAATGCGACTGTTTTATAGTTTATAGTAATCCGGGAGTCGGTACATATACCATGTGTTGTGGTAGCTATCATTAAATATAGCTGTATTCCTTTTAAAAATATTTTAACTAATTTCACACACTATCATGAATACATAGTCGTTCATGGACTATTAACAGTTACTGATTTAGAATTGCAAAAAAGTTAATATTTTAGGAATCTTCGAAATTTGCACTAAAAATAACACCTTAAAATTCTAGGTTGTATTATATTTATTATAAATAGATACACAGTGCATACCCTTTAATCCGGATTTACATTAATCCGAACATCCAGTAATACGAACATGATAATATAATAAAATTACCTTCCGTCACCTCTAGGTAAGGAAAGTATTGTTTTTGGTCAAAAAATTCGATGATGAGCGTGTTTAGGGCCACGATATCTACAATACTAGAATTATAAAAATTACAATTCTTACATATTCCTCTTCCGTACATCCATATACAGAATTTATTATATTTTGGTTATAATTGATCAACCAGAAGTACCCCCATTTAAAGATTTTAACACTTAAAAATTATTTACTCATTTAATGTAATTATAAATATTAAATAATATTCTATTATCTATAATAATTGATTGCATTTTATATTTCATATTCAATGGATATAGAGTTAAAGAATTATACAGCTATGCTATATTCATGGAAACAGCTACTATATTAAGAAAATTCTAATTGACAGATGTCAGTGTCAATGAAAAGAAAATGAATGTGCAGAGATTAGGATTCTGAGATAGATGTTGGGGGAGACACGGAAAGATACGGTAAACAATGAAAAATAAGGGAAATAACTCGTGTGTTAGAAGTTTCTAGATAGATACAAAAGAGACGATTACATTGGTTTGAACAGGACATGAGGAGAAATATAAAATATTTTGGAAAAAGAATGAATAGAAGGTAGAAACAGAGAAAAAAATAAGATGGAAGTGCTGTTTTGCGGAAGACTTGAGAGAAAATAACTGAATGAGGACGACACGCCAAACAGATATGAGTGGAAAATAAATCATAGCGACCCCTAACGAATGGGAAAAGCTAAAGAAGAAGATGTCAGTGTCAAGTGCAATTTGCATAGTTTGTTTATAAAATAATTTTACTGGAAATTTATAATCTTTTGCAACAAAATTTATGTATGAAATTTGTACATAATACACAGGATTGACGGAAGGTATTGTGCTGGCCACATCGAATTTTTTGTTTCTATTTCTTAATTTCACCGTTATTCGTTCTCTGAAATACTGTAATAAAGATATAAAAACATTCTACTGTATATTGGACATTTCGGGCAAAATTTAACCAATTACCTATCAGGAAAGGCAGTAATATAAAAAATTGTTTTTATATTTTTCAGTATACATGGTGTATATCGCGACATCTATTATGGTACACAGATAGTGTTAATTTTTAAAATTATTAATATTTATGACGCATTGTAATAAATAAATTTTCCTCAAATGTTAAATATAAACATAAAGTTCAAAGTTCATTGAAATTAACCGCAAAAGAAATAACGCTTAACAAAAAATATTCAGAGGTTAGGTTCGTCGCACGACCTATCATTAAAGTCTCCCATCCCAGCGTTTAATTTCTCGCACTCTCAAAACATTTTAGAGAAAATAAAAATGTTTTTGGACTGATTTTATGCTGGAAATATTATTTTGCAAATAAAACATTCACATTCAACCCTTACATATTACATTAAAATAATTTGTTGCTTATATTAATTTCAGAAAATTCTTAGAATGATACGTTTGTTTATTATTTTTTAAATTTTAGCATTATGTTGTAAAAAATAGATATTTTGTATTAAAAAGGGACTTAGCTAGCATTTTTACCTCTCGCTAAGAGAGGTATTGCATTCATGCTAAAAATCGCATATCCAGATTTTATTGAATAAGCACGTTTTAAGGTCCTTACAATCCGATTTTAACATTTTTACGATGATGTCTGTGTGTGTGTGTGTGTGTGTGTGTGTGGATGTGTGTGTGTGTGTGTGTGTGTGTGTGGGATGTTGGAAGGACGGTTACTCAAAAACTATAAGACTTAAAATTTGTTTAACAACGTATTTCCCAATCGGACATTCCCGGGAAGATCTGAAAAGGTTTTGGTAACAATTGGACAACCGGAAGTAGAAGATTCTTGAAAAAAAATCTTCTAAATATTATTTTTTGAAAATTTTTCTTGATAATATTAAAGAAAAATAAATTCTCTTTCTGATACATAAGGTTTTGGTAACAATTGGACAACCGGAAGTAGAAGATTCTTGAAAAAAAATCTTCTAAATATTATTTTTTGAAAATTTTTCTTGATAATATTAAAGAAAAATAAATTCTCTTTCTGATACATTTAAATATTTTTATACATATTTTATAGATTTAGAGATAAAAGGAATATAATATATAAAATAATGTTGTAATTAATTTTACAACCGAAAGGATGCCATGAAAAATAGTTGATAATTTAAATTATTTGTAACTGACAGATAAATGTCAGTGTCAGAAATAATGAGTAATGAATTAAAAATGTACTTGGAGAATCCCTTAGTTCTTGATCTGTGACTATTATGGAGATGACAAGTCTAGGTTGAAGGACTTAAATTTGTTTCAAACATTATGGGACAATGTACACCAGTACTGTAGACTAGAGTAACTTTGAATTGCGAAAAAGCTATCAAATTCTTCTCAAGTAAGTTGTAAATATTGACAAAATTACACATCGATATAAGAATAATCGGAGTGCAATCTATCCGTCACTTTATTAAAAGGAATTAGTGTTATTTAGATATAACAAGTATGAAAAAATAAAATGTAAAAGAAGATATGTAAGAATAGATGCACAATCCAGATATATACATTTTAGACCGCCCAAAATTAATGTTTTTACTAGAAGAATATGAAGAGAAAGTAAACAAAGTTGTTCGAATTGAAAATTGCTGTTACCAGCCTAATATTTATATATGGTAAACTCTACTTTGTAATTTATTGTAACATAATTTATGGTAAATATCTTTATGTTGAGACATGCTATTATTGAATAATAAAGAAGTTTATACGTCATAGATTTATATGAATATATTATTTGTATTTATAAAAATATTCTTTGCTTTATGCATACAGCCAGGTAAAATATACGGCGAGAGGTTATGTGCTGGCCACATCAGATTTTTTTCTAAACGATTGAGAAAATCGTAACAGTAAACGACTTGTGGAACAAAAAACACAACATAGTAGAGTCGCTCAGTTTGTAAAACAACCCATTGGGAAATAATAATTTTAGTGCATAGTTTTTAGACGTAGTGAAAATAATGTATTCATTAATTTAATACCTCGGAACACTAAGTTAAATTATAGTAGTATATATGTAACATAAAAAATACATATTTTTATGTGTATTACTTCAATCAGAATAACTTATAATTCACATTTGATGTTAGAGCAATAAGATTTATTATTATTTATTTACTATTCATATACTTTATATGGTTCTCCCGTTGCTATGGTAACTTCTTTGTATATTACATTTGACAGGAGACCATCATAAACTGACAATTTAGAAAAGACACGTTACTTCTCGGAAAAGGTGCCTGGTTTCTGCGAGAAATTATTATTTTATTAGGTTAGAATAACTTCAGTATCATATTTGATGGCACACACATCAAAAATTGATCATTTAACACTATTTAGAACTTTCATAGATCTCTACGCCATGTTCTTTTACACCTTAGAGCGCAGAACAACATTCTGACACGATATCATTATTTAAATCACTATTTCCCGCCCCCGGAAAAACAAAATCCCCAGTCTGCGGGTACTCACCGTGAGTGTATAATCCAAATCCTTGGCACACACGTGTTCACCCACTGTTCACAGCACCGGCATCGTCACACACTCGCACACTGCACTACACTATACTTCGCTGGCTGTGGCAGTTGGCAGTGTCGCGAGCTCACTGGCAGCCACCCACCGACGGCCCGAGCGGGACCCACAGACCTACATACGGACCCCCTCTACCGGCGAGCACAACCGAGCCCCACTACCATAACGGTATGGCTGCAAAAACACAGGCCCAGCGGTGGTTGCTGGTTGGGCGATGGATGAAGGAGGATGGCGAGGTCCTGGAAGGATTCAAGATGTTATATAGTGAGGATAATATTTGCAAGAATTAAAAATTAAATATGGAGTTAGTGGCTTGTGGTAGCATTGAAATCTCCGTGCATATTTTTCTGTTTTATGTATTTGTGGCTTAATGCAAGAATAACAAATGTTAAAAATATTTCGTAAATTTGGGAATGAGTGATTTAAAGTCTATAATAACTGGCAGTGTTGATAATAATTCGTGTTCCTCATTTTAACATTAGTTGAAAGAGTTGATTAATTTTTGGTATCAATTGGAAAATCGGAATTAATAGTTTACTTGAAGCAGTAAACAGTTTTTCTTAAAATATTTATGTATCAAGGCACTGAATTTCTATTTTTACGTCTCCCTAAGAGAGGTACTGGATTCATGCTAAAAATCGCATATCCAGATTTCAATGATTTAAGGTCCCTACAATTCGATTTTAATATTTTTTCAATGATGTCTGTCTGTGTGTGTGTGTGACAAACGGAAGTAGCGGATTCTTAAAAAAAAATCTTCTAATTTTTTTTTTTTTTTTTTGAGTATTAAAGAAGAATAAATTCGCTATCTGTTATATATAAATATTTTATTATATCTTTTATAGATTTACATATAAAAAAATTAAGGTATATAACAATCTATTTCTTATTGTATTAATAGTTAAATATATACCCTTCAAAAATACTGGCAATCCCGACAATGAATTGGCAACATTTCGAAAAATTAGAAGAGTGGGACCAAATTTCTTCATAGAATGAAGTTAAAATTTAAAAATCTAAATATAAAAATCTGTTGTGGCCAGCACAATACCTCTCGCCACAGAATTTCAAGATTTTCTAAATACACGTAGTTAATTTGTCACCAGAAGTGTGGAATTTACTTGTCGAGGAAAATAAACCATATGGAATTGGAAAATTACTAAATTTAGAATGAGAAATTATATCCCCATATCTGCTTGTCAAGGCGCCCTATTGTATTTAACATTTCTTGTATACCTACATTCTACACCAAAAATTGTACTTACATATATCTATTCCTTATATTTAGATTGTTTAATTTTAAATTCATTATATGAAGAAATTTTGTCCTCTTCTAATTTTTCGAAATGTTTCCAATTCATTGTCAGGATTGACTGTATTTTTGAAGGATATATGTAATAGACCTATAATCTTAAATATTTAACTACTAATACATTAAGAAATAATATAATGTATATGTACTTCCCAGAAAAACTCTTTAGTAATATCTATGAATTTCTGACACTGACATTTATCTGTCAGTTACAAACAGTTCAACTGGTCAACTATTTTCCATGGCATCCTTTCGGCTGTAAAATTTATTATAACGTTATTTTATTTATTATATTTCTTTTATCTCTAAATCCATAGAATATATAATAAAATATTTAAATGTATCAGATAGAGAATTTAATTTTCTTTAATATTACCAAGAAAAAATTTCAAAAAATATTATTTAGAAGATTTTTTTTCAAGAATCTTCTACTTCCGGTTGTCCAATTGTTACCAAAACCTTTTCAGATCTTCCCATGAATGTCCGATTGGAAAATACGTAATTAAACAATTTTTAAGTCTTATAGTTTTTGAGTAATCGTCCTTCCAACATCCTACATACATACACACACACATACATCCACACACACACACACACACACACACACACACACACACACACACACACACAGACATCATCGTAAAAATGTTAAAATCGGATTGTAGGGACCTTAAAACGTGCTTATTCAATAAAATATGGATATGTGATTTTTAGCATGAATGCAATACCTCTCTTAGCGAGAGGTAAAAAATAGATATAAGTAGAATTTTTGTTGTATTATAGATATATAAGAAATGTTAATGTTAGATACAATAGGGCGCGTGCAGTCATATGACTTTGTTGAGCTAGATCGGCGATTTTTGTGCGTTACATGTACGTGTCACGTATTTAAATACTAGGTTAACAAATTACTAAACGTTAAGAAAAAAGGATTTCGTTTTTCTAGACCGGTACCGGTAACATTGTAACCATGGTTAAACTAACCATTAATACACTATTAATAATAATATGGAATGAGTACTTTTTAATCCATAGATTTCTAATATTGAAATTATAGATAACTCTTCTGTTGATTTTAATTGATTAGGGGCAAATAGGTGGCCGTCAAAACATCTTTCCCGACATTTTTGTTGTTCATTTTCTCTATATTTCCATTCTATACAATTCTAACGTCACTTTACCATCTCTTTTGCATCCATCTTCTGTGAAACCATCATCGCGTCAACCCATCAGTGTCTGATGATAAATGTACATGGCCAGATTTCGTGCCTTGATCGGCTGTTGGAATCTCTCTGGCCCGTTAAGTAGATTCTTAGCATTCTAGCCGATCTGGGGCTAGCGAAGCGTCAGCTCTGCCTTTGGACGGTGTTGCGGAGGTTGAGTTTGTAGTTTGGCGACGAGTGACCACCAGACCGTGGAGGAGCGTGACGAATAGTGCCAAGGAATTAAGATGGAGATTTTTCAACTTTTGTTACATTATAACTGACTAAGTTTTACGGATCTGTATATTTGTTAAATAATGAACAAAATCGCAACGAAAACGGTTACTCTTATGTGTAATTTTATATTAATCAGCAAGAATAGATGTGCGGCTTTTATACCCGTGATTTGGTAAATCAAGAAAAATCTCGCATATTTTAAAAAAGGGCAAAACTTTAAACTTTGAGTGTGTGTGGCGGCTCGTTCAACAAAAACTAATTTAATAAAAAATGGTAACAATTACAGGCAGTCACAGTTTGTCGTAATACACATCAAAAATATAATAACAGACATTATAAAATAATATTTTATTATAACAATAATAATTGAGCATGCCACATGAAAGCGTTGCTCAATTCTCGGCGGTGAACCCTAACAAAATAAAATAATGACAGTTTAGTGGTCAAATAAATCTGAACACAAACCTATCTACAACAAATAAACAGTACAACAAAATACACAATGTCCAAGCTTGATATCATGCTTTTACTATACATAGTCAAAATCTTTGAATAGGTTATGATTTCAGATTGTGGAGATTTATTTCCAATCTAAATAGTTTGTGCTGGCTACAAAACAATATGGAAAGTTATATTAATTCACAAGACAACTATTGGAACAAACTGAGACGAGGAAAGTATCGTCACAATTTGTAGCTAAAAATTATTCCCCAATACATTTTTATTAAAATCAGATAACAAGTTAATATTTATTTCTTATCCAATAGATATAAATTCATGGTACTAAGTTAACATTTTCGCTGTGTGCAGGCCACATCAGACTGTTCTCTTTGTATCTCATATTTATTAGTCCATTTCTCCATCTCAATAATTCATTTCACGTTCTTTCCCTGCGACAACTTCTAGTGCACCGCTGACGGCTTCGGCTTCGACACGACATATTAATTACAAACGTCACCTCGCACGGCTACACGTTCAACGCTAACTAGAATTCAGCTATCAATACACAGGATACAGAATGGACAATGGGTACATATATCATCTTACATATGTTAACTGTTTTCAACTTTATTTCATACAGAATCGAATTTCTCAAACGGATGTTTGCTCCTGAAAAAGAATAGAGAATTTTTTAAATGTTATCTGACACTAAGCAAAATTTTAAAAACTACTTAAAAGAAACATAAGGCCAATCCTATTCTATAGACAACGAACGAAGTTTACTTTATCCTATATTTTTACTCATTTTGTTTAATTTCTTAAAAAAATCATAATTCTTAAATTTTCAATAAAAAGTTCAAAATTTTTAAAAATCTAATTTATATGGATATAGATACTCTTCAATGCGCTGATTCCAAATTTTGAAACCGCATGTCGATATCTCTTTTCATTCTCGAGATATTTGCCCTCGAATTTTTACTTAAAAATACCCATTTTTGGGCTATACCCCAAAAATGGGTCAATATACAGACTTGGAAGTATAACCATTCGATTCTACGGGCAAAATTACATAAGTATACCAATTTTCATATTTTTTGAACAACGAATACAATCTCTAGAGTAAAATAACTGAAAATGGCCAAAATCTGAAAAAATCCTAAGGGGTACACCTTAGATTTTTTTCAGATTTTGGTCATTTTCAGTTATTTTGCTCTAGAGATTGTATCTATTGTTACAAAATTATGAAAATTGGTACATTTATGTAATTTTGCCCGGGGAATCGAATGGTGATATTAATGAGCTCGAATTTCGACCCATTTTTGGGCTATACCCCAAAAATGGGTATTTTTAAGTAAAAATTTGAGGGCAAATATCTCGAGAACGAAAAGAGATATCGACATGCGGTTTCAAAATTTGGAATCAGCGCATTGGAAAGTATCTATATCCATATAAATTAGAGTTTTGATTTTTTTGAACTTTTTATTGAAAATTGAAAATTTATGATTTTTTTAAAGAAATTAAACAAATTGAGTAAAAATACGAATATGGCAGTAATGTTAATCGATTATACACATACAAATGAATAAGTATACACATTTTCAAAATTTTCAAACACCTCAATAATTTTCAACAATTAAAAATTTGAGAAGAAACTATTATTACCTTCCGTCACTTCAGGTAAAGAAGGTATTGTCTTTGGTCAAAAAATTCAATGATGAGTTTTTAGTGAATAAACACGTTTTAGGGTCTCAATAATACGATCCTTTCGGATAGTATAACTCTAGTACCATATTTCCAAAAATTATAACTTTTTCGTAATCCTTAAGTTTGAATAAGTTATAATTGGTCAACCGGAAGTACCTTAAATTGAAGATTTTAACAATTTCTTTTGACGCTGTTAAATATAATTTTTTTGACATTTAATGTTTTATACTTCTTATTCAATGGATATAGAGTTAAAGAATTATAAAGGAATTAATTTTCATAATGCAGCCAGCTATGCTATAACCATGGAAACAGCTTCTATATTAAGAAAATTATAATTAACAGATGTCGGTATCAATGAAAACAAAATAACGTTTGTGAATAAAAATAAATACTGAAATATTAGAAAATAAGTAAGTACTAATTTAATTTTTCGCGCCAACCAGGTAAAATATAGATGTCATACAAAATTTATTATACAGAGATATTCAAGAAATGCCATTTATTTTCGAGTTTGTGTTACAATGTGTTAATTATTATCCTATTAGAGAATTATTCCGGAGAAAATGTTGCAAGTTATGCGACATTTGTCAGACCAAATGGCAAATAAGAGAATTAAATTAGAAAGATTCAAAATGAAGCACATATATTATATTAGATTGATAGCAATATAATTATTACATTATTTAGTGCCACTGACACTTTTCCTAGTAAATACAGTCTTCGTTTAAGGTTTTTGTGTCGCTTAATTAGAAAGAGCATTTTTCAGAACAAGAGAATATTTGTCAGTATTAATTTATTTTATTAACATCTTGAACAGCGAGGAGTACTTTCGAAAGATAATATATGAATGCAGGTTTTAATTATATTAGCAGATTAATATAAATCTAGTTAGATGAAATATGTTAAGGTTCATTAATAAGTTGACATGAGAGTATGATTTGTTGGGGCATCACTCTAACTAAATGGGAACATTTATATAGATCCCAGTTCCCCATAATTTTACGCGGAAGAAAGTGGAGAAAGACAAGGAGCTCCTTTACACGATCGTCTTTGCCATTATTTGCGTTTCAAATTACATTGTAAATTACGTTTATTACAAATTTGAATATGTTACATCCTAGTACAAGAATAATCAATATCATGTTTTCATATAGGTACTTTGTTTTCTAATATTTTTTTACCTCTTGCTAAAAAAGGTATTGGATTCAGCTAAAAATCGCATATGCAGATTTAATGATTCACTACGTTTTAAGGTCCCTACAATTCGATTTTAATATTTTACGATGATGTCTGTATATATCTATATATAAATATATAGTTTGAAAAAACCTTATAAAATGATATATAACTTGTAGACATTATTAGTACGAATCCAAAACCTCTCTTAGCGAGAGATAAAAATTATTTCATGTATTAAAAAATCAAAATAGGCGATAACTCCCCCATTATCGGGATATCACTGTATTAAATTAAATCATTCAACCAATTTTATTTATAATATGAAGAATCTAGAAGTGGTAGGTACTTGCACTGATGACACATCAGATATTTTTTATTATTAATGATTAGTATAATCTGTTCCCGTTTCTTTGGACAATCCCACAAAAGTTCGCAATGCAACAGATAGCTAACCTTTCAACACATTACGAAACCGAGACAAACATAGTGCGTCTAAGTCTAAACAATGCAGCTTTAATATTCAATCGATAAAAGAAAATTTATTGAAATTTATGTGAGGTGGTGGTCATGATACGTGGGAGTGCACGCGCACTCGCGCTCGCTGCGCACGTTATGTGCACTGTCATCTAATAGCCGCAGCCGCTGCGCTATCGCTTCCTATTGTACTCCCCGGCGGTTGTAAAACACTTCTGCACAGTTATCCTGCATGCACCAGTTCTTCAAACGGAAACTGCGGCGGCCTTCTAACTGCCCAAGGACAGCCGAGATAAGAGGTGTGGTATGGGACATTCATAAAGGGTACCTATTACTTTTTATGGTTACTGTGTTTTTATTTCTGAAATATTCGTAACCGCAAATGTTAACAATGACTCAGGAGGTTTTCTTGGATTTTTCCAGATGAATGAAATTCATAATTGTCAATTCGGCCAGGAAAATTTAATATTATACATATATGTATAAATATATACCGTGAGTATTTTTAACATGAAACATGGGATTTGTCATATCCATGGTTACGACTTGACATTTGATTGACAGCAATGTATTTGCCTGTCTCATTTAAAATGAAACATAGGGGATGAATTTGACAGAAGTATTATATTTAAATATTGAGCAGTAATATTCCCGTTAATAAAAACTGGCCCAATAATGTGGGTTCCTATTATGCCAGCCCAACTATGATACAAATGTAGATTTTCCCTGGACCAATACCGACAATTTTATGAATTTACATCGCCATGTAAATAAAAAGTTGCTTCGTCCGTAAAACGTATATTTTGCAGCAAATCTGAATTGTTACTAACGTTTTCAAACATTCTTTCACAAAAATTTATTCTTCGTTCGTATCGTCCATAACAAACACCTGGTGATTTTGGAAATGGTATGATCTGTAATGATCCTTTTTAAATAGTCTGTGTACAGTAGCTTTGTTTACAGCAGTAGCTTGCCCAATCTCTCTTAATGTTAATCTGTTCTTATCTTACAATAATAGGAGGAGTCTAAGGTTAAAAATATATATAAAACTAAAACAATTACCCCTTAACCTTAAATAATAATAAAATAATATAAGCTAAAAGCTAAATACGTATTTCGAGAACTAAGTTCTCATCATCAGTAGAACAAAACAAAAGTTTAAGCAGAGAAGTTAAGATTACTCAACATGTAAACCATGTCAGAGGTCTAACAACTCTGAGTTGTTAGACCTCTGACATGGTTTACATGTTGAGTAATCTTAACTTCTCTGCTTAAACTTTTGTTTTGTTCTACTGATGATGAGAACTTAGTTCTCGAAATACGTATTTAGCTTTTAGCTTATATTATTTTATTATTATTTAAGGTTAAGGGGTAATTGTTTTAGTTTTATATATGTTCTTATCTTGTTTTAAAGTCAGAATTTCATGTTTTTTTCTGCGTAGTTAATATATTACAGGATCTATTCCTACTATTATGTGCAGGCTCGATGCAACCATTTCCTCTAAAGGTATTCACTATTCTTAAAAAATTTGCTGCTCTTGGTGTAGACCTGTCAGGAAATGAAGCGCGGAAAAAGTCCGACACTTGCCTTAAACTTGGATTAAAATTCGAATAATACCACTTAATAATCTGCACCTTCTCTTTCACAATATACACCATTGTATTTAAAATTGGTTTTTTGACATTGACAGAGTAGACAAATGTCAAAATTGTACCCTATGTTTCATTTTAAATGAGACAGGCAAATACATTGCTGTCAATTAAATCGTAACCATGGATATGACAAATCACATGTTTCATGTTAAAAAATACTATATATATATATATATATATATATATATATATATATATATATATATATATATATATATATATATATATATATATATATATATATATATATATATATATCTTTCGAACCCTGGATAATTGTGAGTAAAATGATATCATTTTATAAACTCATAGTTGAAAATTAGGAATGTTTGTGTCAAAGGCACCCGGGTAACGGGGTACCATTGCTACTTGATATACCGACGGTACCAAGTTGTCTACTGAGGACGTTAATAGTTAAAAATAATACCATTCTTGGTCGTTATATGAGTAGTAAAAACATAGCTAGTTCATTATAAATATTACTTTTTTTATGAAAACATAAAAATTATTGTAAAAGATACAAAATCTCGCAATTAATGAAATGAAACACAACACGCACCTTGAAAGAACAAAATTAATAACAATGCAGGTGCAGTATCTTGATAAGTGCAAGCTCGACCTTACTCATAATGCGGTGTTATTACAGTATATATTTTGTGGCTTTTTCATATTAATTCAGTACGTAACATAAAACATTACAGTTATGTTTCCGTATTCAAAGTATAGCATTTTCCATTAACCAAACTTGTTTGCGTAATTACATGACTTTTCAAATTAACGACATCAAGATTTATCAACCCGTTGTGTTCATAATGAAAAGAAATATCAGCTAATTAAATTGTTACGTAAATACAGTTCATTATTGAGAAATTAATTATTGTTCTTACTTAAGTCAGTGCCTTACTTTTTAACAAGTATTTTAAATAACAAAAAAATAAAATTCCAATATAATAGCAGCGATAAAAACAAGTCATTTTAAATATTGTAACTGTACTTTTAATACGGGACTATTAATATAAATAATAGTTATACGTGACATAAATATCCAAATTTAATATGTTTCATGCCAATCATTACATTATTTATAAATAAACATTTCAAATATAACCGAACTTCAAATTAATCATTCATAATTTAATTTTACGTATATCTAAAATCATTCATTTATCCTTTTTACCTTTTAATTTTTGGAATCCTGGTTATTCATTAGAAACTCACTATCGAAATTTTGATCAAAGACAATATCTTCATTACCTAAAGGTGACGGAAGGTAAAAATAACAAAAAAGTTGAATTATGCCCAATATAGCTGGCCATGAGTACGTTATATATACAACAATCTTGTTGAATTTAATGGTAAATTAAAAATATTAAATAATTTTTAAAATACATGTCATGTAAGCTCTTCGTAGTTCGCCATTTATAAAATAATTATTGTATTTGACAGGAGGTAATGTGCTGACCACAACAATTTTTTTCTTGACTACATTTACTGGAGTACGGTCCAAGTAATTATCGCGCTGTTAAATTTTTATCGTGACTATAAAAACAGCTGTTAATATCCACTTTGAAATCATAAACACCGGTAACGGCTTTGTATGTGGAGAGTAAATGTCAGGAAGGGTACATGTAAAGAGCAGTCGTAATTTTATTCTTTCATTAACCTCATAAGTCGGATACCAGGATTCGGACGAAATACCCACAAAAGTATTTGGCATTGACATGGAAACACAAATTGACTTCTTTATTTAGTAAATTGGACAAAGTGAAAAGAAACGAAAATAATTATTTTCATTATTGTGTGGTGTACTCTCAGGTACCGTTTTACCGTTGGGTTCAAGGTTGGAGTATTTTTGAATACACGCACAAATATTTGTTTCTTGTATTGTAGCTCCATTCTTCGTCTGCGTCTTCTTCACTATTCCATCCCTATCTTCTGTTGACTTGCCTCGTTCGTTCTTTACTACTTCCATCACCTATAGGTAAGGAATGTATTGTCTTTGGCCAAAAAAATCTGTGGTCAGTTTGTAATGAATAAGCACGTTTAGGGTTCTTATAATACGATTTTATTATTTTTACGATGATGTCTGTATGTATGCGTGTGTGTGTGCGTATGTGTGTAACTATAATTTTGGTCTCAATATCTTCAAATCTAGAATTCCAAAATTACATTTTTTACGTATTCGTCTGTCTTACATCCATATGAAGACTTGATTAGATTTTGGTTCAATTGTTCAACCGGAAGTACCGTCATTTGAAGATTTTAAGAGTTTTTCTTGTAAAAACGCACTTAAATATTATTTTTTGACATTTAATGTTATTATAAATATTAAAGAATATTCTTATCTATACGAATTGATTGCATTTTATATTTCATATTCAATGAATATAGAGTTAAAGAATTATAAATAAATTAAATTTTGTAAATCAGCAAGCTATGTTATAACCATGGAATTATAACTAACAGTTGTCAGTGTCAATGAAAAAAAAAAGAATGTGGCAGATATGAGGATGTTGAGATAGATCTTAAGGACGACACGGAAAGATAGCTTAAATAATGAAAGTATAAGGGAAATGACTCGAGTGTATAAATAGATACAAGAAGAATATATTAGAAGAATGAATAATTTAATAATAGAAGGTAGACGAACAGAGGATATAAAATGGAAGGACTGTATTGGAAAAGACTTCAGAGAAATGGAAGTAAATGAGGACGACACGCAATACAGAAATGATTGGACGAAGAAAATAAAACATAGCGACCCTTAACGAATGGAAAAAGCTAAAGAAGAAATTAGTGTTAAGTGCAATTTGAATAGTTTGTTTGTGAAATGTTTTTACTGGAAATTCAGAATCTTTTGCAAGAAAATCAATGTATGAAATTTGTACATAATACGCAGGATTGGCGAAAGATATTGTGCTGGCCACATCAGGTTTTTCTTATTGTTTCGAATTTAATTTGTAAATAATTCAAATCCCATAAATAATTATGGAAAGAATATAATACCATTTATTATTTCTTCTTTGTTTATTTCCTCATCTTGTCCTCTTACATCTTCATTTACCAGCCATCTACTTGCATTCTTCCCATCTGATTCCCTCTCTTCTTTTTTTAAAGTCGTCAACCCATCTATCCTTTCCTCGTGCATTACTCAACGTTATCAGCGTTTTCAGCAGCCTCGCTGCAGAGTTGCTGATTAATGCCTCTGCATTCGATTCAGTAGCGCTGGATTCACTTTAGTGCAGCTGTTTGCTTATGGGATAGCGGTAGGAGCCGTGTAGGATGGGTTAGATGGACTTGCGATGGGCAATGCGTGAGAAACCAAGAGAGTTTTTATGGAGGATGTGTGCGCGGTGTAAATGGTATAAATGAATTGACTTCAGATTGCAGGTAATTGTGAAATGATTATAGGTGGGATTTTATATCAGTGAAGAAATGGATAATAATTTTGAAATAAGCTCAACAATTGAGACCTCATCCGGGACTTAAATCCGCCAGTCCTATATTCAAAATTCTTGAAAAACTTTAGGCTTAATCTTTATTAATTTTTTATTTGAAATACACTTTTTCCAATGTGGTCCGGTACTAAAAAAATCCCTAGAATACGAATTTACTGTCTTTACGATGATGTCTGTATATGTGTGTGTATGTTTGTGTGTGTGTGTGTCAGTGTGTGTGTGTGTGTGTATGTGTGTGTTTGTGTGTGTGTGTGTGTGTGTGTGTATGAGGTTGTTGAAGGTACGATTTCTCAAATTTCATAAGACTAAAAACCTGTGTAACTACGGATTCCTCAATCTAGCAGTAATGGGAAGAGTTGAATAGATTCTGGTAATAAACGGACAACCGAAAGTAGTAGTATTTTAACAAAAATCCTCTAAATATTATTTTTTGAAAATTTATGTTATTGCAAATATTAAAAAACAAAATTCTTTATCCGACACATTTAATTTTTTTATTATATCTTCTATAGGTTTCAATATATATTATCTATAAAATATTCTGTTGTGGTAAATCTCCACAGCCCAAACATTTCTATGGTAACTACTTGAGAAATTAAAATGTCTGTAATTGACAGATAAATGTAACTAATGTCAGTGTCAAAAATTCAGGGATAGTACTGAAGGCTTTTTCTGGGAACGATATTTAATATTTCTTATTGTATTATTAATTATATACTTAAAATTGTAAGTATATTACATGAACCCTTCAGAAATACTACCAATTCTGTTAATGAATTGAAAAAACCTCTAACATTTAGAAGAAAAGGAGAAAGCTTGCTTATAGAATGATTTTAAAATTATAGAAAATACGTAAATATAAAGATTAGGTGTGATTAGAATTTTTTGTGTGTACAAGAAATGTTAAATACAATACTTATACCTATATACCACAATGGAAAGGGCGCGAGAGGTATTGTGATGGCCAAAATTTGTTACCCCGTTATCCAAACCAGAGATGTCGACCCAATGGTGTTGATGAATAATTAGATGCAAGCAAATGAAAACTTTTAATTAAAACATGAACGCAGTCTTCCCACAACGTAATAAAACATTCTTAGTAAATCTTAAATGCCCACTTAAAACAATATGTCACCCATCAAAAATTATGACCGTAACGTGAATAGATCAAGGCGCGAAGAGGACAGGACGCAGATAGTCTGTAATCCTCGTGGAGCAGTGCATCATTCATGAAGATTTACTGCGGCGATAAATTCGACATAGTGTACAAGGCATAAGCACCTGCCATCGCGGATGTAATCTAAGGCGTTCACACACTTCGTGGGCGCGTTCCAAGTGTATAAAGTTCTGTAAGACAAACGTGATATGCATAGTGCATAGTCATCTACCCATTTCCATTTCTTTCATTCCACCGAGCGAGGTCTAACAGACTTCAATGAAGAGAACACAATATGCAGTTGGAATTTCATTGTTATTGTGCTGATGAAATTTATTGAAATTTTCATGCATGATGATGACGTTTTGTGCTTTGTCGACAAATAGCTTAACAATAGCCAATGTGGTGCACTTTCCATTATAGATCTAAGTGCTAGAATAACACAACAGCTTGAGTGCCTGATCTGATAGGAGTCCCTCACTAATTGGTGACCCCGGAGTGATTGGCAAATATACGTACTGTTGAAACGTACTTCAACAAAAATATTTGTGCTACAGTTTTTAGCAGCATTTCTCATTTACTGCTATCGTGGAATATTACTTTTATTAAACGTCAAACGAAAAGTTGTTTGAAACATAAATACACAAAATGTCTGTCACCAACCTAGTTGTTTATAAGATGCAGTCGACCAAGAACAACTCTGCAATTGACGGAACAAGAAAACGCATAAAGATGATGAAAAGTGATGCAGACAAAAAATATTCAAAATGGTCACCGTCATACAATACTAAAGGCGTCGATGAAATGATATAACTGTTGTTTCAATATCTTCTAAATTGTCAAATGTGACACTCTGTGTTGTAATGCTATTTTTCGAGTACTAAACCCTGGTTGAGTTCAACTCATCCCCTGAAGAAGACTCATGCGGAGTTGAAACTAGTCGACTGAAATCCAGAAATCATCATTTATCATCCATCCCAGTCAAGTAATTTACCAGATCATCCTCTTCAATATTCTCTATATGATCAGGGCAAGTTTGTTCTACCACAATCTTGGGCAGCAGGCTTAGAGGACTCAAGATTTCGGAGATTTATTTATTTTATTTACATACATGTACAAAGGTGCGAACATTTAGAAGATGATGATTTGGAAAACGTGCCAAATAAATTTGATGTCTGTATACTTATCCGTAAAGGCTGGCATCATTACTGATTATAACTTTTATAATAATTATTAATCGATTTATTTGTCAAAAACAATTGTTTCATTGTTATTGCTACTAGATTATAATTATCATTAAAATACCTAAGCAACTCGTTAATTTATCGGAGGGTAAAAATGCTAAAATAAAATGAGATTTCGAAAAAAAGTTATTAAAAAATATTGTTGCTCTCGACGACTTATATCACTGGTTAAATTTAATGTACTTATTTCTGTTACACCCTGTATATGTAGTAGGTCTAAATCATATTTAAATTTAAAACATTTTAAATTCGGTTCAGGTTTATTGACCTTGACAAATAAAGGTTTGGTTCTGGTTTAGGTTCATAAAAAATTCAGGTTAATTCGGTTTTTTGGTACAGCAGCTTCAGGTATTTGGTTAAATGTTTACAACAATTATTAGGTATAAAACTTTTTATATACGAATTATTAATACTGTATCGCCTATGTGACTAACAGAGTTTGTCGTTTATTTGTAGAAGAAGCAAAAAATACTAATTGTAACACAGTAAAATATAGAGTAACATCCTTTTCTTCATGATATTAAATTGCTACGTGTGTGACATTAACTCCCATATATTACATTCCGTGGCTACAAAAGTGAAAAAGTTTGAAAAAACTTCATCATATCGTCATCAGGAATCCGAAAAACTGATGCTGCGTTTGAATATAGAAAAATGTAATAACGTAAGTAGGAAGCATGTTGATTCAAAAACAGAACCGTTGCTTTAAAACGTTTTTCAGTTTTTCTGGCTCTTCTGATGTTGATGTTTTTGTTTTCTTTGTTGCCATGTTCCACATTCCGCAATCAATTGTTAATGGATTATTGTTAAGAATTTGTTAAGTAGACGAGAAACAGATTTCCTTTGGCTGTTTTGCTGAATAGGAGGGTTTTTGTGCCATGCAATTTTAGTTTTTGAAAACGTGTTAAATACCTGAAACTATTTTAATTTTTATATGAACTCAAAAACAGCTATTTAATTAGCAAGACGACAACAGCGATAAAGTTTAATACAACATAAATTTTGTTAGTTCCATGTTGTATTTTTAAATTTCCACAATACCCATAATTAGATATAATAATGAAGTTATTAATAAATTTTATGAAGCAAGTAGTAATTAAATGCAAGCGAATGAAAACTTAATTAAAACATTAATACAGTCTTCCCACAATGTAATAAAGTATTCTTGCTAAATCTTAAACACCTATCATCATCATCATCATCACTGAATTATTATAGATAAAGTCGTTAATCCGTACGATAAACATTGATTATTATATCAATAATCGCTTTTGAAACCGTATTAAGAAGATAAAAATAAATTAGGATTACTCAATATGTAAACCATTCCAAAGACCCTTTTTATTGAATTCATGTTAAAAATCGCATAGCGAGATTTTAATGACTAAGCACGTTTTAAGGTCCTTACAACCCGATTTTAACATTTTTACAATGATGTTTGTGTTCGTGTGTGTGTGTGTTTGTGTATGTGTATGTATGTCTGTGGATGTATGTGTGTGTATGTGTGTATGGATGTTGGAGGTATGATTTCTCAAATTCTATAAGACTAAATACCTGTGTAACTACTTATTCCTCAATCTTACAGTAACGGGCGGAGAGATAATTAAATTCTCAATCTGACGCATTTAATTTTTTTTATTATATCTCCTATTGGTTCATAGATATAGTATATAATAATATAGAATAATCTGTTGTACTAAATCTCATTACTCAAACAATTCCAGTTTTACTAACATTATTGAAAGTTTTTTCTTGGAAGTACAAGTACATTTAATATATCTTACTTTATTCTTAATTAAATATGTATTTCAAATTATAGGTATATTAATATTACATATATCCTTAAGAAATACCGCTAATACCGTGAATGAATTTGAAAATTTTTGAACATATTAGAAGAGTGGGACAAAATTCCTCATAGAACGAAAGAGAAGATACATTATCAATTATGTGTACAAGAAATGTTAAATTCGTTACTTATAGGGCGCGAGCAGTCATGGGACTTTGTTGGCCTTGGCAAGCATATAACGGGGTCCGTATAATATGGAATATACTTGTCAAGGGAAATAATCTACATGGATTTGGAAAATCATGATGTTTTAAATGAAACGTTATGATTCTTGACACCTTTGTACATTATTACTAGCTGCCATTCTGACACGGGCCCCCATATCTGTTTGCCAAAGCCAACATAATTACATGACTGCTCGCACCTTATAACATAAAATGCAAATGACGTGAGGTATTGTGCTGGCCTCAACAGATTCCTTTGAACAGTGGTTAAGATTACTAAGAAAGAAAACATCTCGGGGCATAAAATTTTAAAGTACAATTAATGAAAGTATAGGTTCGAATGACTGCAAACGGAAATGATAAATTAATAGGTAATTTGTTGTTGTCAATATGTTACAATTTTTCATAATCACTTCTAAAAAATTTGATCCTTGCCTTGAAAAGTGCGAAAACAGTAACTGGAGCTATTAATAATATTCTCCTTATTGCGTATATCAAATTTTACTACAATACTTCTATTATTTCGTGTTTTACTTTTAAAAACCAAGGTTATAATTTATCTTTTTTCTTGCTGTAATGTGTAACACGTTGAGATCCGGGAACTATTTATGCTGATCACGGCTCAGTAATTTAAATCTTATTGTACTAATACGAAATAATGATATAATATCGGAATTAAATTAATGCTCTCGTATCACATTCACACAGCTACTTAAGTAATTTTCAAAATGATAGGACCCATTTCTATACGAATTTAATTTCTAATTAAAGTTTAATTCGACACCGGAAATCACTTAAAAAAAATAAAGTTCAATATTACATTGGTATTTATCTATTACATAATTTTCTTTGTATTTATGTTCATAGATAAATTGTATAAAATGACAAATCAGATTATAAAGTAATTACAGTTCATACGAACTAACAGCTATTTTTAGTAGGGCTCCGCTCAAATACTAAATATCTTCATCGTTCTCTCCACCAATTTCTCGTCCTCTGTTTTCTTAATATTCTCATCCTGTTTGACAATTAATGTCCTCTTGTCTTCTTCATACTCCTCGCCCTTGATGTCCTATTTGTATTCTTATTTTCATTTAAAGAATGTTCTGTGTCATCTTCCTCCTATTCTTCTTCATCTTTGGCGTCTTTCATCGTTATCCAAATCCTCATCCTATTTACCCTCCTCAGGGGCGTACCCTGTGGTCCATGAATTCCTCGTTTTCTGTATTCCTCGTTGTTCTCTTCTTTCTTCTTTGTCCTCCTATTCTTTGGCGTCATTCTCGTCGTCCTATTTCTTTTTAAAGGAAGTCCCATGTGTCTTTGTCGCCCTAGATGTCCTTAATTTATCCCCTTTTTTAATCGCCTCCTCGTTGTTATTCTTCTCGTCTTTACGTCTTTGTGTTCATCGTACCCATCGCCAATTGTGCCGGTGGCCCTGTGGGTGGTGGTGGAGCCATCGTGGTGCCTTCTTTTCAGCCGTTGAAAAGTATATTGCTCGGGCGCCGTCGGCGGCGGTGAAAAAGAATGGCGGACTGCTGGGAAGCTTTTGCGGAGGAAGGCCAAGGTTTTCGAAAAAAGCACGTGTTACCCTTAATTATGTTATTTATTGCCCCAATAATCGGGGACTGTGCTCCTGCGGTACGGCAATGGCACAGTCTCTGACGACGGTAAGTAAAAAAAAGAAATATGATTGAAAATGTACTAATACAAAAATACGGCAGCAGCAATTTATGATAGAAAAAAATTACGGCGTAGTCCCTCTGTCCACGAGAGACACAGACGGCGGTTTCGTGAAATCGCCAAATACACACTCACCAAACTCAACGATAGAAGATCGGCTGTGGACTTTGTTTCTCACACGTTCTCCACAGATTCGGTCGCTCTGAACTGCAGCTCGAATCCGGAACCCAGGTACTAGATTCAGTCGGACGAACTGAAGAACGCGATTCAAGAAAGTTCTGTTTACTTCTTAGTTTTTTTCTTTTTCGTCCTTACTATATTTTTTGTCCTCCTCGTCCACTTTGTCCTTCACGTCCTTATTCTCTTCGCCCTCTGTCTTCCTAGGTCTCATTATCAAAGGAAGTAAATTATATTTATGTAATTATTTCAAATTATGTTGGCTTAATAAATAAATTTCACGTTGCATTTTCACGAGTTTGAGAATCAGTTAGATCCGACTGGATACTAAACCTTGAAAATATATGTATGTATTTACGCATTTACGATTTTATGCTTTACTCAATAATTATTATTAAAATTAGCTAATTATTTTGATTGTATGTTTGTTTTATATATCTTGTTTTCCATACTTACAATTTAATTTTTCTTATAAGATGAAAGAATATGTTGATGTTGATGATAACTTGCTAATAATTTTGCTTTTTAATATGTAACAATAATTACTGCACATTTTTAATTAATTATTTGTTTATTTCATATGCAGATTATTATTTTGCTTGCCTTGATGAAAAGCAAATGTAATAATTATTTGTTCTTATTTAAATTAATTATTAATTAACGATCAGACATGCATATTTTATAATAAAATCAAATTACATAACCTTAATCTAATAATTATAGATAATTCAAAGAATTCCTGTTAAACAGATTTTTGCTTTGCATATTAAATTATAAATATATTGTACACTATTTGCAGATAGGTATCTAGTAATATCCCTACCGTAGTTATATATAAATTAAGATTGGTATCAAATTTATAGTACTTTAATATACTTCCAAAAAAGATTTGAAATTAGAATTCGATGAAAGGTCAATAAAGATATCGCAGATGTAAAAGAAAATTACATGTTTGCTTGGTATTTTACGAGGATGATTATTATAATCTTCTGCCTAACCTGAATCAACAATTTGCCTTATCTTATCAAGTATCTAATAAAGATTTTTTTAAATAAAGTAAATACTGTCTTTCACTTAATATCAACCCTGTGGCAAATATGAAATTTACTACTACTATGCTTTCACTTTTATGGCAAAGTAAATATACAATATTAATTCGACACCTTATCATGACCATATATTCAATATTATTTAAAAAACGTATCCAGTTAAATATAAAAGGTTGTAAATGTAAGCAAGATATTTCGCTGTTTCATTATCGTCGGTGTTTCGAAGGGGTATACGCTATCTATATAATATATTTACCTATTTAAAATAATCGACCTTGGTATAATTTAAATTAAACCTAAAAACCCTGTGAAGCGCAGTGAAGTGAAATACACAAGGTTCTAGCCGTTTAGCCCAGCGGTTCAGTGACGTACGTCTGCTACGGGGTTAGTACCCTTTCCCCACATTTCGGCTACTCCTTGCAACCTGCCCGCAACGCAATAGGTGGTTCCCCAACCCTTCGCTAACCGCCGGAACAGGTAGTAATAATCCTCCCGTTCACCTAGGCTACATTGAGAAGACCGGCCTCAAGATACGATATGTATTGCATGTTAAAGCCTGTTACATTGGCTAACAGACGTATAGTTTATTTTTCGGCCTGTTACATTTGGGGAACAGTCAGTAGGATTAATACTGTCCGCCTTGGCACAGTCGGTAGAATTATCCTTCAATCGGCCTGTTGCATGTGTGCCGGCTGCCATTTAGATAGTATCAACGTAGCCGGCGCGCCAGTTCCCATTGATCATCTTTTTCGGAACCGAACGGAGTCACTTCCTATTGTTTTTACCTTCCGTCACCTTTAGGTAAGGAAGGTATTGTCTTTGGTCAAAAAAATGAATGATGAATTTTTAGTGAACGACACGTAAAACAGAAATGAGTGGAAGAAGAAAATAAAAATAGCGACCCCTAACGAATGGGAAAAGCTAAAAAAGAAGAAAATGTTAGTGTCAAGTGAAATTTGCATAGTTTGTTTATAAAATAATTGGAATTTGTACATATTACACAGGATTGACGGAAGATTTTTTTATCTGGAAGTTAAAATTATGAGAGTTGCAAGATTAGCTCTTAGAAAAGAATGCATGCAACACAACCTTACTAAAAAACACCAGCAATCACTTTTCTGCCTCTCTGCCAGTGTTTTGCGGTTAGTTTTTCCCTACCTTTTTTTTGTTTTCTATATATTTTTACCTAAGTTTATTATTGTGTGGTTCGAATATGAATAATAATAATTTTGTAATTATTCAAAATGTTAATGTATTCACCTACTGTTAAAGTTTAATGTTTAATCCGTTGTAGAACTTTAGTTTTATTGTATTCACTTATATTGTACAATTAATCAACGACTGATTTCTTACACATGTGTTATCACCTACGTGGTGTCTCCTCTTTATCAACCTGTGTGGGCTAACACAGAAATTCCCTCCTCGCGATTTATTTACAACCTACACCAGATTTCGAATCAGATTTTCGTATTATATTCTGTGTAATTTGATCCATGGTATAGCTATGCTCTAACGGTTGCAATCTCTTGGAATTTGATCTTATTTCTCTAATTCTTTGATGTATTAGACTGGTTTTGATTTTTTGCTTTGTGGGAGTGGAGTGGACTTCTTTTCTTGCTGTGAATCTAAAGATGTTTTATCTTGTATCATTGATATCGATCATGTGAAAATACTGAAGACTTTGTAAAATGAAAATGATCGGACCAGCCACACCAAATAATCAGGCTAAAGAAGTTTCTTTTCTTTTTTTACGACAACCCAAACAAATTATTTTTATTTATTTATTTAATAATGTTTGGCTTCTCAACAGGAAAATTTCCCAATTAAAGAGAAGTTCAAGCGTTACAATTAGATACAATACACAAACAAAAACTAATAAGCAAATGTTTAGAAAAAAAATATCAAAGAGCAAAACATATTTAAGTGAGCGTTTGAAACACTGTAAACTTGTGGAAAATAAATCTGGCATATTGAAGTTGCACAAGTGTGATATTCTTATGATATAAAAATTTAGGATAGAATTAGTACAGCAGAAATAATGACTGAATAAATTTCTTGTTCTAGTACCATAATTGAGTACTCTAAGATGAAATGATGATAATAATTATTAGTGAATCGACCATATTGTTAAAAAGTTTATGTAAGGACACAAGGTTGCTTAACTTTCTTCTATTTTCTAATAACAACAATTTTGGCTTGTATGTTGCAAACTTACAATTGAGAAATTTTAAAAAAATTCGTTGAATCGCTTCAATATGATTTATATAAATATTATACCGTTGATTCCAACATACAGAAGTAAAGTCCAGTTGACTTCAAACAAGAGAGTTATACAATGTTAAAATAGTGGATGGATGTCTAAAATTAGAGCTTGCTCGTATTAGTAAGCCTTTTTAACAATATTGTCGATGTGAATGTCAAAAATTAACTTGTTATCTAGTATCACACTTAAATCCTTTATATGGTTAGTCTAGTTGATTACATTTCCTTCTCGGTGTTCCTATTTCTTGTACACTTTATATAATAGCATTTATCAGTGATAATTTTCAGTTCCACATTATTTATATCTTCTTGATATTTAAGACAATCGTGAAACAATTCTATTGTGTGGTATATTTTTAAGTCATCCGCATAAAGGAGAAATTTTGTAAATTTGAAACACGTTGCAATGTTGTTAATGAATATATTGAAGAGAAAAGGGCCTAAATGGGAACCTTGTGGTACCCCCGACTCGACAGTGACATCGTTAGAAGTAAAACCATTCAATACAACCCGCTGTGTTCGACCACTCAAATAAGAACTGAACCATTTAAGCAAATTTCCACTGAAACCGACCTCAGCTAGCCTAGTTATTAATAAATTATGAGGAATTATATCAAACGCTTTGCTGAAGTCAGTGTAAACAGAATCCACCTCAACATAAATTGTTTCAGAGAAAAAAGACCAGTAACAACTTTTTTCATAATTATAAGGTCCTTATTGCTGAGAGCTAATAACTCCTTGCCGTTTGTCATCAAATATGAAATAAATTTTTCGTCTGAGTGAGGCCTGAAATGTATCTTTAGTATGAGGTTTAGAAAATCAGGAACTATTCTAAATGAGAACAAATGTCACGTATATGGTGAAATTTATACACTCAACTAGTGCATTTTTTTGTGATAGCAAATGAATTAATTGAAACGTTAGATTTTGAGTAATGATATCAGATAATTGAAGTAGTTATTTTAATTGATTCGCATAGAAAATGCATCTATCAATTAATGCAAATCTCGTCACACTTATAACATAGTAATTTATTCTTTTAATTTAAATAGATTATATATGTAGATTTAAAAAAACTGTAATCTTAAAACATACGCATTTTGAGACAAGTGCAGAAATATTTGTTGACGGTTTGGAATAGTCTATGTAAACTGTATCTATTTTACGAGAGAATACTATATTTTCTGATACAAAATTAGTAAAATTTATAAGATTTGATGAACAGAAATTGAATCAGATACTGATCAATAAATATATTTATAGATTATATGGTGCCCTTCGAAATCCGGACACCCGTATATTTATTTAATCAGTTTGCTAAATAAAAATTGGAAAACGGAATGTAACGTGCTGGCGATTAATTTTAAATTGGAATAATCTTTATTCATAAATTATTTATGCTTGTTTTGTAAATACATATGAATTAATTTCATTATAATATATATTTCCTAGAAATTGAATACATTTTACATCAAATTGAAAATATAAATCATTATTACTTACAAATTGACGTTTCCATTTTTCACTAGCCGTCATATTATTACCAACAAATGCTATTTACATTACGTGATATTAATAAAAATAAAAATGAGTCCGTATACTAGTTTTTGTAATAATCATAAATAAATGCTACAGCGTGAATAATTTCGCAATAAATTTTCACTATATTTTATTGAATCTAGGAATAATTATTATCCTATCCTCACGTTTTTACTTTGGCTTAATATGCACACATATTATTTATTCGCTATAAAAAGATACAAGTCGAATGATAATCTGGGTCAGTTAATAAATAGCTAGTAAGATTTGTGAAAAAACGGAAGGATTTATGTTGACTCTGATAATTGGAGGCTCAATGGGAAGTGTAAAACAATCACTCTCAACTGAACCACACCTGCTAGATAACTGAACCGACCCAGTGTTAGTTTGCGTGCGTTTTATAACAAATATATAGAATATGGACAGACAATAAATTAATAACTGTATTTTATTATTTTTCTACAGCTTGTTTTGATGATGAATTTAAGTAAGATAGTTGTTATTATTTACCTAACTAGCTAGACTTCCGTCTATTTCATCAACCCTTCCCAAAGGCTGTACCATGTACGCCATACATCTTAAGTTTATCTATTAAAATTCTCTCTGGAAATTAAAGTTTTATTAGTGGCATATTTAAATGATCAATAAGCACTATACGTTTCTTTCTATACATGTATCTTTCTCAACGTCTCGTATCTAGAAATAGATCATCTAATTAAAAACAATTCTCACGTTCTTTTAAAAATCAATCAGCATTAATCGTAGTAACCACACGTACGTCAACAGCAACCATACATATTAATAACTAAAAAAAAACTATTAATGCATAAGAAGTGTAGCTGCCAGCTCGAGATAACTTACAACTCAGAAGGTGAATTAGATCTGCACTTTTACACCATCAGTAAGAAAACAAAGCTTGTGTCCTTGGACGACCTTGCCGCGACCTCTACAGAGGTTCCCAACAATGAACAAGAAAGTGGAAAATCACCAACATTACCATAATATACATCAATAATAATTATGATTCATATTTGTTCTAACAATTCATTTCTCGTTTATATTATCAACTATTTCCGGTGTGGTACGCGATTTGGTCGACCGAACGTGGTTCGTCGCAGGTGTGTGTCCAGCCACTTTTAAATTCCGAATTCCATAAATTCACAGTGGAAAAAGAAGGTGCAGCATTGTTAGGGACAGCATCCTACCTGGTTTTGATCTCCGTGAACTTCGATTTTTAACCATTACCGATTTAATGCTAGGTAGATCGATACAGACGCTTGTCACGATTAGACCGATTGACAGATTGTATTGAAATTTCTTGACAGTTCATATGAAGAGTTAAATAGAAGAAGAAATAAAATCCAAGGCCTTCTCCGTATTCCGGAAACTTTTCAGTCTACTCTCGTACTTGAAATGGGAGCTCACCTAATAATATTTAGTTGTACTTGGTTGTGAAAAAAATTGGTTTTATTGTTATATCTCCAGCTTCCGTTATTATAGCGAGATAAAATTTGGACCAGATTTTTAATATAATTGTAAGCTTTGAAACACAAAGAGTTTTATTAAAATCGGTCAAACAAACAGACAATTACAGTTTTATAATAATATTGATAACTTTGCACAGTCAGGTAATATAAAGTAATTTTATTATATATCACTTCGGTGAAAATAGACAATTGGGCCCTTAAAAGTTTAATATGTTTTCAATTTCAAATCATAGTAACCTTTCAAAACAAGTGTTAATTCAGGGGAACTCAAAAGCTTATACAGAACACTCACTCCGAATCTCCCGACAGCGTTCCCAAATCACCTTGAGTTACCCTTATGGTGCTGTAACAAGGTCGAAAATATTCCTCCCGTTTGTAGGATAATTCTACCGACTGCGCCAAATAGAACAGTTTACAATTAGGCCGGACTTCGCAATGTAGCCTAGGGGAAGGGGGATTTCCGGTGGAACATGGAAAAAGGGTACTAACCCCGTACCAGACGTATGTCACGCAACTGCTGGGCTAAACGGCTGGAACCTTGTGTATTCCACTTCAGTGCACTTCACAAGGTTTTTAGCTTTAATTTAAAATATATTAACGCCGATTATTTTAAATTAATAAATATATAAAAGTAAAATATAGTGGTAATGTGAACAAAAAAATATAAATAATGCTTACAACAAATACGTAAATATATGACAAAGATAAGCGTAGTTTGACGTCGAACTGTTGTTCGCAAACTCTAAACGTGCGAATTTTTATTCGCGTGAGCGTGACACATTCCGTGTCATAACGTCTGTCCCCTCTGGTCTATCTTCAAATATATCATGCCATAGAAACTACGCATTATGCCATTTCAAATTGTTTCGCTATCGGGTTCTGGAAAAGAAACCAAACTCTCTGTTACCCGATGGATGCAATACATTTCTTTGTGTGATCAACCCGGGAAATACGCACATAGGATGATGAATCCAGGACCAATACGGATATCTTCGCAATCAGCAATCATCTATAGATTAGACGGTTTCCCATAGGTGTGAAGCAAAAGGTCCTCGACTTCATAGTTAATACTAATTTAAATTTACAGAACCTGTAGCAACGTAGGAATAATTGCAAAGATTATAGAATAGTTTTCGAATCACTGGTCGTTCTCTTACAAACCTACTGTATCCCAGGTGCCCGCGTGTGTTTCGCAACATCCAATTGAATACATTAATTAGCACAACCAATTAGATTAATATCCTTGCATACATAAATAAGTTCTAACAATGTTAACAGTGGATAAATCATTTTGCTGGCTACAGCCAAGACAATAGAAGAAAGTACTGCAAAATCTATGAATTTATTGAATTGTTTATTATATTACTTGTTTATATTGCAAAAAATTGAAAATAAATAATGCATAACATGCATTTGTTTAATTGCAGTGAAAGGTGCACGTTTTCTAAATTTTATCCTGAGAAGATTTTTCTTAATTGGAAATGAATTCTGATCTCCCTAAACAATGTCATCATCGAGACTTTTAATATGGGTAGTTCAGTATTTTTTTTTACTGTCTTCGGAACTCATTTAGAAACTATGTAGAATAAATCTTTAGTGCCCATTAATCATACTTAAATGCTAATTGTCCGTATAAATTAATAGCTGGACATCTCTCCGGTGTTGGGTATAACGCTGGTGTTTTTGTGAGGTGAAGATCAAGTGTGTTCTGCTCTGATTCTACCGGACAGCGGATGCGCGGTAAATGTCACACGTGCCTACGCACTTGCACGACACGTCTCAAATTAGATTCAATCCACGAGCCAAACGCCGGATGCGTCGGATTTGACTGACGTTAGGAATAATTAGCAACCTGTATACCAGGGATTCATTAGCACCTCATCGTTTGTTTATTAATCTAGTAATTAATGGGATTTTTTTTTTGGTGCAATGTAAATGAGAACAAATTGTGAAGGATTAATTCTCTCCTTTAGATTTTTTAATACTGTCATAATATGTCATAAAACGAGACTTATATTAGAAGAGTGAAGAAACCAACAAGTCATGAATACGAAATTTACAATTATTTAATATTTTTGGAGCATGAAAAAGACGAAGAGTTGACACATTTTGAAAATGTATAGTCCGGAGATGGGGCATCACAAAATGTCAACGCATCTACTTATCGTAATACACAAATACACAATACAAAAAATATTTCATAAATCTACTCTTTGTAGGCTCTAGGCATTAACTTTGTGTAGCTCGAGGCGGGCAATTTTATTTATAATATTAAAAAACATATATTAAAGTCATATGTGCACACTTGTCATAGAGTACCTCTATTATTTTAATTTAAATAGATTGTAAATGTGGATTTAAAAAACTGTAATCTTAAAACATACGCATTTTGAGACCAGTTCAGAAATATTAATTATAATCCTATTAGAACAAAAATTCTTTAATATGGATACCTGATAATTTATTATTTAAATATGTAATTTAAAATTACATTGCATTACTTATTATTACAGTTACGTATTTAGCAAAACTTTTCTAAAATTAAAATGAAGAAATTAAAACAAGTACGAGTTGATACATTTTAAATATTTTACATATTTATATATTTATTCCACTCTACAGGATAATAATTATCCCAATTACAAAGGGAGTATAAAAAACATATATATGAAATTTAATATTAACTAGAATAGAGACGAGTCAATCAAAACAAAAATAGTTACTTAAAAATATAACTTATTTAGAAAAACAGTAATAAAAATTAGTTCTTGAGAAATGTTAATACATAATATCATGAACATGGGGGTGTAACAGAAATAAGTATATTAAATTTAACCAGTGATAGAACTGGTCGAGTGCAACAATATTTCTTAATAAGTTTTTTCCGAAATCTCAATTTTTATAGCATTTTTACTCCCTCCAATTTCATATTAATTTAATCCAGTGGCAAATAAATTGATTAATAATTATTATAAAAGTTATAATCAGTAAAATTGCCTGGTTTTACGGATAGTAAGTATACAGATATTGTGCAGGTTTATGGTGAAGCTCAGGGAAACGCTACCCTAGCCCATCAAATTTATTTAGAACGTTTTCCGAATCAACTTCCAAATGGACGTATTTTTGTACATGTTCAGCATCTCGGAGATCATGGGTCCTTTAAGCCTGCTGCTCCAAATCGTGGTAGAACACGCCCAGGGTCAGGTACTCGCAGAATAACACTACGACACAAAGTGTCACATATGACAATTTGGAGGATATTGAAAGAACACCAGTTACATAGAAAATGCTGATACAAGCATACTCAGCAACAGGCAGATGCTGGAAAGAGTAGATGATTCATTTCGTCGTCGCCCTCATTGATAATGACGGTGGCCATTTTGAACATTTATTGTGATTTCATTTATGCCTATATAAGTTTAGAACATACAACTATTATGTAATAATATCCTATACCCTACATATCCTCTAAATCTCTGTCATAATAACATTTGTTTATCTCATAAAGAATTAATAAATTCACAGAGTATAAATATCATACTTGCCGTTAAATAAGTATGGACTGGAAATTTCTATACTGTTGCTCTACATACCCACCCCACCAGACTAAAAATCTTATTTTTTTCTTTTATTTATTATATTTAAATTTTTTGAACATCGAGGCATCTTATCTTCCTCTCGTGCGATCAACCATATCATTAAAAGAATTTAATTTTGTTCATAATTCATGTCCATTCTAATTTCTAATATCAAAACCGAATTACCTCCTTAATGTTTGTGATCTTCCTGTTTTTTTCTCTTAATCGTTCCCGTTTGAATGTCGCGTGGTTGAGATTCGCTGTTTCCTGTTGTTTTCTCGACGGAAATGCGCGTGGAGGTCCAAGGTATCTGTCTATTGAATTGAAGATGGACTTTTTTCCAATGCCCCGACAGGTTTACGAGTACAATCGTGTGTCTGCCCACGATATTACTTAAATCTTTTGTACCTACAAGATGCCTTTGTGATGTTGCAAGAATGCGGAATTGCATCCCAACTCTTGCATTTCTAAGTTTGTTTTAGAGGAGTAAGCATCCTCATGGCCTCATATTCAAATATCATTATAATATATTTTAAGCTGTGTATAATAGCTGAATAAAATTAATAAATACATCAATTCATTGCCATTTTCTGGGTGTACCAATCTACTTCTATTCAGAGATCTCTTTAAGTTCGATATTAATGATATTTCATCCAAGGAATTTTAAGTTTTTTCATCTTCTTAATGATTTATTCAACATTAAAATGTTCTTTCCCTCAGCGGCTTCATCCAAAGAATTCACGTTTCATTTATTATTTTATAGAAGTTTGAGAATATTGGTGTCTTCGCAGAATTTAATTGTGTTGTTTATGTTGTTGATATTGAAAATTCACGGAATTACAATTTAATAGTATTAGTCATGGAATTAGAAACAAAACACGAACAAAAGCGTAACATTTTATACGTCAAATTATTAGTTTTTATTTTGACACTCATTATTCTGACACTGATGTAATAAAACGTTACGCTTTTGTTCGTCTCTTGTTTCTAATTCTATGACTAATACTATTAAACTGTAATTCCGTGAATTTCCAAATTTTATTTCTGCAGTTATGAAGTAGCCAAAATATTTTTTTTATTGATTCGGATGTAGAAATTTTTGCTTTACAACATCCATTTGAAACTTTTTGTCTAAAATAGTGCAAGTTGGTAGCGTAGCTCACTTTTGATATGGATAATTTCAAGAAACGTATGTTTCTTGAAATATTACATATCAGGGAGGATTGCAATAACATCAATGCAAGAACTAATATTCAAGGACTTAACAGCGTATATTTTGGTGTATTGGAAAAGTTCAAAAAGGAAAAGGCAAATTTCAGGCCAAACTGAGTTCCATTAATTTCCTTACATTTTATTTAAATTTCTAAAACTTGCTACATTATTATTGGCGTATAGACGACCAATAGGAGTCCGTATCAATGTTGTCACCATAATCCTTACACAGGATATTTCCGGCTATTTTCCATATTATTCGGTTGTCATTTTTTAGAGGAAATGGATGTGTGTATGCTCATTGAATTTTTTGTATGATGTTTAATAAATTAAACGAATGTTTTGTGTGTGTCCATGAATTGTAACAATTTGTAAGATCTTACTGTAAATGTGATAATGTCCATGTTATTTTGTATGTATTACAGTTTTGTTGTATAATTGTTGTAGACCCTGAAAAGGTGCGAGGGTACACCGGAACGTTGGTATAATAAGAATAAATGCTGTTTGACTGAACTTTCAAGTATCAGGTATATTGTATGTAGCACGTTTGTAGTGTAAAAATTTCGTAAATATTGTTTTAATTAATTAAGATTTCAGCAAAAATATGTATTTATCTAAGCGAGCAAATTGTGTTTCCCATAGCAACGCGCGGTAAAGTATTTTATTGCTCGTTCCTTAGTAACCATCAATTTTACGATGACAAAATAGATAAAAGCCAACTTTCCATGGTGGTCGTAGAAAAAAACATTTACATGTTGAATGTGTTCATTTATTTAAAAGTTACTGCCGTAAAATGTGTGCTTTGAAATATAAACACATTATGCATTTTACTTATTATAGTTTTGTCCATATTTAAGCGCGTAGTGTGAAATTGCATAAGTGCAAAACACCTTTAGTCCGTGCCAGTTTATTGCACTTATACGACGCTGGTCACAGCGAGGTTAAATCATAAACACATTATTAAAGTCTCCTGTCTTCATCTTTGTTTTGAGTTTCCATCAGCACCTTCGAGATGTCTCTATCGAGGCTATAACACACGAGTCATAATTCATCCATGATTAGATCGCCAATTATAGGTTTTCATCTAATCGCCTGGCGAATGCACCAATACCTTCCTGAAAATTCCTCGCCAGCTCGCGTATAGTAGCTGCAGGTGCTGAGTTTTTAAGATTTATGGAGGAGTAATAGTAGCTTGTT
The DNA here is from genome assembly GCA_951394225.1 of Harpalus rufipes. Classification (NCBI taxonomy): domain Eukaryota; kingdom Metazoa; phylum Arthropoda; class Insecta; order Coleoptera; family Carabidae; genus Harpalus; species Harpalus rufipes. The sequence goes on from OX596286.1 coordinate 37,757,114, forward strand.
TGTTTATAGCAAGCAAACAGTCCAAATCAGATTTTGAAATATTCGGAAATCGCCAAAAGCAAGCGAGAGTTGTGATTGAAAGATTAAAGGATATTTCGGGACCACCTACCGTTGCTTGTTACTTCACTGTATCGCTTGGCGATAATAATATTGCCCTTATGTCATATTTTTATATAGCACAACACTGACGACAACTTTGAAAATTTGAAAGAAAAGATAAAAAGGATGCGATTTTGAAAAAAGACGGAAACTAACAAGCTTGATAACACTATGTAGAATTTGTACTTTCATTTGTATTGTTTTTACGAGGGCCACGCTAGAATTATTGAAAAAAGAAAATAAAGTAGGCCGTGCAAAATAAAATTTACAATATTTTGAACTGTTATTTATATGTCGGTATTGATGAAATATTTGTACCGTGTATTAAGTTCCTTTCCATATAATTATTGTTCCATTTACTATTTTCTTTTGAGACCTGAAGTGTGTAACCATGTGTACGAGTTGTGTTTAAAGCGTAAGTTCGGGGATTAAAATTATAGATAGTTTTATAAATTTATCCATAAAATATATAGAAAAAGTATTAATGCAAGCCTGTAGAAAATTTAATAATCTTTAATTTTTATATGAGCTTCCAGTAAAGTGCCATTTTCGGTTATCTGATTTATTCCAAAAAATAATGGCATCTTTTCATATTAGAATAAGGTAGGAATACACAATTTTCTGAACGATAGTATTTGAGTTAAAGCATGAAGAGGATCCACACACACACACACACACACACACACACACACACACACACACACACACACACACACACACACACACACACACACACATACACACGCACGCAGGCACACACACACACAGACATTAAAATTGGATTGTAGGGGCCTTAAAAGTGGTCAATTACTAAAATCTCGGTATGCGATTTTTAGCACAATCCCTGTTACCTCCCTTATCAGGGGGCAACGGGAGGTAAAAAAATCAAAATATTTATTGAAAAAGCACTTTTATTTGATTATTTTACTATAAAGTTTGTGTGGTGGTTATTATTATTTTATTCTTTTTTTCACTATCTAGAATACACTGACTTTAAAATGAACACCTCGAATTATATCTCGCCACACGTCTCTTCAAATAACAGTCATCGCCTTCGAAATTTTCAATCACTTGTCGGTATCTCGTATCTCTTACGGGTCAAGAGAATTGTATGATTTACTTCTCTGGTCACTTGAACGCGAAGAACGTGTTATGATTTAGTGAGGCGTCGGCGGTGATCACGAGTTAGGTTTCCTCCTATAAATACCAACCGATGTCGATATGTCGATCGCTATCGCACCACCATTTAATGATACGTTCCTTCGTTCCTGGTACACCTAGAGCTGTGCTGGAATCTCATAATATATGATATACAAACACCATTTTGATGGGAGTATGAGGAAAACAGTGGAGGCTATTTTTCTCTTATGAAATAGGAGAATTAATGCCATAATTTTATACCCAACGATAAATTTAAAAAATCTGATGTGGCCAGCACAATACCTTCCGTCAATCCTGTGTATTATGTACAAATTCCATAGATAAATTTTCTTGCAAAAGATTCTAAATTTTTGGTATTATGTGATTCCCTTTCTCGGCAACTGAATTCCATACTCCTGATAACAAACAAACCACATGAAATAAGGAAATTATGAAATTTTCAATGAAAAATTATAACACTTGTCAGTTATGGATATAATTAATTGCTGTCATTTTGACACGGGTCCCCATATCTGCTTGCCAAAGTCAGCAAAGTCATGTCACTGCACGCGCCCTATACATCAATTTTCTTGCAAAAGATCCTATATTTCCAGTAGTGTTATTTCATACACAAACTATGCAAATTTCACTTGACACTGACATATTCTTCTTCTTCTTTAGTTTTTCCCATTCGTTAGGGGGTCGCTATTTTTTATTTTCTTCTTCCACTCATTTTTGTTTTGCGTGTCGTCCTCATTCAGTTCCTTTTCTCTCAAGTCTTCTGCAATACAGTCTTTTCATCTTATATTTGGTCTTCCTATGTTTCGTCTCTCTTATATCTAGAAACTTCTAACACTAGAGTTACTTCCCTTATTCTTTCATTGATTTACATTTTATTGATACTGACATATGTCAATGGTTGTATGGAAGAGGAATACGCAAGAATTGTATTTTTTGGAATTCTAGTATTGGAGATATCGTTGACGAAACCACGGTCACACACACACACATACGCACACACACACATACACACACACACACACACACTAACACACACACATACAGATATCATCGTAAAAATAGTAAAATCGTATTGTAAAGACCCTAAAACGGTGCTTATTCAATGAAAACTCACCACCGAATTTTTTGACCAAAGACAATACCTTCTTTACCTAAAGGTGACGGAAGGTAAAAATGATCCATGTTCGTTGAGAGACATTACCAAAAGACGTATGTACTTTTATACTTTTAATTAACTCTAGCATGATAAATTTTACTTTTGAAAACTTAAGAGAGACAAGTAATTTACTCGTACTATCTTTTAATTTATCATGTGCATCTAGTGTTAAAGTTGTTCTGTGAAACTCCATATTCCATGCATAGTAATTCCATTGTTAATCGAGTAATATTCGCGTGTAATGTGATTCAAATACAATAATTAATTATTTAAAACTTATTATTCATGTAGCTGTCAGATGTGAAGTTTTTTCACATATGCGATTAGAATCTCGATACAAAAAGACGAGTATTCTTTGAAATGAGAGCTTAGTATCTCCACGGTGAATAGACATATTGCAAAGACATGCACCGAGTGGATAACTGCATTTTATTCAAAGCATCGTATTCTTGACAAATGATTAATTAAGAAGGAACACCTTACAATATATCCATCTCGGAGAATGGCCGTCGTTCTGTCATAATTTTTATTAGAAAATTCAAAAATATTTAACTTCTAATAGCCGTTTCTAAGCGGCGAGTTTCAGGCAGTAATGATAATGAAACGTCAGTTTTGACAAGGACGTTGCTCGATTATCAATCAAAAAGTTTTCGTTTGTCCTCGATCTATCAGATGTTAATTAATGTATATAGGTACTTTAAAAAGAACCGCTCATTCCGAAATGCTCTGCCATCGGCTTTTATTTTGTCATAGCTGTCTTGATTCGATACTCTATTTTTGCTTGATTTCTTTGAAGAAGATTTTTTTTTCTATTTATTGAGATATTTTAAAATTTGGAATTTAAGTTTTTGCACCTGCATTAAGAAGCGATTAACTTTTCTTTATCTAATTTTTTTCATTGCATTTAAAATGTAGAACAGGAAGATGAATGTGTGAGCAAAAATGACAATTTAAAACAATGATTCGACAGAGATAAAAATTAATTATAGAAATCGTTGTTCAATTAAGATAAGTGATTTGATTTCAAATCGAGTGAGAACTTATATAATTATTTCTCTAAGTGTTTCGCACGTCTTATTTCAAATTGTACGTATCCTGTTTACTCTTCTGCACCATTTCACCAAGTTTTTGTCCTATAATTTTTCATTCAAAATTCATTACCTGCAATAATTTTAATAATTACTGTAACTGTTAACTGTTTCATTCGTTTCACTAAGCAATAATACTACACTTTAACAAATAGTTGTATTATAATAGATATTCCCGCACACTTAAACTCTTTTATTATTGTAACGTTTATTTATTTGGTTGAAGTGTAAAAATCAGAGAAATATTATTAATTAAAATAATACGTTTATTAAACGATAATAAAAATAACTAACAATATATATATATATATATATATATATATATATATATATATATATATATATATATATATATATATAGACTAATTATTAAATGCTTAAACACTAAGATTATTTATTTAAACAATATTTATATCACTATATTTATTTATATATTATTATTATTTTTATCTTTTTAAATCTCACGCTACACTTACGGGTGTAGAGATTATAATTCTTTTTACACTATATTATTTATAGTCTTTCCATTCTCTCCTGTTCCTTGCTTTCCTGTTTGCTTCTTGAAGGTTTAAGTTGTTCTTATTTAGGATTTCTTTCCCAATTCTTCGCTAGTCTTCCTCTTTTCTTTTTGATCCTTTCTCTAGCGTTCCAGACTATTTTTGCTTGTTTGTCTTCAGGCATCCTTACTAGATGTCCATACCAAGCTAGCTGTCTTTTATCTATTGTTTTTTGCGTGCTTTCTAGCTGTAGCTTTGTTCGTATGTCCTCATTTCTAATTTTGTCTAATCTTGTGACCCCTTCTATTCGTCGTAGAAACTTCATTTCGGCTGCTTGTATTTTTGACTTTGTTTTCTGATTCATTATTTATATAACTACATTTATTTATGTTTACTACTTGTAGATTATTTATATCACCCGCTGTTCATTTCTCGTTGCTTCTATATAACAGACCATGTTCGCTGGCTTCTCTGACGTGCTTATACACGCGGCGTCATTTCTCTCGAATGTTCTCCATATTTCCATCGAATACAAAGGATCACCCCATCGGATGTAATTAACCAGTCTAAACTAATATAATATTGGTAGTTGTCCCCTTCAAGTAAGCCCCTCCCCTATTCTTTTGTTTCCATTTCGCGAAACAGTCCTGAATAGCTTTCTTTGAAATGGCGTTTAAGGTTGTGACGAATTTACTTTGATTTCATCAGTAGTCTGAAAACGGCGTAAACCCAGCTTTCGTCCCCCGCTATAATCCTTTGCATGAATGTTTCATCGTCAGTGACTTGTTCAAGGAATTGCCGACAAACGTCCACTCGATTTTGTTTCTGTTGTTCCGTCATCGAACGAGTAACAAATTTTGCTGCAACTCAGATCGTTGATTTTCTGAACGTGGGAGTCAGATCAGTTGAAGTCGAAGGCCTTCCTGGTCGAGGATTAGTTTCAATTCCTAATAATAAAGAAAATAATTGCGCTGATCATTTTTCTTGAAATACCCTGTATAAAAAGATCCACTATTTAAAAACTGTTATAATAATTAAACAGTTATCTCAATCAAATCAAATCATTCTTGTGAGAAATTGAAATCGCATATTGCAAACACCTCGGCCACGACTGCGTTTTGTTCAGCCATGTTCCTTGATCTAATCTTGAGATCTCCGCTGAGTTAGCCGGTATTTGTCCGAGAAAAAGTCGGTAATAGTGTGTGTGCGTGCGCCCGCAGCCTCCTACAACCTGCCACACCCCATACAATTAATTCCGATTAGTATGCAATGCAGCGGTCAGCAGGACAAACAACAGATTACTTCAACCTTAAAAGGTACAGATTTAGATGCAAAGATGTAGATGGAGATATGAACGAGCAGTGTCTTCTGGTTGTTTTGATTTTCAAGAGGAATACTTACAGTTATTAGTAATGATTTTGATCGAAAACAACTAGATTAGACATACAGGTCTATTCTACTAAAAACACATAACGATATCGTTATCTTACGACTGTCGCTAAGCATTTGGTTCAACTACGTTAATAACAACAAATGCCAAAAACCTATTCTACTAAACATATCTTTATAAGTTGTTGTTATCATGATTTAAACGATGATATCTAACTTCATGTTTGACAGAATAAATTTGTCAATATATTGACATATTGATTCGTTATATTCAAATATTGAAGTGGATTTATATGAAATGTGATACAAAAAATAGGTATTATCGCAGAAGCTTAAGAAGTAAATTTTTACAGGGAAAGCAAGAATCCTACGACCCCGCGAGAGGCTGAAAAAACAAGAACCTATTACTATTATTTGTTCTCAAATGAGTGGTCTTGTTAAGAGCTGTCAGGCATTAGTGTCAAAACTTTGTCAGGTCAATCGACTTTTATCTGAAATTTGAAATAATTAGAATAATGTTAGCGTTAACATTTCGCGTTTAAAGTATGCTTAGACGGATCGGATGTATGTAAAGACTATCATAAAACACTATCGGCGGAGCCCTAGGCTGCTAGTTACTATTATAAAATCACTGTACGGGTTTCAAAGAAAACGGAAACTTTGTTCACCTAAAGGTCGGCTTCGATGTCTTGACGGAATACTCGCAATCAAGGGTCGATGGAATACTCGCAATCGGCTTTAGTAGTTGAGAGGAATACTCGCAGTCAACAACTATATATTCATAATCAGCTTAAGTTTGATTACTGATAGCAAGAACTGCATAAAAGAACAAAGAACAGGGAAAAAGATTAAAAATGATTTGACATTTAGCAGAAAAATTTAAACCGTCTATTCAACTACATTTTAAACACAGAAATCAAAGTATGAAAAATGCCAGAACCAGTGTACCTTTATTAGATTGAAGTTTCTAACGCTCCCGAACATTATTTACAAATTGAAAGTTTTACATAAATGAAGATATTATTAAATTTATCACATTACATGCAAATGAAATATGTATGAATGTGAAATTTTCCTACGTGCTACTTATTGTTTACAAAGTATGTTAATTGATTAACATAATTTTGTAAAAACTATGTAACTAGAAGAAATCTACGCAAACAGCATGATAATTACATACATTTATGAATTATAATTTTATTAAAGAAGTTTCAAAATAATTAAGAATTTTTTTTACATAGAGATTATCACCTAATTATACTTGAGCTATGTTAATGTACGGTGAAGCGCAACCAAGTAGCACTAATATAATTTTTCCATGAAACTACGCCTAGGAAAATTACTCTTCATCTCAGATTAGAAAACTGCAACGGTTTTTTAATCTACATCTTTGTAGTAATTTTAAAATTGTATTTGCAATTTTGGACCTACAGATTTGATATATAATAAATGAAACACCTCGTGGCGTTTTCAATAAAAAGATTTCATTCACGAAACTCTATGCCAACTATTTATGAATTTTAATATTGATGATAATATTTAATTACTTATATATCTTCTTTGTTTTGTTACTGCGTTTTTTTAGAAATATTAATTCTTTTATAAAAAATCTGATGTGGTCAGCACATTACCTTCAGTTAGCTCAATGTATTTTATACAAATTTCACATAGAAAGTTTTTTGCAAAAGATTCTATATTTTCAGTCATTTCCATGTATTTTGTATAAATACCATACAGAAAGTTTCTAGCAAAGGATTCGCCAGTAAAATTATTACACAAACATACTATGTCAATTGTTCTTGACACTGACATCAATTTGTATAGAGAATAAAATATTGTTTAATATTTATAATAACATTAAATGTGATAAAATTATATTTAACAGCGTTTTTTTCAAGAAAAACTGTTCAAACCTTCAAATAAGGGTACTTACGGTTGACTTATTTTAACCAAAATCTAATCAAGTCTGTATTATTGTATCAGTCGATTATTACATGAATTTGAATTATACCATATTATAATTTATACTTTTTATTCAATTTTATAAAAAACCATTTTCAAATGTGGCAGTTTGAAGAGTCTGACAACTATTCCTTATGTTTATCCATAAAATAAAGGCTTCAATACATTGCTGTCATTTTGTAACTATGGCAATGAAACCACTAGTATTGGAGTTATCGCGACCGAAATTATAGTCACACACACACACAAAAATACACACACACACACACACATGTAGGCACGCACGCGTGCTTACACATATTCGCATACAGACATCATCGTAAGTAAAATTGTATTGTAGGCACCCTAAAACGTGCTTATTAATTGAAAACTCACCACCGATTTTTTTGATCATAGACAATACCTTCCTTACCTAGAGATGACGGAAGGTAAAAAGGCTTTTCTTATAAATATAAATACCTTCATAAACTTTTATTCACTGTTAAAAATTATATTTTAAATTATTTATAATTAAAGGGCAGCAAAAAATAATTTTAACCAGATAGGCAGATTTTCGATAGAGCTCTGGGCGTCTGTTCCCTTTTGGTCTGGTTACAATTACATCAACATTTTATTACCTTTCAGTAAATAACGAAACAACACTTTTTTATAAGACATGTACATTTTATAAGTGTAAAATTAAATTCGCAATGGTAATTTATAAATTAAATTAATCTTAAACCAACCTAAGCGAGATAAATTTCCGCTTGGTCCATTGTTGACAACAATTAATAAAAAAAACATCAAATATTATCCAATATCTGTCAACAAAACAAGCTTATCTAGTTTGTGATCTAAAAACTACAATCTGTTACATTTAATTTTAATAATCAAGTCTCCATCCAATTAAAATGGAGGTCAGATTTGTTCAACACAAATCTTGTCACCCATAATAATAGTATTTCCTAATCAACTATTGTCATTTATCAAGTATACATGAGCTCTTATGATTAATTCATATATTACTTCGGCTTTTGCAGTACACCTGTTTTGTAAGAACTATTAGTACATGAGAAAGATATCACACACTTAACAATGTATAAAAATGTTTTAGTAGTTGTTGACAAAAAATGATCAGATATGGTACGATATCTATCTAGATGCGGAACTGTAGTGGTTTTATATTACAATACATAATCAACATCATACAACAAATCCTTACTCTTAAACATATTAAAGTGACCGATTTTCGGTAGCGAAATACCGCATCCGAATCACAATAATAGTTAGGAAACAATCATCCTTCACCACACATTCCTATCTAAGCAGACTTCTTTTGCCTCGGCCACACTCATAACCGCATTCATACATGCTCTTCTTATCTTCTTACTTGGAAACTTTCTCTCTTTAAGCACCCTACCAACCACATCCATCCACTCATACACTGGTCAGCCACGCAATCGAAAACCCTCAACTTCACCAAGATATATACGCTTAACAAACCGTTCATTCGCCATTTTCTCCACATGCCCAAACCATCTCAACTGACTCACACCAACTCTCTTAATCACATTGTTCCTAACCATACATTCTTCATACACCAAATTATTCCTCACGCAATCCCGTCTTACATACTCACATACATCACGTAAATACCTCATTTCCATGGAAGTCACTTTCACAAACTTTATTGATATTGATATTTTTTGGAAATTCCAGTTGTAATGTGGAATAAAAATATGAGGACTTAAAGTTTCTTTTAGCTCTCATTTACATTTACTGTTACAAATTACATATTACATTAGTACATTACATGATATAGCATACAAATTGAATAGAATTTTGGTACTCATGCATTGAAATTGTTGTTTTGTGTCGCCTAAGCAACGTCCAAAACGTCAATTTCCCAAGATCTCCACCAAATAAGTGACCGGGAAATTTTACAAAAAACACTCTCCTATTTTTAAAGCATTTCTTAAAGAACTATATTTATAATAAAAAGTAGTTTCTCAAACACTCTTTCGCTTAATAATAAGAGAAAATGGTGAAATATTCAATGAAATTTAATTTTAAAATATTGAATTTAGTGCATTTAGTTCACAATGTTGGCAACAAGTTCTACTCAACGGGAAGTCGGTAAACAATTTATCGGCGATGTATTTCTATGCTTAAGCATAAGTAGTCATCATTTTCAGAACAGAACGTTATGGGTAGGCCACCACAAAATATGGGGCAACATATACCCCATGGTAAGAAGTGATGGGTGCAAGAATCTGCCATTCAATTAGATCGAATATGTGTGGTCCCAAGTCCCCAAATAAGTTGCTGCCAGACAGCTTATACCTGTGTTACTACATATTTATTATTATTACTATTATTAAAACCTTGTTGGTCAACGAAGTTAGCAGCAATTTAGTTTCATTTTAGTAATGCGCACTTACAACTTCTAAAGGAAATTACAAATTATGTTATAATAATCTGTTTCAGGAAACGGTTCAATTTAATTAAATGAGCTTCATTAATTTAACTTATCTGAAATTGCAATTTTATCAAATGTATTAGTCTTGTTACATATCTATGTACTCGTTTGTGTCCTAGTAAGATTGCAAGCAAATATTTGCCGAGGCTAAGCGCTGAACTCTTAATCAATGTGAAATAAAACTAAACCGTTTTGACGAATCATCTACGTCTAATAAGCATACATGTATATCGAATTCAGCTATTAAATAACTTATAACGGTCTATGTCAAAATATATAAAAAATAATTATGTTGTATCTAATGAATTATGACAAGTGGAAGATCTTCAGAAGATTTGAAAAATCAGGGCCTAATTTAGTACTAACTCCGATTGTTGACAGTGAGTGAAATTTTATAAGAAATTTTACATTCATAACAATAATAATTGTTTGAGGGTTGAACAGACAACTGGACAATTTTTACCTCCCGCTACTCTATTGGTAAAGGACTATGTCCATAGAATCCAATTTTAACATCTTCACGATGATGTCTGTATATATATATATATATATATATATATATATATATATATATATATATATATATATATATATATATATATATATATATATATATATATTGGTATATTGAAATAGTTCAAAAAGGAAAAGGAATTCCATTAAATTCCTTACATTTTATTTAAATTCCTACAACTTGCTACATCATTATTGACGACCAATAGGAGTCTGTATCAATGATGTCACCAGAATCCTCCCACAGGATATTTCCGGCTATTTTCCATATTATTCGGTTGTCGTCTTTTAGAGCAAATGGATGTGTGTACGCTCTGAATTTTTTGTACGATGTTTTAATAAAATAACTGAATGTTTTATACGAATGTATTTTGTGTACATGAATTGTAACAATCTGTAAGACCTTACTGTAAGTGTGATAATGTCCATGTTATTTTGAGTGTATAATTGTTGTAGACAATTTAAAATATCTCTTAATCATTTGTACAAAATTGTTTTTGACAGAAACAGTTGTCCAAAATTCACGTTGTGAACGCGAAATAAGTAAAATACCTTACGTCCAATAATGCTGTAATTTATGAGCAATATAAGCGATTCGGTGTCATAATCAACTATATACTTTTAAGTAAGACATTGTGCAAGAAAATCTTCAAGTTTATAACCATAAATTTAGAAATTATCTTGATTTTTCACTTTAAAATGCGTTGCAAATTTTCCCAAGACTGCAGTACTGTACGCAGTAAGCACGTATCATTATACTCGTACAAGGTATACTATAGTAAAATAGATAATATAAACAGTAATTCCCATTACTGGCGCAGTAATGCCCCATCCTTCTATGTTAAATGTGAAGTTTATGAAAGTTGATTACGGCGTGGGTGCTAAACATATGTGTAATTTGGTCGGTGGTTTACTTGTAGATTATGGAAACCGTTAATAGTGAAATAAGCGGTACTTGTAATTTCGCGCTCAAAACATTACGCTCCGGACGTGGATAGTAAATTGAACACTGTGTAATGAACATCTCCGATGGATGGTAGCTGAATTTTTATGAAATTTTATAAGATTTAATTAAATTATAATACCTACTACATGTTCAGTTTAGTAATGAAGATTATTGTAATTATTTTACAGGTTTATTGCTTCTTTTACATGTCCTTCTAATAATTAACTAATGTTTTATTACCCAATAATGATTACCTAGTATATTTTTATTAACAATTACTAATAAAAACTATTCAGTTATCCTGTCATTAAATTTATTTGTTTCATTCATGCAGACCTAATTTATGAGATAATTTTTAAAAGAAAATATTATATAAAAAAAATGTTGCGGCCAGCACAATATCTTCCGTCAATCCTGTGTATTATATATAAATTCCATACATAATTTTTCTTACAAAAGATTCTAAATTTCCAGTAAAATTATTTCATAAACTATGCAAATTGCACTTTACACTGCCATCTTCTTTTTTAGTTTTCCCCATTCGTTAGGGGTTGCTATTTTTTATTTTCTTCATCCACTCATTTCTGTTTTGCATGTCGTTCTCATTCAGTCTCTCAAATCCGCAATACAGTCCTTCCATCTTATCTTTGGTCTTCCTCTGTTCCTTACTAGTCGTAAGCTATTCATTCTTCTTCCAATATATTCTTCATTTCTCCTCATGACATGTTCAAACCAATGTAATCGTCTCTCTTGTATCTTTCTAGAAACTTGTAACACTAGAGTTATTTTCATACCTCTCTGCCACATTCATTTACTTTTTATTGATACTGACATCTGTCAATTTGAATTATCTGAATATATTAGCAATTTTCATGGTTAGCGTAGCTGGCTGATTTATAAAATTTAATTTCTTTAATATTCTTTAACTCTATACCTATTGAATATGAAGTATAAAATGCAATCAAATCGTATAGAGAATAATATATTCTTTACGTTATAATAGAGTCCAATGTCTCCTGATTTGACAGCCCATATGAGTTTTCAAAATAACATAGAATCCTCATTAATATTAAAATTAAAGGTTTCTCCTTATTATAGCCGAAAATACCCACAAATTGACCACCCAAATTTTGCGGAGAAACGCAATTCCATTGTCTCCCAAAAAATCTGAACATGCACAATTGAATATTTAGCATTCTTTTACGTTGTCTTTTGCAACCGGTTTGACGTTCTGGCCAGTGGCTTAGCAAGCAATTTTCAAAAAATGCACAAAAAGTATAAAAAATATATGTAGTAGAAGTATCAATTTTCATATATAGACTGTGCCAATAACTGAAGCATTTAACTTCCATAGCTGGGCAAGTACCGCTATTTAAGTACTTAAGCACAAATACCAGAGCCCAGATACTTAAACCTAAGTACTAAGTAGTGCAATTATAAAAATACTTAAGTCTATGAAGTAATATGGAATAAACGACAGTATATTTTATTTTGTCTGAAGCCAACGTTTCGCTGCCAGTTACAGCTTCATCAGGACAAAATATATTTGTTCAAACAATGTTATCGTCGAGAATTAAAAATTGTATGATATTAACAATGTTATTGTCGCCATTGCTAAAAAAGCCTTTTTTAAGTTAATGTCTTCTAAATGACGATTGTTAATATCATACAATTTTTAATTTTCGACGATAAGAATGGCCCATGTTCCGAGCGCTAATACTAATTTACCAATGTGGTAACGAGAAAAATTCTTACTGTATGTGCTAAAAGACAATTATATACCCAGCATATTTTATCTTTAAAGCATGTTATCTTTATTGCGAAATAATTTTAGCCTAAATATTGCTCGTTTCTCCGGCTCTGCTGGGCAAAATGCAAAATTCGAGACAGAATCTCAGTTATGCTGATCTATAACGCAATTATGTTGCATACTGTCTCGTCGGACGAAATGCAGACTTGACAGCAGACATTGCAGATTAAGCAGAAGAAATGTCCGCAGTTAGCAGTGTGGCCCCAATGTTGAGACTGTATTTCAATGATTTTAACAATGTTGTTTTCTTATAATTTCGGAGTTTCACTTAAACCAGTTCAAAAATTCAAAAGACCGCTATCCAAATCGCTCTGGAATATATGAGAATTTTATTCCAATATCAAATCGCGGCATAATTTAAATAACAGTGTATAAACACACAAACATATGAGGGCTGGTTGATAAGTTAGTGACTTTAATAAGAGATCGTTAGAGACATTCTTCAATCATCGTTCGTGGTTGGTTTGAAGAGAACCCCAAACGAATAGGAATAAAACCGTCACCAAATTCAATCCAACACGCAACACCATTCAATAAATAATGTCTTCCTGTTCGTTGAACAAATCAGCATTAGAAATGCTTATCGCAGTTTATATCTCCGATGTCCATTGTTGTGCAGGTTATTCACAACTACAGCATTTAAATATCACTGTCGCACAACCGAAGAACGTATATCAACCTGCATAAAAATCCTTCAAGTAATGCCGTTGTAATTGTGCTTGGTGGGTGTTGAATTCATGATTGTGTATTGGCCGACGTCTATTTTAATGGTTACTTAGTGAATGATTATATTCACGCGTTAGCAAATCAACTAGAAGTGATATGATACTTATTGTTGTTCATGTTGACGGGGACTAGTTTGTTTTACTTGCAAACTAAATGATAAATGGCACAATATTGATATTAATGCTGTCCTGCCTCTATCAAACACCTGTATAGCGTTTTGTTTTGCAATTTTATTTAGTACCACAAACAGATATCATCGTAAAAATGATGAAATCAAATTCTAGGAAGCTTATGAGGTAAAAACATAATTCTTCAATTTTCAATAAAAACTTCAAAAAAAATAAAAATCTAATTTAAATGAATATAGATACTCTTCAATGCGCTGATTCCAAATTTTGAAACCGCATGTCAATATCTCTTTTCGTTCTCGAGATATTTGCCCTCTAATTTTTACTCAAAAATGCCCATTTTTGGGCTATACGCCAAAAATGGGTCAATATACAGACTTGGGAGTATAATCATTCGATTCTACGGGCAAAATTACATAAGTATGTCAATTTTCAAATTTTTTGAACAACAAATACAATCTCTAGAGTAAAATAACTGAAAATGGCCAAAATCTGAAAAAATCCTAAGGGGTACACCTTAAGATTTTTTCAGATTTTGGCCATTTTCCGTTATTTTACTCTAGAGATTGTATCTATTGTTAAAAAATTATGAAAATTGGTATACTTATGTAATTTTGCCCGGGGAATCGAATGGTGATATTATTGAGCTCGAATTTCGACCCATTTTTGGGGTATAGCCCAAAAATGAGTATTTTTTGGCAAAACTTTGAGGGAAAATATCTCGAGAACTAAAAGAGATATCGACATGCGGTTTCAAAATTTGAATTTAGCGCATTGAAGAGTATCTATATCCATATAAATTAGATTTTTATTTTTTTTGAAGTTTTTTATTGAAAATTATGATTTTTTTTTAAGAAATTAAACAAAATGAGTAAAAATACGAATATGGCAGTAATGTTAATCGATTATACGTATACACATTTTTATAATTATCAAATACCTCAATCTTTGAAATGAAGAAACCCAATGTGAAGAGGTATGATGAATACAATAGTTTTCCTTCACGTTTATTTTGAAAAGTACTACTGGTTTCAAATCTTAATAGATTCATCATCATGTACCGGCATACAAAGGATAATACAATTTTTTTAATACAATATTAACAACATTACAATTACTATATAATTATAAAACAGAAACTGCAGAAACTACAGAACTTCTGTGCAACAATAACTTCAATCAATAATTGCAAGAATGAAACTTTAGAAGCATTTGAACAAAACAAAGAAACCCATGCTGATTGTGATTTCTCTGTATGCGGAGAGAAACTTCCCTGGCGGGTGATGTGTGATTGACAACATGGAGCCTTGGGTGACTGGCTCCGTGCTCAGGCCCACGCACTGGGTTAAACGCTGAATGCTCGATGCAGCTTCAAAGCGAACCCACAGGCAAGTCATTCTGCGTGATTGAGGGATTCGATTGAGGGATAATTGGGTTCGACCTACAAGAGAAAAGGTTTAATTCGATAGAGACATCGGATTTTTACAAAATACTTAACGAGAAATTATTGTCCGATGTCTTGATCTCTCTTCTCGGAACTCACTTAAATGGTAGGCAAATTTAACCAGTTATAGTCAACTAAACATAATATACGAGTTATTTTTTTCAATTCTGGGGTTTTTTCAAAAAGTATACAAAACATTATTTTTCTACACAATCTCTCGCCCTAGAAACGCATTTTTCCCAATAGATTGGGAGCTTTTTAATCCCTTCTTCGTAGAAACTAGCGGGACCTTCACATAGTTATTGGAGCACAAATTCCTCCACCGCACGGTCGTCGTCGAATCGATAGCCTCCCATCGCTTCTTTGAGCGGCCCAACACGGTGAAAGTCACATTGTGACAAGTCGGAAATGTAGCGTGGATGTTCCAACGTTTCTGTTAAATTTTTGCCTCGTAGTATTTGCTGTGTGAGGCCTGGCGTTGTCATGCAGCAAAATGATATTTTTGACTGCGTTTTTCTTTTCCTTCGATAGGACAAATTTGCGGCATCCAGTAAGTAGGAATAATATTTCGCATTAAATGTGCGTTGATCATTATGCGTTTATCAGTCTTCATGAGATTTCGATAACGCTCATCCTTTAGCGGCAATCGTGGCACTGATTCTCACTCTTCAGAGAACTCCTTATGCCAAGCAAAGACACGGGTCTTTAGAAACGTGTTCTCCCTGCACTGGGCCTTCCTTGGCCAAAAACTTGATAATAATTTGTTGCTCCACGGAGACATGCCCTTCTTGTTCGCTCATGGTTTCCTTCAATACTAAAGAGACCTAAGCGAATTGGGGTCATGTCTACCCCCTTCCTAACAGCTCAAGCTACCTGCTAATCAACTCCATACGGGTCTATGACCCCTCTGGAATTAAAAAAAATAGTCCCATTTATATTTGATTCGTATTTTAATCGCAATAGGGAACGAATTACATTTCATTGCTGATTTTGTATTGCTGGACCACACACATTTGGATTTATTAAAACTAATGAATGTTTCTTGTATCAATTTATGTGTTAATATTGAAACTTCATTTCATAAACAAAGTATTTGTAATTGATGTTAAAGTGTTGTATTAATACATGATTTAAGGTCGTTAAATATGAAAAATCAGAGCTATTAGAATTAATTTTTGCTTGTTAAATTACTATCTGTAATTTATGTTACTAGAATTATTATTCATAAGTAAACCATTTATGTCAATTACGCAGTATTCATTACTTGAGTTTAATTACATTTCAATTCAGTCAATTTGCAGTATATTCACGATAAAAGCACAGATTTACTACCATTGGGACCAGTATCTCACATTGATGAACATGATATTTCAAACCACATCAAACGTCGTCTAACAACATGGAAGATTTCCATTTTATTCAAGAATTTATATCTGCAGAGCATAAATAACCTGTGGTACTAACAAAGCTCTGCTTCTTAGGAATCGTATTCCTTAGATACACATTAATAGATATGTTTTAATCAAGAAGAGTTTATAAAGAAAATGTATTAATTTAATATTTTACAGTTATCTGCTTAAAATAGTATTTCTGTATCTTAGATTCAACGTTTTACTGTTATTAGGTCCTGTTCCCCTGAATAATTTAACCAAATGATATTTTTTGTATTGCTTATTAATGTAGCAATCATTTTACATATGACTCATTTTGTCCGTAACCTTTTCAGGATAACTTTGGGCCAATAATAGCCGTCAAGATTAAAATTTTCAACGTTTTACTGTTATTAGGTACCCTGTTCCCCTGAATAATTTAACCAAATGATATTTTTTGTATTGCTTATTAATGTAGCAATCATTTTACATATGACTCATTTTGTCCGTAACCTTTTCAGGATAACTTTGGGCCAATAATAGCCGTCAAGATTAAAATTTTCAACGTTTTACTGTTATTAGGTACCCTGTTCCCCTGAATAATTTAACCAAATGATATTTTTTGTATTGCTTATTAATGTAGCAATCATTTTACATATGACTCATTTTGTCCGTAATCTTTTCAGGATAACTTTGGGCCAATAATAGCCGTCAAGATTAAAATTTTCAAGGTTTTACTGTTATTAGGTACCCTGTTCCCCTGAATAATTTAACCAAATGATATTTTTTGTATTGCTTATTAATGTAGCAATCATTTTACATATGACTCATTTTGTCCGTAACCTTTTCAGGATAACTTTGGGCCAATAATAGCCTTCAAGATTAAAATTTTCAATGTTTTACTGTTATTAGGTACCCTGTTCCCCTGAATAATTTAACCAAATGATATTTTTTGTATTGCTTATTAATGTAGCAATCATTTTGCGTATGACTCATTTTGTCCGTATCCTTTTCAGGATAACTTTGTGCCGATAATAGCCGCCAAGATATAAATTTTCAACGTTTTATTGTTATTACATACCCTGTTCCCCTAAATTATTTAACCAAATGATATTTTTTCTATTGTTTATTAATGTAACAATCATTTTGCGTATACAATTTCAGATAGGCTCCAGCGTTTATTAAACTGAAGTGGGTGACATATGTCACTTGCGCGACTAACGTAGGGTTAATCATTATAAACCATTTCTTGGAAGAAGAATAACAATTTTCAATTGAATTTTGATGGAATATATCTTCCTATAAATCCTGGCAATGGGTACTAGAGTTAGTGAGTTTCGATCACCATACCACAGCGTTTTTCTTTTTTCCTTGTCTTGTTCAGTAAATAGTACCCAACTTGATAACAAATAAAGATATTTCCATTTTTAAGTAAAGAAATCAATGTACTCTGCACGTCATGTTATAATTATTGTGATTTCTATTGTAATTCCTTCCTGCAAATCTATAAGTTTACATTGCACCGTCTGTCGGTTCAAATTAGCAGAATCATTGTCCAATTTAGATGTATTTCACGATATCAGTTCAATATGCTTAGCATTGCGGCAAAAATTAATAACAATCGTGATATAGATTTCCCTTGACCCATATTATAGACTAAAACTGCGCGATATAAACTATCTAGAATCTTGATAAATTTTATGTTGCACCAAGCTATTATTGTTTATTGGCGGAAGGTATTATTTATTTTACAGTTAATCACTGGTTCAAATAGTTTTGATGGCGGATATTTATGGGATATTTTTCGAAGTTTTGTTAAGATAAATTACTTTGTGTTTAATTGGATAGGTATTAGGAACTGGTCAACCAGAATATTCGCAGACATAGCGGTGTGCGATTTTTAATGAAATTGAGGATGTAGGATAAATGGCCCGTTAAAATTATATACCACATTAATTTAATTGTAATAATTGTTCCAATAAAAAATTAGGTGGGACACCATTTGTTGTTTAAATACTGAAAGTACATACTCCAGTGTAATACTAACTACAATGTTGTCTTACTGTGGTTATCGACATAGGATTTCATTGTGTGGTTGCATAGCGATAACAAAAAAATAGTTTTTACCTTTAATTTGGCTGAACTAGTAACATTGATATCTTTAATTTTATCTATAAAGTCTATACTCTTTTTTATACTAAACTTTACTTTGAAAATCAATGTGCCAATTAGTAAATTATTAAGCATTTTACAAATATTGTACGTTGGTGCTCGTACATAAACAAAATGTTTCACCTAGTGCCAACGACGGATTAATCAATCAATAAGATTAAAAATCATTACTTACATACATACATACATACATACATACATAAAATCATACAACAAATCCTTACTCTTAAACATATTAAAATGACCGATTTTCGGTAGCGGAATACCGCATCCGGATCACAATAATAGTTAAGAAACAATCATCCTTCGCCACACATGCTTATCTATGCAGACTTCTTTCGCCTCGGCCACTCTCATAATCGCATTCATACATGCTCTTCTTCTTTTCTTACTTGGAAAAATTCTCTCTTTAAGCACCCTACCAACCACATCCATTCATTTACACACTGACCGGCCACGCAATCGAAAACCCTCAACTTCACCAAGATATATACGCTTAACAAGCCGTTCACTCGCCATTCTCTCCACATGCCCAAACCATCTCAACTGACCCACACCAACTCTCTTAATCACATTGTTCCTAACCATACATTCTTCATACACCAAATTATTCCTCACGCGATTCCGTCTTACACATACACCATGTAAATATCTCATTTCCACGGCAGTCACTCTCTTTTTATGCTTTCCCGTCCATGCCCAGCATTCGCTTCCATACATCAAAGTAGGCACTAGCACTACATTATATACACGTAACCGAGCATCCCTTGATACGTTAACGTTTCGTACAAACGTACCCAGAGCTTCCATTACCTTACATCCTACACTCACTCTCCTTTCTATCTCTCGATACTTTATATATTTTATACACATTTTTGATACAATTTTATGAATATTACTTTCAAAATTATGTTGTATCTCTAGCGAAAAAATTAAGGTAACACACTTGGGTACGCGTTTCAATGAGTTAATCAACCATAATATTGTATTCATTTTTAATCATGATTTAAACCTACATAGAAAGAACAGGAATCTTCGCAGTTAGTAACCACTTTTCTTCCGGAGAAGGTAGGTCCTGTCACGCCTTCTTAATTAATACAAAACGTCGCATCAGTTCACTTAACTATAAAGTCAATAATACCAGTTACTACAAATATATTACATATTTTTTTGGCAAGATTTATGTAAGGCGAAAGTTAGTCATTTATCAGTTCCTTCTGGATCTTAATAATCTTGAAGTTCTTGTAAATCTGGACCACGGAATGATCAAATACAATACGTTGTCACAGAGATAACCGTGTTCTTTAATCTGAACACAATCAGTTCTTTCGTTGAATCCGTTGCCATTCCATTGCTACGCCCGACTGATAATGATATATTTCGCTATTTGAAAGATTAAAATCATGAAATCAATCGCAACATTTAACAGCAACAATAATTAATTTTCATGTCTGTAAGTTACTATTTCAAATCTATTATTTTGTAGCGTTTTCAATGTTACATATAACTGAGAATAGACCTCGTTATGAAATGTCGATTCGTAGATAAAAATTAATTGAAGTAATTAGCAGAGAATTTGAAACTTGAAACCAGAAGAGATAGCGATTTTGACAATTTCTTGATAGAACTGTGACATTTTTATCAAAAGTTAATATACCTTTAACATATAAAATATTAGATTTAGATAAAAATGACGGGTCCGACGTTTGACATACTAAAAAGTAAATCTTTCAATTAACCTTTTACCCTCCTTAAAAATAGGCTACAATTAAACAGATGATAATTAGAATTTTCTATCATTTAGTATCATCAAATCTAATTACAAAACTGTTATTTGCAGCGAATAAAATAATAGGTACATTATTATATTCTATAATTAAATTTATCTCCCTTGTTACAAGACACCACTTAGATTGTATCAAGAAGCAAATATCAGATCAGCTGTAATGAATGGTATTCATACAACTAATTAGTTTTTTTCTTTATTTACAGACCGTGCGAAAACGTTCATCGCCCATAAGAGATGTTAATCTTCTCGCTCCGATACTAATGGTGACAATAACGTTTGTTTTTCGGCTTCTACCAGTCTACTTAACAGCCAAAGGTATTTTTATTGCTTTTCTTTTTTCAGTTAAGCTGTTAAGCTCTAATACAGCATATTTTAATATCAGTTGTTTAATATTCGAAAGAAGAAGTCCTAACTTTTTTAAAACATTTATGGCCATTTGCGCATTTATAGTTAAATTTTAACTGTTGGTTAACTTGACAATATCCTATCGAAACGAAATGTTAAATGTGTTATTAGATATTACTGTCAAAATTTCGATACGCAGTTTTTTGATAACCAGTAGTTAAGACTAACTATAAGCGGTGCAACTGGCCATTAATGTTTGAAAATTTTCTTTATTTTATGTTAATATTTTTTTGTTTTCTACGCATTGTATACCCACAATATTCAATTTAAAATTCAGTTTTTTTTTTTAAATAAACTTTGTATATGTGGGGTCCGGTGACTATGGTATCGGAGAATACCACTTCTTTAAGGTACTTTACCCCTTCAGGGATTCCCTGTTCTCCTGTCTTTTACCTCTCGCTAAAAGAGGTACTGGATTCATGCTAAAAATTGCATATCCAGATTTTAATGATTAGCATGTTTTAAGGTCCCTACAATCCGATTTTAATATTTTTACGATGATGTCTCTCTCTCTCTCCCTCTGTGTGTGTATGTGTGTGTGTGTGTGTGTGTATGTGTGGATATATGTGTGTATGTATGTGTGTGTGTGTGTGTGTGTGTGTGTGTGTGTGTGTGTGTGTGTGTGTGTGTGTGTGTGTGTGTGTGTGTGTGTGTGTGTGTGTAGGGATGTTGGAGAGACGATTTCTCAATAACTATAATACTTAATACCTGTTTAACTACGTATCTCTTAATCGGACATTACTGAGAAGAGCTGAAAAGGTTTTGGTAACAACCGAAAATAGCAGATTCTTGCTAGTATTAAAGAAGAGTAAATTCTCTCTATCTAATACATATAAATATTTTATTATATCTTTTATAGATTTAGAGATAAAGAAATATAAGCTATATAATAATATGTTGTAATAAACAATGAATTGGAAACATCTCGAAAAATTAGAAGAGTATGACAAAATTTCTTCATAGAATGAATTTAAAATTAAAAAATCTAAATATAAATAATAGATATAATTAGAATTTTTGGTGTAGATGTAGGTATACAAAAAAATGTTAAATGCAATAGGGCGCGAGCAGTCATGTGACTTTGTTGGCTTAGACAAGCAGATATGGGGGCCCATGTCAGAATGATAGCTTGTAATTATGTACATAGATACCAAATATCATAATTTTTCATTCATTCATTTTTCCAATTCCATGTGGTTTATTTTCCTTGACTAGTAAATTCTACACTCCTGGTGACAAATTAACTACGTGCATTTAGAAAATCTTGAAACTTTCAGACATTTGATATCTATGAACATAATTACTAAACAATGTCACATGACTGCTCGCGCCTTATAACTTATGTAACCAAACACGGAAGTGGCGAGATGTATTGTGCTGGCCACAACAGATTTTTTATTGGGCAGTCCTATTTGTATATGTTCATTTAAACAGTCGAAAGAAATCGGTCATCTTTACTTTAAAAGTAGATATTTGAACAGTATGTGAATTAAATTTGAAATGGCAGAAATGACTGACTGTTTAAAATGATGGTGCAAATTTTATTTTCAATGATTTACCTGATTCTCTTAATCTCAATAGTTCTAGTGTGACCCTCAAATCAATTAAAGTATTGCGTACAACTCGTCTGTTTGCACATAGTCATTCATTTCGAATTTTGGTTATTGAGGTCAATATGTCAAAAATTGATAGTTAAAAGTTGATCACTTTAGCTGCCACCCACACTAGTTTTGTCGGCGTTAAACATAATTAATATTAATCGTTTATTACTAGCCACAAACGGCATATATTAAGTAACTATTAACTAAATAATTATAACATTTCCAGAAGTTACGGAGCTGCAAAAAGACAACTTATAACGGAGCGAAGCACGCAGGAATGCAATGATAAATGCTGCGAAAGTGACAGTTACGCCGGAAACATTTAAAACACTCTTCCAGGACTTCATTCGTTTTAAACAGCCTTTTTCATTTAATCTTTGAATTCTCTATACAATTATTTATTATTACAAGAGAAGCATTTAACGCAAAACTGTAAACAAGTGGAAGATTATTAATTTCAAATAAATGTGACTAGATCGTTCCCATGGTTCGCTTTTAAGGAAGTTGTTCTCTTGTAAAGCATTTGTACATGTTAAATACGTACACATTATTAAATTGAATTAAGAATGTTTGATTTATGGATAACATGACAGTAATTATAATTTGAGTTGCAATTGTGTGTAAGTTCTCGACTGTGATGTGGATTAGGTGTTAAAAATTACTCGAAAGTGCAGTCAAACAATTTATTTTTATTATACCAACGTTTCGGTGCACCCTCGCTCCTTCTTCAGGGTCTACAACAATTATACAACAAAAATGTAATACATACAAAATAACATGGACATTATCATACTTACAGTAAGATCTTACAAATTGTTACAATTCATCTACACAAAAAACATTCGTACAAAACATTCAGTTAATTTATTAAACATCGTACAAAAAATTCAAAGGGCATACACACATCCATAAGCTCTAAAACACGACAACCAAATAATATGGAAAATAGCCGAAAATATCCTGTGATAGGATTCTGGTGACATCATTGATACGGACTCTTATTGGTGTACAGATGACCAATAGGAGTTCGTATCAATGATGTCACTAGAATCCTTACACAGGATATTTCCGGCTATTTTCCGTATCAAATAAAATGACGAATACGAAAAAAATAGAATTTTTGTAATTGTGGTATCGGAGTTATGCGATCCGAAAGTATCGACACACACACACACACACACACACACACACAGACACACATACATACATACAGACATCATCGTAAAATAGGAAAATCGTATTATAGGGACCAGATAGGGTCTCGTGGCCATGTGCCTAAGTGTCTGGTCATCTGGGGACCCGGGTTCGATCCCGATCAACTCTAAAATTTACATCGAATTTTAATGGCACAAAATTAACCCCTGTGGTGCTCTCTCCACGCCAGCTATGAGTGCCCGTGAGGTGACACCTGGTAAGCGCCCGCACGGTAGAAATATTCCATCATTACCGATATCTGTGTACAAATCAGATTGGCACATCCAGTAATGGGTAATATGCCGTGATGAAATATTTATTTTATTTATTTCTAAAACGTGCTTCTTCACTTAAAACTCATCATTAATTTTTTTGACTAAAAACAATACCTTCCTTACCTACGGGTGACGGAAGGTAATCATATTCAACAGATTTTTATATTAAATATTTAAATATATTGGAATCAATTTCAAGACTTTTCACATTAGCAAAACTGATATATTTTGACTATAGTGCCTCTAATATACGTGGCAAGCAAGAACAACCAAAAAACATTTTCCCTGAACCATCCATTTCTTGTGGTCAAGCAAGAACGACCATCTCAGCGTCTGCGGCAGGTGCACAGTTTTCTGGGTCGAGCCGAGCACTAGCCAAGGCGTGGTGCAGCAGATTAGTTTCCGGTGCGATACGCTTCAATACACACGAAACTCTAATCGGAGCACAAATCTACACTCCGTCTAGCTCTACAAGAAAAACCAACCAACGAGAAACAGAACCGAATGCGAGAGATGATGCTTCGTAGTTTTATTTTTGCCTTTGGAACAAAACAAATAGCCAAATTAATTTCAATTTTCAAATAGCACAAATTTCCTTCCCAGGTCTGGATTATTTCCTACTGATCAGGACAGATAAAAATTAATAATAGACTCTAGGAGCGCGAAGCTACCAATGATTATAAATTACGTGTAAATAGTATGAGGTACATGATTACTAATTTCCGAATGCAAATTCCTGATTAAGTCTACATCTCGGTTCTCGGTTCTTACTAGTGCTGGAGCTCGCGACCAGACTCTCCGCCCAATGGACACGTGTTAAAAATTATTGATTACAGATGCTAAATATCTGTTGACTTTATTTTCACTGTTAATTTATAGCTTCCTTTATGCATACGGGGTATCCGTTAGTCCGTCTATAAATATTGGAACCTGCAGAACCCGTTGGCGCTGCTGCAATTTGTTTAAGTTTTCAATAATGCTTTTTGACACAAAAATTCTGATATGGGCAACACAATACCTTCCGCCATTTAATTTTTATTAATTTAAATACATATTTACAAATGCTGAAAACTATATTAAGTTCCGTTCCATATAACTATTGTTCTATTTACTATTTTCTTTTTAAAACGTCACTATTATAATTTGAAATTAGTTCTTTGACAGTGACATTCATCTGTCAGTTGCATACATTTGAGATCTGAACTGTGTAACCCAGGACAATAACACGAATTGAGGTAGCACATTTTTGATATTTTTGTAGGAGGCCGATTTAAAGATTTTCACAAAATTTGAATGTGATTAGGTACTATACAAAACTAACGTATGCCGAATGGTTATAGATTTAATAGTAAGCAACTTTTGTTAGAAGTATTTTTTTCCAAAATAATCCATAAATGATTGGCAGATAAAACACTGTTAGTCAATTGCTTACTAATCATCGTTTATGCTACCAGCCATCGTTTTCTAAAACTTTAAATAAGTATTATTTGTATTTACATACAGGTATTCCAATACATGAGAAAAACATTAAAGGTATATACTACATGATATATTAATCATAAGTTAGACATTTATTTTAAAATTCGTAAAATTGAATGCTTAGTTTTTAAAGTTTATATTTTTAGTGCCGCTGGTTGACACTATTTTAATTTTTTTAAATAACAATAATTTATTTCTTTTTCTACACTAGTTAAATGAATAAATAATTCATTATTATTTTTATTCAAATTTCGTGTCGAGCAGTGACGCTATAGATCGGCTCTCAACAGACAAGTTCGAGCTAATATGCGGACCGGTGTTTGTTGCATATTATTGCTGTCTTTTGTCAGTGTATTTGTTACCTACAAATGAGAATGTCTTCTGCTCGAAATAAGTGCATTTCTTGTGAAAACTTTTGTTGGGGGAGTTAAAATAGTGTATATTTGTTTCTTTTGGTGTCAAACTATGTTTCGTGATATGAATTTTTAATGTGTGATGGTTTTCAGTGGACTAAATAGTGAAATTACTGTAATTTTGTTCCAGTAAACGTTCCTGGTGGCAGTGGTAGCTGGTTTCTTGAGATGCTGAGATCTGCGATGTCTCTGTTGGCCAAATTGGCCTGGCAGTAGACGAGGTTGGTCCAACAATTATTTTATTTTATAATTCTTGTATGGCTTATTAATATTAGTTAATCTGTCAATAATAACAGATTGTCTCATCGAGAATAGATAATAGTTAGAACAATATGACCAATTTGACCAAGTTTAATTGTCTCAAATAATTTGACTATGTTTAAAAATTATTTCAACGAACATATAAATACTTTTTGACAGTGTGAATATTTTTATTAGATAGTTACTAATTTATTTCATCATGATACTCGTATATGTATGTCAGTTGATTCTCTTTCTGTACCTATTATGAGAACTGTGGGGAATTGAGATACGTCACTTCGTGAAAATGTGAATCTGATCAGTTCATCCAAATGAGTGCAGTATCGTTATTTTTCGCGTTTTATGAGTTACGCAATTTTGTGATATTGTCTACGATATTTTTTTTAATTATTAGAACGGGCGTTACCCGCAACACATCAGGTATTTGATCTTGAACTCAAAATTTCAACCCCTACCAAAACAAAACTGTGAATAAGTTGATCATGATTCCTTGATTCAGAAATCAAGTTGATCTACAGATCAGCTTGATTTCTTAATCAACTGATTATTAATCAATGGATTAATAGTGAATTCGGGCGTAAATATTTCAAATTATATCCCCTAGTCACAAATTAGAATATGGGTCATTTACATTAAAACTAGACCTGTAAACTGTATGAAGGACTACAAAAATTTAAAACAAATCTCTTTACTTCCATTTTTGGTTTCATAAGTATTGTATTTACTTCTTGTATACCTACACTCTCTTAAACCTATTCTTAATATTTAGATTTTTCAATTTTAAATTCATTCTATGAAGAAATTTAGTCCTAACTCATTCATTTCATTGAAAGCTAATTCACATAATGTAGGTAAGCACTTATTCCTGTGGGATTTCTCCCCAATTCGCTACTTATTCCTGTCTATTTTATCAAGTAATACAGGGTGTTTACGGTCTTTTTGTTTTATTTTTAATGGGAGATACTACACCTTGGTAAAATATTTACAATAAAAAAGATATATTTTTTTTAGTTTTTATAAGGGGGGGAGGTAAATTATTGTTGAAAAAAGTTGTAGTAACCTGTGCAATGACAAATTTCTCTCTTTTGTTTTTTAATTTGTTTATCTGTCAGTTGCAGTTTGTTACTATTTAATTGTGCACCGTCAGTTTCTAATTGATTATTGTTATTAATTGTGTAAAAGGTGAACAATGTACCATCGGTATTCTTCTAATACGGAATTAGTTGACATGATGCTCATTTATGGCTGCAGCAAATCGTCTTTACAGAGAGCGATTTCCAAATAGGCAATGTCCTGTACCCCATCAGTTCACTAATTTAGTAATACGTGCTCGAAATAAT
Source organism: Harpalus rufipes (assembly GCA_951394225.1). Classification (NCBI taxonomy): domain Eukaryota; kingdom Metazoa; phylum Arthropoda; class Insecta; order Coleoptera; family Carabidae; genus Harpalus; species Harpalus rufipes. The sequence continues at coordinate 37,784,790 of OX596286.1, forward strand.
TCCATGAAAATAAAAACTAAAAAAATTCATATCTCTCTTATTATAAATATTTTACTAAGGTGTTTTAATGTTTTTTGCCTTCTTTTGAGCTGCAGTATCACCCATTAAAAAAGACTATAAACACCCTGTATACGAGTACATACAAATAATAACTGTTGTGATTGGAATGACAATGTAGAATAGTTGTTCTTTAGTCAAAATATTATTATTTTCTGTTATAATTACATCTCAGTTAAAGATCTGCTTCAACCTTCCACGTCCGCCGGAAACTGTTGGATGTTGATTAACAGATATGCTAATTCATAATTGCACAAAATTATTATGCACGCCACTACAAATTATTCCAATTATTAATTATATGTAGCAAAAGTTTTTAGATTATGATTTGTTGACTACATCATTCTATTTTTTTGATACGTACTTAAAACATTATCATATCTGTCTTCCGTATTATATAAAAAGAAACACGAACAAATTTTTAAATTTCATATTCATACATCATGAGTATTTTTATACGTAACTAATTTGCATAATAGTACAAAATTATTCTAGCGCGGTGTACATACTATAAGAACTGTGTACTTAAATCAACATACATATTCCTATAATTTTAAAATTTCCTATAGTATATATTTACAAAATTACCATCAGATATACAACAGCAGAATATTTTACTTTGCGGTAAAATTACTATTATCTACATCAAATTTCAAGCCACATTAAATTTCAATAAAATGTTCCCTCAGGCTAACATGTCCTTAGACATCAACTGAGGTCAAAGATTATACTAAAATTACTATTTGTCAACACTTTTATTAATACTCTATAGATGTAACTGTTGTACATATTTGTCTAACTAAACTAAACCACAATTGCAACAAAGTGGAAAGTAGAGTACAATCTTTAAAATTTGTAGGTTCAGTAAATATATTTCATAATACAAACCCGCATTCAAATATTGTATCCATGGTAACACTGGCTAAATTGAAGTCTGAATTATTTCCCCACTCTCTTCATTATCCAGATTTGACTCTCACGGACTTTCACCTGTTCTGTATTATGTACAAATTCCATACATAAATTTTCTTGCAAAAGATCTTATATTTCCAGTAAAATTATTTCATAAACAAAATGCGCTTGACACTGACATCTTCTTCTTCTTTTTAGCTTTTCCCATTCGTTAGGGGTTACTATTATTTATTTTCTTCTTCCACTCATTTCTGTTTTGCGTGTCGTCCTCATTCAGTTCATACAGTCCTTCCATCTTATATTTCGTCTCCTCTGTTTCTTCTACCTTCTACAACTAAGTTATTCATTCTTCTTCCAATATATTCTTCCTCTTTCCTCATGACATGTATAAAACAATATAATCGTCTCTCTTGTATCTTTCTTTAATTCCTTACTCTGTTTTCCGTGTTTTCCCCAACATCTATCTCAACATCCTAATCTCTGCCACATCAATTTATTGATACTGACATCTGTCTATTTGAATTATCTGAATATATTAGCAGTTTCCTTGGTTAGCATAGCTGAAGAATTCTTTTACACTATATCTATTGAATATTAAGTACAAAATGCAATCTAATCGTATAGATAATATTTTCTTTGAAATTTATAAGAATATTAAATGCCAATAAATGATTTTTAACTGATTATTACAAGAAAAACTGTTTATAAAATGAGAGTACTTCCGGTAGACCAATTATAACCAAAATCTAATCTTGTCTGCATAAGGATCTAAATTTAGTAATGGAAGGTAGAAGAAACAGAGGAAGACCACAGATAAGATGGAAGGACTGTATTGCGGAAGATTTGAGAAAAAAGGACCCCTAACGAATGGGAAAAGCGAATAACATAATGCACAGTATTGATGGAAGGTATTGTGCTGGCCACATCAGATTTTTTTATGGGCTATTTTGAATATCGACTATAACACTTGACAGTAGATTATTTATTAAATAATATGTTAATTTGCAGTGGTCTGCATATGACATTTGACGCTAGGTGGTGTTTGTATTATTCAAATAGTTTTCTTAATAAAAAATTTAAATGATCACGATGAAACTAATCAGGATTCACAAAATCACAATCACAGTCCGATGAAACACGGCTATCGGCTTATGTGTAAGTGTGACAGCAGTCAAGTTACCCTGTACATTATATAGTAAATTCGTTGTCAGCGTCTTGTTCTTCACTGCAGCTTCTTCTAATTGCAATGGCCAGAAGTGTCTTGCTCGTCGGCTGATATTCAATTACTCGTCGCAGTCGACTTCGATGCCCAAGTTAATTATTATGATGGTGATAAGTAATTACCGCTAATCGACGGCATGTTCTTCAAAGGCTGGATGCTTGACTTACGACTGCTCTAACGGCCAGTCTTCTTTTTGCTGTAGTGCAGAGATGAAGAGTTTCGGATAATTATGAGGTTGTTGACACGAGCTGAATTTATTTTATTTTACACTATATTTTAAAGATACTTATTGTGGTTAAAAATTAAAGGGCGTATACTTTTTTACTCCTTCCACTCCTGCCTATTATAAATAATGGAGCTACAAATATCGTGCTAACATTTTTTTAATAGTCGTGAACTCGTGTATTTATTTACTTATTTAAATTAATCTGTTTAACAGGAGTGGTCTAATAACAGTATAAGGAAAATAAATGATACAAAGTATAAACATATTATCACCGTTTATTACCCATTTATGAGTGTGCCTATCGGCTTCTATACGAAGATTTCACTAATGATCGGAGAGAGATGTGTTGCCCTGCAATAACTATGGTTTATGGCGAGACATTACAAAATAGTCGTGCTGCTTGTAAAACAGTACAGAGAGCTATTTCCAAATAATCGCATCACTGTGTTATTATCCGAACTCATCTTCGTAAATTTGGAACCTTCCAGCAAAATAGTTGGGATCTTGGCAGGAATCCTGATGCCAACGCTGTTGATCGTAATGAATGAATTTTGGAATTGATTTAATAAACATCCCTTATTCGGTTTATGCTAATCCACAAAGTTAAATATGCGTGATTTTTATAAATGCATGTGTTTTCTAGACATTTCAGCAATAAAAAATATTCTTCAATAATGTTATATAAAATAAATACAGGCATAAAGCTTATACAGTAATAATTTTTAAATATATCCAAGGTCATCTGTATCATTAATTAATTAATAAATTGGTATACATTTATCTCTTTCATTTGCCATAATACAAAGCGTTTGCGATAAGGATAAATATGACACGCTTGTCTTTCAAAAAAATCATATTTTTCCAAATAAGTTAGGACATTCTATTTTTAAACGTAAGTTTATTAATTCATATATATTACCTTGATTCATAGCCGTACGAATAACGTTATTTTCTGTAAGTCTCACTGACACTGTGTCAGTATCTCATTTTTCGCATATTTGGTTTTACATTTGCTAATAAATTTACCAGTTGACTTAATTTTGAATTTTGAATGTTTTCTACTATTACATATATTTTATAATAACAAAATAAAAATAGAATTTTATGTACCCACATAAAAACTTAGTAAGCGAATTTGTCGGAATGGGCAGAGCTAAAATCGTAATTCAAACAATTTATGGATGACCTTGATCGGACATCTTTAAAAAAATTACTGTACATACATATTAAATCTAGTTGCATAGAAGTGTAAATTCTTTATTTAATGTATGTAGAAACAGTTAGTTATCAAGCACCATATGCTCCATTTTTAACTAAAATGAGGTTTAGTATGGTTAAAAAACAACTATTTACTTGCGGCCAAGGATGTCGTGCTATTAAAATGAAGATAGTATTAGATTGTTATGACTTATAAATTATTATTAAATTTATGCATATACGTAGGAGTGTATAGATATACTTTATTACAACATTGTATACATTTTAATCGCCATATGAAGTTAAGGCTGTGCTGGTGTCAACTACACCTCTAAACAGAGGACTGGACTCCACATCATATAAAATCATATTCGTAATGAGCGGGTGCGCGTACATTGGCAAGGAATCAGAGTTCATCTCCAGGAATTTCATTATTTCTTCTATCATTTTCTTTTGGTACGGAGAATTAATAAACTTTCTTTTCACAATAGCTTCTTGAGCTGCAGTCAACTAAAATAGTGATAATATAATTATTTGTGATCCTAAATGTTTCATTCGTAGGGGCTTAATAGATCAGGAGATTTTAAATAAACCAAGAAAGAAATTATAAAAATTTCATGGACCTCGCTGGGATTTGAACCCAGGGCTTTTCTATATCTAATAGGACGCTCTAATCATATGAACTACGACTTCCCATCGAAGTCAATGAAAAATAATTGTCAAATAATCATTGATTTACGCGCGAAATATCATTTCGAGTTATATAAATTATCGAGTATTAGAAATTCCACGATAAAAATACATTAAAAATGAAAGGAAATGTAAATATTCGTGATAAAATTCGAATTAGGCCCGCTCCTACCACCTTCAGTTAAAGTGACAGTTAGTCGTAACCAACGGTTATGTTGTAAAATTGTTCTTTCCACTTTTGGTTAGAGCTAACTAGAAGTTAAAATTGTTGTTCGCGTCACTTCTAACCTTCAGTTTAATTCTTAACTAATGGTTAATAAACAGTCACTTAAACTAGAGATGGTAGGATCGGTCCTTAATAATTCTAGTTCTAGAAGTTCGAGTTATACATGATATAATTCTTATGAATTCCGTTTCCACGACTTGATCCCCACGTCATGAATTGTAACCATATGATTCAAATCGCCAGGGATGGGAGGGAATTGATGACGTCATGTTGTCGGGGGAAATCATCTGATTTTCGTAGTATTCGTATAAATCAAAACTGAAAACTGACAGTATGCAGCATAATTTATTCCGTGTGAATATTATTATTTATCAAAATTCGAAGTAAGACATTTATTTTGCAATAATAAATCAATCTAATAATGATGTAATGTCAAAATTGACAGTATTATAATAAATATAACATATATTATGTCAGTTTTGTTATTCATCAAAATTCAAAGTATAAATAATTATTTAGCAATACTAAACGAATTGAATAAATACGTTATAAAATATAAATAATGAAACATAGATACCTCTATCTTGTCCAAAAGCAATATATAGCAATAATTGTCGGCAATCTTAGAAACACCGTCGTTGCAATAGCAAAATGCACAATATAATACCAAGAATTAATAAAACTACCAACACACAACGAAACACCAATTATCAATCATAAAATCATCTTTACCACATGATTGACAGAATGACATGAATATTCAAATAATTCAAATTACATTTTTTGTTACCGCGGTTACAATACAGTTCCTTTTTCATTTTTGCCGTCGGTTGGACCAGTGGCGGATCCAGAAAATCTCTCAGGGGGGGGCGAACTACTTTTTTTAGTTAGTGGAAGTCATCCCTGCAAGGCATTAAAATGATCGAAAAATATGGGCATAATGTCCACCTGCAACTAACTTCACGCCACATGAATGACAATACGTTTTAAAATTTCGTAACAGATGTCGTTAGTTGCTAGGAATTCAACAATGCCACCTGTTATGGCGCCAAAACTGAATTTTATTTAAATATTGTGCGTAAATTTCTCGCCTGTAATGTGGATTAGGTGTTAACAATTACTCGAAAGTTCAGCCAAACAGCATTTATTCTTACTATAACAACGTTTCAGTGCACCATTGCACCTTCTTGAGGGTGTACAATGATTGCAATAACATCAATGCAAGGACTGATATTCAAGAACTTAACAGCGTATATTTTGTTGTATTGGAAAAGTTCAAAAAGGAAAAGGCAAATTTTAGGCCAAACTGAGTTTCACTAATTTATCTACATTTTATTTAAATTCCTAGAACTTGCTACATTATTATTGGTGTACAGACGACCAATAGGAGTGCGTTTCAATGATGTCACCAGAATCCTTACAGAAGATATTTCCGGCTATTTTCCGTATTATTCGGTTGTCGGTTTTTAGAGCAAATGGGTGTGTGTATGACTGAACTTTCGAGTAATTATTAACACCTAATTTATTTAAATATCTATAAACTTTTTCTTGGTTCATGTTGAGTTTTTATACAACAAAAAAATAATTATTTATTGATCTGTAATTTTACAAGGAAGACATCTTAAAATTTTGAAGAAAAAAATCTCTCAGGGGGGGGCGATCGCCCCATCGCCCCCCCCTTGGATCCGCCACTGGGTTGGACAGAGATAGCGTATACCCCTTCGAAACACATAATGAGATATCGAATCATGTGTGTTTGACAAAGATGCTAGATAAAAGTTTATCAATTCTTGCATCAGAATTTAATGACGTGGGGATCAACTCGGAAATACAGAGTATACTTACTTTACCCCAATTACAATTCACCAATCTCTTGACTATGTCTTCAATCATTGATTTGCCTTTCTCATTCTGAAAAATGAAATACGTAAACTGCAATAGGTATAAAATATTATTTATTCTTACTGATAGCAAAGCCATAATTTTCCTTAAGTTATTTTGAAGCTCACTAAATCTATCTAGATATATAGCACAGAATCCAGGATGCTTGAAATATTCGTAGAAATTCAGAATCATTCCTTTTTTAAATCTTGCATATAAATTATTTAGACACTGCTCATGTTGCCCCCATAGTTTTTGATAATTTTCAACTTCTATTTCCTATATTATTTACAAATATTATTTATTTATCTATTCTTACAAAACTGATATTTCTTTATACGAGTACATTATTTACTTTCGTCGGGATAAAAAGTAAAAAATTTAATACTAGGTAAAGTATGACATTGTTCAATTAATTGCAAATAGAAATATATTAATTGTATATTTACCCTTCTAGTGAAACAACAAATTTCTTTTACCCTATTGTTTTTACCAAATGCAATTCTAAAATATTCAGGGTCATCATTTAATTCAATTCTTTTCAATGATCCTGTTTCGAAGAAAACATCCTGCAATTTAATAACATTAATACGTAATTATATACAGCGTGACACTGAAATCAACAACAAATATTTAAAAAGAACTTAAAAATAATTATAAATAAAATAGTACATTGTATATTTGTGATACTTTGTGTGATGAGCGTGGAAGTTTGCACGACGAACGAAGCGAGTCGGTCAATTTCATGCGTAGATATTTAAAGAAAAATATCTACTACTGGCGTTACATTTTACGTAAATTACGTTTGCGATTTCAGTTGCCCTGTAGCTATGGATACTTATTTGTTCACTTTTTGTTATAAACATTGAAGGGAAAATTTTCACGTTTTGACTTTTAAATAAAAACTGAGCAATTTTATCCTTGTGTGCAATTATGTCGGAATTTGAAGTATTATAATGTACGCCCTCTGAAGTTGTTCAATTGAATGGAAATCTAACAGTGTGGCTGAAAGATATGCAAAACAATATAAACTTTTCTTATCACTTTAATTCTAAGTATTCTTATGTTATTATCGTCCTGTAAGTCTGCTGTTCTTTTATATGTTATTTCCTCAAAAGTAACCCCTGTTAATATTTCAATTCATAGGTTATTTATTTAAATTTGACTGCTATTGATGGTATTTGGTAACTTAATTCTTAGGTAACCTAGTGTGTTATAGTGACATTTAGGGCGATATTACATGTTTCTTTTATACAAGCTCTTCTTATTCGTTGATTCTGTATAGTTTCTATGGATATTTATTTTATTTCGACGCCGGCGACGTAGAAATTAGCTACTTCTACTCCGGCGGCGTAGAAATTAAACTTCTACCTTGTGAATCACGTCACAAAAGATGCTACTTTTATGACGTTTGAAGAAAAAAGTAATTTTGAGTGGCCCAATTTTCAGGGTCACTTTGTGTATAAGCTTAAGCTGTAAAAGGAAACTCACGACATTTTTTTGAGTCTCGAGAGGTACTGGTTTTCCTGGATTTCGAATTTCGAAATAGTTAATTTTTCCGGGCAACATGCATGACGTTACTATTGGTTCAGTGTATTGAGGAACCAATTTATTTGTATTTGGATTATTAAGAATATTGAAAATTTCATCTCCTTTGTTGGCTTTTAGACCTCCTGGTAACAGCATTGCTCGAATTTGTCTACCCATCTGAAATATACGTTCACTAGTAATATATTTTTTTTAAATTAGCAAAGTAAAAGGTGGCGCAATTTACCCTAGTTAATAAAACATAAAAAAATTGTGCCGAGGTCTGTTTAAAAAGTACCCACCTATTTTTTCCCTCCGAAAGAACTTTCGTAATTTTTGTCCGGCCGGTAAGGAACTGCGAATAATATTGCATAAAAAAATAGTTTATCCCCAAGTGAAAATAAATCAAAAGATTCAACAAATTTTTAGTAACGATACTAGGGACATAATACAAATTATGGAGTGGTATATCAAACATACCAACATGTCAAACTAATGTTGATAGTTTTCTTTGACGTCTATGGGGTGTTGCATCAAAAGTACGCACCACAAGGCCAAATCTTTATCTGGACAAGCTCCGTCGCTTTCGTGACCTGCAGTAACAAAAACAACAGTCTTATGATACGTCCGGGGCCCTACTCTCCCGACAAGACCTTAAAGGTTATCAGGACTTTAGACTAGTGCTGTGAAGATCCGACAAAACTTGGATCCGAGAACCCGGATTTTAAAATATCCGGATCCTCGGATATCCGACGTTCAGATATTGAAATTGAATCCGGATCCAGATTCGATAGTTTGTGGATCCGGATCTGGACTTAGATCCGGATTCGATGTTTTGTTTACGGATTCCGGATCCAAATTTTAATTCTGGATCGAATTCTTCATTTTGAATGTGAAGGCTAACATCTGGAAATCAGTTCAGATTCAAACTTCAAACCGTTAAAGTGGGCCTGTTTATCATTACAGCGGTCTGTAAACAAACAGTAATATATTTTATACCCTCCTATAATAGCCAAGTAGTTTGTGCAAATGTAAAGAAAAAAGGAATTTATAATTTCACAGAGTCCTATTGTGAATAAAAAATTCAAATTTGTATTATTGTTATTACACATATAAAGTAACATATTAATATGACATGAATTTCATTAATTTATTATGTGCTTTTGATGAGACCCGATGCTAATATTTGAATGTAAGGTTCAATAATGAGAATATTCGAATCCGAGAACCGATCCCGATACTGAAATTCCATATCTAAATTCGATACTCATACTCATATTCGAATCTAAGATCCGATACTCAAATCCGTTTCCAAATTTCGATATTCGGATTCGGATTCAAGATCCGATACTCCGATTCGGATCCAAATTCCAATACTCAGATTCCTATATTCGGATCCAATATCCGATACTGAGATTTGGGTCCGGATCCCACCACTACTTCAGACTTTCAGATGAGCAATTGTAATCTTCCCGACCAAAGGTCGGATACTTTTTAAAGAGCCCTTATATGTATAAACTGCTGTCTATCTGTACTCCGGAAAACGCATCTTCTTTCAGTGTGAGTGTTGCCTTACGTAGCTACATATGCTAAATTACTAAACTTTTGTTGGTCACACTGTAATTTATTAGGGTAAATTACGTTGTCCTTCCATACTATAAAGACGTACCCTTTGTCCAATTTCGCTTGATTGGTAGTACCTGTGCACGAATCTATTCGCAAAATATCTTCGTGAATATTTTGTCATTGGTCCTGCTCCGTAAATATTAGGATCGTTAGTTCGACCATCAGGAGTTATAACTAATTTACCATCATATACTAAGCCAGCGTTGTTAACCGCTACGGACAAATATAATAATTTTTTAAATCAGCAAATATGAATATTTATAATAAAATGAAACAATATATTATTACGAAGTGCTGTCTTCATCAATGTAACATATAAAATTAGTAGGATTCTAAATAAATTTAACATACAGACGTCATATAAATCTAGTTTAAAAATCTTCTTGGCAATGTTAAATCCTGTACATTGTTCTGGCCTTTATAAGATTCCCTGCCAGTGTGGTAAAGTATACATTGGTCAAACGGGTAGAACTGTAGCAACAAGATTAAAAGAACACGAACAACATATAAGATTAAATCAACCAGATAAATTTGCTGTTGCTGGAATTGATTTCAAAAGCACAAATATTTTAGCAAGAGAAAATAACTGGATGAGAAGACTAATTAGAGAAGCCATCGAAATCAAGAACTCTTCTAATAACGTTAATTTAGATACAGGATTTGAGCTTAATAAGTCGTGGTTACCTGTTATTCGTTCATAATTTTCTGTTTTATCTTTGTATGTTTTTAATTAACATTTGATCTATGTTACCCTCATTTTGTAAACATATCGTCTTGGCTACATGTATTTTTTTTGTTATTTATCTGTTGAAGACAGCATTTCGCTGAATATTTATTCTTACACATTGCGAATGAATGTAATACTACCTGCAAAAGTATCGTGTTTCACTTCTTTGTTCGCGTAATGAAATATAAAATCACAATTGAAAAAAATTGCTCCTTTTCTCGATTGGTATTTAACATGATGGACAATATTCTCCTTCGGATCTACCTCCCATTCGAAGAAATAATATCCTGTGTGAACTTCTATACCCGTTAGAAAGAGAATATCGTGAAAAGCATCGTAGATCGCTGGATTATTGAAAGGATCTACTGACGGTCTTTCAGTTTCATGGGGAATTGGTTCAACAAATTTTATTGAAGTTTGTGGTAGACGCATTTTATCCAATACACAAAGACAGGCGTACGTGGGTATATCAGACCCGTAAACTACTATGGTCGCTACAATGAAATAAATTAAATAGATAATGTGGTAGATTCTGTGAAATACTTCCAATAAAACAAAAATCATTATTTTTTAAAGTTAAATAATATTATAAACAAAAATAAAATTAAGTATAATTCTTGGTGGAACGAGTTGTTCTAAATTTTGAAATAAACGCACAAGTCTAATGTTCAAGCAGTTTCTAAATGTCAAATCAAATAATTCTATCGAAATAAACAAAGCTTCAAATAATATAAGCTACGCTTGTATGGTAGCGAATGTTGGGTATGGACGGGAAAACATGAAAAGAGAATGACTGCCGTGGAAATGAAATATTTACTTTGAGTATATGGATATGTAAGACGGGATCGCGTGAGGAATAATTTGGTGTATGAAAAATGTATAGTTAGGAACAATGTTATTAAGAGAGTTTATGTGAGTCAGTTGAGATGGTTTGGTCATGTGGAGAGAATGGCGAGTGAACGGCTTGGTGAAGTTGAGGGTTTTCGATTGCATGGTAGGGTGCTTAAAGAGAGAAAGTTTCCAAGTGGGAAGAGAAGAAGAGCATGTATAAATTCGATTATGAGTGTGATGATCGAGGCGAAAGAAGTGTACTTAAACAGGAATGTGTGGCGAAGGAGTCAAGAGTATCATCGAAATAATTTAAATATATATATATATATATATATATATATATATATATATATATATATATATATATATATATATATATATATATATAGTTTTTGCAAAACGAGTAGACAATATAAATAAAAGAATATATATATATATTACTTTGGCGGTTTTTCCTGTGAGATATGTGCTCATAAAGTTTCCTAAACGCTTTCTCGGCGTCACCATAATTGTTTACTATAAAGAAATTTTGCGGACACGGTTCTGTAACCTTGTCTTTACGAACTCCGGGTGCATAGGGTTGATGATACTGTGTGCCGCACATTAAAAATAGATAATCATACGGAAGAATTACTTCTTGGTTGATTGTTATATATTTCATTTTCCTAAAAAAGATAATATTAAATTTAAATAAAGAATGCAGTAGCATCCATTAAGTCAAGGCATATTTGTTATCAGATCATTGAAGCTGGAGGAAAATCTGTGTCATGATCAGCCTCTGAAAACAGGTGTGTGTATCAAAAATGATATGATCGGATCAATAGTGACAGCACGCACTTTAGGATTCTACCTAATGAGGCATTTGTTTTCGCCTTTCGCTATGAAGTGCAAATTTAGTAGCATGCGTGTCTTAAAATATGCGACTACAAGCGTACGACTCGAGGCGAAAGTATTAAACTAACACTATATTTTGACATAATTCAATTCAAAACCAATTTATGTATAATTTATAAAGTGTGTTCATTGTAAGTGGTACACTATTGCTATCTCGAGAGCTACAAGAGCTACGAGGTCGGTGAAATTAGCAAACATTTTCTATATTTTGAGACTATTAAAATGACTGAATTATAAATTATTACAATTTTGTGTACTAACTAGTGCTGTGAGGATCCGACAAAACTTGGAACCGGGAACCCGGAGTTCAAAATATCCGGATCCTTGGATATCCGACGTTCTGATATTGAAGCGGATATGCGAAAATTTAATTCGAATTTGGATCCAGATCTGAACTTGAATTCGGATCCGGATTCGATATTTTGTTTCCGGATCCGGATCCAAATTTTAATTCTGGATCCGATTCTTCATTTTGAATGTGTAGGGTAACATCTGGAATTGAGTTCAAATTTAAACTTCATACCGTTAAAGTGGGCCTGTTTATCTTTACAGCGGTCTGTAAACACTAGTAAACAAACAGTAATACATTTTATAATACTCCTATAAAATAGCCTGCCCCCTATTCTTGAGCGTTCGTCATTTCGTTCGTATTCGTATTCGTGTTTTTTTTTCATGTTTGTAGTTAAGTTACAGTAGTCTGTGTTTCAAAAACAATATTGGATATGTCATTGTCAGTGTCAACTGTATTGCAGCATTTATTCACATCATTTACAATTTAAAAAAATTATATATTAATTGTTAATATAACTATGATAAAAGTAAATTTTTAACTTGTAAGTAATCTGAATAAAATGTGACAATACAATTGACACTGACACTGACATATATAATATTATTTTTGAAACACAGACTACTATCACTACTAATATGAAAACGAAAGCGAATACGAATACGAATGTAATTACGAACGCTCAAGAATAAGGGCCCGGATGTGCTTTTGATGAGACCCGATGCTAATATTTGAATGTAACGTTCAATACTGAGAATATTCGAATCCGAGAACCGATCCGGATACTGAAATTCCATATCTAAAATTCGATACTCATACTCATATTCGAATCAAGACCCGATACACATATTCGGATCCAAATTCCAATACTCAGATTTGGATCCAAATCCGATGCTCAGATCCTGATACTGAGATTTGGATCCGAGATCCGGATAGTTCAACATTCAATTATTCGGATATTTTTGAATCCGAAACCGAAACTATCCGGATCCGGAATCCACCACTAATACTAACCTATCTATAGCTGTCATACTCCCTTGAATATAATTGACATGAGTTCTAAAACTGGCCGAGTTGTTACGAGCCGCATTATGTTTTCCTCTATATAAGAACATTAAAGGAATAAATTTGTGGTACGCTAACTCAACAGGACTCCGTTTGGCGCGATCAAATACTACAGATAAATTGTTGAAGAGAACATGTCTTTCTCCATCAAAGTGAGATATCAAAGACTCAAGGAATGATGTACTAGTATAGCCGCATCCTACAACAACAACACGGTTGTTTATTTCTATCCTTGGAAGGCTGCACAGTCTACGAGTGGAAACAAATAAAGCGTAGTTGGGGTCACTGTTTCTCTGAATTGTACAAAGAGGAAATTCAATTTCAGGAATACATATATTTCTAAAATCTGGCTGCGAGCGAACTAATACGGGTATCATATCCTTTAAAATCCCTGCTAATGGTTTTATTCGTGTCTACAATTACAAAAGGTATTAGATATTTCATATGGGAGAAACATAATTATAGGGTTTCTTACAAGAATCAAACAAGTCCATTCATTCAAGTTTTTAAATTTTGGCGCGGTATCATCTATTTCCGATCGAAAAATATCAAATAAAGCATTCTGTGCCTTTTCGAACAAGAACAAAACACAGTCCTTTTTACCTTCTGTCACCTATAGGTAAGGAAGGTATTGTCTTTAGTCAAAAAAAATAATGATGAGTTTTTAGTGAGTAAGCATGTTTTAGGGTCCATATAATACGATTTTACCACTTTTACGATGATGTCTGTATGTATGTATATGTGTGTGTGTATGTCTGTGTATCTCTGTGTATGTGACAAAAGTTTCGATTCCAAAAATTATAATTTTTTCGTATTCCTCAAGTTTACATCCAGAAGAACAACTGATTAATTTTGGTTATAATTGGTGAACCGGAAGTAGCCTCATTTGAAGCTTTAACAGTTAAATTTGATTTATTGATATTTATCGTTATTATAACTTAAAGAATATATTATTCTCTATACGATTTAATTAAATTTTATACTTCATATTCAATAGATAGAGTTAAAGAATTTTAAAGAAATTAAATTTTAAAAATCAGCCAGCTATGCTAAACATGGAAAGTACTAATATATTCATTAAATTCAAATTGACAGATGTTAGTATAAATAAAAAGTAAATTAATGTGTCAAAGATGAGGATGTTGAAGATAAGATGGAAAGACTGTATTGCGGAAGACGAGAGAAAAGAAACGGAATGAAAACGACACGTAAAACAGAAATGAGTGGAAGAAGAAAATAAAAAATAGCGATCCCTAACGAATGGGGAAAGCTAAAGAACAAGGAGATGTTAGTGTCAAGTGCAATTTTCATAGTTTGTTTATGAAATAATTTTACTGGAAATTTAGAATCTTTTGCAAGAAAATTTATGTATGGAATTTGTACATAATACACAGGATTGACGGAAGGTATTGTGCTGGCCATATCAGATTTTTAAAATTATGGATATGAATTTTTAAAAATTTGAATAATTGGACATGTTCGGTTACTGTAAAAATCCCCTTAATTGTAAATTACTTTTCTGGAGAGTTCTCTTTTATGTTGTAAATAAAACAAAATAGACATGCCCGTAATCCTATGCACTTCTCTTAAAAAGAATTGCATATGTTTGTGAAATAATGGAGAAAGTGTACAGAACTGAATGTGTCCATATCTGTCATATCTATGAGCGTAAAAATCTATGTATTTGTAACATTCATAATATTCAAAATAATATTCTGGATTCCGTTCTTCTCTGGAAAAATAATAGAACAATTGTTATTTACGAAACAAGTGTATGCGACTATTGTTCGCAATGTTAATGAACCTGATAACTATAAAACCAATTAAAACAGAATGATCGAATAAAACATAAGTTTTCAATTCTTTGTCTGCCCCAAACAAAGATTTTGTGACAGTGTCCAGCAGAACAGTACTTAGTGCCATGTTACTGATTAAATTTTTTACTTTCTTATAATCTCCTCGATTTATTTTTCTTACTTTTAAACAGGCTTTTATTGCATTTTTATGCAATATATAAAGTTCGCGAGGATATAGATTGGACCACTTTGGAATTGCTCTCTAAAACAGAAAACAATCTTACACAGGCTGATTTATAACGAGTATACCAAACGTTTGTTAGGGAGGTCATTTCGAGTGAAAAATGTCATATGAACATAGGTACTATTCTATCTAGTTAAGCAACTACAATAAATTAAAGCTTTATTAGTCGCACAGTAAATTTATCAATTTAATAGCAAGTTGCCGTTGAAAAACAAAACAAAGGAGTAAATAATTTTACAACAAATGTTCAAAGTAAGCTAAACAAAGTTTTGGAAAAGTGCTACAATATGCCGAGTACTAATTTTCGGATTTTCAAAACACATACCTACACGTTTACTTCATCATCAACATTTTTACCTCTCGCTAAGAGAAGTATGGATTCATGCTAATAATCGTATATCCAGATTTTAATGATTATTCACGTTTTAAGGTCCCTCTAATCCGATTTGGAAGGACGATTTCTCAAAATCTATAATACTTAATATCAAACAGATATTGTTGGGTAGTTTTGGAGAGGTGAAATAATGGAGATTCAGTCCTTGGTTAAAATATAATTTATTTAAAAACAATACCGACGTTTTGATCTCAATTAGACCATCCTCAAGGTTCTGGAAAACATCACGAAAGTACAAATATCATGTTCTACAAATTTGAATAAACTGGTCACTTCCATGTTTAAAATGTTTTTAAATTTAGAATCTGTAGAACATGATATTTGTACCCCGTTGATGTTTTCCAGAACCCTGAGGATGGTCTAATTGAAACCGAAATGTCGGTATTGTTTTAAATAAATAATATTTTAACCAAGGACTGAATCTTCATTATTTCACGTTCACCTCTCCAAATCATCATTAACAGTCGATTAAAACTTATTGCAACATTATTGGGAAGAGCTGAAAACGTTTTGGTAATAATTGGACAACCGGAAATAACAGATCCTTAAAAAAATATTCTGAATATTATTTTTTGAAAAGTTTTGTTCTTGCTAGTATTAAAGAAGAGTAAATTCTCTGATACATATAAATAAATAATAAAATGTTTGTAACTGACAGAAAAAAAAATTCTGGGATGTACATACATTATATTATTTCTTATTGTATTAATAAATATTTAAAATTATAGATATATTACATATACCCTTCAAAAATACTGTCAATCCCGACAATGAATTGGAAACATTTCGAAATATTAGAAGAGTAGGACAAAAAAATCATAGAATGAATTTAAAATTAAAAAATCTAAATACAAAGAATAGATATAAGTAGAATATTTAGTGTAGAGTGTAGGTATACAAGAAATGTTAAATAAAATAGGGCGCGAGCAGTCATGTGACTTTGTTGGCCTTGACAAGCAGATATGTTCTTGTCAAGCGACTTATCTACAATCATATGAAGAGGAAACATTTGATCAACACATTTCCTCTTAAAAAACTACCCTGAACGTCAATATTTTTTCAGTTGATAAGGTTCGCACCTTACCAAAAAAATTCCCTATCACACTGAATAAACTTATCGTGAGAAAATTCGTACATTCACTCGAACTGCCTTCGCCTTCGAACAAATAACTTTTTATGCTATAGGGAAATTTAATATACAGTAAAAATTTTGAAAGATGTCCGATCAAGGTCATTTGTATCATGAACGAATTAACAAATTGGCATACATTTATCTCCGTCCTTTACAAAGTCTTTAAGCGTGTGCGATAAGGATGGATATAGTACGCTTGTCTTTCAAAAATTCATATTATTTCGAATAAGTTAGGGCATTCCATTTTAAAACGATGCTCCTTGTTGATAATAATTTCGCTCTAACGTATGTTTAGATATTAATTCAGATACATTACCTTGATTCATAGCCGTACTAATAACGTTATTTTCTGTCAGTATCACTATCACTGACATTGTGTCATTATCTTATTTTTCACATATTTCGTTTTACATTTGCTAATAAACTTTCCAGTTGACTTATTTTTGAATTTTGAATGCTTTTTTTGTAACATATATTTTTATAATAATAAAATAACAGTAGTATCTTTTGTACCTTCGTAAAAACTAAGCACATGACACTACTGAATTTGTCAGAATGGGAGGAGCAAAAATCTGAATTCATACAATTCGTAGACGACCTTGATCGGACATCTTTCAAAAATTTTACTGTACCTACCACAAAAAAATTAAACAAGGGAAAATGTGGTAAGTTGTGCACTGTCGAAAACACACAATACTCTTTTTTCTTCTTCGTAAAACTCTGAAACGAAGCTTCCAACAAATCACAAATAATTTGCTGTTCATGTTCTTCCCCTGCCGCCATTATTTCTAGCACAAACGCTGATTTTCTTTTATATTTCATTTGGAATTCCATATCTGAAACTTATACCATTACAATGTATCCCTTAGCGAGATTACCCTTGCGACTTTGGCAGCTGCTGTCAGACACTTCCAAGTGCATATCAGAAGTAAATAATCGTAATGAGCTGGTCTGTGATAATGTTTCTCCTATGAAGTCTGGTTCGTCGTTTGGAGTGTCGAAAAATGTTGTACCAGAGTCAAGGAGGAAGCCGAATCTATCAAAGTCTAAGATCTCAAATACTGTTATATCTTCGTCGTCGAGTAAACTCTGTTCGTCTCTCAAAGACAAATCGGTAAGGGAATCTACATGAGTAGATCTTGATGTGAGGGAACCCAAATCTTGATCCATTTGACTTAAGGAAAATACATATTTATTTATTTAATGAGGTTGGAAAACCAACAGCAAAATAAAGGCCAAATAAAGGTTCTCGCTAATTACATTAGATATATACAAAAACATTACAGCAAACAGAGAATACTTAGAACAACTATAAAGATAGTAAGGTAGATTTTAAGCATTTTTTGAACCAGTTGAAAGATATATTGAATAGATCTAAGTGTATAAAATTAGTGTTGTATGTGAAAATTATACGGTTAATTCAGAAGTATTTATAATTATTTGTGTTACTTTTAGGTAACTTACATAAATTATAAGAAGCAAATTATTGAAAACTTTATACAAAAAAATCATAACAAAATAAGTTCGCCTACTCTCTAAACTGCTCATATTGAATTTTGCTAGTTTGCATAAGTAAGTTAGACAATTAATATTAAATTTATAACAAAGTAAATTTACAAATTTCTTTTGTACATTGGATTTAATACTGTGGACGCGTATTCAAATTTGGAGCATACTAAAGAATTATATATACAAATAACAGTGTTTGAATTTTTAAAAACTTTACAGTGCCGAAATATGAAACCCATTGTACGGTATGACTCTTTCCTGATGGCGTCAATATGAGAACAAAAGTTTAGGATCGAAGTACACCTAAATCTCATATTATGGACTTTATTTCCAAAAGAACATTATTAATATTATAATTAAAGCTGATTATATTGCGATTTCTATTGACATTCATAACATAACATTTAGATGAATTAAGATGTAAATAATGATGTTGATAATAAATATATAATTGTAATGGCTTTAAAATTTTCAAATCATCCGCGTATAATAAAAATTGTGAAGGATCACTGCGAAATATCATTTATAAATAAGTTAAATAATAAAGGGCCCATGTGCGATCCTTGAGGTACACCTGAGGGAGCAGATATTAAGTGAGATTTAAAACCATTACAATAAACTAATTGTGACCTATTGGTTATATAGGAATCGACACATTTTAACAATGTACCATGTATTCCAATTATCTACATCTTATTTGACATTTTTATTTTAAAGAATGTTTGATTCTGTTGGGGTATTCTAGCGTACTTTTTAAATATTTTGCCTGGTAACATGGTGAAAATGCGATGTTAAAATTGTAGAGCAGTGTTTGTAAACCTGTGCCTTGAAAAGATATCACCTCGAATCGAGATGAGCTCTCAGGGAATCATTGTCCTCACAACGCTAACGCCATGTGATTTTTTAAAATTATGTTCTTCCAAAAATAATTTTTGTCTACCAGCAATAGTTTTTATTTCATTCGCCTTCAAAAACGAAAGTTTCTAGGCCTCATCATGCATAATAATCAATTTCTTACAACAAAGTAATATTTCATAATTTTCTTTTTACCGAAAGTATACCTTATAATTATTGAAGTTTTCTATTTATTTGTAGTGGTAGAATACCCCATGGTATCATATTTGGTGAGTTAGGCTTGATTTACATTAGCGGTACAATGACGGTACAATAACGGTACAATGACGGTATGTTAATTATGAGAGGCTTGCATTAGACGGTACCATAGCGGTAGGAACATAATAAAATACCATGACAATATAATTTTGTCTTTTATGTATTACGACGGTTTGTGGACCAAATGCCATGTGTCTATCAAAAGTAGAAAATATCGCGCAATATTTAAAAAATTATCAAATACCGACTTGTCTATAATTTTACAAAACAATACTGTTTTGTAGTTACTGTGATAATCTATGATGTATATTTTACTTTTATGTCATAAGCAGAGAACTTTTGTTCAAAATGTATATAATAATTTCTCATGTATAGCTCATTTTGACAAAAGACATATATCAAAAAGTCAAAAACATTTCAGATGTCAATCAAGTACTAGCATATGTTTACTTCCACTTAGCTGATTTTGGTATGGACATCAACTTGATGTGCACGTACTCTTCAAACGTAACCATCCACTCTCCGTTGCATGCAAATACTACGCAGTCACTATGATATAATATTTTTTTTCAATAAAAATAAAACTATATCAATGTGGCGTCAATGTACCGTCATCTTACTGTCAGCGTACCGAGAAAATAGATGTAAATGGGTCCATTAAAATACATTTGAGCAAGAAGTATCGTACCGTCATCGTATCGTTATTGTACCGTCATTGTACCGCTAATGTAAATCAAGATCTAATGCTGCAGGTAAAATATAAAATAACTAACCTCGATTTTTGTTTCGTGCACGTTTTTTGATGTTTTACAACAACTTCGTCTTCTATAGCATGCAGATTTGTGAACGGTTCTAAATTAAAGTTCTCTATTAGCTGATTATAATTCAAATCGCCATTTAAAAACAAAACGCCAACTGCTCGTTCTGCAAGCTATTATTTTTGTTACATTTAGTAAAACTAATGAATATGTATATGAGTATAAATTAATGGCTCAATGCAAGAATTACCAATATCAATACTGGTTATAATTTTAAGTTTTTGTACTCCTACAATCTTCGAAATAAACCTCATTGGAACTGAAAATTTAAATCTAATGCTACGATGAATTCTGTATGTCGCACACTTTACAGCCCAAAAAATTCGGGGTTTAATTAGGAATAAATTGTTGACATTGGTTGTTATTCTTGCATATAAATTTAATGCAGTATACAATACCTCGGCCACAATAATCTTTCTGTTCATATCTGTGAATTTTGTTAAAATTTCGCTCACGTAGAAATCTCCATATATCTCTCTCAGTCTTTCAGAGTGGTTATCAATAATTTGAACTATGTCATCATTGTCTTCTTCCCTGTTATTTGTTCATAATTATTTCGTTTGAAAATACATCGTATATACTTACACTGCTAATCGAATCTTGTATTTTTCAAGATAGTGATACCTTAATGTTAGGTATAAGGTTTGTACTTTGTGTGGATTGAGATAACCCATTGGCATTACTCGTGTAAAGTTTTCTTCCAAAAAGCAAACTTAAAAAGATGAAATAGTGAGCAACGAGTATGGTTATTAATATTTGCATCTTACAACAGGGTAATCCACCTGGTAAGACGAAAACTATGTGGATTAAATAAGGAAAATTTAAATAAACATGTTCTAGTAAAGGTTTGACGAATATATATGTATAGTTGGGATGGCACACTAATAAGTGAATCCATAATGTGTTTTGGGAGTTTAGGTTTAATAACCTGAAAGGAAATATTGGTCAACTCTTTAAATAACACATATTTCGTTGAAAAAACTGTCTACCCATTTAATGGATATTTTATTATTATTATGTTAAGGTATCAAGGGATATTCGGTTGAGTGTATATAATGGAGTGCTAGTGCCTGCTTTGATGTATGGAAGCGAATGCTGGGAATGTACGGGGAAGCATAAAAAGAGAGTGACTGCCGTGGAAATGAGGTATGAGTGAACGGCTTGTTAAGCGTATATATCTTGGTGAAGTTGAGGGTTGTCGATTGCGTGGCCGACCAGTGTGTAAGTGGATGGATGTGATTGGTAGGGTGCTTAAAGAGAGAGAGTTTCCAAGTGTGAAGAGAAGAAGAGCATGTATGAATGCGATTATGAGTGTGGCCGAGGCGAAAGAAGTCTGCTTAGATAGGAATGTATGGCGAAGGAGGATTGTTTCTTAACTATTATTGTGATCCGGATGCGGTATTTCGCTACCGAAAATCGGTCACTTTAATATGTTTAAGAGTAAGGATTTGTTGTATGATGTTGATATTGTTCTTATTGTTATCGGGTTTGTGCGAACCCACTAAGTGGGACACGCGTGATTTTATGTATGTATGTATTATTATTATTATTTTTATTGTGAGTAATTTCTTGACTGTGATGTGGATTAGGTGTTAACAATTACTTGAAAGTTCAGTCAAATAGCATTTATTCTTAATGTTTCGGTGCACCCTTGCAACTTCTTCAGGGTCTACAACAATTATACAACAAAAATGTAATACATACAGTAAGATCTTACAGATTATTACAATTCATGTACACAAAATACATTCGTACAGAACATTGAATTAATTTATTAAACATTGTAAAAAAAATTCGAAGAGCATACACACAGCATACATTATTTCAAGCATATGTTTCTTGAAATGTTACATATCAGGGATGATTGCAATAACATCAATGCAAAAACTGATATTCAAGAACTTAACAGCGTATATTTTGGTGTATTGGAAAAGTTCAAAAAGGAAAAGTCAAATTTCAGACCAAACTGAGTTTTATTAATTTCCTTACATTTTATTTAAATTCCTACAACTTGCTACATTGTTATTGGTGTACAGATGATCAATAGACATTAAAAATTATCTGTTAGTTACATATATTTGATAACTGAACTGCGTAACGAAGGAAATATCTTTAAAGCATAGACTCAGGTATTTTTAAAATAAATTATTTCATAATGTAATAATGTATTTATTTGTTATAAGCTCATTCACATACATACGAGTATATACGACTATGCATAGACATTTTTAGTGCCCTCTGTTGGTACCCTAGTTACATGCAGAGTACCTTATAGTAACCTCTGCTACCATTTGGACTCATCAGGGTGTGTCGGTTTTTATTAAAAACTGGCTCGTGTAGGATTCGAACGCTGTCCCACACGAACAAACCTTGTGATGTCAGGAGAGCACTTTTAACCGGACGACCACAGATAACCGTTAATAAATTATTTCATGAATTTATTTATAAAATAAATAGAAAAAGTATTATTGCATATCTCTTTCCATATTAGAATATGTTATAAATATAATGTTTCAGAATTTTCTGAATGATAATATTTGAGTTAGGGCGTAAAGAGGATCCGCACACACACACACACACACACACACACACACACACACACACACATACATATACATACATACATACACACACACCCACAGACATCATCGTGAAATTGTTAAAATCTGATTCCAGGAACCTTAAAATATTGTCATTACCAAAATCTCGATATGCGATTTTTAGCACGATCCCTATACCTCCCTTACCAAAGGTATAGGAAAGTAAAAAAGAGAGTTAGACAGTCTAAAAATGGGTAGACTATTCTTCAAAGATTTGTGTGTTCAATATACTGTACCCGTATAATCTTATAACCCAGATCTCCCATTCGGACTTGGGAAGTGCAGCAATATTAGGGTGATCATCTAAACAAATTACAGCAACAATTCTATCATTTGCGTTCAATGCCACCATAGAATAAAAACATCTTTTTCTAAAATACTTATCACATTATATATGCACACTAATTAAACAGAACATACTAATTACATTTTAACTTCGACTGATGAACCTCCAAATATGTTCAGTGCACTGTCCGTAACGATAGTCTCTACCTCAGGTATGTCCTTATCTAGTGCTCGACGAAATGTACATATTGGCGAACTATAGTAATCAGCAGTTATTGTTCGAGTAATTTCTTGACTAAAATCTGTTTCACTTTCTTCTTCCTCTTGTACTTCCCAAAAGAACTCTTGTTCTGACATTTTGTGACAGATATGACAGGTGCTGATCGAACAGAAAGAATATGATTTAATATCAATTAGTGCTGTTCTGTTGTTCATAGAAATTTTTGAGTAACTTTGATCAATTTTAATCATTTTTCGTCTTCTTTGCGTTCAGTTTTATGTCGTTGCGGGGTTTGTATATTTACAAAAACGCTTTATTTCGAAAATTCCTTACGAAGAGTCTCGTGTTGGTTGGATTTATCTTCTTGGGCGCCCTTCCCGTATTGGTTTCGACCGTCTGGGCATAACAACCTCCTTCGTTGGGAGAGTACAGTAGGGGATGCTTTTATACTGTTATATATATTTTCTTCTTCTTTTCGAAATATTTATAATTGCTAATCGTAGTTTACGCACACATCCAAATTCTGAGAGAATGAATTAGAATCATTTTTATTGTTATTACTTGATCATCTTTCAAATAAATTCATAAAAATTATCGTGACAACCCTTGTTGGATCAAATTTACTAAGGGTAACTGATCAATTCACTCTTCCAAAGAGACTATGTGTCTTGGTTTACTCATAGTTCAAAACTAAAGTGGGTGTATTTGGTCCAAGTTACTAAATATAAAATTCATAGGCACTAGTTACTATATGATGTCTTGTGACGCCAAAAATTACTTAGAATATTAATGGCACAAAATTGACCCCTGTGGTGCGTTCTCCACGCCAGCAATGAGTGCCCGCATGGTACAAATATTTCATCATTATCGATATCTGTGTACATAGCAGATTGGTACACCTAACAACGGGTAATATGCCGTGATGATATGTTTGTATTTATTTATTTATAGATACTCTATACAGGGTGTAACATAAATAGATACATTAAATTTAAGTGACGGTCTAGGATTAAATTTGGTGACTGTGCGTAAATAACATATTATTTCTTGTCTTCTTTCATATTGACCAGAAGAGTGAAATATGAATAAGCAGTACTGATAATCTAAAAAAATATTTGTTACTAAATTCATTAAAATATTTTTTTTACTTTTTACCCCTAAAAATGTTTCTAGAGACATTATTCCCAAAGATGCAGCAGATAATGTCAAAGGTTTCTGACTACGCAGTATCAGTATCTGAATATCTTTTTGCACTTTAACTGGAGCGTTATACCATGAAGACTCATAAGCGTAAACACCTATTCTGAAACTCTAAAATATGTGATATTATCAAAAATGTTAATATTGAATAATAGGCCGCCGAGGGAAATAAATAATATAATAAAAACTGTACAAAGTACAATTATGCGACACTTGGTGAAACTATTCTAAATAATAATATTATAAATATAAAACACGTGGTACATTTCACAAGATTTGAGCCCCTGAATCAACCTCTCGGTCATTTATCAGAGACTGGACCACTCAACCAGAACTACAGACCAAGCTCGTGGTTTTCTCGATTGATGGTTCTTTTTCTTTGCTTTTGTTATAGGAATTTAAATATATCTCTCGGCGGCACAAAATGTACAATGTACTCACTTCATCAATTAAATTTTGTCCGTAGAAACACACTAGGAATAACAGAACGAGCCATCCAGCTAAATGCATAGCAAATCGAATAGAATCTGTGAAATCATCAACCATTATAATTTGAAAACCTAGTACACTAATTTCGAAAGACGTTAGAGTTATGTGACAAAGCATCATAATGCTGAAAGCATCAGTAATATTCGCTGAATATCTACAATATTATTAAATAGAAAATACTTATTATTTCTTCTTTGTAAAACTTACAAAATAATAGCAGTATGATATTTAATACAAAAGTAAACATTTCTTTCCATATCTTCTGGAGTTGCTGCTTCACAACAATTCCTCACATATTCCCCACAATGCTTCAACAATGCTACAGCGTACATTAATAGCCCAACTAAAGTCATTGTTATTGTTAAAACTAAAACAGATATACTACTACATGTGTATATCTGTATGAATATTGTAATGTAGAACATAGGGAATCCAGAAATATCATAAGGGTACCAACTTCGAATAACCAAACCACATGGATCATGAATGTCGAATTCAGGAGGAAGTTGACGTTCTCTTTCGCATTTATTAACCAATACAACAGGAAATAAACTGTAGCATAAATTGCCGATAAGGCCGTATAGGATAATAACCTGAAAAGAAAACTGTTTTACCTCTCGCTAAGAGCGGTATTGGATTCATGCTAAAAATCGCATATCCAGATTTTAATGATTAAGCACATTTTAAAGTCCCTACAACCCGATCGATCAATCGATCACCTTTCAGATAGAGCATAGCGATATTTTGTCGCAAAACTAGTTTCTTAACCTTCTTTCTCTAGAGTCAAGACTACAGACAGAGTTTCATCGATACCACTGCTCAAATTCGCATGCGTACACATGGCCTTGACATCTATCAGATCGATTTATTGTTGAATTGATCAGTTGATCGATTAAATGTTGTCTGTTTCAGAAAAAGTCAGTAATATCAAATCATATTAACCGTTAAGATTTGGTTTAGTACATAAGTTGTATATCACCTTGTCACAAAATTCTGTTAAAATTTGTAAATGTAACCAATAGAAACTAATTTATTGCCTGTCATTCTGTTGCTACTACAGTTATAGTGAAAACAAATGCAGTATACACCACAATGCCTAAAATAAAATGTATATTTCTAAAAGCGTCAATGTTAATAGAATAAGAAATAGAGGCAAAGGGAAAGAACTAGTACCTAAACGATAAACTATAATATCCATTGTTACAAATAATAAAATCTACCTTTGTATATATCTGAATCTTTTTTTCAGTTTCAGTTATTACTTCATGTGCCCCAAACTCAGGTCCAAAATTAATAATTTCTTTAGCCAGTTCTCTAATTTTTTGAACAGATTGTACTAAACATTCGCACATATAAATGCCGGCTGATAATGCACAAAACCCTATAAGTAAATCAATTAAAATTGTTATATCTTCTAAGTGTTGGAACTGTTTCAGTGTTCCTAAAAGTGAAGAAGTCCCACTAGGCATGAAAGTTAAAATAACGAAGTAATGTTTGATGTAAAAAAGAAATTTTGAGGAATTCTCTTCTGGCCACATGGCCCAAGCTCGCAAAATACGAATATTAACAGTTAAAGGTTCCATTTTGGAGCATGTATTATTTGAAAGATAGAACAATTAGTTTGCGCATTGAAGATTTTTCTTTTATACGACAAATAGCTGGTTGCTTTGTTTAAATATTAACCGATAACGATACCCTTTGATTAAATTGTCAAATTATGTTATTATAGTGTGACAGTGACTGTTATGTATATTACACAGATCAATCAGATGTCTTTTTAAAATTGTACATATTAATTATTGATTTATTTACATTGATTCAGAATTTAAAGAATCTGATGTGGCCAACACAATAACTCCCACGATTTAATTTTTATTAATTTAAATACATATTTACAAATGCTGAAAACAATATTAAGTTCCGTTCCATATAACTATTGTTCTATTTACTATTTTATTTTTAAACGTTACTATTATAATTTGAAATGATTAGTTCTTTGACAGTGACATTTATCTGTCAGTTATATACATTTCAGATCTGAACTGTGTAACCAAGGACAATAACACGAATTGACTAACTCATTGTTGATATTTTGTAGGAGGCCGATTTAAAGATTTTTACAAAATTTGAATGAGAGTAGGTACCATGGTAAACTAACGTATGCCCAATGGTTATAGATTTAATATTATAAAACTTTTGTTAAAAGTATTTTTTCCCAAAATATAAATGATTGACAGATAAAACACTGCTAGTCATTTGATTGTTAATCATCGTTAATCATGCTACCAGCCATTGTTTTCTAAAACTCTAAATAAGTATTATTTGAATTTACATACATATGTTCCAATACTTTAGAAAAAAAATAAATGGTATATACTACATGATATATTGATCATAAGTCAGACATTTATTTTAAAATTCGTAAAATTGTAGCCTTGGTTTTTAAAGTTTATATTTTTAGTGCCCTGGTTGACACTATTTTTTTTTAATAACAATCATTTATTTATTATTCTACACTAGTTAAATGAATAAATAATTCATTTTTATTCTTATTTAAATTTCGTGTCGAGCAGTGACGCTATAGATCGGCTCTTAACAGACAAGTTCGAGCTAATATGCGGACCGGTGTTTGTTGCATATTATTGCTGTCTTTTGTCAGTGTATTTGTTACCTACAAATGAGAATGTATTCTGCTAGAAATAAGTGCAATTCTCGTGAAAAACTTCTGTTGGGGGAGTTAAAATAGTGTATATTTGTTTCTTTTGGTGTCAAAGTAAGTTTCGTGATATGAATTTTTAATGTGTAATGGTTTTTAGTGGACTAAATAGTGAAATAACTGAAATTTTGTTCCAGGGAACGCTCCTGGTAGGAGTTGTAGCTGTTTTCCTGAGATGCTGAGATCTGCGATGCCTCTGTTGGTCAAATTGGCCTGGCAGTAGGCGAGGTTGGTCCAACATTTATCTCATTTTATTTTATAATTGTTGTACAGCTTATTAATATTAGTTAATCTGTCAATAATAACAGATTGTCTCATCGAGAATAGATAATAATTAGAACAATATGACAAATTTGACCAGGTTTAATTGTCTCAAATAATTTGACTGTGTTTAAACATTATTTCAACAATATTCAGTGTGAATATTTTTGCAGAATTTTCATTACATAGTTATTAATTTAGATCAACATGATACTCATATATGTATGTCAGTTGGTTCTCTCTCTGTACCTATTACGAGAACTGTGGGGAAATGATATACGCAGCTCAGAGAAACTGTGAATCTGATCAGTTCATCCAAATGAGGGCAGTATCTCATTTTTCGCATTTTATGAGTTACACCATTTAGTCATATTGACGATGATATATTTTTAATTATTAAAACGCGCTTTACCCACAACATATTAGGTATTTGATTTTGAACTCAAAATTTCTACCCCTAACACATTTTTGACAAATTCCCACCCCTTTTACTCAAGTGTGGGAGAAAAACAAAACATTTGGTAATTAATTGCTAGTATGTAATGTTTTACCATTACAAAAACTAGTACCAAATTTATATATTATTGCAATTGATGATAAAATAAAAAAATATACTGTTATTATAAATAATTTATTATTCCATATTATTCGCAATCCAGTCCAAATATTTGGCGGTATCCACATAAACTGAATAAGTATTAGCATCACATATATTTGTATATCTATCTGCAATAGACGTTGAAATAATTCCTCTAAGGTACCATTTTCCATCTAACGCAAGGAATAAACCACCTCCTGAATCTCCAAGGCAAGGTCCTGTACCCCTCGAACCTAAAAGAAAATAAAAACATAAACAAATTTATATTTAAAATATTTAGGAAAATATAAACACAAAATTGTAGATTTTTAAGAGAACATGTCCTCAAAAATTAGATATGAAAATAGCTATAGTCATGGAATTGAAAAAAAAATTAACAAATGTTAGCTAGGTTAATTTATTTTCATTATTAATTGTAAAATATGTTCATGTGAACAAATAATTGTTAAATGAAATAATATCTAATAAAAATAAATTACTCTAACGTGACAGATAAACTGTTAAACATTTGTTATTTACTTTGTCTCAATTCCATGGCTATTGCTATTTCTGAGGAGATTTTCGACATTTTCATACCTAATTTCTGCCGTTACAAGGCATACAAAATTAATTTTGCTTATTGAGTCAGATGTAGAATTTTATGCCCTACAACTTTTTTATTTAAAATAATTAGGAAAGCAGGAAATTAGGAAAGTCTGATATTACATGTTCACTCGGTTGTTTCACAAAATTAAAGAAAATTCTTTATTGTACAATTTCGACTGTGAGGCCATCATCAGAAGAACTACAAGAATACATTACAGCGGGTCCTTTTATATCTAGTTTAGCGATGGAGATTTGGGGATTAAGGTTTCAAGAAATGGGGAATGTATTAATTTCATAAGTTTCCAGGAGGAGTAGTCTTGCTAAATTATTTTCAACATGTAAAATTGATGCATTTTTAAAATGCATTATTCTAAAGAACATAAAAAAGCTTTGAAAATCTTAAACTAAATTCCAATATCGCTAATCACATGTGCATCAATTTTACATGTCGAAAATAATTTAGCAAGACTACTTCTCCTGGAATCCTATGAAATTAAGAAAGCCATTTCCAATTTCCATTTCTTTAATGAATGAACAGTTAGACTTGGTACATTCCCCATTTCTTGAAATCTTAATCTCCAAATCTCCACCGCTAAACTAGATATAAAAGGACCCGCTGTAATATATTCTTATAGTTCTTCTGATAATGGCCTAACAGCCGAAATTGTACAATAAAGAATTTTCTCTAATATTGTGAAACAACCGAGTGTTTTTCTTATTTATTTTGAAAAATGCTTCACCTAATGCCAACAGCTTCCTCTATTGAGCCGGTCACGACCCTGTATATTAACTAACCTGCACAGAAAGTCTCATCAGTGACCATATCCTTCAACAATTCATTCTCTTTGCATTTTTGTTTATCCGATATGGTGACATCTGTTCTCAGTGGAATCATACTAGCGTCACCATTTTCTGTTACACCCCATCCCATGATTGTTGCTATATAGCCGACGATAGTCTGAAAATCAGGGTTGAAATTCCACAGACATATTGGCGTAATCTATAAAAAGAAAAGATTTATTTCATTTGTTCATTTTAGACTCATATAGGTTCAATTACAGAAATTAATGCGTAGTGTTGCTCCTTTGTTAAACGTACATTAGACAAATGGTGGTAGTAGGTAGTTTTAATAAAAAATATTATTTTTCATAAATTAATAAATTTTCTCAAATGAATTGTATTTTTCGCTCGATGCTACGAGCATGTAAAAAACCTGAGACTATTCGTGAGCAACGTCACAGATATTTTCCAAAAATGACTTTGAAAAGAAAGATAATAACTTACAGCTGGTGTAAAAACTACTTCGCTGTCCAGAACTATAATCGAGACATCGGCATAAGCATTCCCGTCCTTGTAGTCTGGATGTTCTAGTGTTGTTATAACCCTCCTTTTTACTGCACCAGGCTCAAATAATGTTGCGAGATTATGTGTTCCTAATCTCACTTCAATAACTCTATCGTTTTTCTTAATTGTACAATGTGCAGCTAGAACAGAATAACACTTAAGTTATGAATAGAAAATAATAGAAATCACTGGAATAAGAGACACCTTCATTCAAGATGATTTCAAAATCAGAAATTAGGATTAGTCAACATGTCAACAATCCTAGAGGTCCTAACAGCCCTTTACTTGTTGACCGTGTCCGCGGTTTTGCGATATTATAAGTATCCAGTTAAATATGAATTTTTGACTGCAATAATTTAAATATCTTTAAGAACAATGAATTTAGACTCAGTATTACTCAATAACAAAGGTCAAGTACTTTTCGAAAAGCTTTGTGGGTTAGCACAAACCCGAAAATAAAACATCAACATCATGCAACAAATCCTCACGCTTAACATATTAAAGTGACCGATTTTCGGTAGCGAAAAACCGCGTCCGGATCACAATAATAGTTACGAAACAACATCCTTCGCCACACATTCCTTCTAAGTACAGTTCTGTCGCTTCGGCCACACTCATAATCGCATTCATACATTCTTCTCTTCCCAATTGGAAACTTTCTATCTTTAAGCACCCTACCAACTATTTCCATCCACTCACACACTGGTCAGCCACGCAATCAAAAATCGTCAACTTCAACAAGATATATACGCTTAAGTCGTTCACTCGCCATTCTCTCCACATGACCAAACCATCTCAACTGACTCACACCAACTCTCTTAATAACATTGTTTTTAACCATATATTCTTCATACACCAAATTATTCCTCACGCGATCCCGTCTTGCATACCCACATACACTATGTACAGTAAAAAAATTAAAAGATGTCCGATCAAGTGCATCTGTATCACGAACGAATTAACAAATAGGCATACATTTATTTATTTCTTCTGCAAAGGCTATAATGTGCGATAACACGCTTGTCTTTAAAAAATTCATATTGTTTGGACTAAGTTAGGACATTCCACTTTAAAACGATGCTCGTTGTTGATAATACTTTCGCTGTAACGTAAGTTTATTTATTAATTCAGATACATTATCTTGAGAGAGTTACTGACACTGGCATTATCTTATATTTAACATATTTGGTTTTACATTTGCTTATAAACTTACCAGTTGACTTATTTTTGAATTTTGAATGCTTTTACTGTAATATATATTTTTATAATAATAAAATAACAGTAGTATCTTACGTACTCTCATTAAAACAAAGCAAGTGACACTACTGAATTTGTCGTAATGGGCGGAGCAAAAATCTGAATTCATACAATTCGTAGACGACCTTGATCGGACATCTTTCAAAATTTTTACTGTAAATACCTCATTTCCACGGCAGTAACTCTCTTTTTATGATTTCCCGTCCATACCCAACATTCGCTTCCATGCATTAAACCGAGCATCTCTTGATACGTTAACGTTTCGAGCAAACGTACCTAGAGCACCCGCAGTACCTTACATCCCGCACTCACTCTCCTTTCTATCTATCAAATTTCTTACCAGAAAGAACGTGTTTGCTAGAAATCAAATTTCCCGCGCAGAAAAATTCCGTCCTAGGTTTGGAATCATCGAAAAGTGCTGCCAACCACGGATGTGAATTATTGAGCAATAGAGTACCGTTTATTATCCTATTCACCGGATCTGTTTCATCATCATCAACCGCGTTTCTTCTTTTGCGAATTTGGCCACATTCTCTGTAGTTCCTGAACTTTATTCGTGTTGGTCTTCTTGTCATGTACAAATCGTCGTATCTATTTGGTTGGGGGGTGTAAACAGGTGGGGAGAATGTTGCTGGTATTGGAGGTGCAGGAGTTTGAGATGCAATTGTTTGGTGGATGGGGGGTGAAATGTGACCTCCTGACCATTTAAATGTATATTGAAGCCAGAAGTTTGTTACGCTACCTATTGCAGATACTGAAACTAAATATTTTCAATTAAATTGTGTTTATTTACATGAGAGGTCTTATATCAAAGCCGGTTATGTCAACTTTTTCAATTTCGAGTAACTTAACAACTTTAGTTTAGCTTCCAATTATGCTCAAAATAAATTCATTATTACTTTAAATGTATTTAGCAGATTGTCCTGTTTCTTAGGTCCGGTATTTTTTTTTTTATTTTGAATGCATTTGTCATCTTTCTTTCAAATCCAAAATATGTATACTACAATTTTATAGTGTATATACAAGTAGTTATATAGAAATATCTAGCGGATCAAAAGTAATCTAAATACCACTTGCTATCAATTGTGATATTTTGAATCAAAATGTAATTTTTCCCTCCGGTAAGAGAGGTATAGGGTTCATGCTAAAAATCGCATATCGAGATTTTAATAAATGACCACGTTTTACTGTCCATAGTGTCTGAATTCAACAGGTGTGTGTGTGTGTGTGTGTGTAATGTGTGTATGTGTGTAAGTGTGGATCTTCTGGACACTAACTCAAGTACTATTAATCGCAAAAAAATTAAACCTTGTATTTCGACCTTATTCTAATATGGAAAGAAGCCATTAGATTTTGGTACAAATCGGATGACCGGAAATCGCACTTTACTAGAAGTTCAAAATAAAAAGAATATTAAATTTAATTTTAAGACAATCTGCACAATTTGAATATTGTGGGTTCCTACATTATAAATGAAGCTTAGCGTATACAATACTTTTATAAAGAAAATTAAATTTTGAAAAATATAAAGTAAAGACACTAATATTCTAAACTCTAAAAAGTTTTTATATATTACCTTTCGGTCCAGAACATATTACAATTCCATTGAATTCTATTTGAGTAACTGTTGGTAAATAATTGTGCTTTGTAAAATGAACTACAAATGTTAATTGCCGACCGTTTCGAATTCTTTGTAAAGCGTTATCAACATCATGTAGTAATAATTCCCCTTCCTATAACAAAAAAGTAAGTTAATATTAAGTAAATACATTTTACAATTACTAATTACACGATTTGAGATGACCATCCACTTGTATTACTAACTTTTAGAATTCACTAGTAAATGTTAATTTTAGTTTTGAAGTTATCACATTCACTAATTCAATTAATAATTGCCATCCACTTCGTCATAAAAAACTATTTTCTTACCGAAGCCAGTGTTCCCTCCACGCTAAAATTCGCTGAAATCATTGCAATATTCTTTGATGGATGAGGAGGATTAACAGTAATATGTCCTAACCAATCCTGACCATCATATACGTAGCGAAATATGGACGGACATGGATTATTAGGAGTATTATATTGAGCGTATATCTCAACAAAACTTAAGACGAAAATAAATAAAGCGGTTTTCATCATCTGAAACCAAATATATTAGTCCTATAGTTTTGGAAATTCAAACCATGGTAAATTAATTTTCTAGGTGGTTAGATATTGGAATTTTTACTATTATCGCTATAGCCTTGAAAACATCTTCAACAAATTGAATGTATTTTACAACAATATAAAAATAGATTTTATATAAAAAAAATATAGTAGAAATGTATACTATTTTTGTATTTTATATTATTTATTTATATCCAAGGTTGTACCAATTCATAAAACTGGCGATAAAAATGATCCTACTAATTTTAGACCAATTTCTATTGTCTGTACAAATATTTTCGACTTCCTTTTGAATCGCCCACAGTTATTGACAAGTCGATAATTGGAATAATACAAAAGTTTATAGCGACCTATTAATTTTTTCATATTTTATCATAATATGGCTTTCGTGGTAAAGCAGAGCAATGACTAACATCTTATTTCAAAAACAGAAAGTAGCTTGTTTCTTACAATAATGTGCATTCTGAGTATAAAATAATAAAGAATGGAGTCCCTCAAGGAGGTATCCTTGGGCCCATTCTATTTATTTTATGTATAGATAATATATAAAAAATGTTTTAAATGAAAATAAATTTATAGCATATGCCGACGATGTTACTATTTAGTTCCTTCTATCACGGCTGATAACTGAGGTATCAAAATCTGTTTTAGTATTTTTTTCTACCCGTAAAAGAAATATGATATATCAGGTATTATACCGGCTAAAACATTTTATTTTGCTAAATTTAAATCAGTTTTAAGTTATGGGATATTCTTCTGCTGCCTTGGAGTCTATAAGCTACAAAAATTAGCAATAAGAAATATGTTTAAACTGGGGTTTTTAGCCTCCGGCAGAGACATTTAAGCAACAAAATATATTAACACTGCCTTGCCTCTATATGTTTTCGGTATTAATATTTATGAGATAATTTAGAGTATCTATTGAAACATGTAGATGTGCATACATATAATACAAGAAATAAAACTAAATTGATAGTTCCAAAACATGAATTACAATTATGCTACATTAATCCAAAAATAATCGGAATTAAAATGTATAATATACTTCCACAGGAAATACAAAGTATAAATTGTAAGAAATCTTTTAAATTTTAATTGAAATGCTTTTTATTAAAAAATGTTATTATAGTGTTGGCGAATTTCTTAATGATGTATATAGTATATCTATTGTACTTTTTATTGATTGTTTATAAATTTGTATTTCATTTATTGTATTTCTTTGCTTAAAAATTAACTTAGATACCTCGAATACTCTAAAATTCATTACAGAGTAAAATTAAATTAATTTGATATTATTTCCGTATGTACATATATGTATGTAGGTACATATCAGATATTTTAAAAAAGTTTTCCTTATACACAAGTACCTACCTTATATTATGTTATGTTTGTTGAAACAAAAGATATTTTAAACACAGTAATATCCGTGTAATTTGTTTTCTGTATTTTCACTCAACAATAACACGCCAAGTTTTTATCGTCAACACTTCATTGTTTAATATTTATTTACAAGAACAAGCGTCCACATTGTCACACTCGCAAAACAACACTGAACACATACAAATATGACATTTAATTTTATAGTGAA
Organism: Harpalus rufipes; assembly: GCA_951394225.1. Lineage (NCBI taxonomy): Eukaryota > Metazoa > Arthropoda > Insecta > Coleoptera > Carabidae > Harpalus > Harpalus rufipes. Next base: position 37,820,475 of record OX596286.1, read on the forward strand.
GAAACCGGTTTCTTCTCCGATGATATATACAGAAATAATTTGACGTCACAGTTGGAAAATTAACTGACTGTGGTAAACCCAGATTAAGAGTGTACTTATCTTTATTTTCTTCATACCATTTATATTTTGAATAATTCTTAAATAATATCACATATCTAAATAAGCTCTATTGCTGATGAGGTTTTGTATTAATTTACAACCAACTTTCTTTTATGGGAATCCCGTAAGTGTTACGTATTGATATTTTTTCTAGATTTATCTTTAACATTGACCTTTTCTGACATAAAATTGATAAATTAATGTTTTTGCTTAGATTATATAAGAAAAAATTTATCGTGTAGCAGAATAATTTATAAAGATATATGAACTTAATTGTATATTACATTTGTTTTATAATCAAAAATTGAAAGTCCCGCTTCTTTACTTAGAAACAATATAAAATACTTTTCATGCGAGTGTATTAATACTGTAACGTACGCCCCTGACTTAAGAGTATGCAAGCGCCGCCAGAATATTCCCGAGCGATGACGTAATCCCCGGCGGGGGAAAAGCCTTACGCGTCTAGCTGGTTTAATTACATCCGGCGGACTGATCCTTTGTATTCAATGTCATTGTGGTGTCGTAAAGTTCGAGAAGAATATCGCGCTGTATAAACCTGTCGCCAAAGCCAGCGAACATAGTCTGTTATATAGAAGCAACGAGCAATAAACAGTGGGTGATATAAATAAACAGTATACGAGTTGTGAACATAAATAAATTTTCTTAGAAAAGATTCTATATTTCCAGTAAAATTATTTCATAAACAAACTATATAATTTGCACTTGATACTGACATCTTCTCCTTTAGCTTTTTCCATCTCGTTAGGGGTTCGCTATTCTTGGTTTTCTTCTTCAACTCATTTTTTTGCTGTCCTCATTCAGTTCATTTTCTCTCCTTCGCAATACAGCGTTTCCATCTTATCTTTGGCCTTCCTCTGTTTCTACTACCTTCATCTACGTAGCTGTTCATTCTTCTTTTCATATATTCTTCATCTCTCCTCATGACACGTTCAAACCAATATAATCGTCTCTCTTGTATCTTTCTACAAAATTCTATCACTCTTTCCGTGTCTTCCCCAACATTTACTTTTCATTGTTATTGACATCTGTTAATTAGAATTTTTAAATTGACAATATTGCATCGAAATGAAATATCAAATGAATTATTTAAATATAAGGATATATGTAATTTTTCTCGGTTAAATGTTTATAACAAAATTTTCTCATAATTATCAGGTATACCCATTTATTGACTTTCTCTCTTATACATATGTTTAATTCTAATCAAATTTCCCTATTATGAGTTTTTCCAGATTCATAGTTTATTAAAATACAATTTTCAAATTATAGTTCTTTAGTAGATATATTTTTTTCGATTAATGCAACCGGATCTTAAGTTGTTTTAGTAATAATCTCCTTGTCATACAAACAATAACATTAATTAATTCTAAGAAATGGTAACAAGCCAATTTGGATTTTCATAACGGTTTTTTAATTTATTTGAATGGCGTAATTTTCAAAAAGAACATTGAATTGGGTATTCAAAAATATATTTCTTACGAGGCATTCAATTAACAAAATAAAAAGAATGTTTTTTTTAAATCATGTACGGTTGAAGAATATGGTAAAACAAAAGAAAGCATCCTCTTGTATAAAGAAATGTAGAAAAAAAGATGTAAAACCCGTTTCTTCAATTGTGGCTGTTTTCCTTATGCTGTGATATATATAGAAATACATATACAAGCTGGTCCATCATCGGTCGGTATTCAATTATTTTACATTAAAATGTCTATAAATCTATACTATAGGTTCTTCACACCAGGTGTTTCATTTTTACGAAATATTTTGTTAATAAAATAAATAAATAAATATTTCATCATTGCTGGGTTTCGAATACTACATTCATCGTTCTTTATGAAAATTACGCCAATGAAGTAAATTAATAGACCTTTATGAAAATCCAAATTGGCTATTAAAGATATTAAAAAAATTTAAACCGATGGACCATCCTGTATTATTTAATGTATGTAGAATTTACAAAAAATTACAATGAACATTTTTTGTTGTACCTGGAAATGTTAAACTTCTTTTTCAATTATATTAACAGTAATGTACAGCTATATATAGATATGACATTATAAACATTTAGTTGTAAACACTAGAATATCATAAAGAAAACGATAAAAACAAAATTATTTATTTATCATTTATCTTTTTAATTTTATTTAAACTTGATATTTCACATGTCTCAAAAACAGAACACATAAATATATTTCTAAGTACATATGTTTGTTTTTTCGTATTACATCGATTTTAATATGTATTTACTCTTCATTCTATTTCTTAAACTAAGGAAAAGAGACGATCACTATTGAACGTCTATTGCTAACGTAAATCATTCAATTAATGATTCAGGTTCAATCAATACAAAAGGGTTCATCATTGCCTGGTTTTTCGGTGTTGAATAACATTGGTCCCACTTGTTGAAGTATAACTTCAAAGGTAATTATGGTCCCTGCAACCTACAGAATTAACTGTTGTGTAATACATGTCAGAAAAGTTTTATAAACACATATAGCTACCCTTACTTAAAAATAGTGCACCCACAACAAAATTAAATGTTTACGCCTCTCCTAGTATCTACCCCAGTATTTATACGTATGTATGAAACAGGCTACTGGTTAGTATATTTACCCATTTTTTGGTTATACTTACTTTTAAGCAAAAATCTCTTGTAATATCAACAAAATTTGAACCAGTTATTGCCACTGGTGATAGAGATATTTGTGTTATCAGTCTATCAGCCTAAAACAATCGCAATAAAAAATTGTTGTATAGTTGTTTCACACTATATAGAAACAATAATCGTTAAGTTACAATTGAATTCACAATTTTGGTTTATTTTTATATTTTATTAATAAAATCAATAGAGGAAGCTGTTGGCTCTAGGTGAAACATTTTTCAAAATGAATAAGTAAAGAATATTCTTTATTGTACAATTTTGGCTGTGAAGCCATCATCAGAAGAACTGCAAGAATACATTACAGCGGATCTTTTTATATCTAGTTTAGCGGTGGAGATTTTGTTTCAAGGGATCCTTATTCCAATTCTGGGATTTATAAAATTAACTGTAACAGCTGTAATTTCATATATGTAGGGCAAACTAGAAGGAACATACGATTTAAAGAACATAAAAAAGCTTTGAACATCTTAAGCGGAATTCCAATGTCGCTAATCACATGTTAGAGTTCAATCATGTTTGTAATTTTGAAAATGCATCAATTTTATATTTAGAAAATAATTTAGCAAGACTACTTCTCCTGGAATCCTATGAAATTAAGAAAGCCATTTCGAATAACACCCGTTGAACGAACAGTTAGACTTGGTACATTCCCCATTTCTTAAAACCTTAATCCCCAAATCTCCACCGCTAAACTAGATATAAAAGGACCCGCTGTAATGTTTTCTTGTAGTTCTTCTGATGATGACCACACAGCCGAAATTGTACAATTAAGAATTTTATTTAATGAAACAACCGAGTGTGTTTGTCTTATTCATTTTTATATTTTATTAATTGTACGCGTTTAGAATTTTTGGAATATATTTAGCTTAATTCAATTTAACGATTATCGTCCATACGAAGATTAGTTCTCGCCTCTATTCCGAAATATTCCGATGATACATCAAACAAAGAATTCAAAATAACTTTGCTTTCATCATTAATCCAGGCAGCGTTCGCGCATACAACTGCTGTACGCCCCATGAGAAATCCAAAGGAGCAGAAGAAGTATATACAATTTACAACACCAGATAAAGGCCTATAAAATATATTTTAATTTTTTTTATTGTAAATAATATTTCTTCATATTACCTTAATGTTCTAAACAGTTGAACAGTTATGAAGAACAGATCATTGAAGAGACATAATGAAATCAAATGGTTGATGGTATCGTCCAGGTTTCTACACAGATGCACTAGTTTGTTATAATCTTTACGGATTTCTTTCCAGAAATGTTCGTCATGGATCTAGATATAAAATATAAAAGATAATAGTCAGAATGGTCGTAGCAATCATGGTAATTTTGGCAGACGAGGCATTTTAAGCGCCTTTATAGAAATGTGTACCATTTAACGTCGGTAACAAACAGTACACAATAACGATGGTTAACACCTTATTAAAAATGGCCAGCACATTACCTTCCGTCAATTTGGAAATATGCTATCCGAACGAATCGTCACACACACATACACAGACCAAAGACAATACCTTCTTTACCTAAAGGTGACGGAAGGTAAAAATGGTTTCTTCTCAAATTTTTGATTGTTGAAAATGATTGAGGTGTTTAATAATTGTAAAAATGTGTATACTTATTCATTTGTTTGCGTAGAATCGATTAAAAATACTGCCATATTCGTATTTTTACTCATTTTGTAAAATTTCTTAAAATAATCATAATTCTTCAATTTTCAATAAAAATTTCAAAATTTTTAAAATTCTAATTATATGAATATAGATACTCTTCAATGCGCTGATTCCAAATTTTGAAACCGCATATCGATATCTCTTTTCGTTCTCGAGATATTTGCCCTCAAAGTTTTGCCTAAAAATACCCATTTTTGGGCTATACCCCAAAAATGGGTCGAAATGTGAGCTCAGTAACATCACCATTCGATTACCCGGGCAAAATTACATAAGTATACCAATTTTGATAATTTTATAACAATAGATACAATCTCTAGAGCAAAATAACTGAAAATGGCCAAAATCTGAAAAAAACCTAAGGTATACCCCTTAGATTTTTTGCAGATTTTGGCCATTTTCAGTTATTTTACTCTAGAGATTGTATTCGTTGTTCAAAAAATATGAAAATTAGTATACTTATGTAATTTTGCCCGTAGAATCGAATGGTTATACTCCCAAGTCTGCATATTGACCCATTTTTGGGGTATAGCCCAAAAATGGGGATTTTAAAGTATAAATTTGAGGGCAAATATCTCAAGAATGAAAAGAGATATCGACATGCGGTTTCAAAATTTGGAATCAGCGCATTGAATAGTATCTATATCCATATAAATTAGATTTTTTTAAATTTTGAAATTTTTATTGAAAATTGAAGAATTATGATTTTTTTAAGAAATTTAACAAAATCAGTAAAAATACAAATATGGCAGTATTGTTAATCGATTCTACGCATACAATGAGTAAGTATACACATTTTTACAATTATTAAACAACTCAATCATTTTCAATAATCACATAATAAATAAAAATAATAAAAAACATTGTGTAAAATACTAAAAATTATCTTACCTTAGTATTGGTAACTCTGTTGTTAATCTGTCGAAAACTTTGAGCCATAGCCGAACATGTTAAAATGACGAATAAATCCATAAAATTCCAAGCAAAAGTTGTTAGTACATTCAAAAACTAAAAAGGAGAATATATTAAAAACTGTAAACATATTTAAAATATTAATTCTTACTTCTAAAATAATCGCCTTCCAATACGCAAAAGGTGTCATTGTAAAAATTTGTGCAAAAGCAACTCCAAAATACGTTCGAATAGGATCTGTTTTAAATGAAGAGCACATATGTAGATACGATGCAGTTTTAGATATGAATAATAAGTGTTCACCTAAGGAAATATAGTAACTATACAATATGAACTAAAAAAGTGAATAACTGTATACCTAACGCTACAGACATTACGATGTACATAGTCAATTTAAATTTTCTCGATAAATTTGGCTGATAGTCATATTTCTTCATCATTAACTCTACATGATACCAATTATCCATAAAATTGTGCCACTTTCTAGCTATTCGAAAAAATAACAATATCGTACAAACGATGGCACAATAATAAACAACTGTCACTGAAAAAAAAAGTGATTTAGAAACTACCTAATCAAGTTTCGTTCAAAATTAAAAGTTTTGCAATATCTATAAATTCTCGCTCGGCCCGGCTTGATATCGAGTCATCATAGAATCGAAAAGTTAAGCCGGTCTTTTGCTAGTCAAGAGTCAAGTCGGGTTTACGATCTTGGCGAGGGTACAGCCGGAGCAATTCGTATGTCCCAAGGCGTATGACCATTGATAATACAAGGTGGCGCAAAAGTGATCACCCTATTGGAAGTTACTTTCATGTTTACAAATGACGACTCATGTCATGTGAACTAAACAAACGTAGAATTCACGTAGACTAATCATGAATTATGTGACGCCTTTCCCTCCCTTCTTAGACACCCCCTTGGTGCCTGATGTATAGCGTTGTACGGCCCTCGGAACGACTGCGAGGCCGTGGCTCGCTGAAAAGATCGTGGACACGAAGACCGCTTGGCTGTGAAAACTGGCTGGCGACCTTGCCATGAGACATGAACAGGCAAAGTGGAGGACCATAGGGAGACGAAAAATGTGACTTCGTCACAAATGGTATATTCGACAAGAACGCGGAATAATTGTGGCAATGTGACACATTATTGGTCTGTGGTTTTGGCTCAACGTGAATTTCCTCGCCGACTCCCTGGTCGAATGGCTCAACATGGGACAGTAACAGACATGACCAACCCCTGAGCAGTTGTTCGGCTGAGAATATCGCTGCTGTAGCTGCAGATGTCCAGGAGGATCCTCAAACATCAACCAGACGACGGGCCACGCAAATAGGCATCAGTAGACTGTTTTTCCAGCGGATTTTAGTGAAAGACTTGGAAATGTTTCCGTACAAAGTTAAAACAGAGCAACAGCTATTGCCTGGAGATCGATCGCCAATTGCGTGTAAATTGCAGCCAAGCCCTCCTAAACCTTGACCGTGATAAGATTGATTTGTATTCAAAATCATCATTCGGATATGTTAATAATAAAAATTATCTCTTTTGGGGCACTGAAAATCCGCCTATATTGCATGAAGAGCCATTACATCCTCTCAAAGTCACTGTTTGGTGCGGCAACACTGTTACTGTAACTGGTGAGTGCTACAGAACTATGCTTAACGACTTCTTGTTGCCACAAATTGACGAATTAGGTTTGAAGAACATGTGGTTCCAGCAGGACGGTGCAACCAGAAACACAGCTCGAGCGACAAGGACATTCTGCAGGATACGTTTCCCAGCCGGGTAATCTCTCGCTTTGGCGATTTGCACTGCCCCGAAATATCACCCGATTTGGCCGTTCCAGACTTCTTTCTTTAGGGTTTTTTAAAACCATACGAACAAGCCACAGACCTTGGTAGCCCTAAATAAGAACATCCGACAAGATGTGGAGAATTTATTACCAGAAATTTTGAGAGAAGTTGTGGAAAATGGAAAAAAATAAACCTTTAAATCAGGGCTTGGAAGCCGAATTTGAACCGAACGAAAACCTCAACCACACCTCTAATATATTTATCATTGAACCCGAGTCGGAACCGAACCGGGTATTAAAATACGCATTCAGGATTCAGCTCCGGTTCAGGTTAATTTTGAATTATGAAAATTGTATTCGGGTTGTTGTCTTGCTTAAATTACGGCTCGCATTTTAAATTATTTCTATATTTGATTTTTATTCAAAAAAAAATTAATTCAATTTTCATTATGTTTGAACCAGAACCGCACCCGAATCCATCTCTCAAGAATCAAATTACTCTGAACCTGAACCGAACCCAGTTTTTGGCGGGTTCGTTGCCCTAGTTTAAATAAACATATTCAACAAACATAACGATTTTTTATTAATTACTAACAAAGTTACTGCTGTAGAAAATCAGGGATTATGTTTGCGCCATCTTGTATGTATGGAAGGATGAAAATATTATAAAAGTTGGATTTGATTTTAACAAAACGGGGGCTGAATATTTTTGTGTTGTACCTATATCTCCAAAATGCATTCCATTGTCCATGTATCGTATAATATTCATTACAAGTAAAACTATAGCACCGCATAAATTTGCAATAGAATAAATAGTTCTACAAGAACACCATTTAAAACGAAGTTTGGTTAAATCCGATGAAGTAATTCCTATAACAGGCATTAATCCAAAACATTGTGCAAGAATTAAAACTTTTTCAATAGAATTGTGTAGGTTCGAATCTGATTTCTTCCTCAATTTAGCCCTTTCTTTAATTTCTTTTTGTTTTTGTTGTAACTAAAACAAAAAATATTTACTAAAGCTTTTAAAAATATAAACATACTTACACTTGGTACGGCGTCCATCGTTTGTTGATGTATAAATATTTCATAAATCATTAGCGCCTTTGATAAACTAGAATTCAATTTGTAAATAACGCAATGAATACTGTTAAGTAGGACAAGTAATGGTCAACATGAACAACACAATAATTGATAAGTTGATAAAAGCTTGACAGTTCAATGAAGATAACACGTAAGCTTTGAAAAGCTCTATAAACAACGCAACGCATATTATTTGATCGTTATGATCGATTTATTATTATTCTTTGTTATGAATGCATGCGTTTAATGCCTATTGACACTTGATAATTCGGCAAGATAAATTAAAAATAAACCTGGAATATATTGTGATATGAATACGGTAAACAAAATTATTAAAATTTGTTTTCAACGTTTTTATTTGAATTATTAATGAGAAATATACATTGTTTTTACAATTATCTTTCATCGTATTGACATTTAAAGTTTTGTCTATGTACTACATCTATTGTAAAAATACGCACTACTTTAAACTACACAAAATGTTCGTTCACTGTTGTCTGTTTTCAGAAACATAGGACCCACTTGAATCAACACCAGTTCGAATGTTATGACTGCCCCTGCAACCTATTTTTTTATTAAATAAACAATTATTACAAATATCCATATTTTACTAATTTTATAGATTTGTAAATGTATGCATATGTCTGCGTATATTGATGTGTTAGTGGTTTTGCGTGACATATTTTCTGTAATGTACCAATATATAAAATAAAAATCTAATGTGACCAACACAATACCTCCTGTCATTCAATTTTTATTAATTTAAATGCTCGAGTGTTTGGTCGCGAATTTGGGGAATCGATGCCAAATATTTCTACCTGTGGTGCATTCTCCACGCCAGCAATGAGTACCGACATGTGTGTACAAAGCATTGGCACACCCATTAATGGGTAATATGCCGATATATTATTTTTTATTTAAATACGTACCTACATATTTACTTGTGCTGGAAACTACATTAAGTTCATTTCGATATAACTATTGTTCTATTTACAATTTTCTTTTTAAAACGTTACTATTATAAATTTGAAATGATTGTTTTTTTGACATTGACATTTATCTGTTAGTTACATAAATTTGAGCTGAACTGTGTAACAATGGGGTTGTGTTCAAAGCATAGGCTCCGGGATTTAATTCTTATTTTACAAATTTATCCGTAAAATATATAGAAATAGTATCTATAGAAAATTGAATAATCTTTAATTTTTATAATAACATAAATTGCGAAGAAATAACATATTTTGAAGAAAACTATTCTATTTCCGGTTATTCGATTTACAACAAAATCTAATGGTTTCTTTCCATATTAGAATATGATAAAAATACATGGTTTCAAAATTGTCTGAATGATATGTATTTGAGTTAGTACGCCCAGAAGATTGTAGGGACCTTAAAACATGCTCATTTACCAAAATCTCGATATACGATTTTTAGCACGGTCCCTTTACCTCTCTTTCCAAGAATAGCGGGAGTTAAAAATAAAATTGGCAGGAGGGAATATATTGTATCAGATTTATTATATATTACACTCTGCACGCCAGCAATAAGTGCCCGTGAGGTGACGCCTGGTAAGCGCCCGCACGGTACAAATATTTCATCCTTGCCGATATCTGTGTACAAAGCAGATTGGCACACCTAACAATGGGTAATATGCCGTGATGATATATTTTTTTATTATATTTTACCTGTAAACATAATCCTCGGGTAACAGCAAAATAATTTGATCCTGTAATAACCACAGGACAAAATGATATTTGTTGTATTAACCGGCTAGCCTGAAAAGAAAAAAGTAATAAAACATCCCTTGATAAGTATAAACATACCTCAACTCCAAAATCCTCTGATGGTATTTCAAATAGGTAAGCCAGAGTTTTTTTACTTTCATCATTTATCCAACAACAATATGCCGATACCGCAGCAGTCCTCCCTAACAAAAATCCGAAGGAGCATACAAAATATGCGGTGTCCATTGGCCCTTGAAATGGTCTAAAAAAAAGAAAAGTTATTATATTGCTTGAATTTTTAACAATATACATACTTCAAAGTGTGAAACAGTTGGACACAAATAAAAAACAAATTATTTCCAAATGTTACAGTTACAATATGGTTAATGGCCCCATCTAAAGTTTTACACAAGGTTGATAGTCTTGTATAATCTTCTCGTATTTCTTTCCAAAATGTTTCATTTTTCATCTGAAAACTTATCAATCAGAAATTGATATAGGTTTGGTTTGTTTTAAAATATTACCTCTGAATTTTTTATTCTTTTGTTGATTTGTTTAAACCTTTCTGCTAATGCCGAACACATTAAAATAACAAAAAGATCTGTGAAGTTCCATATAAATGTTGCCATTATTAAAAATATCTAAAAAATATATTACAATTTACAATATAAGTGCACAGATTTTTTAAATGGGAAATATTTTGGTATCATCAAATATCTGCAGCTCTTTGTAGATAATAAATTAAATAAAAATAAAGCACCATTATATTGTATATCACTTGTTCTAAAATTTATTGTTTAACCGTCTAGTACTGCGTGGTCGAGTGGTTAGCAACCTCGACTGGCGCGCTATGGATTATAGGTTCGTCTCCACATGAGTTTGTATTTTTTTATTTTAAAATAGCTAGTATTTTCATGATGATTAGAATCAAGTTTAAACCTTTTTGAGTATTTTTAACTATTTTTCGGGGTATAAGTGCGACAGTTTTAGGCAGAGAGAATATGCGCGTAAGCTCTTCATCGAGCCTGGACGGTGTGTGCAGTCTTCCGCGAATCTAATGAGTGCTAGGCGAGCAGGATTGTTATGATCTTGGCTGCCTCTGACTCAGCGCTGTTGGTGTGTGCCTACAGCTCAAGACACCGTACCGGTGTCTGTAGCCGGTTGTTTCCGTACAGTTGAGTTTGCCATAATCGCGATTGTTGATGAGTGTTGTCGAGTGACCATTTTCCTTCCGTTTCCCATAACATTGGTGTATGCTATTGTTAACCTGCCGTTGTCAACTTTGGTGTGTGCTATTGTTGACCTTTCGTTCGCCCCAGACTTCTTACAATTGAAGAATGAAAGTGTACGTCTACGTTATTAACAAGTAACTATCTTTATTTAAAACGAGTGTTTGGAAATTTTTCCAAGACGATTTGGGGGGGTTTATTCCCAAACAGGAACTGGTCAAAAAGTTTATCAGATCACTAACAACTTATATGGAATCCGGAGTAATTTGGAACGTTTTCTATAATGCTTTGGGGCAATAAAAACTCTGGCTCCGTTTTTGCCCAAAAAATATCTTAAAGGAAAATTTTCTTCAGATAAAGAGCTAATGTATGTTGTTGATTATTACTATCAACAATACTCGATCAATCGGTTAACCTATTAACCGGTAAACGGTTAGTCAAGTTAGCTCCGAATACTTACTATTACTATTTTTTTTATAATGATAGCCGGTAGGATTATCCGCCAATTATCGCGTTTAACAGGTTAGTTACGGTTACTATTTTTTTCTGATAGGTTGGAGCAATTGATGAATCGTTGGAAGGTGTATCAGTGTTAAGATTTATTACTTACCTCCATAAAAAGAGCATACCATCCATTAAAAGGAATCAGCGAAAAAAGATGCGAAAAAGAATTTCCGAAGTATGCTTTGATCGGTTCACTTTTTGAAATGGGACAAGTGTTGGAATTTATCGCCTTTTTAAATACAGATAATATGTGTTCACCTATAATATATTATTGTAAAAATAGCAATAAAATGTGCAGTAAAATTTACCTAAAGCTAACATCATAATTATACTAGTAGTGACTATAAACCTCTTTTTAATATTAGGTTGATTTGGATAATTCCTCATAAAATATTCAACATTGAACCATTTTTCATTTAAATAATACCATTTTCGTGCTAAGAGTATGAATAGGCCTCCACATATTGATGCACTGAGGAAGAATACTATGTTTACTAAAAAGAAAAAGTTCTTTTAAAAATTTGTCTAACCTTTAATTACTGTTTTATTTAAAAAGTAGAATATATGAATAGTCATTTTCATTAGTGTAATGGGCCCGTCCAAGTGGTTGGCCTTTTAGAAATTATATACTACCAGGTTAATTATTCATAATATTCTCTTACGGTTTTGTAATTTATTTCTTTAATAAAAATTCACTTCAATCACATCATTGAATTCGTAATTTTATATTATTTTATAGATTATCTTTAAATCTATAGAAGGTATAATAAAAAATTTAAATGTGTCAGATAGAGAATTTTTTAATATTTGTAGTAACATAAATATTCAAAAAATAATATTTAGAAGATTTTTGTTAAAATACTACCACTTCCCGTTTTCCAATTGTTACCAGAATCTATTCAACTAGTCCCATTACTGTTAGATTGAGGAATCCGTAGTTACACAGGACTTTAATCTTATAGAATTTGAGAAATCATACCTCCAACAACAACCTAACACACACACACACACACCCACACAGACATCATCGTAAAAATGTGATAATCGGATTGTAGGGACCTTAAAACGTGCTTATTCTCTTAGCGAGAGTTAAAAAGTTATTTTGAGTAGCCCGTTTTTCAGTGTTTGTATATTTGTATAGTTATTTTAGTTCCATTGTTTTTATGAAAACTAACCTATATCTGAAAACTCCTTCTCATCTTTGCTAAATTGGACAATGTATAAAATGACTGATAAGAAGCTTCCACAAATTCCAAAAATGCTGTATATCATTTTAGGCGAAAGCCATTTGAATTTAATGCAACTTATATCTTTTCCTATTGCTCCGTAGAAAGGCATAATAGAAAAACATTGCGCTAAGGTAATTATAAAGCCGGCAGATTTGTACAAACTACTTTTTGAGTTTCCGATCATAGTTTGCTTGTTTCTTTGTACAACGGCGGGAAACAGATAACTTGTTGGTTTTCTTAATGGATCCAGCCGACGGTGCCGTTTTGGAGTCATGATTAATATGGAATGATTCGGACGATTTTCGGTCATTTATCAAACCTGTAAACAAACATTAATGCGCATGTTAATATAAACAAAATTTATTTTATAAATTACTTATTGTTTATTCGAAGGAGGGTCGGACATAATGTATTTACTTTACAGGAACTATCGGCCGAACAAATAATAATATTAACAAATACATACAAGCAATAAAGAAAAATCTGTTAATAAGTATAGGGCGCGAGCAGAATTTTTCATTAAAAATTTGAAGATTTTCTAAATTCACGTAGTTAATTTGTCACCAGGAGTGTGGAATTTACTTGTCGAGGAAAATAAACCACATGGAATTGGAAAATCACTAAATTTAAAATGAACAATTATGATATTTGACATTTATGTACATAATTACTAGCTATCATTCTGAAAGGGGTTGCTGTATCTGCTTGTCAAGGCCAACAAAGTCACATGACTTCTCGCGCCCTATTGTGTTTATCATTTCTTATATACTTATACTCTACACCAAAAATTCTACTTATATCTATTCTTTATATTTAGATTTTTTAATTTTTCGAGATGTTTCCAATTCATTGTTGGGATTAGAAGCATTATTGAGGGCTATATGTAATATACCTAGAATTTTAAATATTTAACTATTAATATAATAAGAAATAATATAATGTATGTACTTCCCAAAAATAATCTTCAGTAATGTTTTTGGATTTTTGACACTGACATTTATCTGTCAGTTACAAACATAAAATATTTATATGTATCAGATAGAGAATTTACTCTTCTTTAATACTAGCAAGAACAAAATATTTAAAAAAATAATATTTAGAAGTTTTTTTTTTAAGAATCTGCTACTTCAGGTTGTCCAATTACCAAAATCTTTTCAGCTCTTTCCAGTAATGTCCGATTGAGAAATACATAGTACAACAGATATTAAGTAATATAGTTTTTGAGAAATCGTCTTTCTAACATCCACACACACACACACACATACACACACACACACACAAATATATTAATATCGGATTGTAGGGATATTAAAACGTGCTTAATCATTAAAATCTGGATATGCAATTTATAGCATGAATCCAATACCTCTCTTAAAGAGAGGTAATAAAAATAAGTATATAAAAAATAGAGAAATAACGAGAACCACCGCAACACATTAGCCCATTATATATTTAAATATGTCGACAACATTTACAAAACATAACATATTGGCAAAATTGTCTGCTATATTTATTTGTACATCATTAGGATGGTCAGTAAAAATAAAAGTCCCTGTCTGCAATTATTTTTCTTATATACACATTATAATATTTTACAACAAAACCACACAAAAATACCTGTTTTCTTTTTAAAATGACTCAAATTCTATATCATATTTTCCAACTGTAAAATTTAGGTTTTAATGAAAACTGATGATAACACAATGTACTCACTAAATAAACACTTGTTTTATTCATTTATAGGCAGGCGAGGTGTACAGTTCATTGTAGGTAGCTTATCTGATCGAACTGAAGGGGAATCTGATTATTAATTCCGATTTTTAAGAACTTTCTGATCAATAATATTGTTTTTACCAGTGGCGGTACTTTAAAGTGAAACAATACTTTTAAATTAATTATTCATTGGCTTTCAATATTATTGTTTACAAAACAGAATTGTTAATAATGTAGGGATAATGGAATAGAATTTTGTAATTTTTTTATTGTTTTTTTTTAATGAGTGTGCTACAACTAGCTAGATTAATATGTATATTTTATGTTTGTATAGTAGATAGAGTATTTTCATTATTAGGAGTCAATTAATATGATAATAACTTTGAACAAAATATTTTCAAAACATATTTATCTATCATCACAGAAACGAATGATACTACTTACAGATACTTACTATGAATTTTAAATTGTAAACGTTATAATCTCTATTGCAGTTCACTTTGTAAGAATAAATTTTAACATTTTTCTTATTATATTTTTGTTCTCTATTGGTATTACTTGAATGTTTCCTTTGCGTCATTCTAAATATAAAAAAAACATTGGTTGTATATCTTGTTTAATCGTTTCATAAAATTGTCATAGATTGAAAGTAAAGAAAATATTTTTTTTATTATACATTGTTACCTACTGAATTTTATGAATAAATATTAACACATGTACTTACCATTCATAATGTTCATTTGTTTACTCGTATACATACATGCTTGTATTACGCAAATATATTGGATAAAAAAGTATTCTCGTTTACAGAAAATATTCCGTCAATTTTGTAATTTTACAAGTACTTACTAAAGGAATATAATTCAACAATTAATGTTCAAAACACAATAAAAATTTATAATATATACCTTCTGTTTTTAAAATTGTATAAAATTAATTATGAAAAATAAAAATTAACTGCACTACGTTTGGGGTGAGTGCCAAGACGCGCATTATTTTTCATACTTACTCTCTTTAAGCACCAAACCATCTCAACTGACTCACACCAACTCTCTTAACAACATTGTTCCTAAGCATACATTTCACATACCCACATACACCACGTAAATACCTCATGTCCACGACAGTTACTCTCTTTTTATGCTTTCCCGTCCATGCCCAACATTCGCTTCCATACATAAAAGCAGGCATTAGCACTCCATTATATACACTTAACCGAGCATCCCTAGATACGTTAACGTTTCGTGAAACGTATCCAGTAGGGCATCGAACCCGAACCTGCAGCGAACTAAAACCGGAACCAGACCGTAACATTTTAGCAAACCCAAATCTCAAATATATTTTTCAATTGAACCCGAGGCGGAACCGAACCGAGTATTAAAATTCGGGTTCAGGGTTTAGCTTCGGTTCAGGTTCATTTTGAGTTCGAAACGTACACGTAATCGTAATACAGCCGATAATCGAAACCTGTGTTGTCTGTTTGTGAAAATTGTGTTCGTGTTCTTGTCTTGCGTAAATTACGGACCGCATTTTAAATTATTTGTATATAAAGAATGTTATTCCAAAAACATTAATTCAGTTTTCATTACGTCGAACCGAACCTGAACTTAATACCTGAACTCGGAACAAAACCGCAAATTTTATTAATGTTTAAACCAAAACCACACCCGAACACATGTCTTAAAAAATAAAATAATCTGAACCTGAACCGAACCCAGTTTTTGGCGGGTTCGATGCCTTGGTATCCAGAGCATCTATTACCTTATATTTCGCACTCTCGATCAATTTGACCATCCGTCGACCCATCCACCAACACATTCCACTCAGTCACCAATTCTTTCAAATACTAACATCTTGGATTTATCAACATTCAACACCAGATTCATACTTCTTCCAACTACAAGTATTCTCTCTATCGTTCTCCTAAGTTGATCTTCATTTTCTCCTAAAACAACTACATCATCCGCATACGCTAACGCAGGCACTATACTTTCACGAATATATACACCATCCATTTCACTTAACGCTGTCCGCAACCATCTATTCTCACAAGAATCTCACTACCCTTATACAACGCTTGAATCTCTCCCAACCAGTTTTTATTCACGCCGTACTCTCTGAGTACATATCCCACATAGTATTTTGAAGAACACTATCATACGCCTTGTTTAAATCCAGAAAGCCACGGAACACTTTCTTGTTCTTGTCAAGTGACTTCTCAACAATCACACGAAAAGCAAACAAATGATCGACACATGCCGGTCTCAAACAAAAAACCACCCTGAACGTCATTAATTTTTGAAATTGTTACTTCATGAGATCGCGTGATTGTGTTCGTTCGATTGGTTTGTTTTCAAGTATGAATACAGGTACCCTTGTCTCCTTCATTTTATATTTACGTCAACGAAATTTAATAATTATAAAATATAATAAAATATTAACATGACTATTATATTTTGTATACGTATTTTTGATTATGACAATTAATTAAGCATGATAACAATAGCAAAACGATATCGATAATATCACAATACAGTTGTTAATCTACTCACCCTAACGTACATCAATACTGCGCTATTACTGCCAATGTAATATTTTCTCGATACATTTTACGCAGTTACCCACATCGTCTATATAAATAAAGTGATCATTTTTATATCGTCGATATCCTATCTAGCGCGTTCATAACGAGACCGTTAGTGAAATTGTTGCGGTCCTAAATTTCCTTGAATTAATATATCGGCGATAAAAAATTCATTCATATGTAACCCCTTTATTTATAGTTTATGTAGAAAATAAAAATTGAATTGGAGTTGGTTGTCGCCAAATGAAGGATGATTAGGGTTGGCAGATTTGTTATTGTCAATGAATAAGTAGGACTCTGTATATTGTCTAACCTCTATAAAACTACCAAAAATATTTGTAATATGCTTTATATGGAGTATTATTAAGACGGAGAAAGAATAGTCTATCCTGTGTATTATGTACAAATTCCATACATAATTTTTCTTGCAAAAGATCCCATATTTCCAGTAAAATTATTTCATAAATAAACTATGCAAATTGTACTTGACACTAACATCTGCTTCTTTAGCTTTTCGCATTCGTTAGGGGTCACTCTTTTTATTTTCTTCTACTCATTTCTGTTTTGCGTGTCGTCCTCATTCAGTTCCTTTTCTCTCAAGTCTTTCGCGATACAGTCCTTCCATTTCACCTTTGGTCTTCCTCAGTTTCTTCTGCATTCTATTACTAAGCTATTCATTATTCTTCCAATATATTCTGCATCTTTCCACATATATTCAAACCAATATAATTGTCTCTTTTGTATCTTTCCGTGTCTTCCCCAACATCTATCTCAATATCCTATTCTTTGCCACATTTATTTTCTTTTCATTGATACTGATATCTGATAATTTGAATTATCTGGATATATTAGCAGTTCCCATGGTTAGCATAGCTGGCTAATGTATGAAATTTCATATATTTATAATTCTTTAACTCCGTATTTATTGAATATTAAGTATAAAATGTAATCAAATCGTTTTTTTCAAGAAAACTATTAAAAGGTGCAATTGAGAGTACTTCCGGGTGACCAATTATAACCAAAATCTAATCACGTCTGCATATGGATCTAAACTCGAGGAATACGGAAAAATTATAATTTTTAGAATCGCGGTATTGGAGTTTTGCAATTCGAAATGATCGTTACATACACACGCACACTCACACGCACACACATACATACAGACATCAACGTAAAATTAGTAAAAAGGTCTGTTAATTTATTATTTTGTCAGCTATAGATGCAACACCCATCATACCCAAAGTCTTCCACACTAGAGTGCTCTTAAAACGGTCAAGCCAAAGGCACCGTCGAAGTATTCTCGTCTCCATAGCATATAATATTTATTATTTATGTTTATAAATTATTAAAATGTAATTATATGTGTTATTTTCATTATACTGTACTTGTATATCTGTATTTATATTACGTGGAAAATAAACTACTTGACTATATTAACTTATATGAGTGATATACGATTTAAGAGATAACAATAATTTCGAAATTCGAGGTATTAAAAGTGCAATGTAAAAATTGTTGAAGTAGGTTAATATACTTTATTACACTAAATCTACATAATGTGTCGTGTTAAATATTAACAATGCAAATTCACAAACAAAACAACGGATTAACAGATTCAGTTTTGAAAAAAGATGGTCCCATTTGAACCAGCACAATTTCAAAAGTAACAATAGCACTAGCCACCTAAAACACAACAAATGAATCAAATAATCAAATATTTTTAATAATATCTACCTGAAGACAAAGACTACGAGTAACAGAAAAGAAATTCGATCCAGTTAGTGCCGCAGGCGCAGAAATAATTTGGTTTATCAATCTGTCAACCTGAAGCAAAAGTTTCTTGTAAACAACATTTATGTAATCACATATACGATACCTCAACGGAATAATCTTCCTGTGGAATGTTAAATAATGTTGTTAATATTTCTTTACTCTCGTCGTTTATCCAACAACAATATGCCGATACTGTGGCTGTTCTTCCTATCAAAAATCCAAATGAATACATAAAGTAGACAGTATTAAAATTGTCTCCTTTTGGTTTTAATGAATTAAACATTTGCCAACAGATGAAAAACAGGTTACTACAATATGATATAGATATCATACTGTTTATGAGGTCGTCTAATGTTTTTGTTAAATTCCATAATCTGGTGTAATCTTCACGAATACTTTTCCAAAATTGTTGGTCCTGGACCTGCAAAGAAAAATTCAACTAACATTATCTATAACGTAAAACAGTATATTGGAATAAAAGAGTAAATAATTTTACAACAAATGAGACGCATTGCGGGTGGGCCCCTGGCTGTAGAGGGGCCTCAATGTATTATAATTTTATTAACATTGTGTGGCCCATAATATCTGATTTAATGTACCATATAATTTTGAATAGAACTCTAAAACACTTTTTAACTCTTTTATTTTTTTACCTCTCGCTATAAGAGGTATTGGATTCATCCTAAGAATCGCATATACAGATTTTAATGAATAAGTACTTTTTAAGGTCCCTAATATCCGATTTTAATATTTTTACGATGATGTCTGTGTGTGTGTGTGTATGGGGATGTATGTGTGTGTATGTGTGTGGGGAAGGTTGGAAAAACGATTTCTCACAAACTGTAATACTTAATATCTGTTTAACTACGTATTTCTCAATCGGACATTACTGGGAAGAGCTGAAAAGATTTTGGTAATAATTGGACAACCGGAAGTAGCAGATTCTTAAAAAAAATCTTCTAAATATTTTTTGAAAATTTTTGTTCTTACGAATATTAAAGAAGAGTAAATTCTCTATTTGATATATATTTTATTATATAGTTTATAGATTTAGAAATAACGAAATATAAGGTATATAATAATCTGTTGTAATAAATCTCACAGCCCAAATAATGTCAGGGAAACCAATTGAAAAATAAAATATTTGTAACTGGCAGATAAATGTCAGTGTCAAAAATCCAGAGACATTACTGAAGATTTTTTCTGGGAAGTACATTATATTATTTCTTATTGTATTAATACTTAAATATTTAAAATTATAGGTATATTACATATACCCTTCAAAAATACTGCCAATCCCGACATAGAATGGATTTAAAATTTAAAAATCATGTGACTTTTTTGGCCTTGACAAGCAGAAATGGGAGCTCGTGTCAGAATGATAGCTAGTAATTATGTACATAGATGTCAAATATCATAAAAAAATACTGAATCGAATAAGCAAATAAAAAATAGGTTGCCATTTAAATTAAGAATGTTGGTATTCTTTTGACGCGGTGATCATTGCCATTGCAGTATCCTTAAATAAAAATTATATCTGCATATTCGGCTGCAGTAAACTGGTCCATTGTCTTAAGACATTTGAATAAATAAGCTAAATAACAACAGAATTAGACAATTCGTGACGTTTGTGTATAACTTTCTATAGATTTACTTTGTTTTAATCGGTACTTGTTATTAAATTGATCAATTTACTATGCCACTAATAAAACTTTAATTTCTTGTAGTTGCTAAAATATTTTTCACTCAAAATGACACTCGTTATAAATTTAACAAGAGTAGATAAATTTATTTACCTGAGGTATATTAAGTTGTTTATTAATTTGTTTGAATCGTTCAGCCACTGCAGCACTACATAGAATTATAAATAAGTCCATGAAATTCCAATGAAATGTAGATACTATAACTGGAATCTAAAATACGTTAAATTAATAACTCATATACATTAAAATAATATCTGTACTTCAATGAACATGGCCTTCCAAAGTGCATAATCAGTTATTGTAAATAAATAATCACAGCAGAGACCAAAATATTTCCTTAATGGTTCTTTGTCTACACCCGGACAACCATATGAAGCGTAAACGTATTTTGTAACACTAAGAAGATGTTCAACTATAAAAGAAAAATGAAAATTAAACAATATACAGTGGGTACTGTCCAAAAATATGGGTTCTGACACTGATTTTAAAATGTTTTTCTTCATTACATCCCGTAGAATTTTGAAAGAGGTTTCAATGGAAAGCAAAGGGAAACAACAACAAAAATAAGTTAAAATATTTAAGTTTCATTGTGTTTATCATCAGCAGATATACCCATGTTTTGGACTGACTGTATGTATAATTCGAGGGTTATGCTACTCTTGCTGGAATTATTGAGAATAATACTACAATTCTGTATATTTACACATCGATCGTAAACTTGTAGCTAACGATTGACTCGAAACGGGTCGTTATAAATTTACAATAGAAATGTGGAAAAGTGGCGACTCGTTGCTATGGAAACGATATTTGTAGAAAATAAACTACAAGTCGGTATCGCCCTGAGAATACACAATACCTCTGCCACTACCGATTTTGGTTACTTAAGTATAGGGCGCGAGCAGTCATGTGACATTGTTGGCCTTGACAAGCAGATGTGGGTGCCCGTGTCAGAATGACAATTAGTAATTATGTACATAGATGTCAATTTTTCATTAAAAATTTCAAAGTATTCTAAATTCACGTAGTTAATTTGTTACCAGGAGTGTGGAATTTACTTGTCGAGGAAAATAAACCACATGGAATTGGAAAATCACTAAATATAGAATAAAATATGATATTTGACATCTATGCACATAATTACTACCTATCATTATGACACGGGCCCCCATTTCTGCTTGTCAAAGTCACATGACTGCTCGCGCCCTATTGTATTTAACATTTCTTGTATACCTACACTCTACACCAAAAATTCTACTTAAATCTATTCTTTATATTTAGATTTTTTAATTTTAAATTCATTTTATGAAGAAATTTTGTCCTACTGTACTAATTTTTCGAAATGTTTCCAATTCATTGCAGGGATTGACAGTATTTTTGAAGGGTATATGTAATATACCTATAATTTTAAATATTTAATTATTAATACAATAAGAAATAACATGATGTATGTACTTCCCAGAAATAATCTTCAATATCTGTCTGGATTTTTGACACTGACATTTATCTGTCAATTAGAAACTTTTAATTTTTCACTTGGTTTCCATGACATTATTTGGGCTGTGAGATTTATTACAGCAGATTATTATATAACTTATATTTATTTATCTCTAAATTTATACAAAATATAATAAAATATGTATATGTATCAGATAGAGAATTTACTCTTCTTTAATACAACTAAGTTCCAACGAAGTTCACTTTTGCAACTTATATTTAAATAACAGATAAATAAATGTTTCAAATCAAACCTAGTACAAATTTTGTTTTCCTCGGCATACCTGATTTTTTTATTCTCAATAATTTTAGCGTAACCCTCCTTCCAACTTTATAAAAATTATTTACTTAGAGCCAGCGACATGATCACCACAGTTGTTACTATGAATCGTAACTTGTCTTTTGGTTGGTATTCATACTTATCCATAACTTTTTCCATCGTCAGCCATTCTTTGTTGAACAACATCCAATTCTGAGCTATTTTTATGAATAAAATAGATCCAACTGATTGAAATCCATAATACGCTATACCAACTGCAACAAATATTCTTATTTAAGGTAAATTTTTAAATTCATATATACCTAATTGCCCAAAACTCATGTTATCCATTAGCCATTGGATCAAAAACAAAACTGCAGAAAATATTAATGTAAAAATGGCAAATAAACTGTGGAAAGTCTTCCAGGATATCCATTTGAAATGGATAGTATCAATTGTTGGGTCTCTTATGCCATAAACTGGCATAATTCCGAAGAACTGGGCCAGTGGAATGACGAATTTCATCGCTTGATGAAATTTTGAAATATTTTTTATGGGTGTTTGTATGTTTGTTGGCGACAAAATTTCATTGTTGGGAAGAACAAGAACGGAAAGATTTTTATGTTTTTGTTTGTTTAGTTTAACCGCGTCCAATACTTTAATCATCGCAGAAAAAAATTGTTTTTGTTATTTGCACAAATAAGTTTAAATATTCAGTTCGCTGTTGTCTTCAATACAATGCCAATGTTGCTCTACTACAGAATAGTTTTAAATGATTCAGTCACTTGTAAATAACATTAAATGTTGGTTTGCTGTGTTAAGTATCTGTTTGTATACTAAACAATCATAATGGGCAAATGTACTCCACATTTACGTGTCATACCTGTTGGTTTAAATATATTTTATCTTGAATAATACATCTATGTATGTTTCACAGAACAAAATGTTTGCCCTATGAAAATAAACAGCTTGAAATGTGTTTTTATAAATCGTATTTTCTATTAAATTTTTCGTCTGTTTTGTTTACCACTTAGAAACAAAAGGCGATAAAAGCTCTTGTTATTGGAAGTGGTAGAAATAAGTGTTTTTATAAATTGGACAGTTGATAGATTGTTATAGTTAATTTTCAAAGAAATCACTGGAATGTATGCATGTTGATTTAGTGATAAAAGTTGAAATGCAATTAATCATACAAACAATTGATTTATCAAAGATTTATTAATAATATATACCATAATTGGAAACTATAAAGTTAGATTATTGATTAAAACATAATTGCTGCTGTGGTAAACAAATTAAGTACTTAGTATCTAAAAATTCATTTCATTAATAATAAACTACAAAAATTGTCCCAATTTATTGGGCACCGTTATATTAATAAAAAAAAAAATAATAATATTTTATTTTCCAAGAGAAAAACTGCCCCATACAAATAGAAAGGTAACATTTACATTTGATATAACTTACATACATTATTTGTGATATTTCATAAATATTATACATTTAGTATTCAAAAACGATGTTCAACTGTGTTTTGGGATGGAGATGCAAACAGGAAGTAACAATTTCTCGGACTTGCTGTTAATAACGGAATGGTTGAGTTGAAATAATTACACATGTGGACGACAGACATTTAAAATTATAAATAAATAAATAGTTAAAAACCACAGACAATAGAGTTAAAATCGTCAAATATAAAAAAAAAATATCGGTTTGATGAATATAATAAAAACGATGAATACAAAAATTATAGCAAAGTAACAGATTGATATTTTTAGCACACGAAATAAGGACTAATTCGGATAGTTTTAGATAAATTAATGCTGGACCAATGGATGGCTGGATGCTGTGATGATGAACTCCTTGATTGTAGATGACTTGTTGAGCTTCCCTGTAATATTTAATGATGTACATGTACAGTAATACCAAATACTATATACATATATCATTCTTTTGTGCATTCTTTGTTAATTTAAATTTACTCTTTTTAGAATTTTATGGGTCTCGTGTATCATAATTTAAAAAAAATACTTTTTCATAAATTAAAGAATAGACCCATCCACCATTATCAAATTATGATAAATCTGTGTCCAAAATAGAATTTATAAGCTCTATAATTATGTAAAAGAAGAATTATTAAAAGATTATTTAACTCAGATATGAAGGTTTATAAAAATTGTGTCGTCATCAGAACTAGTTTTGAAATGAAGCTTCTCATTGGCTAAACTATGAAGACCGCTCTCGCCATGAATTCAGAAAGACAACCTAATAGATAAAAATTTAATTTAATAAAATCTGGAAGTATTTTATGCATACAATTTATAAAATAATGAATTACAAATGTCGAAATATTCAAAATAAAGTTTGAAATTAAATTATTTTTGTTGTTGAACTTTAAAAAATTATATCTCTCTTAATACTAAGAATTTTCAAACCGAATTTTCATTGGCCGATAAATTTTGTTATAAAGTTTTCGGGGCCCCGCGAAAAATATCCAATCGGGCCCCGCACTATTTGAATCCGGCCCTGATTATACAATCTACAAGCTATTGGGTATATATTTAGCGGTTTTTAAGATCCGACTAGTGGCAAATACTTTAGCACTGTTGGTAACACTGTTTCGCTTTCGGACGGATGGCAACACTGCTGCTTGTACATATATTCATCGATTAGCTATGTTTCTTGGTCATGGTGTTGTTTGCACGTAACCTCTGAAATCGTATAATAAAATGGTAAAACGAATTATTATTTTGGTGTTATATTAATACATTTATTCTTTACAGAATATTTACAAGCAACTGTGCACAATACTGTCTCCTATCAAAAGTACCTGTATCTTGAGATCATTTGCATCTATCGTTGCAGAAAATACACAAATTGAAAATGAACCAGATAAATTATACAAATACTTAGAACTAGAATTAAGGGGAAATGATCCTGCAGTATTAAAAAGTTATGCTAAATTTTCTACCATGGCTGGTAGTCATTTAGAAGTCGAGGGTAAAAGGTATAGAACTACAATTTTGTAATGTGACAATCTAAAATTTCGCCTTTCAGTTGGGCTTTACGAAAGCCACAACATGATAGGTTAACACTCTTAAAATCAGTTCATATATATAAAAAACACAGAGTTCAATATGAATTTAGAACGTATTTTCATTTCATTAAATTTGCTCATCTTACTGGTTCTACTGCAGATACTTTGTTAGAATATCTAGAACGAAATTTGCCAGAAGGTGTTGCGGTAAAGGCTACAAAAGTGAGTGAAATATATAGTTGTTATAACAAAATTATAAATAAAATGAATACTTATAGGTAGAATTGCAACAGATTCCTGATCATATTAAACCACCGCAATAATTAGTAATATGTTTATTGTTGTATATTGTTTGTGATTTGTAATTACAATAATGAATAGTGTTTCATTGTTTTGTTGTATTAATTATGAACATTTTCACATGTATATTAAAAACATTTACCCTGTCAACCTCCATAATCGCATTCATCCTCCATCCATTTATTCTCAATATCAAACTATTTAAGTAGGTACTATTTACAAAATATGGTATGTAGGTGTTTCCGTTATGCATATTTCAACTAAAATATTATTAAAGCAATGACACTTCTGGTTTAACCGAAGTAGTCCCTAAGTTTCATATTTTATATGGAATATAACAAATCTTGCATAAGATCCTAAATTTCCAGTAAAATTATTTCATATACTATGCAAGTTGCACTTAATACTGACATCTTTTTCTTTAGCTTTTCCCATTCGTTAGGGGTCGCTATTTTTTCTTCCACTCATGTCTGTTTTGCTTGTTGTCCTCATTCAGTTCTTTTTCTCTCAAGTCTTCTGAAATACAATCCTTCCATCTTATCTTTGTTCTACTAGTAAGCTATTCATTCTTCTTCCAATATATTCTTCATCTCTCCTTATATGTTCAAAACTATGTAATCGTCTCTCGTGTATCTGAAACTTCTATCATTCGAGTCATTTTCATGTCTGCCATATTCATCTTCTTTTCATTGATATTAACATCTGTCAATTTGAATTATCTGAATATATTAGCAGTTTCCATGTTAGCAAACTGGTTAATTTAATTTAAATCTATTGAATATATGAAGTATAAAATGCAATCACATCGTATAGAGAATAGTGCCCCACAGCGGTTATTTTTGTGCCATATAAAATCCGATATTTGAATTTAGTTTAAATATTTACATGAATAAAAATTCAATTAAACGGGAGGTAGTGTTGGCTACATCAGAATTTTTAAATTTGTATTTGTAAAGAAGTGCTAGATTTCAAATATACGTTTCAAATATGTATTTCTCTACAAATGTGCCAATTTTCAAAGTTGGTGAATTAATAAAAAAAAAAATCATTTATGCTTGTCAAAGACAAATGTTTTTCTCTAAGAAATTTCAAATTTAGGGCTCAATATTTCTGAAACTAAGCAAGATAGCGGCTTGTACGTTTCAAATATGAATTCAGCATGCATTTCTCTACAAACAGCCAAGTTTCAAATTAAATGAAATAAAATGAATAAAAAATGTTTTTCTATAAGGAATTTGAACATTAGGGCTCAATATTTCTTAAACTAAGCAAGATACGAACTTGAATTCAGAATGAATTTCTCTACAAACATGCCAAGTATGAAATAAAATGATTAAAAAATGTTTTTCTACAAGAAATTTCAACATTAGGGCTCAATATTTCTTAAACTAAGCAAGATACGAACTTGTACGTTTGAAATATGAATTTAGCATGCCTTTCTCTACAAACATGCCAATATTCAAAGTTGGTGACATGATGAATTTTTTTTATTTATTCTTCTTCAAAGACAAATGTTCTATAAGATATTTCAAATTTAAGACTCAATATCTCTGAAATAAAGCAAGATACGAACTTGTACGTTTCAAATTTGAATTGAGCATGCATCTCTGTCTAAATAAATACTTTTTTATAGGATATTTCAACATTAGATACATAGCAAACTGGTATTATTAATACAGATTCTTCAGTTATTAATTAAAAGCTAATGTATTTTTAAATGTGTTCGTAAAGCCCCCGATTGCGTGAATGTTTTCTGACAGATTTTACATGAAAATGGTCGCTCACCAGTATGTATTCTATTATGAATTTTTAAAGTCGATGATTCCTTGAACCCTTTACCACATATTGCACAAACAAAAGGTCTTATTCCAGAATGCGTCCGTAAGTGAGCGTTTAAGTTACCAGAAACTACAAATGCCTTGCCACAAATTTTACATACAAACGGTTTTTCGCCAGAATGCAATCTCATATGAATTTTAAGATCAGAAGAATTACTGCATTGCTTACCACATGCTGTACAAATTACTTTCATTTCGCGTTTCTGCCCGGTATGTTTTCTCATGTGGTTTCTAGCTTTTTCGGCTGTTATAAACTTCTCTTCGCAGAATTTACACCTGTATGGCTTATCGCCAGTATGAATCCTAAGATGTGTTCGCAAAGTCCCAGCATGGGAGAATTTTTTCTCGCAAATGTTACATGTGTATGGTCGTTCTCCGGTGTGACGTCTTTTATGAATTCGTAGGTACCATCGCTCAGCAAACGACATATAGCAGATATCACAGATATGTTTCTTTTCTCCGGAATGAGTTTTGGAATGGACGTCTAGTTGACTACTTGTATTAAATTTTTTAGGGCATAATGAGCAGCTAAATGGTCGCTCTCCAGTATGGCTTCTCATGTGCGTGGTTAATACATTACTTTCGTAAAATCTTTTACCACAAACTGTGCATAGATGTTTCTTTTCGCCTATGTGGCGACGCATGTGTTTTTTTAAATCTCCTGATTCTAAAAATTGTTTATCGCAGATGTTACATTTGTAGTTTCGGATTTTGGAATGAATTTTTGTATGTCGATTTAAAGAAACTGTAGTAGAAAATTCTTTGGCGCATATTCTACACGAGTAAATTTCTGTGCTATTGTGTATTTTTAAATGTCGCTTTAATGTAATTTTTGATTTGAATTGTTTTTTACAAATACTACAAAATAATTTATTATGGTTTATCAATTGATCTTGTAGTAAATTATTATCTTCAGTTCCTTGAATGAATTTTTCATTTCTGTTTGTAGATTCTTCTTTGGTTTCTAGATATTCTTTTAAAAATGATTCGGTTTTTATACAATTTTCTCTAAATATATAATAGCTATTTATGAGATTAAAGCAATTTTCGCATATATCTGTAGGTAATTCATCATTTATTAAAATCTAAAAATGTCAAAATTCATAAACTGTTCTCTACTCTTAAGTGGTAGGTACATCACCTCTACTGATGTACAAAACATTATTTTTTTGGCGATTACAGAATCTAATGAATGTTTTGTAGGCATGTCATTTGTTAAACATGTTCTACAAACTTTATTCAAAGTAATTATTGTAATATTATCTTGCATTATTTTAAAATAACTACGGTTCAACCAAAATGATTTATCAAATTATTGGATGTGTTGCCGTAGTAACTGGGAGTGTGGTAGTGGTGTGTATTACGTAACCCTATTTTCATAACAGGAAGTGGTGGTCAGTGTTGCCAACCTTATTGTTTAAAAAATCCCATTTTATCACAAAAATTCCTGTTTTAAAGTAACTTATTAAAATAACGTTTTTACCTCTCCCTAAGAGAGGTATTGAATTCATGCTAAAATCGCATATCCAGATTTTAATGCATAAGCATTTTTAAGCTCCCTACAATTCGATTTTAACATTTTTACGATGATGTCTGTGTGGTTGTATGTATACGTGTATGTGGATGTTGGATGAACGATTTCAGAAAAACTATAAGACTTAATATCTGTTTAACTGCGTATTTCTCAATCGGACATTAATGGGAATAGTTGAAAAAGTTTTAATGATAAAAGAATATAATATACAAAATAATCTGTTGTAATAAATCTCACAGCCCATTACTGGGAGATATATAATATATTATTTCTTATAATTATTTAAAGTTATAGGTATATTACAAATACCCTTCAGAAATACTGTCAATCCCGACAATGAATTGGAATCATTTCGAAAAATTAGAAGAGTAGGACAAAATATCTTCACAGAATGAATTTAAAATTTAAAAATCTAAAAATAAAAATAAATATAAGTTGAATTTTTGATGTTGAGTGTAGGTATACAGGAAATGTTAAATACAATAGGGTGCGAGCAGTCATGTGACTTTGTTGGCTTGACAAGCAGATATGGGACCCCTTTCAGAATGATAGCTAGTAATTGTGTACATAGATGTCAAATATCATAATTTTTCATTCTCTGCATGGGCGTTAAGGCGCATGGGCGATAAGGCCCATGGGCGTACAGGCGTTAGAGTCCACGGGCGTACGGGTGGATGGGCATAAGGGCCCATGAACGTATGTGTGTAAAATAAATATACATAGTTTATCCATTTAACCTTCTTTGTAACCAGCGATAATAATAAACATGGGTTAAGTTCTGAATGGATTCTTTTTAACACAGGTATAGCTATTCCTAGTTTATCACGAGCTTAACCCACAAATGTATAATAATAAACATGGAATAAGATTTAACTCTAGAATAAACTCTCCATAAACGGAATATTACGACAGGATTAAGAGATATTCTCGGAATACCTAATCTGGAATAGAATATTATTTATTATTACCGCTGTTAAAGTCCTAATGATATTCGGAAGCGTTGTCCTAAAGCCGATTATATTTTCCTCCCCTCAGTAAGGGATATATTGGTAAATGGGGAAATATATTTGTAAAATACCATAGGTACATTCATACATTGTATAGGTAAAAATAAAATAAAAAATCTGATGTGGCCAGCACAATACCTTCCGTCAATCCTGTGTATTATGTACAAATTCAAAATAATGTTACTGCACGCGCCCATACATAAATTGTCTTGCAAAAGATCCTATATTTCCAGTAAAGTTATTTCATTAACAAACTATGCAAATTGCACTTGACACTGACATTTTCTTCTTCTTCTTTAGTTTTTCCCATTCGTTAGGGGGTCGCCATTTTTTATTTTCTTCTGCCACTCATTTTTGTTTTGCGTGTCATTCCTCATTCAGTTCCTTTTCCCTCAAGTCTTCTACAATACAGTCTTTTCATCTTATATATGGTCTTCCTATGTTTCTTCCACCTTCTATTAATATATTCATCTCTCCTCATGACATGTTCAAACTAATGTAATCGTCTCTCATATATCTAGAAACTTCTAACACTAGAGTTACTTCCCTTATTCTTTCATTGATTTACATTTTATTGATACTGACATCTGTCAATTTGAATTACCTGAAAATATTAGCAGTTTCCATGGTTAAGTTAGCATAGCTGGCTGAATTATGAAATTTATGTGAAATTTATTATTTGTATTCTTCTTTAACTCTATATCTGTTGAATAACAAATATAAAATGCAATCAATCGTATAGATAATAATATATTCTTTAAGTTATAATAACATTTAACTGATTTTTTCAAGAAAAACTGTTAAAATCTTCAAATGAGGGTACTTCCGGCCGACCAATTATAACCAAAATCTAAACAGGTCTGCACATGGTTGTAAGGAAGAGGAATACGCAAGAATTGTAATTTTTGGAATTCTAGTATTGGAGATATCGTCCACGAAAAAGCGGTCACATACACACACACATACACACACACACACACACACACGCACATACGAACACACACACACACATACAGACATCATCGTAAAAAATAGTAAAATCGTAAGGTAAAGACCCTAAAACGTGCTTATTCAATGAAAACTCACCACCGAATTTTTTGACCAAAGACAATACCTTCCTTACCTAGAGGTGACGGAAGGTAAAAATAATTTGAATTACAAATGGTTTTACACTATTTGTATTTTCAAAAAAAAATAGTTAAACCCTTTATACATTTTTATTTTATTTTTATAAATCTTTAAAAAATATCATTTTATTTTATTTTACATTAATTGTGTGTTGCCGTGAGCCGACCGTAATTTAATTAAGTGGCCGACTGGTACGCGTTGGCACAGCTTAGCGTCGTGTAAGACGTTGGAGCGAATTGACGTATATATCTATGCAGTAAATATTAATATTTAAACTAATATTTAAAGTGAAATATGAACATTTATACAAATAGGGGTGTATTTAGAATTTAGATTAAGGCACCTGTGTTGAAAATATGGTATCAGACGGTAAGTTACATAATTTTTTCCAAGGAAAAATGCGTTTTATAAATGAGACGCTTATGAGGTTTTGCTTTTTTATACCTTGTTGAATATATTGTTCCTCTGTATGTGTAATACATACATACAATTTATATCTATATTTTAACACCCCTACGTAATCAAATTATAATATTTGGTTTTAAATATTTAAAAGACGGGTTCACATTGAAACGCACATTGTTAGCTAACATTTTTTGTTAGCGAACAAATGTTCATCATCATAGTTCGTGAATAATTGTTAGCAATAATATTAGTTAACATATAGGGTGGTGACCGGCACAGCCGAACATAGGACTTTAACAGATAAAATCGGACTTTCATAATTTCCCTTTTTCTAATTATTTTATGTAAAAAAGCTTCAAATAAAAGTTGTACGGCATAAAATCCTGTATCTTAATCAATAAACAAAATTAATTTTGTATGCCTTGGAACAGCAGAAATTAGGAATGAAAATATAGAAAATCAAAAATAGCAATAGCCATGGAATTGAGATAAAATAAATAACAAATATGTAACAGTTTATTTCTCATGTTTTATTATTGCAATACTTGTATTTTAAAATAAATTATTTTTGTGTACTAGAGGACCGATTCGTATTGGAGTTTGCTGTTCCAAGGAGCCGTCCTGTGTTCGCTGAAACGATAGATAATTCTTCTTGCTGGTAGCTGAGCTGTGTTCATCAATGTAAGTCATTATATTATGTGCCTCTCTTCACTGTCGCTTTTTTGCTATTTTTTCAGCATGAGTAAATACATTTTTCTCCTGAAAATATGATTTATATTGTTCAATTTAATTCAAATAATCATATTTTCTTCTATACTTCTTTTCCAAGGCACATTGTGAATGTCTATATCTATCTTATTAATCGGGCGTCGTAACTCGTTACAATATCGTAAATAAATCGGCAAAACTTAGTTTTTTTTTTAGAGTTAGTTTAAATAAATATCGGTTCATTCAGAAATAGGTTTCTTTTCCCAAAAAAAAAATGTATTTGTTTAAAAATATTTTTAAACAAGTACGATTTACAATATAGGGTTCCAGCGAAGTTTCCAAGGAGTGTAAAGGCTGGTTTAAGCTTTTCATCAACAGCAGGGCTTGTATAAAGCTTTGTTTAAGGCTTTAAGGACTTTTAAGGCCAATCTACAACCACAAGAAGGCAACAATAGTTATAATTGTTTTAGTTAAAGTTGCGATTTATTTTTTTTGCTAATAATACATTAAAATTAAATTCATTTGCATTTTAAAGTTAGGGTAATATATAATTAAAGTTTTGCCGATACTTTTTCGGGTTCGGGTTCGGGTCGGTTTCCACGTTATTTTAGGACAGGGTAGCGTAGTTTTTATTTGGAGTGTCTACCCCATTATTTAATTTAATACTACACATGATTAGTTGTTAAATAAATGGCTAGAAATGTAAAATACTCGGGTTCAAAACTAAATCTAAAATTTGTTGTTGAATTTTTTTTAAATAAAGATATTTTTTTTAAGTTTTGATTCAAACGTGTTCAATAGACTTACATTATATAATTATTTAAAACCGTATACATATTGTAATATTTAAATTTATTTTATTTTAATTCAATCATTTCATTAATTTGTATTAAATAATTTAAAAATGGGTATTTCATTTAAAAACGAAACTACATTTATCAATGATCTATAGCACCGGTTGTAGATCTTAAGATTATTAGGTTTTTCGCGATTCCAGGTGAAGAAAACATCAGGTGACGAAAACAGATGAAAATCAGCCCTCTCCCAGTTTTTGTAGTATATATATATATATATATATATATATATATATATATATATATATATATATATATATATATATATATATATATATATATATATATATACAGGGTGTAACAGTTAGATTTAATTAAATTGGCAGATAAAGTTAAATTAAAGTAGCATAATTAGGTTACCTGAATTTTCAGTATAAAAGTATAGTTAGTGACTTGCATTTTAAAGTATTACAGTTTATAAATGATTACAGTTAGTTTATTTGCGTTTTAAAGGTTTTTATGTACAGTTTTCATTAATTACAATTAGTTCACTTGCATTTTAAAATATTAATTTAAAATTTAACTTATTAAATTATTGTTACACACACCTGCTTTTGTATTAATTTTACAAACATACACACATACACCCACGAAATCATTTATATATATATATATATATATATATATATATATATATATATGTTATGTAAAAATAAATAAATATATGCACAAAATTGGTTTTGTATTCATGTTACCTATTTATCCGTTCACCGCCGCCGCGATTTCGCCCGTATATATTCTTGATTTTTTATGTATGTGTATTATTTTATTTGTGCATGTTTATATACATTGTGGTTAGGACGTGAGCATTTAAAATGTATCCATAAATATTTCTTGTTATACGCTTATGCATACGAAATGCAGAATTAAAATTATATCAGATAGCTTATAAATGACCTTGAATAGTCATCTTTCGTGAAGTACCAACACCATCCTCTTGGTATTTTTAATATTAAAATTTTCAAATTTAATCAACAATAATTTGAAAGTAAGTTCTTTGAACAACCTTTTACCCATAAATCATATATTTGACCATACCTTCTAAATCTACACTTCCACCGAAATTTTGAACATAAAACTAATTAACGAAAAGTATGTTACTACCCTATATCGGACACGTAGATTACGGGAAAAATAAGTAAAAAATTCTTTGAACAACCATTTAGCCATAAATCATATTTGTCCTTACCTTCTAAGACTACATTTCCATCAAAATTTTGAACACAAAACTAATAAACGATAAGTATGTTACTACCCTATATCGGACACGTAGATTACGGGAAAAATAAGTAAAAAATTCTTTGAACAACCATTTAGCCATAAATCATATTTGTCCTTACCTTCTAAGACTACATTTCCATCAAAATTTTGAACACAAAACTATAAACAAAAAGTATGTTACTACCCTATATCGGACACGTAGATTACGGGAAAAATAAGTAAAAAATTCTTTGAACAACCATTTAGCCATAAATCATATTTGTCCTTACCTTCTAAGACTACATTTCCATCAAAATTTTGTACACAAAAGTAATAAACGAAAAGTATGTTAGTACCCTATATCGGGCACGTAGATTACGGGAAAAATAAGTAAAAAATTCTTTGAACAACCTTTTAGCCATAAATCATATTTGTCCTTACCTTCTAAGACTACATTTCCATCAAAATTTGGAACACAAAACTAATAAACGAAAAGTATGTCAGTACCCTATATCGGACACGTAGATTACGGGAAAAATAAGTAAAAAATTCTTTGAACAACCATTTAGCCATAAATCATATTTGTCCTTACCTTCTAAGACTACATTTCCATCAAAATTTTGAACACAAAACTAATAAACGAAAAGTATGTTACTACCCTATTTTGGACACGTAGATTACGGGAAAAATAAGTAAAAAATTCTTTGAACAACCTTTTAGCCATAAATCATATTTGTCCATACCTTCTAAGACTACATTTCCATCAAAATTTTGAACACAAAACTAATAAACGAAAAGTATGTTAGTACCCTATATCGGACACGTAGATTACTGGAAAAATAAGTAAAAAATTCTTTGAACAACCATTTAACCATAAATCATATTTGTCCTTACCTTCTAAGACTACATTTCCATGAGAATTTTGTACACAAAAGTAATAAACGAAAAGTATGTTAGTACCCTATATCGGACACGTAGATTACGGGAAAAATAAGTAAAAAATTCTTTGAACAACCATTTAGCCATAAATCATATTTGTCCTTACCTTCTAAGACTACATTTCCATCAAAATTTTGAACACAAAACTAATAAACGATAAGTATGTTAGTACCCTATATCGGACACGTAGATTACGGGAAAAATAAGTAAAAAATTCTTTGAACAACCATTTAGCCATAAATCATATTTGTCTTTACCTTCTAAGACTACATTTCCATCAAAATTTTGAACACTAAACTAATAAACGATAAGTATGTTACTACCCTATTTTGGACACGTAGATTACGGGAAAAATAAGTAAAAAATTCTTTGAACAACCATTTAGCCATAAATCATATTTGTCCATACCTTCTAAGACTACATTTCCATCAAAATTTTGAACACAAAACTAATAAACGAAAAGTATGTTAGTACCCTATATCGGACACGTAGATTACGGGAAAAATAAGTAAAAAATTCTTTGAACAACCATTTAGCCATAAATCATATTTGTCCATACCTTCTAAGACTACATTTCCATCAAAATTTTGAACACAAAACTAATAAACGAAAAGTATGTTAGTACCCTATATCGGACACGTAGATTACGGGAAAAATAAGTAAAAAATTCTTTGAACAACCATTTGGCCATAAATCATATTTGTCCATACCTTCTAAGACTACATTTCCATCAAAATTTTGAACACAAAACTAATAAACGAAAAGTATGTTAGTACCCTATATCGGACACGTAGATTACGGGAAAAATAAGTAAAAAATTCTTTGAACAACCATTTAGCCATAAATCATATTTGTCCATACCTTCTAAGACTACATTTCCATCAAAATTTTGAACACAAAACTAATAAACGATAAGTATGTTACTACCCTATTTTGGACACGTAGATTACGGGAAAAATAAGTAAAAAATTCTTTGAACAACCTTTTAGCCATAAATCATATTTGTCCATACCTTCTAAGACTACATTTCCATCAAAATTTTGAACACAAAACTAATAAACGAAAAGTATGTTACTACCCTATTTTGGACACGTAGATTACGGGAAAAATAAGTAAAAAATTCTTTGAACAACCTTTTAGCCATAAATCATATTTGTCCATACCTTCTAAGACTACATTTCCATCAAAATTTTGAACACTAAACTAATAAACGATAAGTATGTTACTACCCTATTTTGGACACGTAGATTACGGGAAAAATAAGTAAAAAATTCTTTGAACAACCTTTTAGCCATAAATCATATTTGTCCATACCTTCTAAGACTACATTTCCATCAAAATTTTGAACACAAAACTAATAAACGAAAAGTATGTTAGTACCCTATATCGGACACGTAGATTACGGGAAAAATAAGTAAAAAATTCTTTGAACAACCATTTAGCCATAAATCATATTTGTCTTTACCTTCTAAGACTACATTTCCATCAAAATTTTGAACACTAAACTAATAAACGATAAGTATGTTACTACCCTATTTTGGACACGTAGATTACGGGAAAAATAAGTAAAAAATTCTTTGAACAACCTTTTAGCCATAAATCATATTTGTCCATACCTTCTAAGACTACATTTCCATCAAAATTTTGAACACAAAACTAATAAACGAAAAGTATGTTAGTACCCTATTTTGGACACGTAGATTACGGGAAAAATAAGTAAAAAATTCTTTGAACAACCATTTAGCCATAAATCATATTTGTCCATACCTTCTAAGACTACATTTCCATCAAAATTTTGAACACAAAACTAATAAACGATAAGTATGTTACTACCCTATTTTGGACACGTAGATTACGGGAAAAATAAGTAAAAAATTCTTTGAACAACCTTTTAGCCATAAATCATATTTGTCCATACCTTCTAAGACTACATTTCCATCAAAATTTTGAACACAAAACTAATAAACGAAAAGTATGTTACTACCCTATTTTGGACACGTAGATTACGGGAAAAATAAGTAAAAAATTCTTTGAACAACCTTTTAGCCATAAATCATATTTGTCCATACCTTCTAAGACTACATTTCCATCAAAATTTTGAACACAAAACTAATAAACGAAAAGTATGTTAGTACCCTATATCGGACACGTAGATTACGGGAAAAATAAGTAAAAAATTCTTTGAACAACCATTTAGCCATAAATCATATTTGTCTTTACCTTCTAAGACTACATTTCCATCAAAATTTTGAACACTAAACTAATAAACGATAAGTATGTTACTACCCTATTTTGGACACGTAGATTACGGGAAAAATAAGTAAAAAATTCTTTGAACAACCTTTTAGCCATAAATCATATTTGTCCATACCTTCTAAGACTACATTTCCATCAAAATTTTGAACACAAAACTAATAAACGAAAAGTATGTTAGTACCCTATATCGGACACGTAGATTACGGGAAAAATAAGTAAAAAATTCTTTGAACAACCATTTAGCCATAAATCATATTTGTCTTTACCTTCTAAGACTACATTTCCATCAAAATTTTGAACACTAAACTAATAAACGATAAGTATGTTAGTACCCTATATCGGACACGTAGATTACGGGAAAAATAAGTAAAAAATTCTTTGAACAACCATTTAGCCATAAATCATATTTGTCCATACCTTCTAAGACTACATTTCCATCAAAATTTTGAACACTAAACTAATAAACGATAAGTATGTTAGTACCCTATATCGGACACGTAGATTACGGGAAAAATAAGTAAAAAATTCTTTGAACAACCTTTTAGCCATAAATCATATTTGTCCATACCTTCTAAGACTACATTTCCATCAAAATTTTGAACACAAAATTAATAAACGATAAGTATGTTACTACCCTATTTTGGACACGTAGATTACGGGAAAAATAAGTAAAAAATTCTTTGAACAACCTTTTAGCCATAAATCATATTTGTCCATACCTTCTAAGACTACATTTCCATCAAAATTTTGAACACAAAACTAATAAACGATAAGTATGTTAGTACCCTATATCGGACACGTAGATTACGGGAAAAATAAGTAAAAAATTCTTTGAACAACCATTTAGCCATAAATCATATTTGTCCTTACCTTCTAAGACTACATTTCCATCAAAATTTTGAACACAAAACTAATAAACGAAAAGTATGTTAGTACCCTATATCGGACACGTAGATTACTGGAAAAATAAGTAAAAAATTCTTTGAACAACCATTTAACCATAAATCATATTTGTCCTTACCTTCTAAGACTACATTTCCATCAGAATTTTGTACACAAAAGTAATAAACGAAAAGTATGTTAGTACCCTATATCGGACACGTAGATTACGGGAAAAATAAGTAAAAAATTCTTTGAACAACCTTTTAGCCATAAATCATATTTGTCCATACCTTCTAAGACTACATTTCCATCAAAATTTTGAACACAAAACTAATAAACGAAAAGTATGTTAGTACCCTATATCGGACACGTAGATTACTGGAAAAATAAGTAAAAAATTCTTTGAACAACCATTTAACCATAAATCATATTTGTCCTTACCTTCTAAGACTACATTTCCATGAGAATTTTGTACACAAAAGTAATAAACGAAAAGTATGTTACTACCCTATATCGGACACGTAGATTACGGGAAAAATAAGTAAAAAATTCTTTGAACAACCTTTTAGCCATAAATCATATTTGTCCTTACCTTCTAAGACTACATTTCCATCAAAATTTTGAACACAAAACTAATAAACG
This sequence comes from Harpalus rufipes, assembly GCA_951394225.1. Lineage (NCBI taxonomy): Eukaryota > Metazoa > Arthropoda > Insecta > Coleoptera > Carabidae > Harpalus > Harpalus rufipes. Next base: position 37,859,658 of record OX596286.1, read on the forward strand.
ATAAGTATGTTACTACCCTATTTTGGACACGTAGATTACGGGAAAAATAAGTAAAAAATTCTTTGAACAACCATTTAGCCATAAATCATATTTGTCCTTACCTTCTAAGACTACATTTCCATCAAAATTTTGAACACAAAACTAATAAACGATAAGTATGTTAGTACCCTATATCGGACACGTAGATTACGGGAAAAATAAGTAAAAAATTCTTTTGTGAATTTTTAATTCGGTTTTTTTTCATATATTCTTCTTGTTCTCCTACACGGTTAAAGATAGAACGACGGGTAATGAAAATTACCTTTCTTTTGATGTGAAATAAGATATATTTACATCATCGTATCTCGAGTTACATACACTTAAAGTTACATGATTTTTCAAGGGCATTTTATGAATTTTTAATTCGGTTCATTTTTTATATTTTCATTACAAAACTGTTATGGGCTTCAAGTAAAGTATCACTTCCGGTTTGTCAATTTCAGTCAAAATCTAATATGTTGTTCCCCTTGATATAAAAGTCCTAAATACTATAATTGAAAATTTTTAGATTATATTTTAATATAGTTCTTCATGAAAAACTGTTATGGGCTTCAAGTAAAGTACCACTTCCGTTTTATCAATTCTAGTCAAAATCCAATATGTTGTTCCCCTTGATATAAAAGTCCTAAATACTAATATTAAAAATTTTTAGATCATATTTTAATATAGTTCTTCATTAAAAACTATTATGGGCTTCAAGTAAAGTATCACTTCCGGTTTTTAAATTTCAGTCAAAATATAATATGTTGTTCGCCTTGATATGAAAGTCCTAAATACTAAAATTGAAAATTTTTAGATTATATTTTAAGATAGTTCTTCAATAAAAACTGTTATGGGCTTCAAGTAAAGTATCACTTCCGGTTTGTCAATTTCAGTCAAAATATAATATGTTGTTCCCTTTGATATAAAAGTCCTAAATACTAAAATTAAATAGTTTTCGATTATATTTTAATATAGTTATCCATTAAAAATTGTTATGGGCTTCAAGTAAAGTATCATTTTCGGTTTATAAATTTTAGTCAAAATATAATATGTTGTTCCCCTTAATATAAAAGTCTTAAATACTAAAATTGAAAAGTTTTGGATTATATTTTAATATAGTTCTTCATTAAAAACTGTTATGGGTTTCAAGTAAAGTATCACTTCCGGTTTGTCAATTTCAGTCAAAATATAATATGTTGTACCCCTTGATATAAAAGTCCTAAATACTAAAATTGAAATTTTTTAGATCATATTTTAATATAGTTCTTCATTAAAAACTGTTATGGGCTTCAAGTAAAGTATCACTTCCGGTTTGTCAATTTCAGTCAAAATCTAATATGTTGTTCCCCTTGATATAAAAGTCCTAAATACTAAAATTGATAATTTTTAGATTATATTTTAATATAGTTCTTCATTAAAAACTGTTATGGGCTTCAAGTAAAGTATCACTTCCGGTTTATCAATTTCAGTCAAAATCTAATATGTTGTTCCCCATGATACAAAAAGTCCTAAATACTAAAATTGAAAATTTTTAGATTATATTTTAATACAGTTCTTTATGAAAAACTGTTACGGGCTTCAAGTAAAGTATCACTTCCGGTTGTCCGATATTAGCCAAAATCTAATCAGCTCTTTATATGAATGCAAAAAGCTTAAATACGGAATATAGAAATTTTTGGAAGTTTGATATAACAGTTATCGTGGAAAAAATCGATACATAGACATCATTGTAAAAACGTGTTGTGGGGCCCCTAATTCGTGCTTATTCACTGAAAACTCACTATCGAATTATTTGACCCGAAAAAATTACCTCCCTTATCTACAGTATGGTGGGATGTAAATAGAGGATACTTGTAACATTTCCGTTACATATTAAATAGTTTTTACATATGTTTACGTATAAAAACACCAGATTTGAACCCGAGTCGTTTATTTTTTAAACAACTACTTCACCATTTTACCATATTTACAAATACGGTTAATCTTTTTGTGTTTATGTTTGAAAAAAATATATAGATGTCTTTTGCCGTTTCCGAGATATTATTTTTTTTAGTTTTCCTACAAAAATACGCTACATCCCTACATCCAACAAAAATTACAGTAAAAAGAAGAGTTTATTAGAATGAAATAGTTATATATTTCGCTCTCTGTCTTACAAAAAATAAATATTTGCGAGTAAGTGTACAATCCTGTTTGTTGTTATTCTATGACATGTTGTCTCTGTCTTACAGCATATTTATCTTATACATTGTAAGACAGAGACAACATGTCATAGAATAACAACAGGCAGGATTGTACACTTACTCACAAATATTTATTTTTTCTAAGTCAGAGAGCGAAATATATAACTATTTCATTTTAATGGACTCTTCTTTGTACTGTAATTTTTGTTGGGAAACATAGTGTTAAGTCCGCAGCATATCTCGGTGACAAATAATTGTAGTCCGGGATATAGTGTATTTTTGTAGGAAAACTATAAAAAATTAATATCTCGCAAACGGCAAAAGACATCTATATATTTTTTCAAATATAAACAAAAAGAGATTAACCGTATTTGTATATATGGAAAAATGGTGAAGTAGTTGTTTAAAAAATAAACGAACTCGGGTTCAAATCTGGTGTTTTTATACGTAAACATATGTAAAAACTATTTAATATCTCGGAAACGTTACAAGTATCCTCTATTTACATCCCACCATACTGTAGATAAGGGAGGTAATGTTTTCGAGTCAAATAATTCGATAGTGAGTTTTCAGTGAATAAGCACGAATTAGGGGCCCCACAACACGTTTTTACAATGATGTCTATGTGTCGATTTTTTCCCACAAATAACTGTTATATCAAACTTCCAAAAATTTCTATTTTCCGTATTTAAGCTTTTTGCATTCATATAAAGAGCTGATTAGATTTTGGCTAATATCGGACAACCGGATGTGATACTTTACTTGAAGCCCGTAACAGTTTTTCATAAAGAACTGTATTAAAATATAATCTAAAAATTTTTAATTTTAGTATTTAGGACTTTTTATATCATGGGGAACAACATATTAGATTTTGACTGAAATTGATAAACCAGAAGTGGTACTTTACTTGAAGCCCGTAACAGTTTTTCATGAAGAACTATATTAAAACATAATCTAAAAATTTTCAATTTTAGTATTTAGGACTTTTATATCAAGGGGTACAACATATTAGATTTTGACTGAAATTGACAAACCGGAAGTGATACTTTCCTTGAAGCCCATAACAGTTTGTCATGAAGAACTATATTAAAATATAATCTAAAAATGTTCAATTTTAGTATTTAGGACATATATCAAGGGGAACAACATATTGGATTTTGACTAGAATTGGTAAACCGGAAGTGGTACTTTAGTTGAAGCCCATAACAGTTTTTCATGAAGAACTATTATAAATTTAATCTAAAAATTTTCAATTTTAGTATTTAGGACTTTTATATCAAGAGGAACAACATATTATATTTTGACTGAAATTGACAAACCGGAAGTGGTACTTTACTTGAAGCCCTTAACAGTTTTTAATGAAGAACTATATTAAAATATAATCTAAAAATTATCAATTTTAGTATTTAGGACTTTTATGTCAAGGGGAACAACATATTATATTTTGACTGAAATTGACAAACTGGAAGTGATACTTTACTTGAAGCCCATAACAGTTTTTAATGAAGAACTATATTAAAATATAATCTAAAAATTTTCAATTTTAGTATTTAAGACTTTTCTATCAAGGGGAACAACATATTAGAATTTTGTGAACTTTTAATTCGGCTCCTTTTTCATATTTTCTTCTTGTTCTCCTACACGGTTAAAGATAGAATGACGGGTGATGAAAATTTAGTTTCAGCATGATATTTTCCCATGAGCGTATGTGCGTGAAATAATAATAATACATAGTTTCTCTATTTAACCTTCAATGTAACTCTTACAGCGATAATAATAAACAAGGGTTAAGTTCTGAATGGATTCTTTTTAACACAGGAATAGTTATTCCTAGTTTATCACGAGCTTAACCCACACATGTATAATAATAAACATGGAATAAGAATTAACTCTAGAATAAACTCTCTATAAACGGCATTTGACGACAGGTGTAAGAGATATTCTCGGAATACCTAATCTGGAATAGGATATTATTTATTATTTCCGCTGATAAAGTCCTAATGATAATCGGAAGCGTTGCCCTAAAGCCGATTATATTTGCCTCCCCTCAGTAAGGGATATATTGGTAAATGGGGAAATATATTTGTAAAAAAATCTGATGTGGCCAGCACATAACCTCTCGCCGTATATTTTACCTGGCTGTATGCATAAAGCAAAGAATATTTTTATAAATACAAATAATATATTCATATAAATCTATGACGTATAAACTTCTTTATTATTCAATAATAGCATGTCTCAACATGAAGATATTTTACCATAAATTATGTTACAATAAATTACAAAGTAGAGTTTACCATATATAAATATTAGGCTGGTAACAGCAATTTTCAATTCGAACAACGTTGTTTACTTTCTCTTCATATTCTTCTAGTAAAAACATTAATTTTGGGCGGTCTAAAATGTATATATGGATTGTGCATCTATTCTTACATATCTTCTTTTACATTTTATTTTTTCATACATGTTATATCTAAATAACACTAATTCCCTTTAATAAAGTGACGGATAGATTACACTCCGATTATTCTTATATCGATGTGTAATTTTGTCAATATTTACAACTTACTTGAGAAGAATTTGATAGCTTTTTCGCAAGTCAAAGTTACTCTAGTCTATAGTACTGGTGTACATTGTCCCATAATGTTTAAACAAATTTAAGTCCTTCAACCTAGACTTGTCATCTCCATAATAGTCACAGATCAAGAACTAAGGGATTCTCCAAGTACATTTTTCTTTCATTACTCATTATTTCTGACACTGACATTTATCTGTCAGTTACAAATAATTTAAATTATCAACTATTTTTCATGGCATTCTTTCGGCTGTCAAATTTATTACAACAGATTATTTTATATATTATACTTCTTTTATCTCTAAATCTATGGAATATATAATAAAATATTTAAATGTATCAGATAGAGAATTTAATTTTCTTTAATATTATCAAGAAAAATTTTCAAAAAATAATATTTAGAAGATTTTTTTTCAAGAATCTTCTACTTCCGGTTGTCCAATTATTACCAAAACCTTTTCAGATCTTCCCATGGATGTCCGATTGGGAAATACGTTGTTAAACAAATTTTAAGTCTTATAGTTTTTGAGTAACCGTCCTTCCAACATCCCACACACACACACACACACACACATCCACACAATAATTCAGGGGAACAGGGTACCTAATAACAGTAAAACGTTGAAAATTTATATCTTGGCGGCTATTATTGGCCCAAAGTTATTCTGAAAAGGTTACGGACAAAATGAATCATATGCAAAATTATTGTTAGATTAATAAGCATTAGAAAAAATATCATTTGGTTACATAATTCAGGGGAACAGGGTACCTAATAACAGTAAAACCTTGAAAATTTATATCTTGGCGGCTATTATTGGCCCAAAGTTATTCTGAAAAGGTTACGGACAAAATGAATCATAAGCAAAATTATTGTTAGATTAATAAACATTAGAAAAAATATCATTTGGTTAAATAATTCCGGGGAACAGGGTACCTAATAACAGTAAAACGTTGAAAATTTATATCTTGCCGGCTATTATTGGCCCAAAGTTATTCTGAAAAGGTTACGGACAAAATGAATCATATGCAAAATTATTGTTAGATTAATAAACATTAGAAAAAATATCATTTGATTAAATAATTCAGGGGAACAGGGTACCTAATAACAGTAAAACTTTGAAAATTTATATCTTGGCGGCTATTATTGGCCCAAAGGTATTCTGAAAAGATTACGGACAAAATGAATCATATGCAAAATTATTGATAGATTAATAAACATTAGAAAAAATATCATTTGATTAAATAATTCAGGGGAACAGGGTACCTAATAACAGTAAAACGTTGAAAATTTATATCTTGGCGGCTATTATTGGCCCAAAGTTATTCTGAACAGGTTACGGACAAAATGAATCATATGCAAAATTATTGATAGATTAATAAACATTAGAAAAAATATCATTTGATTAAATAATTCAGGGGAACAGGGTACCTAATAACAGTAAAACGTTGAAAATTTATATCTTGGCGGCTATTATTGGCCCAAAGTTATTCTGAAAAGGACAAAATGAATCAAAATGAATCATATGCAAAATTATTGATAGATTAATAAACATTAGAAAAAATATTATTTGATTAAATAATTCAGGGGAACAGGGTACCTAATAACAGTAAAACTTTGAAAATTTATATCTTGGCGGCTATTATTGGCCCAAAGTTATTCTGAAAAGGTTACGGACAAAATAAATCATATGCAAAATTATTGATAGATTAATAAACATTAGAAAATATATCATTTGATTAAATAATTCAGGGGAACAGGGTACCTAATAACAGTAAAACGTACCAATTTTCAATTGTCTTGTTCAGCTGATACAAAATTAATATACAAATAATCAAAAAGTGACACCTTGAAAATCTCAGTAGGGCATTAAAATGTCGATCACCCTGTATTTTGTTAAAGGTATTACATCCTCATAATTCGTACCCGCTGATTACGGGAAAAATACTTAAAAAAATCCCTGGGCCTTAGTTTAAAAGATATGAATTTTTGTTTTAATTAGAAATGTCACAAGTTTTTTTGACTTTGCCGGCCTATAACTACTGAACGGTAAAAGATATAGTAACGGGTGTTACGCCATTCGATTCTATGGACATTTCTACATATGTGTACCAATTTTAAATTGTCTTGTTCACCTGATACAAAATTAATATGCAAATAATCAAAAAGTGACACCTTGAAAATCTCAGTAAGGCATTAAAATGTCGATCACCCTGTATTTTGTTAAAAAGTATTACATTCTCATAACTCGTACCCGCTGATTACGGGAAAAATACTTAAAAAAATCCCTGGGCCTTAGTTTAAAAGATATGAATTTTTGTTTTAATTAGAAATGTCACAAGTTTTTTTGATTTTGCCGGCGTATAACTCCTGAAGGGTAAAAGATATAGTGATGGTTGTTGCGCCATTCGATTCTATGGACATTTCTACATATGTGTACCAATTTTCAATTGTCTTGTTCACCTGATACAAAATTAATATGCAAATAATCAAAAAGTGACACCTTGAAAATCTCAGTAGGGCATTAAAATGTCGATCACCCTGTATTTTGTTAAAAAGCATTACATCCTCATAATTCGTACCCGCTGATTACGGGAAAAATACTTAAAAAAATCCCTGGGCCTTAGTTTAAAAGATATGAATTTTTGTTTTAATTAGAAATGTCACAAGTTTTTTTGATTTTGCCGGCGTATAACTCCTGAAGGGTAAAAGATATAGTGATGGTTGTTGCGCCATTCGATTCTATGGACATTTCTACATATGTGTACCAATTTTCAATTGTCTTGTTCAGCTGATACAAAATTAATATGCAAATAATCAAAAAGTGACACCTTGAAAATCTCAGTAGGGCATTAAAATGTCGATCACCCTGTATTTTGTTAAAAAGCATTACATCCTCATAATTCGTACCCGCTGATTACGGGAAAAATACTTAAAAAAATCCCTGGGCCTTAGTTTAAAAGATATGAATTTTTGTTTTAATTAGAAATGTCACAAGTTTTTTTGATTTTGCCGGCGTATAACTCCTGAAGGGTAAAAGATATAGTGATGGTTGTTGCGCCATTCGATTCTATGGACATTTCTACATATGTGTACCAATTTTCAATTGTCTTGTTCAGCTGATACAAAATTAATATGCAAATAATCAAAAAGTGACACCTTGAAAATCTCAGTAGGGCATTAAAATGTTTAACACGAACGCGTCCCCTATTGTAAATAAAGGGTTGGAAACAATTCTAACTTTATATATTATTTTTATAAATCTTTAAAAAATATCATTTTATTGTATTTTACATTAATTTGTGTTGCCGCGATCCATACGTAACTTGTTTAAAGCGGTAGACTGGTACGCCTTGGCACGACATAGAATCTTGGGAGACGCTGAAGCGGATGGACGTATATATCTGTACAGTAAATATTAATATTTAAAATTAAATATGAACATTTATACAAATAACGAAGGCCCCTATGTTGAAAATATGTCGTCAGACGGTGGGTACATCATTTTTTTCATAGGCAAAATGCGTTTTATAAATGAAGACGCTTATGTGGTTTTGCTTTTTTATACCATGTTGAATATATTGTTCCTCAGACTTTAATAATTTCTTGTTTCCCTAATTATTTTTGGTAAAAAAGCTTCAAATAAAAGTTGTAGAGCATAAAATTCTCCACCTGAATCAATAAACAAATTTTGTATATGTAATACACGAACAAAATGGAAGCCGCAAAAGAATAACTAAAGTAACTCATTTCTTTTTCTATTTCAGATTGTATGCATGACCATGAGGGCTTCGGAAACATGGAACTGCGAGCAGAAGAGGGCAGAGCACCTTTGGAAGAAACCGGAGACCACGGAGTTACGGCATTAGGGCCCCACAACTGAAGAATTCAATCGTGCTGTCAGCATGTCTAAGGTAAGATCTTACTTCATACTATTTACAATTCTGTGGCTTTATGGCAAAAGCCATTTAACTTTTATTCTTTTTATCATTATTAAATGTAGTTTTTTTGTTTGGCTAATATTGTTGGTAATGCAACAATACTTTATAATCCAAGAGTCGAAACTTGGAATAAAAAAGAACTAGTTCAAATCTAGTTACTAGTCAATAAAGACTACCTGAAACAGTTTTATCTGTATTGTGCGTGAAATATTTTGCACTAGAGAAACTATGGATTGGAAAAGTGGTGAACTTTCCATTTCCACTTGTATAATCGCACCCGACGGACAGGGTGGTGCAAAATGATTGAAATATATTAATTTTAAAGTTCCCCATTTTATATTTATGTATATATGTTTAGTTTTAAGTTTCATCAGGAGGCCCACAATATCATTTATTTATTTATGTGCTTTATATGTATGTATTTATGTGTATTTTTAAGCTAAAATGATAGGTAGGATGTCTAAAAACAATAATTATAATAAATTATCTAATTGCGGTAAAATATAACTTAAACTGAGCCGAAAAGATTGAAAGTTTCATATAAACATTTCTCTCTCGGGATTTCTACATTTTCATAAATAGTTACAGACAATTATTAAAGACGTTTCGATAAGCCAAAATTAATTACAGAATTTCTGGACGTCAAATTTAATATATTTTTTTTCTAATACAAAAAAAATAATATTTCGAAAACTAAGACAGATAGAGACTTGTAATTATAATATTTGAATTCAGGAGAGTCGTTTTCATAAGAAAAAGTTTGTTTCAAAATTTCAGTACAGCTGAAACATATTTAAAATTAAATATGAAAAGTTTTGGATTATATTTTAATATAGTTCTTCATGAAAAACTGTTATAGGCTTCAAGTAAAGTACCACTTCCGGTTTATCATGTGTTGTCAAAATATAATATGTTGTTCCCCTTGACATAAAAGTCTTAAATACTAAATTTGAAAATTTTTGGATCATATTTTGATATAGTTTTTTATTAAAAACTGTTCTGGGCTTCAAGTAAAGTACCACTTCCGGTTTATCATGTGTTGTCAAAATATAACATGTTGTTCCCCTTGACATAAAAGTCTTAAATACTAAATTTGAAAATTTTTGGATTATATTTTAATGTAGTTTTTCATTAAAAACTGTTATAGGCTTCAAGTAAAGTACCACTTCCGGTTTATCATGTGTTGTCAAAATATAATATGTTGTTCCCCTTGACATAAAAGTCTTAAATACTAAATTTGAAAATTTTTGGATTATATTTTAATGTAGTTTTTCATTAAAAACTGTTATAGGCTTCAAGTAAAGTACCACTTCCGGTTTATCATGTGTTGTAAAAATATAATATGTTGTTCCCCTTGACATAAAAGTCTTAAATACTAAATTTGAAAATTTTTGGATCATATTTTGATATAGTTTTTCATTAAAAACTGTTATGGGCTTCAAGTAAAGTACCACTTCCGGTTTATCATGTGTTGTCAAAATATAATATGTAGTTCCCCTTGACATAAAAGTCTTAAATACTAAATTTGAAAATTTTTGGATCATATTTTAATACAGTTCTTCATTAAAAACTGTTATAGGCTTCAAGTAAAGTACCACTTCCGGTTTATCATGTGTTGTCAAAATATAATATGTTGTTCCCCTTGATATAAAAGTCTTAAATACTAAATTTGAAAATTTTTGGATTATATTTTAATGTAGTTTTCCATTAAAAACTGTTATAGGCTTCAAGTAAAGTACCACTTCCGGTTTATCATGTGTTGTCAAAATATAATATGTTGTTCCCCTTGATATAAAAGTCGTACATACTAAATTTGAAAATTTTTGGATTATATTTTAATGTAGTTTTTCATTAAAAACTGTTATAGGCTTCAAGTAAAGTACCACTTCCGGTTTATCATGTGTTGTCAAAATATAATATGTTGTTGCCCTTGATATAAAAGTCGTACATACTAAATTTGAAAATTTTTGGATTATATTTTAATACAGTTCTTCATTAAAAACTGTTATAGGCTTCAAGTAAAGTACCACTTCCGGTTTATCATGTGTTGTCAAAATATAATATGTTGTTCCCCTTAACATAAAAGTCTTAAATACTAAATTTGAAAATTTTTGGATTATATTTTAATGTAGTTTTTCATTAAAAACTGTTATAGGCTTCAAGTAAAGTACCACTTCCGGTTTATCATGTGTTGTCAAAATATAATATGTTGTTCCCCTTGATATAAAAGTCGTACATACTAAATTTGAAAATTTTTGGATTATAATTTAATACAGTTCTTCATTAAAAACTGTTATGGGCTTCAAGTAAAGTACCACTTCCGGTTTATCATGTGTTGTCAAAATATAATATGTTGTTACCCTTGGTCCATAAGTCTTTAATACTAAAATTGGAAATTTTTGAATTATATTTTCATGTATTTTTTTTGGATCTTACCCTATATTTTTGACTACAAGTGTTCACCGAGATATGCTGCAGACTTAACACCATGTTCCCCAAAAAAAATTATAGTAAAAAGAAGAATCCATTAGAATGAAATAGTTATATATTTCGCTCTATGTCTTAGAAAAATAAATATTTTCGAGGGAGTGTTCCACCCTATATTGTAATACTCTATGGTCCCATAGATATGTAAACGTACGGACTTAACACTTTGTTTCCCAATAAAAATTACAGTAAAAAGAAGATTCCATTAGAATGAAATAGTTATATATTTGGCTCTCTGTCTTAGAAAAATAAATTTTTGCAAGGGAGTGTTCCATCCTGCCCTTGTTATTCTATGTCGTGTTGTCTCTGTCTTACAATATATTTATCTTTGTCACACAAAAATCAATATCTACATCATGTATCCGCCGTTTAGTGATTCAAGTGGGGGGGGGACACTTTTAGGGAAAAATTGAGAATTTTAATTTTATTGATTTTTTTGTTATGAATCAATGCCTCCCTTAAAACATATGTGTAGGAAAGGGGTATACTTTTAAATAAAATAAAACAACCAATCTCAAGCGTGCTAAGGTGCACTTGATTTTCTTTTACAATACCCCCCGCCAACTAATTAAAGTGTAAATGTGACAGTAGATATATTTATCAACAATACCTTTCGCTAATTATAAATGGCGATAAAACACATACATACATATATACACACACTAACTAAAGCAACAGTACCTCCCGCCAACTAATACAGTTTAAAAGAGACAGTATTTTTTCATCAACAATACCTCCCGCTGATCACAAATAGTGATAATACACACATACATAAATATACATACAAACACTAAAGCAATATATTAAAAAATATGTGGCCAGCACAATACCTCCCGTCAAATTTACGTATTTTGTATACATACATACAAACACTAAAACAAAAGTACCTCCCGCTAACTATTTGTGTGATGTACACATATAAAGAAATCTGATATGGCCAGCACAATACCTTCCGTCAAATCTGTGTATTTTGTATACATACATAAAACACTAAAGCAACAGTACCTCCCGCTAACTAATTATGTGTTATACACATATTAAGAAATCTAATGTGGCCAGCACAATACCTCCCGTCAAATCCGTGTGTGTTGTAACTAAATAAAGTAACTCATTTCTCTTTCTAATTCAGATTCCATGGATGACCATGAAGGCTTCGGAAACGTGGCAGTGGGAGCAGAAGAGGGCAGAGCACCTTTAGGAGAACAGGAGACATGTATAAGGTAAGAATCTTACTAGATTTCATACTATTTACAATTCTGTGGCTTTATGGCAAAAGCCATTTAACTTTTATTCTTTTTATCATTATTAAATGTATTTATTTGGTTGGCTAATATTGTTGGTAATGCAACAATACTTTATAATCCAAGAGTCGAAACTTGGAATTAAAATGAACTAGTTCAAATCTAGTTACTAGTCAATAAAGACTACCTGAAACAGTTTTATCTGTATTGTGCGTAAAATATTTGCACTAGAGTAACTAAGCATTGGAAAAGTGGTGCACTTTCCACTTGTATAACCACCTGACGGACAGGATGGTGCAAATTAAAGCAAATTTCAAATACTTTTGAGACCATTTAAAAACTGTTGGACAAAATATCTAACTATTAACTTGTCAGTGAAATATGACTATTATAAATGTCTAAATATTATCTTGTACTCAAATTCGATTTTGAGAACTACATTGAAATAAATATAACTTTCATGAATGTCTGTATAATATTCAAACAATTTATAATTTAAATATCGACTGTTTATCAATATAAAATCAATATCTGGGAACATATGATTAGTATATATCTTCCAGGAATCGGACATCAAGAAGACTAAATTAATATAGTATAGGATTCTTTGCGTAAGAATAACATTGTGCACTGTAGAAAAAGTTAGTTTTCTAGTCAATGTCAGCACAGATTATAGAGCGAATTGAACTACTTATAAACGAAACATTATTGAACAATGCCATTCTTACGTGAAGAATAATATAGAATATAAGTTAGTTTTAAGTTCTTTGAAATGTATTTTCAGCTCTTAATTAAACTTTGGCTCATCGCGCCGTTGAGCAAACACGTGTTTTCTTTAAAAATAAAAATAAATTTATTTAACTTGAAGTGCATTCCCTTATCGAAATGATTCATCCTAAAATCGTGCGTTTTGATTGCCCAGACGGCATCTAGGGAGAGTGAATGTGAAAAAAAAAATTGTATGTATTGGTGTGTCGGGGCATGCTTGCTGTCAAATGGTGAGAGAATCAGGAAGTAGGGGGTGTGAGATTCGAAACTTGTTTGTGGGTTCGGGTTTCCTTATTTTTTCTATTATTAAACATCACGGTTAGTGGTATGGTTAGGTAGGGTTCGTGCGCGATTTCCATAATTGAGTGGACTGATATGTATAGTAATTCACAACGCCATGTGAAATCAGTTGTTTATTCTGGTGGATCGCTTCACACTTGTGTGAATGTTTCTAGGGACAGTTTAATTCTTTTGTACCAGTGCTGACCATCGTTCGTATTGGCCTCTGCTCTAGTTTGGACGCTTTAAAACCGCTAGACTCAACTGAGAAAAGTTTTAAACAAACCTGAATGCTTACACAGGAAGCTCTGTTATGGCGTTATGTGCTCTCCTCATCCGGAGGCAACGTAATCATCGTTTAATTTTAATGGCAACGAATAATTAAAGAGAAAATAAAGTTTTTCTTTGATTTAACATTGTTTGAGCACACGGGTTGTCCGCGTTCGGTGTTAGGTGTTTCGGGAATGGCCGGGCGATGCCATCGGGAGTAGCTCTTTATTGCATCCAAGCCGTGGAATATCACTTAATTGCTTCCCTTGTCCTTAATTGGCTCGCGTTTGTAGGCCGTAAACCCTTGAGGTCGCGACTGGGGTCGGCTTAGCCCCCACGTAAACAACTGTGAGAATCACCCCGGTATTCTCACTTTTTGTCTTAGACCGTATATCTCTCTCTCACTTCAACTTAGCTTAACATAGTCTAGATATAAGATAGCTTGCGTAGACATAAGATAGCTTAGATTATAAGATAGGCAGGGGTTGTTTTTGCTTTTTGAGAGAGAGAACAAATTAACGTAACTTACCATTTTTAGATTTGCTTTTGTTTGAAAAAGATATTAACGTAAGATAGGATTTTTTGCGCACTTCATAAACTTAATTTGGGGGGAACTACAATAGTTTAAGTTAGATTATAAGGTATTATTGTATACGGAATTGTATTTATTTAATAAATGGTATATATGGGGAGCGTGGGTTTGGCATGAGGGTGGTGTCTCCCTATATATACTATTTATTAAATAAAGCGTTTCATTTATAGTTTTAAGGTAGTTATAAGTTAAAATAATTCCTTACCGCCGCCGTCGCCGAGATTGCAGTGCCGATTGGGGTTCGTCTCCATGGCTTCCTCTTCATAAAGACTTCTTTGAAATGTTTGTATAATAAATCAATCTTTTAATTATGTTTATTTTTATTTAAACCCATCACATTAGTTTTAAAGTTAGGTAGTTTTAGGAAAAATTGTAATTATTATTAAGTACTTTGACGCGGTCAGGGCAAAGTTAGATTTTAATTATTTAATTGTAAACAAAGCTTTATATTAATAAGTATTATAAATTTTGGTGAGTGGGCGGTTGAGGTGGTAACACCAAAAAAATATATAATATAGTTAATATAAAGGTTCTCAAACGATCTTAAACTGAATAAGAAATCTTGTATCTTTAACAATGGGAACAAGGAATCTTATTTGGGGATCCCAAGTTTTAATTTGTGAAATTAGGCCATAAGTATTGTAAACGGAACTCTAATATATTATATATTTGGGCGGTTTTTGGTCTAAAAATATATAATATTAACTTAGAATTTCGTATCAGTTATAAAACTAAAATGTTTGTTACCAAATAAAATTATTATGGTTATATTATTTGTTGTTTATTATTTTGCATCTTTATTCTGTAAATAAAAGTTAAATCTTCGGGTTAAACTTTTATTTGCAGAATAAAGATGCAAAATAATTAACAACAAATAATATAACCCCATAATAATGACAATTTAAAGAGGTAACAAATGTTTTAGTTTTATAACTAAACCCTGTGTGACATTTTTATAAATTGTTAATAGATTTGTTAATAAATTTAGTTGAAAATAATTATAAACAGAATTTTTAAACTTTGAACCTTTTACTATTGTTCTATTTCTGTTTATGATTGTTACTAAATTTGTTAACAAATCTATTGACTATTTATGATTGTCAAACAGTCCTTTGTAATAATAATGCCAATAAACTTTGATTTTTATGAGATAAAGTGTTGTAATTTCTTAAAATACAAATATATTTTTATATTATTGAAAAATTGATTTTTATTCTAAGTCCCTACACGTATGTAGTTTTTAAAACGGCCACCAGTTGGCAGCACCTGTTCAAAATGATAGCAAAAAAAGAGTAAATCCGACTAAAAAAATTTTTTTTTGTGTACATAACGACGTACATACACAATTTTCAATAGCCTTTAGAGTTTAGACTAGTTAAATATGGGATTTTATGTCTTTTTTGAATGCGGGTTTAGAGTTAGCATCCATGTTTCTGCTTCTGCTACCCGTAAAATGATTTTTTTTTAAGTCCCTGTCGATAATGTTGCAACTGAAAATTGCCCCTTAGATTTTTTGCAAGTTTTTTTTCCTCGTTTTCATGATCTGTGCTGTCCCCTAGCGTCCATTTTCCGAACTATTTCGAATCCTGTATGTACGTATGTAAAAAAGACAGCTTTATTTTTAATTACCTATATTTTTAGGGGGTCATGCTTTACGACAGGTGCTGCCCCCTGGCGGCCATTTTCCGAACTATTTAGAATCCTGTATGTACGTATGTATACAGACAGCATTATTTTTTTACTTACCTACATTTTTAAGGGTGGTGCTTTCCGACAGGTGCCGCCACCTGGCGGCCGTCTTAAGAACTATATACGTATAGACCCTGAAAATTTTAAAGAATTCATCCCCTAAGTAGAAGGAATTTAAAAAATAGATAAATTAAACTTTAATTTATATTTTATTGCATAAAATATTGTAGATTAGGGTAGTTTACATAAAATACAACAATGTAAGATACAAAAAACAATAAATACATATAAAATTTACACAAATTATTATTTAAACATCCCTATTTCTAATTTTTCAGGACAAGGGTAAGTATATTTATTTATATATTGTAGATTAGGGTAGTTTACATAAAATACAACAATGTAAGATACAAAAAACAATAAATACATATAAAATTTACACAAATTATTATTTAAACATCCCTATTTCTAATTTTTCAGGACAAGGGTAAGTATATTTATTTATATATTGTAGATTAGGGTAGTTTACATGAAATACAACAATATAAGATACAAAAAACAATAAATACATATAAAATTTACAACAAACTATTATTTAAACATCCCTATTTCTAATTTTCAGGACAAGGGTAAGTATATTTATTTATAAAATACAAAGAATAAGAATAAAAAATACAATTTAAGCTTTGAACATAATAAAGACAACAATGTATTACAAATAAACAATAAAAATATCTTAAACTAATACAAGCTTTTATTTAACAACCCCTAATTCATTGAAAATAGCACAACAAAGAGACAGGGAATTATGGACAGTTGATTCGGCTTCATTGGGACAACAGGGAAGTATGAGAACTGTATTAAACATATTAATAAATGTTGCGTTTTGAATTCGCCCTTAGGGAAAATCTGACTTCGGATTCGTAATCAACGGGTCGAAATTAGTATAATAGAATTTCTTTCGCATTTCTAACCCTAATAGTTCCAGAGTTACAGTCTATTTTTCTTATTTAATATAATGTTGCGTTTTGAATCGAAATGTTTCAATTAAAAGCTGTCAAATTTCAATTAGGCGATTTTGAAACCCTTAGCCCTAGGCCCTTGAAACTTAAATATGTTGTTCTACGACCCCGACATTTCAAAGGATTCGAAGGGAACGCGAAATTTCAAGGAAATCGCTGAAATCCCAGCCGTTTCCGAGATACAAGCCCCTAAAGATTTTGGGGGGTATTTTACCCTAATTTGCCTGTTTAAAGGAATTAAGGGCTGAAAAATAGTGTATCGGGCGTATCTTGAGCAGCTCTTTCGATTGGCCTGCGCAGAATTGTTTATATCTTTTTAGTTTTTGATATATTTACCCTTTAAATTTGTAGGGGTGTATGGATTAGCTAATTTTGTTATTAATAGGGCCAGAAGGGTCGAATAAATTTTATTACACTAATTTGGACTTGTAAATTACGAATATGAACTCAAATTTTTCCCAAGGGCACTTTTAAGCCCTTCTACCATTCATAGTTTCAGAGTTATAACACATTTTTCATCATTAAAAATGTTGCGTTTTGAATTCGCCCTTTAAATTAGCTCATAGGCAAAATATGACTATGGATTCATTATGTAAGGGTCGAAATTAGTATAATACAATTTGTTTCGCACTTCTAAACCTAATAGTTTCAGAGTTACAGTCCATTTTTCTTATTTAGTGTGATGTTGCGTTTTGAATCGAAGTGTTTCAATTAAAAGCTGTCAAATTTCAATTAGGCGATTTTGAAACCCTTGGCCCTAGGCCCTTGAAACTTAAATATGTTGTTCTACGACCCCGACATTTCAAAGGATTCGAAGGGAACGCGAAATTTCAAGGAAATCGCTGAAAACCCAGCCGTTTCAGAGATACGAGCCCTTAAAGTTTTCCAAAGGGTCCTAGCTATAATTCGCCTATTTGAAGGGCTAAAGGGATGGAAAATAGCGTATCTGGGGTATTTGAACATGCTCTTTCGATTGGCCTGCACAGAATTGTTGAAAACCCTTCAGTTTACAACATTCTTAGCCCTCAAGTTTATGGCGAAGGGCGTGCGCTAACTCCGTTATTAAAAGGGCTAGAAGGGCGGGACAAATTTTATTAGGTTAATTTCGACCCGTAAAACACGATTCCAAGGTCAGTTTTTCCCTAAGGGCCGTTTTAAGCCCTTCGCCCTTTAAATAAGCCCTTCGGGTAAAATTTGACTTCAGATTCGTAATCTGCGGGACAAAATTAGTACAATAAAATTTGCTTCGCCCTTCTAGCCCTAATAGTTTCCGAGATACGGACCGTTAAAGTTTTACGAAGGGTTTAATGCTTAAATCCGTTAATTAAAAGGGCTAAAAGGCCGGATAATAGCGTACCGGAAGGATTTGAACCCGCGCTTTCCATTGGCTTGCACAGAATTGATGAAAACCCTTTGGTTCACAATATATTTGCGCTTCAAGTGTGACGAAGGGCCTAGGCTAATTCCTGATCTAAAAGGGCTAGAAAGACCGGACAAGTGTTGTTAAACTTACTTGGATCTGCAAAATTGAAATCCGTGGTTGGATTTTCCCTAAGGGCTGAAATAAGCCCTTAGCTCTTTATAAAAGAGCGGACTCCTATCGGATGGTTATTTTCGTACCTAGAGAACTTAATAATAAAGGATAGAATAGGAAAATTCGAAAAAAATCATTAAATATTAGGATATTTCCCTGTCTCTTTTGTTATTACATAGGAAAGGTAAATAAAAAGCTATTTTGTTTATTTATTCTCATAAAAATCATGTATTATCTTCTTCCTGTGTTGTAGTTACCGTATCCTATCGCTGGGTGTAGTACGCGGGGGGTAGGGGGGGTTGGGGGTTCTAAAAACAAACATAAACATTGTTTATTTTGAGCGCCAAAGTATAAAAAACGTCATCAATTAACACTTAATTAGTGTTAGTTGTTACGTTATAATATTTAATATTATGTTTTTGTAAGGGAGACTTCAGTTCCTTTTTGGCTTTGGTGAAGTGAACATGGGGTGCTTGTGATTAATCGTGTATTGCGATTATGTAGTGTTGATAGGAACCGAAAAACATATTAGTTTTTATTACAATCATTCTTTTATTTAATTTATAGTTCGCGATATAAATAAGAGTATTCAAATTTACGCTAAAACTATATTTATTAGTTCATTATTACTAGATATTTTTAAATTTGTTTTATTAAGTGCTGCAATTGTTAATTTAAATAGTGCGCGTGTTGTGTAATAATTACTTGAAAGTGTATTCTAATCAGTATAAATCGCCGAAGACAATACAGTTCAGTGATGAAGTACTATAGCGGACGATATGTTAGGAAAATTCGCCGATCATTGCCCTTACAAGAAGGTAAGTACTAAAATTAAAAATATTGTTTGATGTTGAAATAATTCGAAAGTTTTAAAAATCATAGGACCTATGTTTATAAATATTAAATTACCAAAATTTAGATACATATGTAGAAAATACGTAGAATCCGAAAAAAAATACCCCAACTTTGTATCTCTACCCTATTTAATGTGTAACGTCATTTCCGGCTAAACTATCAATTCTAGAAGAAAATTTTATATAACAAAAGTTGTAGAGAATTAAAAATTATATAAGATTCACTATAAAAATATTTTTTATTTGACTTAGTTTTGGGTGTGGAAAATTTGGACTTTTCTTATTTTTTATAATTCAAAAACTAAATTTTGCATATATACGCAGAAAAATACGTAGATTCCGAAAATCGATATCCAAACTTTGAATCTCCACCCATTTTGGGGTATAACATTATTATCTATCAAACTATCAACTTTAGGAGAAAATATTATATGACAAAAGTTGTAGAGAATTTTAAGTTATGTAAATTTTATATGATACATTTTTCGATTATACCCCAAATTAAGGGTGTAGGCATTGAAAAGCCTTTAAAACCTATATAAACCGTCGTAACTCGGAACTGTGATATCGTATAATAAAAAGTTAAATGTATACCTCCCCTAAAATTCAATTTACTACAAAAAAGGTCCTATACATTTTTTCTCTATCTCTAACCATTTCCGAGATATGAATTTAAAAATCTGAGATTCTCCAGAGGCGATTAACTCACATTTATATTTTACAGAGATCAGGCGAACCGGTTCAAGTCTTCACGATAAGAAGGATATGGTTTCCTGATGCTGGCAACGAATTGAAATCCACCAGGTACGGAGAGAAGCCCCAGGATACTCTAGACGCACGAACGGGTCCTCCAAGTCGCGATGTCTGCATCTCTTACCACTGGAACTTCGAAAACGGGGTCATCTGTAACAAAAAAGAAGATTTATTGATGAAACTACAAATGTAATAACTTATTTATTGTATCTGCAATTTGTGTTTATCTGTATTAATAAAACCGCTTTCCTATATATAAAGTTGAAATATTCTATAAAAAAGTGTTTGTCAACATTTTATTAATTTTAAAACTATAGCTTATTTATACAGAGATGCATACTAAATTCAAATTTTAAACGTATAAGTTCGTATCTTGCTTAGTCTCAGAGATATTGAGCCCTGAAGTTGAAATTTCTTATAGAAAAACATTTGTCTTTGAACAAGCATAAATGAAATATTTTCATCATTTCACCAACTTTGAAAATTATCATATTTGTAGAGAAATGCATGCTGAATTCATATTTGAATTGTACAAGTTCGTATCTTGCTTAGTTTCAGAGATATTGAGCCCTAAAGTTGAAATTTCTTATAGAAAAACATTTGTCTTTGAACAAACATAAATGAAAATTTTTCATCATTTCACCAATTTTGAAAATTGGCATATTTGTAGAGAAATGCATGCTGAATTCATATTTGAAACGTACAAGTTCGTATCTTTCTTAGTTTCAGAGATATCGAACCCTGAGGTTGAAATTTCTTATAGAAAAACAGTTGTCTTTGAACAAACATAAATGAAAATTTTTCATCATTTCACCAATTTTGAAAATTGGCATATTTGTAGAGAAATGCATGCTGAATTCATATTTGAAACGTACAAGTTCGTATCTTTCTTAGTTTCAGAGATATCGAACCCTGAAGTTGAAATTTCTTATAGAAAAATATTTATCTTTGAACAAACATAACTGAAAAATTTTCATTATTTCACCAACTTTCAAAATTGGCATATTTGTAGAGAAATGCATGCTGAATTCATATTTGAAACGTACAAGTTCGTATCTTTCTTAGTTTCAGAGATATCGAACCCTGAAGTTGAAATTTCTTATACAAAAACATTTGTCTTTGAACAAACATAACTGAAAAATTTTCATCATTTCATCAACTTTCGAAATTGGCATGTTTGTAGAGAAATGCATGCTGAATTCATATTTGAAACGTACAAGTTCGTATCTTTCTTAGTTTCAGAGATATCGAACCCTGAAGTTGAAATTTCTTATAGAAAAATATTTATCTTTGAACAAACATAACTGAAAAATTTTCATTATTTCACCAACTTTCAAAATTGGCATGTTTGTAGAGAAATGCATGCTGAATTCATATTTGAAACGTATAAGTTCGTATCTTGCTTAGTCTCAGAGATATTGAGCCCTGAAGTTGAAATTTCTTATAGAAAAACATTTGTCTTTGAACAAGCATAAATGAAATATTTTCATCATTTCACCAACTTTGAAAATTATCATATTTGTAGAGAAATGCATGCTGAATTCATATTTGAATTGTACAAGTTCGTATCTTGCTTAGTTTCAGAGATATTGAGCCCTAAAGTTGAAATTTCTTATAGA
The DNA here is from genome assembly GCA_951394225.1 of Harpalus rufipes. Taxonomy (NCBI): domain Eukaryota; kingdom Metazoa; phylum Arthropoda; class Insecta; order Coleoptera; family Carabidae; genus Harpalus; species Harpalus rufipes. The sequence continues at coordinate 37,881,484 of OX596286.1, forward strand.
AAAACATTTGTCTTTGAACAAACATAAATGAAAATTTTTCATCATTTCACCAATTTTGAAAATTGGCATGTTTGTAGAGAAATGCATGCTGAATTCATATTTGAAACGTACAAGTTCGTATCTTTCTTAGTTTCAGAGATATCGAACCCTGAGGTTGAAATTTCTTATAGAAAAACAGTTGTCTTTGAACAAACATAAATGAAAATTTTTCATCATTTCACCAATTTTGAAAATTGGCATATTTGTAGAGAAATGCATGCTGAATTCATATTTGAAACGTACAAGTTCGTATCTTTCTTAGTTTCAGAGATATCGAACCCTGAAGTTGAAATTTCTTATAGAAAAATATTTATCTTTGAACAAACATAACTGAAAAATTTTCATTATTTCACCAACTTTCAAAATTGGCATATTTGTAGAGAAATGCATGCTGAATTCATATTTGAAACGTACAAGTTCGTATCTTTCTTAGTTTCAGAGATATCGAACCCTGAAGTTGAAATTTCTTATACAAAAACATTTGTCTTTGAACAAACATAACTGAAAAATTTTCATTATTTCATCAACTTTCGAAATTGGCATGTTTGTAGAGAAATGCATGCTGAATTCATATTTGAAACGTACAAGTTCGTATCTTTCTTAGTTTCAGAGATATCGAACCCTGAAGTTGAAATTTCTTATAGAAAAATATTTATCTTTGAACAAACATAACTGAAAATTTTTCATTATTTCACCAACTTTCAAAATTGGCATATTTGTAGAGAAATGCATGCTGAATTCATATTTGAAACGTACAAGTTCGGATCTTTCTTAGTTTCAGAGATATCGAACCCTGAAGTTGAAATTTCTTATACAAAAACATTTGTCTTTGAACAAACATAACTGAAAAATTTTCATCATTTCATCAACTTTCGAAATTGGCATGTTTGTAGAGAAATGCATGCTGAATTCATATTTGAAACGTACAAGTTCGTATCTTTCTTAGTTTCAGAGATATCGAACCCTGAAGTTGAAATTTCTTATAGAAAAACATTTGTATTTGAACAAACATAAATGAAAATTTTTCATCATTTCATCAATTTTGAAAATTGGCATATTTGTAGAGAAATGCATGCTGAATTCATATTTGAAACGTACAAGTTCGTATCTTTCTTAGTTTCAGAGATATCGAACCCTGAAGTTGAAATTTCTTATAGAAAAATATTTATCTTTGAACAAACATAACTGAAAAATTTTCATTATTTCACCAACTTTCAAAATTGGCAAATTTGTAGAGAAATGCATGCTGAATTCATATTTGAAACGTATAAGTTCGTATCTTTCTTAGTTTCAGAGATATCGAACCCTGAGGTTGAAATTTCTTATAGAAAAACATTTGTATTTGAACAAACATAAATGAAAATTTTTCATCATTTCATCAATTTTGAAAATTGGCATGTTTGTAGAGAAATGCATGCTGAATTCATATTTGAAACGTACAAGTTCGTATCTTTCTTAGTTTCAGAGATATCGAACCCTGAATTTGAAATTTGTTATAGAAAAACATTTATCTTTGAACAAACATAAATGAAAATTTTTCATCATTTCACCAAGTTTCAAAATTGGCATGTTTGTAGAGAAATGCATGCTGAATTCATATTTGACACGTACAAGTTCGTATCTTTCTTAGTTTCAGAGATATCGAACCCTGAAGTTGAAATTTCTTATAGAAAAATATTTATCTTTGAACAAACATAACTGAAAAATTTTCATTATTTCACCAACTTTGAAAATTGGCATATTTGTAGAGAAATGCATGCTGAATTCATATTTGAATTGTACAAGTTCGTATCTTTCTTAGTTTCAGAGATATCGAACCCTGAAGTTGAAATTTCTTATAGAAAAACATTTGTCTTTGAACAAACATAAATGAAAATTTTTCATCATTTCACCAACTTTCAAAATTGGCATGTTTGTAGAGAAATGCATGCTGAATTCATATTTGAAACGTACAAGTTCGTATCTTTCTTAGTTTCAGAGATATCGAACCCTGAAGTTGAAATTTCTTATAGAAAAACATTTATCTTTGAACAAACAACTGAAAATTTTTCATTATTTCACCAATTTTGAAAAATGGCATATTTGTAGAGAAATGCATGCTGAATTCATATTTGACACGTACAAGTTCGTATCTTTCTTAGTTTCAGAGATATCGAACCCTGAAGTTGAAATTTCTTATAGAAAAACATTTATCTTTGAACAAACATAACTGAAAAATTTTCATTATTTCACCAACTTTCAAAATTGGCATATTTGTAGAGAAATGCATGCTGAATTCATATTTGAAACGTACAAGTTCGTATCTTTCTTAGTTTCAGAGATATCGAACCCTGAAGTTGAAATTTCTTATAGAAAAACATTTATTTTTGAACAAACATAAATGAAAATTTTTCATCATTTCACCAACTTTCAAAATTGGCATATTTGTAGAGAAATGCATGCTGAATTCATATTTGAAACGTACAAGTTCGTATCTTGCTTAGTTTCAGAAATATAGAGCTCTAAAGTTGAAATATCTTATAGAAAAAACATTTGTCCTTGAACAAGCATAAATGAGAATTGTAATTTTTCTTTCAGCAATATAGCACTCTTTCCATCAACCCTAAAGTTCATAAATTATATTTCGCGGGTCCATGGGCCTTCTTTACAAATACAAATTTTAAAAAATCGTACGGGCGAGTAAACAATTATGTAATACATAGACAAATTATAATTTATAATTATTCTTTATTTTAATTGTTGACTACTACTTTTTTATTATTATCTAATGCCTAACTGTTACATAGATTCATTTTGTCATTGTCAGTTTTATTGTTACAGTGCTAGTGAACAGATGTGTGTGGTGTGCTCGTGTACCGTGCCTTCGTAGACGACTTCCTGATCCTTGGAGAGGACTTTTGGATATCTTCAGGACTTGGAGTTATACTTAGGGAAGTAATTTATTAACAGTAAGTTTTTTTATTATTGAACCACTTTATAGGACCCATTATTGGGTATATCAGCCATTATTTCTAAAGACTATTATTTCGGCTATAGATATACTTTATAATTGTATAATAATAAATATATAATAATAAATTATTTAGTGCTATTACTATACACAAATATCATTTATTATTTTATGTACTAAATATTTTATTACATATTTTTTATTTTATATTTCAATATTCTTTTTAATATGTAACGAATTTCTCGCACTTTCATAATTATTTTTTTTATAACAGTTACACACGATTGAAACATATCTGAGTCCATATTATTATCTATAATCATTAATTTAAATATTATTTCGATTATATTTTTATTGTTACAGAAAGATGAAATACAGTCTTGGACGAACCGTAGAAGGATGTGAGTGAGTGGCAGAAGGACATACCCATATCCTGATTTCCGCGTTGAAGATGATCATATTGTTGCAGAGCATCACACTGAGCACACCCCAACACGTATTGGCGCCCTTCAAGACTTATTTATAAGATTTATGTAAATAAATAAATAAAACTTATCCTCCTAAATATTAAATACTCGTATATAAAATTAATATATATAGCAAAAACAAATCGATACATAATCAATTCATGTCATTATGCAACACATACATATATTTTCGTATATTTCACAGTTTCTACAGTATTTAAAGAATACATTCTTACATTACTCGTATATAAGAAATTCACATACAATATATACAAACATACATACTATTCAAACAATACCTACAGAAATTTAAAACCGTATCCGTGAATTCGAACTTCTGAAACTATGTATATATATACAAAACAAACCCCTGAATCCAAATTTGAAAACCGCAAGTCGCTATTTCACTTAGTTTTTGAGTTATTTAATTTTTATCATGATATAGAGACAATAGCAATTTAGCTATGTTGAAACAAACATGACTGACATTTTTTTCAGCAATTCGAATTCCTGAAAATGTTTTTAGGGATTCCATAGTACTGAAATTACGTTTACATATAGAGAATAATCCTATAAATCCAAATAATATTAGAATAATTCATTATCACTCTTAGTTGTTGAAGTATTTAATTTTAAATGTACTATACACAATATAAGAATCACATACGTAGTATTTATCTTGCAACTATACTCATATAAGTAATTGGAACTTTACTTTATTTTTCTGAAAATCTTTTGCATCCCCTACATACATACATACACGAGTAATCTAATACTTTGAGAAATTTTGACGTTCTAAGTAAAACATAGGAAAAACCGTCTCATTTTTATTATATTTATTAGTAACACATTTAACTCTCTTCATACACCAGTTGAAAAACACTTCATAATAAATTCGCACTGTACAAAATAGTAACTATGTATCTAGAGCGGAAAATGACACTTTACGCTCATGATTCATGACACACGTTTTTTTCTGCATCCGTTGAGAAAGATGATAAAAACATTTTGGTTTCAAATCTTACTGTGAATAATTTCATTTTTCATTTATCCCAGATAATAATTTACATTGCTATTTTAACTAGAAAAACTGCAAGTTGTTCTGTCAACTTCAATTATCAATTTTCTGTTCTAAACTTTTCTGCCAGCTTGAAAAGCCTACTTTCAAAATGGATGTAGAAAGAAAATCATGTCATTGAAAACAATAGGTACATTATACTGTCACACTATTTATCATTATAGTTGCCATCAAATAAGTATGGACTGATGCTTAACTTTACCCTTATTCGCACTCTTCGACGTTGCCGTATCTTTATAACTTAGCATTTTCAATATGACCACTGAATTTGCAACAGTATAGAAATGTCCAGTCCATACTAATTTGACGGCAAGTATAGTACTTTATACACTTAGGAAATTATTCATATACACGTTTTCAAATTTGAAAATTTCATATTTTCTTAGATATACGTACAAAATGACATACGTTTACTCTGTTATGCTTATATAGAATAATATATTTGAATAAAATCATACGTGAAAACGCAAAATTGTTAATCCTTCTTCACACTAATATACAATACAATCATAATATTCAGTGCTGAGCTATAGGAGGCCCATGATGGCTCGCACGAGCCTCTCCTTAAACTTTTGTAATTTGGGAACCCAGTGTTGTTTTTCTTTTGTTATTTTTTGTCCAAAAAAGAACACATAATATCTTAAAACATTTTCTTCGCATAAGTTGAGCGACAAAGTAGAACGGTACCCTATCAATTAATCGACACTAACTATGCGGTGACGATTAAATTTTGAAGAATCATTCGTTCTCATTTTTATTAAATATAGAGCGAACACTTTGTTAAAAATTTTATAGCTCACCACTGATTATATTGAATACAAACACATAATAAATACATAAATAATATAGTTTATATTATTGTTAATTATTCTACAGACTTACGCTGTAGGAAAACACTCCTATTCTCATATTCAAAAGAAAAACAGCTTTCTTACGAAAAAACGATATACTTTTACTTATGCTGTTGTATATAAAGATGGTAAAATCATTTATAAAAATACATATATGTGTGTTTGTATTCGTATTGCATTTTTGATACTGTATTGTTGCACACACATTAAAATTATGTATGATATACTTTACATTTCTATATTTTTCTGATTGTATATCCATGCCATATATTGAATACACATATATGTAGAAGGAATAATTTATAGGTCACGATACATTTAAAAACATAACTACCATTTCCATATCAACCACTTAGCAACATAACATTATTATACAAATACGTTGTTATACTATTACATATAGTTAGGTACATATATAAATATCGTAAAACTGTATCACTGTAAATATGTTATTTAAACGCCGCAATAAAACTTGTTCCTAATAAAAATTGGACTACATATTCTTGTTAAAATCTATCATTCCTTAGGCATATATCTATGAGATAAAGAATTTATGTATATTCAACGTAATTAGAGCACATATCATCCTCGTGTATTTGTGAAACTGCGAACGTCTTATACGAATAATGTATCACAAATACACATATCAAAAATTATTTATTCATTGTTAAAATAATGTATGTATTTCATGTATTATATATTGTAATATCATTATTATGTAACACATCTCAGATAAATAAATCCTTGTTATAAATAACAAACTATTTCATTCCAATACGCCGATCAAAAATCTCATTCCAAAGATCTAGATTCATATCCCACTTGCTAGCAAGCATTTTGTAGGCCGCCAATCTGCAACCAGAACGGCGACATACAAAATCCTGCAAACCAAAGATCCAAATTCGATTCCCGTCTACTAGCTACCTGCATCCAGCAACCAGCCGAGCATATTCATCCCCCATCCTAGCTAGCGACCAGCAACCACCAGCCCGTGCCTAGCCTGCGGTCTAGGGACGGATCCTGGTGGGCAGCTGGCCAGCCAGCTAGAAATCCAGCCAGCTAGCTAGAAATCCAGCAAAAGTAAGTATATAGCTCGATTACGTAACTTCACGAAGCAGAGTGTCCGGTACGATACCATCACCCACGCTGAATGGCTATAAATTCATCAAACAGCTGTATATAAGGCTGAAATCTGTGGTGGGAGGGCTAGGATTCATGAATCCACCACCAGGCGATTGAAATTTGAATTTTGTGGGAGAATGTCTTGCTATAGCCTTTCGACTCTACGAATTTTAAATTTTGATGATCAGATGTCTTGCTATGGCCAGTAAATTTAAAGTTTGTGGGTACATGCCTTGCTATAGCCTTTCGATTCGGCGATTTTTAAATCTTGATGATCAGATGTCTTACTATAGCCAGTAAATTTGAATTTTGTGGGTACATGTCTTGCTATAGCCTTTCGATTCGGCGATTTTTAATATTTGGTCTTGCTAGAGCCAGTAATTTTTATTTTTGATGAGTATATGCCTTGGGATCGGCTGAAAATCCGTCTGAGAGCTCAAAAATGCTCGTAGCGGCCGTAAAATGCTACTTTTCAGCCTCTACGGCTCGAAATCGTCGATTTTACACGATTTTTGAAATTTATCGACCAGAAGCCTTGCTGTAGGCTGCATATTGTCGGTTATGTAATCGGGCTGCCGTGGATCGTTAGCTGTATTTTGACGATTACGTAATTGGCTGCCATGGTTCGCTCGCTGTATATCGGCGATTATATAATCAAGCTGCTGTAGTTCGCTTACGCTGCTCTCGGCTCGATTTAGCTGGTAGCTGGAATTGAACTTGGATTTTTTAGTTCGCAAGATTTCTGATTGTGAATTGTTAAGCTGCTGCCGATCGCAAATCGATGCTCTAGATCTAGTTCGTATTTAGATGAATTGCAGGTTGTCTGAAATTTTTTAATTTGGGTATGGAAAAATTGGGATTTTCAATTGAAAGATTGTATTCATTTTGTTGTGTTTATTGGTCATTCATATAATACATTTTTAAATCTAATATATAACGATATGAATTACAACTTATAAATAAATAAAATGAAATACGTATCATCAAATATATATTAAGTATATATTACAACACACAAAAGTAGATCAATGTATATTATATTTTATAATGCAAATAGTTAGTGTGTAAGTCTTAGAAAAACTATATCAAATATCAGGATATTAAGTAGAGCAATATATAAATAAATACTAATTATGTACAATCACATATTAAAGTCTATCTTCCAATACAGTTAGCATATATGTACGTATTTTTGTAAGTCGAGAACTAACGGAATTTGAGTAATTCATTTTGGAGAACAAGAATTTATTGTTAAATTTGGATCATTTTATTAGCTATTTTTTCGAGATTTATTTCTTTAATATGTTCATGTATGCATTTATTAATTGAATCTTCTAACAGCTTAAAAAAATGATACATGTATTTGCAATAATAAACTTTATTAAAGATTATGAAAATAACGTGTAGTTAGTACATGACAAATTCGTCACATATGTGAGCAAAAAATGTATTAATCAATAAATAGATCAACATCTGAAATTCGTTTTTTTTTTACTAATTATTTAGAATGAATCTTACTTATTAAATATTTATCATAATAAAGAGACAAACTGTAATACAGTTCTTTTGTAGAGTAAGTATGAACAAAACAAACTATACTAATTTCTTAACCAGGGTAAGGGTTATCTTGTATTTTAATAAAAAAATAGGATCGAGTTTTTTTTTTGAAGCGTTTGAATGTTGGAATATGTGATTGTATAATATTTGATATGTATTAGTAAGTATACATTTCTTTTTGTATATTGGTATCTCAGGCTATGTACTATTTATACATATACAATTTATATAGGTAGGTATAGGTATGTATATATATTTTTCACACACTTTGACAAATAAACAATATACATATATATGTAGGTAACACACAGTACACATATACTAATGGAAACATAATAAATAAAACCAACACATTTATTTTAAACGATATTATCGGCAATTAATATTTAGGTATTGATATTTCACTGTCGTCGTTGTTAATTTCGTATCCAAATCCGACGCACATTGCACACTGCACTAAGATCCACCAAAGACAATGCATCAAATTCTAGTAGCTCAGAAGATTATGAACGAGATCCACTCAGCACTCACACTCCGCGAAACAAACGTAAGACTAGTAGTGTACTCCACAAAAACATCCTGCAAACATCATCATTATTTAATGTGATGATGATGATATATGATGATGATATATGGTTTTCGATGGTATCATAAATTATGATGAATTACCATTATTTTTTTTCTAAATTATATAGTTCAATTTAAATTAAAATGCATACGGCGCTTTTTTGGGCTAATTAATAACTAGAGAAAAATAATATATACAAAAAATGATCAAGAATAATAATTTATCAGTAATAACATATATATATATATATATATATATATATATATATATATATATATATATATATATATATATATATATATATATATATATTAGTTTTGTGTTCAAAATTTTGATGGAAATGTAATCTTAGAAGGTAAAGACAAATATGATTTATGGCCAAATGGTTGTTCAAAGAATTTTTTACTTATTTTTTCAGTAATCTACGTGTCCGATATAGGGTAGTAACATACTTTTCGTTTATTAGTTTTGTGTTCAAAATTTTGATGGAAATGAAGTCTTAGAAGTCAAGGACAAATATAATTTATGGCTAAATGGTTGTTCAAAGAATTTTTTACTTATTTTTGCCGTAATCTTCGTGTCCGATATAGGGTACTAACATACTTTTCGTTCATTAGTTTTGTATTCAAAATCTTAATGGAAATGTAGTCTTAGAAGTCAAGGACAAATACGATTTATGGCCAAATGGTTGTTCAAAGAATTTTTTACTTATTTTTCCCGTAATCTACGTGTCCAATATAGGGTACTAACATACTTTTCGTTTATTAGTTTTGTGTTCAAAATTTTGATGGAAATGTAGTCTTAGAAGGTAAGGACAAATCTGATTTATGGCTAAATGGTTGTTCAAAGAATTTTTTACTTATTTTTCCCGTAATCTACGTGTCCAATATAGGGTACTAACATACTTTTCGTTTATTAGTTTTGTGTTCAAAATTTTGATGGAAATGTAGTCTTAGAAGTCAAGGACAAATATGATTTATGGCCAAATGGTTGTTCAAAGAATTTTTTACTTATTTTTCCCGTAATCTACGTGTCCAATATAGGGTACTAACATACTTTTCGTTTATTAGTTTTGTGTTCAAAATTTTGATGGAAATGTAGTCTTAGAAGTTAAGGACAAATATGATTTATGGCCAAATGGTTGTTCAAAAATTTTTTTAATTATTTTTCCCGTAATCTACGTGTCCAATATAGGGTACTAACATACTTTTCGTTTATTAGTTTTGTGTTCAAAATTTTGATGGAAATGTAGTCTTAGAAGGTAAGGACAAATCTGATTTATGGCTAAATGGTTGTTCAAAGAATTTTTTACTTATTTTTCCCGTAATCTACGTGTCCAATATAGGGTACTAACATACTTTTCGTTTATTAGTTTTGTGTTCAAAATTTTGATGGAAATGTAGTCTTAGAAGGTAAGGACAAATCTGATTTATGGCTAAATGGTTGTTCAAAGAATTTTTTACTTATTTTTCCCGTAATCTACGTGTCCAATATAGGGTACTAACATACTTTTCGTTTATTAGTTTTGTGTTCAAAATTTTGATGGAAATGTAGTCTTAGAAGTCAAGGACAAATATGATTTATGGCCAAATGGTTGTTCAAAGAATTTTTTAATTATTTTTCCCGTAATCTACGTGTCCAATATAGGGTACTAACATACTTTTCGTTTATTAGTTTTGTGTTCAAAATTTTGATGGAAATGTAGTCTTAGAAGTCAAGGACAAATACGATTTATGGCCAAATGGTTGTTCAAAGAATTTTTTACTTATTTTTCCCGTAATCTACGTGTCCAATATAGGGTACTAACATACTTTTCGTTTATTAGCTTTGTGTTCAAAATTTTGATGGAAATGTAGTCTTAGAAGTCAAGGACAAATATGATTTATGGCCAAATGGTTGTTCAAAGAATTTTTTACTTATTTTTCCCGTAATCTACGTGTCCAATATAGGGTACTAACATACTTTTCGTTTATTAGTTTTGTGTTCAAAATTTTGATGGAAATGTAGTCTTAGAAGTTAAGGACAAATATGATTTATGGCCAAATGGTTGTTCAAAAAATTTTTTAATTATTTTTCCCGTAATCTACGTGTCCAATATAGGGTACTAACATACTTTTCGTTTATTAGCTTTGTGTTCAAAATTTTGATGGAAATGTAGTCTTAGAAGACAAGGACAAATATGATTTATGGCCAAATGGTTGTTCAAAGAATTTTTTACTTATTTTTCCCGTAATCTACGTGTCCAATATAGGGTACTAACATACTTTTCGTTTATTAGTTTTGTGTTCAAAATTTTGTTGGAAATATAGTCTTAGAAGTCAAGGACAAATACGATTTATGGCCAAATGGTTGTTCAAAGAATTTTTTAATTATTTTTCCCGTAATCTACGTGTCCGATATAGGGTACTAACATTCTTTTCGTTTATTAGTTTTGTGTTCAAAATTTTGATGGAAATGTAGTCTTAGAAGTCAAGGACAAATATGATTTATGGCCAAATGGTTGTTCAAAGAATTTTTTACTTATTTTTCCCGTAATCTACGTGTCCAATATAGGGTACTAACATACTTTTCGTTTATTAGTTTTGTGTTCAAAATTTTGATGGAAATGTAGTCTTAGAAGTCAAGGACAAATATGATTTCTGGCCAAATGGTTGTTTAAAGAATTTTTTACTTATTTTTCCCGTAATCTACGTGTCCAATATAGGGTACTAACATACTTTTCGTTTATTAGTTTTGTGTTCAAAATTTTGATGGAAATGTAGTCTTAGAAGTCAAGGACAAATACGATTTATGGCCAAATGGTTGTTCAAAGAATTTTTTACTTATTTTTCCCGTAATCTACGTGTCCAATATAGGGTACTAACATACTTTTCGTTTATTAGTTTTGTGTTCAAAATTTTGATGGAAATGTAGTCTTAGAAGGTAAGGACAAATATGATTTATGGCTAAATGGTTGTTCAAAGAATTTTTTAATTATTTTTCCCGTAATCTACGTGTCCAATATAGGGTACTAACATACTTTTCGTTTATTAGTTTTGTGTTCAAAATTTTGATGGAAATGTAGTCTTAGAAGTTAAGGACAAATATGATTTATGGCTAAATGGTTGTTCAAAGAATTTTTTACTTATTTTTCCCGTAATCTACGTGTCCAATATAGGGTACTAACATACTTTTCGTTTATTAGTTTTGTGTTCAAAATTTTGATGGAAATGTAGTCTTAGAAGTTAAGGACAAATATGATTTATGGCTAAATGGTTGTTCAAAGAATTTTTTACTTATTTTTCCCGTAATCTACGTGTCCAATATACGGTACTAACATACTTTTCGTTTATTAGTTTTGTGTTCAAAATTTTGATGGAAATGTAGTCTTAGAAGGTAAGGACAAATATGATTTATGGCCAAATGGTTGTTCAAAGAATTTTTTACTTATTTTTCCCGTAATCTACGTGTCCAATATAGGGTACTAACATACTTTTCGTTTATTAGTTTTGTGTTCAAATTTTGATGGAAATGAAGTCTTAGAAGTCAAGGACAAATATGATTTATGGCCAAATGGTTGTTCAAAGAATTTTTTAATTATTTTTCCCGTAATCTACGTGTCCGATATAGGGTACTAACATACTTTTCGTTTATTAGTTTTGTGTTCAAAATTTTGATGGAAATGTAGTCTTAGAAGTTAAGGACAAATATGATTTATGGCTAAATGGTTGTTCAAAGATTTTTTTAATTATTTTTCCCGTAATCTACGTGTCCGATATAGGGTACTAACATACTTTTCGTTTATTAGTTTTGTGTTCAAAATTTTGATGGAAATGTAGTCTTAGAAGTTAAGGACAAATATGATTTATGGCTAAATGGTTGTTCAAAGATTTTTTTAATTATTTTTCCCGTAATCTACGTGTCCGATATAGGGTACTAACATACTTTTCGTTTATTAGTTTTGTGTCCAAAATTTTGATGGAAATGAAGTTTTAGAAGTCAAGGACAAATATGATTTACGGCTAAATGGTTGTTCAAAGATTTTTTTACTTATTTTTCCCGTAATCTACGTGTCCGATATAAGGTACTAACATACTTTTCGTTTATTAGTTTTGTGTTCAAAATTTTGATGGAAATGTAGTCTTAGAAGTTAAGGACAAATATGATTTATGGCTAAATGGTTGTTCAAAGATTTTTTTAATTATTTTTCCCGTAATCTACGTGTCCGATATAGGGTACTAACATACTTTTCGTTTATTAGTTTTGTGTTCAAAATTTTGATGGTAATGAAGTTTTAGAAGTCAAGGACAAATATGATTTATGGCTAAATGGTTGTTCAAAGATTTTTTTACTTATTTTTCCCGTAATCTACGTGTCCGATATAAGGTACTAACATACTTTTCGTTTATTAGTTTTGTGTTCAAAATTTTGATGGAAATGTAGTCTTAGAAGTTAAGGACAAATATGATTTATGGCTAAATGGTTGTTCAAAGATTTTTTTAATTATTTTTCCCGTAATCTACGTGTCCGATATAGGGTACTAACATACTTTTCGTTAATTAGTTTTGTGTTCAAAGTTTTGGTTGAAATGTAGTCTTAGAAGGTAAGAACAAATATGATTTATGGTTAAATGGTTATTCAAAGAATTTTTTATTTATTTTTCCCGTAATCTACGTGTCTGATATAGGGTAGGAACATACTTTTCGTTAATTAGTTTTGTGTTCAAAGTTTTGGTTGAAATGTAGTCTTAGAAGGTAAGGACAAATATGATTTATTGCTAAATGGTTGTTCAAAGAATTTTTTATTTATGTTTCCCGTAATCTACGTGTCCGATATAGGGTAGTAACATACTTTTCGTTAATTAGTTTTGTGTTCAAAGTTTTGGTTAAAATGTAGTCTTAGAAGGTAAGAACAAATATGATTTATTGCTAAATGGTTGTTCAAAGAATTTTTATTTATTTTTCCCGTAATCTACGTGTCCGATATAGGGTAGTAACATAGTTTTCGTTAATTAGTTCTGTGTCCAAAGTTTTGGTTGAAATGTTGTCTTAGAAGATAAGGATTAATATGATTTATGGCTAAATGGTTGTTCAAAGAATGTTTGTAATTGACAGAGAAATGTCAGTGTCAAAATTTTAAAGACATTACCGAAGATTTTTTCTGGGAAGTACATACATTATATTATTTCTTATTTTATTAATAGTTATTTAAAATTATAGGTATATTACACATACCATTCAGAAATACTGTTAATCTCGACAATGAATTGGAAACATTTCGAAAAATTAGAAGAGTAGGACAAAATTTCTTCATAGAATGAATTTAAATTTAAAAAATCTAAATATAAAGAATAGATATAAGCGAGAATACAGCCCGAATGAAGACGATATTTAAATGTTGTACATACAATAAGAAAATGAAGATGGTCTCCACTCTGCAACGTAAAATACAGAAAAATTGTATCTCATCGAAATAATGAATAATGAAAGAAAAATGTACTTGGAGAATCTTTTAATTCTTGACCTGTGACTATTATGCAGGTGATAAGTCTACATTGACGGACTTAAATTACATTATGGGACAATGTACACGAGCATTGTAGACTAGAGTAACATTGAATTGCAAAAAAGCTATCAAATTCTTCTCAAATAAGTTGTATATATTGACAAAATTACACATCGATATAATAATAATCGGAGTGCAATCTATCCATCACTTTATTAAAGGAAATCAATGTGTTATTTAGATACATGTATGAAAATATAACATGTTATTATTTGTATTTCTAAAAATGCTCTTTGCTTTATGCATACAGTCAGGTAAAATATACTGCGAGAGGTTATGTGCGGGCCACATCAGATTTTTATGTTGTAAATGGAGTATATGTATGGATGTCTCTCTGTAAAACTTAATACGTACTAGAAACTAGAACTATGACAATGTGAAACATATAATATGCCGTGAAATCAATATTCCAATTAGGTAATTATGTAAATGAGTATTATGATATGTTTGGGAAGGATTTGTTTATTTATTTATGTAAATCTTATAACTAAATTTTCAAAGAGTAAAATACATTTACACATCAATAAAACGAATATCCGTCCAGATCTTTCTACGGCTCGTTTTGGTCCTTTTACAACTGATCCTCATCCTGATTCTCTACAATACTTTGCTTTCTTCGCTAGGGCTAGGACATGGCTAAAGTTTACTTCTTCTTGTAGCTCTCAGTTGGTAGAACATCCTACTAGTCATAAGAAAGTTCTGTAACAATTAAATATTCCATCAATAGTTTCTTATTTATATTAATGAATATATAGTATTCATTACGTAAAGATGTCATTGCGGAATAATAATTCATTTATAAGTAGATCATTCGTTCTATAATCTGTACTGATACCAAACTAGGAAACTACCATTTTTTACATCAAGAAATGCAGAGGCAAACAAGACTATTATTCTAGCCCTTTACGATATTTTTATGGCATTATTGTATTATTGATAAAGTAAGTAAATCAATACGAAACATAAAAATAATAAAATACACGCCAATGTATAAAAACTATATTGACAATTCCTAATTATTTCCTAAACAAAGTTACGACATACGTCACCTTATGGACAGAATCTATAACCTGCATGGCAAAAAGAAACTACTCCAATTACGTATGTCTTCATACTCTTCTTTTTTAAAATAAAAAAATGTGTTGACGCTTAAATTTTTTGAATTTAAATTTATCAACTACCAAAACAAGTTTTATATGAACAAATAATGAGAAGAATTCAGTTTATTTAAAATAGTTAAGACTATATTTGGGCATGTTTTATTTTATGTATTAATTAAGTGTACTGGATTTAAATATATTACCTAAATTTATCATTTTTACAATAATCTACGGGGTAATATATGACAACAGACATATGCTAATTTTTTTAGTTCCAACAGTAAATAATACAATATTTATGTTATTTATAAAACTGAAAGTAAAGGAAACTGACAATATATTCAATTAATTACTATATTAAATTTTATTTTTTTAGTAAAATTATTTGCAAAGTGATTTACTTATTCAAGTACCACCTAAAATTTATTAAAAACAAGAATAAATAAACTTCTAGATGCTATGATTATTACTCCAATTCAACAAATTTTGATATGGTGTATTAATAGACTGTATAGAGCTTGAAAACATTGCTTATAATAAGATTTCTTAGGTTTAATAATAAATTATTTGCAAATAAACCATTGTCTGCATGTGACAAATGTTTTCGTCTTTAATAATTCGCAAATAATTTTTATTAAAGTAATAAAATTTAAGATGGCAATTAATTGAGCATATTGTCAGTTACCTTTACCCTTAGTTTTATAGGTAAAATTTTCCTTTTAACCATTTTTTGGAATTTTATTTTCACCCTGTATAGTAAAATTTCAAAAAATAATAGCAAATTATTTTATATACCAATAATAAAATTCCAAATTAATATAAACTAGACATGATAAATCATTTAAATACATACATTAAATATTTCTGAATATTAAATATTGTTGAATAAATCCAACAATGATAGACAGCCAATAATAACAGCATCAGGACGCCATCCTCAAAGACACAGTATACGAACACACCACCCACACTCACGTCTGTACCCTAGGACTACTACAATGAAACTAACAAAATTAATCTATACAATTTTTAAGCATTAGATAATACTGTGAATAAATTGTTAAATAGTGAAATTAACAACTAAATAATGAGTAATTGTTACGTATCTGTGTGTTACACAACTTTTTTGATTGTTCATAAATAAAATATAAAATATTTCATCACGGCATATTACCCATTGCTGGGTGTGCCAATCTACTTTGTACAGATATCGGTAATGATGGAATATTTGTACCGTGCGGGCGCTTACCAGGCGTCACCATAGCTGACGTGGAGAGTGCACTCAGACACTCAGGCACACGGAAAAATCACAAAATATAATATAGTTTCCAGCATAAGTAGGACCACCCATTATTGGGTGTGCTAATCGGCTTTGTACACAGATTTCGGTAATGATGATGACATATTTGTACCGTGCGGGCGTTTCACATGCATTTATTGCTGACGTGAAGAGTGCATCACAGGGGTCATTTTAATGCCATTTAAAATTTGAAATATTTGGTGTTACTCGGGATCGAACCCGGTATTTAAATTTGATTTAATTTTAAGTATTAAAATGAATAGAAATTAAACGGGAGTTATTGTGTTGGCCATATCAGATTTTCTTATGAGTGTCATCAAATACAGTAAACATTTTAAATTTCTGTGTCGCAACTGTTTATAAAATTTAATTTTAAATATTTAACGGACTTTCCCTCAATTAGACGCATAAATTTAAATTCAAGTATTTATAAATACCAACGTACTTGAACAATGAATTATAAACAACAAGTGCCATTTTCCATAAAGCGATCGGAAGGAAATAAAAGAATAAATGGCTTCGTCATGGAAACATAACTATGAACAAATCGTGCACGATTATCTATCGAAGAACGATGACATATTTAAATTATTACAAGGGCTTGTTTCACATTTCGTACCTCAACCTTATAACTGTGAAATGTTAAGTTAACATGCAGCCTTGTACTCGTACAGCACAGAAAACATCTGTTTTAAAAGTTATTTTTTGCTACAATACCTTCGCTGGTATTTTAACTTTTTTGAATTAGTTAAATAATTCCTTTATTCATTTCAATATACTATGATGTATAATATTCACATACTCAAAACTCAAAATAAAGTTGTAAATTGTATCGCCCTCTCGAAATGTCAAAATTTATTAGGTAACCAAAAGTAACAAAGTACAGTAAAAATTTTGAAAGATGTCCGATCAAGGTAATTTACGAATTGTATGAATTCAGATTTTTGCTCCGCCCATTATGACAAATTCAGTAGTGTCGTTTGCTTAGTTTTTATGAGGGTACATAAGATACTACTGTTATTTTATTATTATAAAAATATATGTTACAGTAAAAGCATTCAAAATTTAAAAATAAGTCAACTGGTAAGTTTATTAGCAAATGTAAAACCAAATATGTGAAAAATAAGATACTGACACAATGTCAGTGTCAGTGATACGGACAGAAAATAACGGTATTCGTACGGCTATGAATCTAGGTAATGTATCTGAATTAATATATAAGCTTACGTTACAGCGAAAGTATTATCAACAACGAGCATCGTTTTAAAGTGGAATGTCTTAACTTAGCCGAAACAATATGAATTTTTGAAAGACAAGCGAGTTATATTCATCCTTATCGCATACGCTTATAGC
The DNA here is from genome assembly GCA_951394225.1 of Harpalus rufipes. Classification (NCBI taxonomy): domain Eukaryota; kingdom Metazoa; phylum Arthropoda; class Insecta; order Coleoptera; family Carabidae; genus Harpalus; species Harpalus rufipes. The sequence continues at coordinate 37,899,413 of OX596286.1, forward strand.
CTTTACATAGGAAAGAGAAAATGTATGCCAATTTGTTAATTCGTGCATGACACAAATAACCTTGATCGGACATCTTTAATTTTTTTTACTGTACCTAGCAATTAGAGGCGCTGACGCTCAAAATATGCACATCGTCTAGTCTCATAAAGACACCGAAATAGAAAAATATGATTGTTTATTCGTAGTTCAGAAACTGGCGACGTGAATATCACCATATTTAAAACAGAGAGTAATTCGAACAGCACTTCCTAAATACGACGGATATTGTTCGTGAACTACGGTAAAGGTAGACGCCGTGTATTACTGTACTCTAATTGCAATAATTGAGTAAAAGTTAATGCCAACTGTTACAAGATGGGTATACTGGTGCAGTTGTGCAGATACAATATAATGAATTCACTATTAGGTGCATACAATGCCTAATCACTTTAGAAAGTTGTTGAAACAAATAAGCCAAATTACGGAAAAATGTACTTATTTCTATTATGCTCTTTTATATACAGTTCTGTTAATTTTAAAGAAATTAGAAAAGTACTTCACTATATTTATTTTGTATTTAAGTACTAATTGTTGCAATAAAAAAATGATTGTTGTTATTTTTATTAGTAATTAAAAGAAATGTAAATAAAAAACTGTCAATAGTTTTACTCAATTTATTGCGATATATTTATAGTAATCTGTGGTACATTTAAGCATATAAAGAGAGCAATTATTGGCATTATTTTTACCTCTCGCTAAGAGAGATATTGGATTCATATATCGTTAACAAATTCCGCTAATACCCTCAATGAATTTGAAGAATTTTGAACATATTAGAAGAGTAGTGTCCTACTCTTTGTGGGTCCGTGTCAGAATGCAGCTAGTAGTTATTTACATAGATGTCACAAATGTCAATGTTTTATTAAAAATTTCAAAATATTCTGATATCATGTTGTTTATATGTCATCAATAGTATGAAATATACTTGACAAGGAAAATAATCCACATGGATTTGAAAAATCATAATGTTTTGAATGAAAACTTATGATACATTATTACTAGTTGTCATTTTGACACGAGCCCCCATATCTGCTTGCCAAGGCCAACAAAGTCACATAACTGCTCGCGCCCTATGCAACATAAAATGAAAATGGCGAGAGGTATTTTTTATTTAGTAACTAAGGCGGTGCCTAAATATTACTATCAAGTGAAACCTTAATACGTGTTTATTCATTAAAATATGGATAAGAGTTTTTTTGTACAATTCTCTCTTACGGTGACTGTTATTAATTTTCCATTGTTGGATTACTTAACTCCTTATTTTCTTGAAATTTACTACCAATTCAGTATATATTTAAATAAGTTGATTATATATTTTATGATGATGGTTAACAGTCGAAATTGTACAATAAAGGAAATATTATTATTATATATGAGAAACTACAGTAAATATTTAATTATAACATTTTTACAAGTTTCACCTTTGCCGAAAGTTACATACGATTCCAAAAGAATAGCAAATGTTTTTACCATAAAAGCAAATGAAGAAATACTAATTATGAATCCCTAACTTCATAGTTTCTAAGATTGCGACACGAGAGTAGATCATTTTCTCACAATTTCTGATCTAAGTTAATTTCAAGATTGATGTAACATCAATCAAATTATCTTCATTTAAATACTCTTTATCTTGTTTAATAATACAGTACATCTGATTCTGATGATCAGATGGTGAGACTGTGTAAAATATAATGAGGAATCACAAAGCAAAAACAGTGTTGAAGCGAAGGACTATAGGTATATTTATTTAAATGAACAATTACCCAATTAGACTTCGTTATTCTCATGTTTCAGTCATTTCAAGAACATGTTTTATGTTATGAAATTACGTTAAATTAGTTAATTAAAAGTATAGTAAAAAATCTGATGTGACCAGCATATTACCTTCCGTCAGTTCTATGTATTTTGTATAAATTCCATACGGAAAGTTTCTTGCTTTTCCAAGAAAAACTTAAAATCTTAAAATTAGGGTTGCGGTTAACCAATCGTATCCAAAATCTAATCAACTCTTCATACGGAGAAATATGAAAGAATTATAGTATTGGAGTTATCGAATAAGTAATTTTCGTCACACCAGACACACACTGAAACACACACTGACACACACACACACACACACACACACAGACAACATCATATTCATATTTTATCATTATGGCTTTCGTGGTAAATCAGAGCAATGGTTAACATCTTATCTCAAAAACAGAAAGCAGCTTGTTTCTTACAATAATGTGCATTCTGAGTATAAAATAATAAAGAATGAGATACCTCAAGGAAGTATCTTTGGACCCATTCTATTTATTTTATACATAAATAATATACAAAATGTTTTAAAAGAAAATAAATTTGTAGCATATGCCGACGATGTTTCTATTTTTGTTCCTTATTTATATAGTTAAATCTTCCTATAAAAACTTAGGATTTATTATACGAAATAATAGCTCCAATCTATTCTAAGTATATTTCTGATCTAGAATCTATACAAAGAATTTTTTAAAACACTGTTATTTCAGATCTTGCGGACAGTATCTCAGTTACGACTATGACTATAATGACTTATTGTGCGAATGTATATTCTGAGTGTAGTCTCGCGTCGAAAACTACAAAGTAGATTGCACCTACATAAACTACTAAATGGTCTAATAGACGATCCTGTTTCTCTTGGTTTAATACCAATAAATGTTCCGCACGTTACCAGTAGGAAAAAACTGCCTTTCAAAGGAGCAAGGACCAATTATGAACTGAGTCTCCATTACGACGACTTTGTAGTATATTTAATAACTTAATTCATGACTGTCGATCTACAATACTTTTTCGAAATACGAGAATACAAATCACTAGTAACACTTCTCTCATAATCATACCATGTAAAAGTTAAGTTAGATCTAGCTGAACAAGCTTAAGCCTCAAATTTAGCAGTTTAAATTAAACTAAGCTTAAACTTCAGCGCAAGAGTAAACCTTTATTGTACAACTCAAGTTTTTAAAAAGCGAAGGTTTATCATCGGCTTAAGGTAAAACCATGCTTAAACTCACAATGTACAATCGGACCTAAGTGAGTCAGTAAATTTTAAAAAAATATCAATAATATATTAATCTGACATCTAGTTCAATTTTATTATTGTTAAGTATTGTTTTATTCTTCTCATTTTGTCTATTTGTACCATTTTGTAAATTTATACATTTTGTATGTCCTGTAATTGGGATCCTACAGTAAAAATCCTTTTGGATAGATTTAATAATAATTAAATAAGCACTTAACCATGACTCCCGCCATTTGTTGGCTTACTATACGTAGATCCCATTATTGCACATATATTCTATACCTTTAAATTGAACAGATCTATTGTCCAGGAAGTTTAATATGAGCAGCACGCAAATATTCCGGAAATGAAAAATTAGGAAAATTAACTCACCTTGCTTGAAAAAAGAAACAATTTTATTCATTTAATGTCATTTTGAATCATTACTTGAAATTGTTGCTACAATTTAGTCATTTTCGTAACACGAACAATATATTTTTTGAATGATGTTAGAATGTTTAATAATTATGCTAATTAAAAGTATTCATTTGAATATTTCTACATTAATAATTTAATTTTGATCTTTCAAGCTATAAATTTCATGGTGTCAACACGATTTGAATATTAACAATAGCTTCAATAATTATTCACTATCCTTGAAGAGAAACGCTTACCTACAAATTGTTCAAAGTTCTACATTACATTTTCTATGTTTAAATTATTTTAACAAATATCAAATCATTAAAAAGTTGATGGTTATAAATGTGTCTAAAAGAGTTATTTTTGAGGATAACAAGTTAATTTATTCTATTAGTACAAACACAAACTACAAGCTGAATAACATACACCGGAAGAATCTAGTTGGAACCTTGGAGTTTTGATTCAATTGTGGCTGTGTCGAAGATGATCTTTCGACCTCTTCATAAACCTTTCGATGCTGTGTAAAATATCCTTGCCTTTTTAAAATTCAATTGATTTGTCTGATTTTGCAGTATTGATATATTCGTATTGTTTTGACTCATACCATGATCATTTGATTGTGTATGGCATTTGATGTGGAAACATAGTAATTACGTGTTTTAATAAATAATAAAATATATTACTTCTACGTTGAGGTTAATGCGTTTCAGATTTTAATCTTCAACATTCTTGAATGGAACTGTTTTATATTAAAGTGTAAGTTAAGATTAGAAGACTACCGAAAATTATATTATATTAACATATTGTCCATAACAATAGCATTATAAAATGTGAGTTGTAAAACTTGGATGGCTTGGGCATACACGAATAAACGAAGATTCCGAAACAGCACTGAATTTTACTCTTCCAGGATGATCAAAGTCAAAGACAAAAATCAGCGACGCAGAAATAAACAGAGCCAGTTGGTGGGGCAAGCATTATTATGCACAGGCCTAGGGCAACAAAATTCTAGGGGCGCCAAAAGTAAATAATATATAAGACAAATTATGTAGTTATTTATGAGTATATTAGCGGAAAAAAATAAAAACTCTGATCTTTCGCATTCAAAATATGATCCTATGATGAAAGAACATTTAAGAAAAATTGTAAATCGGGAAACTTAACTTAAAATCAATTGATAGAACTATTAAGCAACCATATAAAATAAAATACACTCGTGGCCTAAAAAAACAGACACTTAAAAAAAGTTTTTATCGTCTTGAAACAAACAAAATATGGGTTTATTTGTTTTTTTTTTTTTGTTAAATTAGAGTATAAAAAAAAACATTTAGCAAACACTTTATTCATTAAGAAAAGTTAGTAAAACAGAAAAATGAACAAAAGTAGCAAAATTATTATTTAATTAATTAGGTTTTATAGGTAAAGTATGAATTATTTTGAGTAAGTAATAATGTGAATTGCCTCCCCGAATTGTAAAGACTTCTACCACATGGTTTGGTAAACTTTCAATTCAGTTGATAACTCTTAGTAGTAATTATTTTTCCATTCTTCAGAAAAAGGTACTATTAGATTATTGAATAGTTTTTGGTACGGATTATCGATGCTGAAAACTTTGCCTTAACGTAATCGCATATTTTTCGCAGGAAATTGGGGCTGCGCTCTGACTATTGTATAATCAAATATTGAATTCTTTAAATGCTGCTTTGTTATATACGCAAATTTAGGACGCATGTTGTCAACTTTTAAGATGAAATTCTCGAGAACGGAGTCAGTCATTTTCTAATTTACAGAATTTCCGCCAAAGCACTATATTTAACCAAAACTAGCTTAATATTTCAATAAATCGAAATCCCAACCCATGTCATTTTACTACCACTGTCAAATGGTGTTTTTCAGGGCATGTAATATCCTGAAAACGGTTTTCCTGACATTCACCACGCGCATTCTTGTTCATTTAATGAATACGGACCGAAATTGGATTCATATATGAACAATACTGAGATCTAGTGTTCCATTGCCTAGTCTCTATGTTCTCGCGAATTTTTAGGTATCGCAATCACTTTAAAATTGTCGTTAAGACGTCAAACCGGTATTGCATGAATAGTTTTTATGAACATTAAGAATGAAATGTAATATATTTCATAAAAATTTTGGTATAAAATCATTTAAAATTGATCATATTTTGATAAGAAATATGCAACATTGTACTACCGGACTTCAATCTAATAGAACATGTTATGCACTTAAATGATTCAATTTATTTTGAATATCTGCTGTTTAGTTGTGCAGTCATACTTGAAATATTAATAAATTGAAGTAATCTATGCGCACAGGCGGAAAAATTAATTCACCCAACTGGAAAATAATTTTAATTAGCCGAGATTAATAAGATTCTATAATTGATATTGAAAGCTCATAAAATTAAATTATTTTGTTTATAAACAAAATCAAAACATTCTACTTTAAGTCTGGTAAGACGTATATAGATAAAGATCACTTGCATATCTGCATAGATGCTGCTGTTATTTCAACAAAAGAAAATTCTCGTTTTCCAACAATTGTTTCTTGTCCACTGATGCACTGATAATACCAAGAATGATGGTTATGGTACCTATAGCTTGACAAAGCGAAAGATTTCACAAAATCTACTTCTTTTACTATTATGGAAATTCACACTTTCTCCAATACTAAAGTCAGAAACTTGCCTATTTCCCACAGTCATGGGTAAAGTAAGAAATATTGGTCGTTTGTTTAGGGTGATAGCGAGCAGTTGTTTTTTCTCTGTCAATCGTTTATGGATTATTTTAGAGATTAATATGTACTTCAAAAAATAACAGTTAATAGGGGATCAAGGCTGAATTGAATTAAGAGAAATTAGTAAAAAATAGTGAAAGTATATGCTTCATAATAAATATACAAAAAGAAAAAATCTGTTGTCGCCATAAGGCGCGAGCAATCATATGTCACTTTGTTGACCTCGGCAAGCAGATAGAGAGCCCCGTGTCAAAATGACAGCTAGTAATAATGTACATAGGTGTCAAGCATAATAATTTTTCATTCAAAACATAATGATTTTCCTCGACAAGTATATTCCATACTATTAATGACAAATAAACAACATGATATCAGAATATTTTGAAATTTTGAATGAAAAATTATGACATATTATAATTGTGACATCTATGTTGTCATTCTGACACGAATAGCCATATCTGCTTGCCAAAGCCAACAAAGTCACATGACTGCTCGTGCCCTATAAGTAACGAATTTAACATTTCTTGTACACACAAATTGTATTTTTTCTTTCATTCTATGAGGAATTTTGCCCTACTCTTCTATGTTCAAAATTCTTCAAATTCATTGACGGTATTAGCAGTATTTCTTACGGATATATAAAATATTAATATACTATAATTAATACAATAAATATGTTCGTACCTCCCAGAAATTTTTTTTAGTAATCTGCTGAATTTTGACACTTACATTTTGCATTTATTATTATTTTTCATTTGTAGTGACATAAATTTTCAAAAAATAATATTTAGAAATTCAAATAGCGAAGGCGATAACTGTCGTCGTAACGTTAGTTATCGTATGTCAAATATCCTAACAGAATCGCATGAAAGTGTTAGAGTAAAGTTGCGAAAACCACGTGCGATAACTAGGTAGTTATAGAATCCCAACCATAATCTCTGTTTCCATAAAACATTGAAACTTGTTTCAAAGATGAAAAATTTCTTACAATTTTAATGATTTTAGATTAAGATTATGATTAGTTCAATTCAATTTTATTTAAAAAATTAGATAAAATATCTCGATGCACTAAGAAAGTCCACTTTCAATAAACACAAAAAATAGTTTATTAAGTCTACAGATAATGTAAATTATATCTGTTACAAATTTGTCTAATAACTATATTATGTCGTTTACAGAACGTTTGCATCCACCATTTACCAAGTTTAATTTCTGTATTAAAAGATGTCTTTAACAGTAAGACCGAAAAATAAACTATCCAAATTTTTTACATGCTCCACTAAGAGAATTTTCCATATTTCATCATAAATAGGTATGAACCTTCTCAGTAAAGTAGGTAGGTACAGTCTCTTTTGCAATGTAGCTTCGTGAATTCCAAGGGATGACGCCGGACAACCGGAAGTAGCAGATTCTTTAAAAATTCTTCTAAATATTTTTTTTTGATAATTTTTGTTCTTGGTAGTAAAATTTCTATCTGATACATATAAATATTTTATAATATTGTAACGGGAATAGGGTTCGGGGTATTTGAACAGGGCTTATACTAGGAATGACTTGACTAACAGGTGTCAATCAATGTCAACGTATAAATGTCAAAACGGAAAGTCAAGTACAAACGCTTAGAATTAATTTATTTAACACGGGGAACACGAACAGAACATATAATATCAACAAACGATAACTACTAACTATTTTAGGAACACAACATTTATTCTAAATACAATACAAAGCTATTTATATTTATTTATTCGTCTCTCGAAAACAATCGCTCGTCGACTACGTCTGTCCTCTGCACCAGGCCGTCTCTGTCGCATGTTACACTGCTCCCCCCTTAGAAATGTTCTGTCCCAGAACTTGCTTCTTCCATGGCACCGGTAGAATGGGTCATGAAGGAATCGACATGTGTCTCCAGCTTGACATGTTCCTTGACGGTAAAAGTAACAATCAACTGTTCTAGAGGTCGGTTCTCGCCTTGGATTGTAGCTACAAACAACAATATTTATATTAGTGTTCTGGAAGATGATTTCCAGCATATTTCTAACGATCCTCCAATTTAGTCGATCTATTCCGCAGCCAAGTTTAGGTACCGCTAACTTACTAACGTTTTTAGTCCTTAATTCTTTCTTAAGGTTTTCAAGAGTTCGCCATAAATCAAAGTAACTCGGCTTATGGGAAGACAATCTTTTCGTTACTAAATAATACAGAAATCGATCTCCATCCTGTAAATGTAGTACCTTGCCTACAGTAGGGCGTTGCTGGATTAGCTCATTGAATCGTCCAAATTTTGTCTTAAAAACGAGAGCTATGCCTTTACTGACGCGAAGGTCTTGCGGCACACAATGTGCAATGGACATGTCCTTTGGAGTTTGAAAGAGATCTTTTTGTATCTCAGTTATCACTCCAAATCGAGCTTTCTTTCCGTTACCATATTCACTCATGAATTTTTCAAAATTTCTTTCAATATCATTATTTAGTCTAACCCTCTTCACTTCATCTTGATTATCTCGAGATTTTTCATTCGTACCAGCATATGGAGAAAGACGATTTATATGTACTATTTTTGGTTTTCCTTTGGGTAGTTTACGAATCCGATAAATCACATCATTCATTTTCTTCAAAATTTCATACGGACCTTCCCAGTTACGCTGGAGTTTTATTGAATGTTTACGCCGTCTTTTCGGATTATATAACCAAACAAGATTTCCAGGCTCAAATTCTCTTTCTTGAGTATTAATGTTGTATTGATTCTTCATTCTGTCACTAGCGATTTTGATAGTTTTGCGGGTAAGTTCATGTATATCGTTCATCTTTGATTTTAATTGGCTCACATAATCCTGCCCGGCTATATTCGGTTCAAGTGGTTTTCTTCCAAACTGCAAGTCGCATGGTAATCGCATTTCGCGTCCAAACATAACACACGCTGGAGTTTGCCCCGTAGTTTCATTGATGGAAGACCTGTACGCCATTAAAAACAGATGAATATATTGGTCCCAATCTCTCTGATGTTCGGAAACCACTTTCGATAGATATCTTTCTATTGTCCGGTTCATTCGCTCTACCATGCCGTCCGATTGGGGATGCAATGACGTCGACCTTGTTTTGTTTATTCCCATTAACCGGCAAATATCTTGGAACAGGACCGATTCAAAATTACGTCCTTGATCAGAATGTATCTCTAGCGGTACACCAAATCTACTGAAAAATTCTTTCACTAGTACCTCGGCAACCGTGGATGCTTCTTGATTTACTATTGCGTATGCCTCTGGCCACTTAGTGAAGTAATCCATAGCAACCAGGAGATATTTATTTCCACTGTCGGTTTCTGGAAAAGGACCTACTATATCCACTGCTACTCTCTCCATTGGATTACCAACGTTATATTGCCTCATTGGTGCTCTTTTCTTATTAAGTGGACCATTTCCGGATGCACATAATTTGCATTTACGGCACCACTCCTTAACGTCTTCTTTGCAGTTTACCCAATAGAACCGCTCTCGAATTTTCCGTAACGTCTTCATCACGCCAAAGTGTCCGCCAGATGTCCCATCATGTAGAGCTCGTAATATGGTATTCACTCGACTTCTTGGTACTAAAACCTGTAATTTGAATATAGTGCCATTATTGTTCTCTAATATTCTTTGTAGAAGGTCATCTTCTATCTTCAGGGAGTCCCACTGCGCCCAGTAAGCTTTCAGTATTTTGTTCGAAGAGCTCACCTCTTCCCAGGTTGGTCGTTGACCTCGACGTTTCCATTGTAACACCTGTTTCAATTCTGCGTCGGTTTCCTGATCCTGTTTTAAACCTTGTGGTAGCCATTCGTCGCTAATTATTGTGGTTCTTAACAAACGGGCGTTTTCTTCCAAACGAGTGCAATAGATGCAGTTCTCTGGGCACGGTCTTCTTGATAAGGCATCTGCGTTGCGGTGACTATTACCAGGTCGATGTTCTACGTCGAAGTTGTATTCTTGTAACCGTTCTATCCACCTTGCGATCTGACCTTCAGGATTCCGGAAGTGCAGTAACCATTTCAGGGCGGCGTGATCTGTCCTCAGTAAGAACTTCCTACCATAAACGTATTTATAAAAATGTTCAGTAGATTTTACAACGGCAAGCAATTCTCTCCTAGTCACACAATAATTCCTTTCCGGTTTTGAAAGGACTTTGCTGAAGTAGGCTATGACTTTTTCTTCTCCATTTTGTACCTGAGAGAGCACACCTCCAATGGCAGAATTACTTGCGTCGGTATCCAGGATAAAATCGTCATACGTATTAGGGTAACTCAATATTGGTGCAGTCGTTAGAAGATGTTTCAGTTGCTCAAAAGCTCTCTGACAATCATTGTCCCACAAATATTGACGACTTTCTTCTGTAAGTTTCGTTAAAGGTTTTGCAATATTGGCAAATCCTAAAACAAATCGTCTATAGTATGTGCATAAACCAAGAAAACTTTTAATTTCATTTTTATCTTTTGGCACTGGCCATTCTGATACTGCCCTGGTCTTGTCGGGGTCAACTGCAATTCCGTTTTCCGATACGACGTGTCCCAAATATTTTACCTCTGTTTGGAAGACATGACATTTCTTAGGACTTAGTTTCAAATTAGCCCCCCGCAGTTTTTGGAACACTTCTTTCAAGTTCTTTGAGTGTTCTCCAAAAGATCTTCCCACAACGATTACATCGTCTAAGTAGACTAAACATGTCTGCCAAGTGAGTCCTCTTAAAATCGTTTCCATAAGACGCTCAAAAGTGGCAGGAGCATTACACAAACCAAACGGCATGACGGTAAACTGCCATAGGCCAGTTCCAATAGTGAAGGCAGTTTTCTCTCGATCTTCTAGTTCCATACCAACTTGCCAGTAACCGCTCTTCAGGTCTAAGGTAGAAAACCAACGTGAACCAGATAGCGTGTCTAGGGTGTCATCTATTCTGGGCAGAGGGTAGCTGTCTTTCTTTGTTACTACGTTCAATTGGCGGTAGTCAACACAAAATCTTGTTGAACCGTCTTTCTTCTTTACTAAGACAACTGGTGATGTCCATGGACTCTTTGAGGGCTCGATCACTCCTTGTTTGGCCATATCTCTAATTATTTTTTCGGCTTCGTCGCGTTTTGCCAATGGGAGTCGTCTAGCATGTTGTCGAATTGGTTGAGCATCCCCAGTATTTATTTTATGTGTTACAATGTTTGTTCTACCTAATGAATTATCATCAAGGGCAAAGACATCTTGATATTCAATAATCATTTCTCTTACCTTTTCTAATTGTGTTTCATTAAGATTTTGACAAGAGTTAAGAATTATATTCAATAGATCCTCCGGACAATTTGTCATTGATTTATCACTAGAATTTTGTCCACATTTAATAATACTCGATGCAGATGTGCACTGTCCCAGAACACTGTCTTTCTTTAAAGTTATTGACCCAGAATTTATGTTCATAATTCTTACCGGAACTACTTCTTTAACTTTGATAAGAGTCTTACCTACAAGTATTCGTTGGTCGGTATCGACAGTGTCGCTTGCTTCTATTATTCTAAGACTTCCCTGTATGATATCCTTGTCTAAGCGTGCCATTACTATTGTTTCGCTTTGGGGAGGCAATATGACATTCTCAGTAAGTAGCACGCGAACATTTTCGTGTTCCGATTTCTGAAATGGAATCTCTTCATTTCTGATTTTCAGGATGCCGTTCTGCAAATCTACTATAGCTCCAAATTTCCTCAACGCATCCATTCCGAGAATAAATTCGTCAGAAATATCAGCTACAACCACTTTATGAGTCAGTGTGCTACTGCCAATATTTACAGACACTGCTTTCATACCATGCGTCGGAATTACTCCACCGGTAGCTGTGCGAAGGCGGACTGTTATTTTCGATAGTTTACAGTGCTGAGATAGTATATCAGGGCGTACTATTGTTTTTGTTGCGCCTGTATCCACAAGTAAGGAAACAGGTCGGCCATCAACTTTTCCATAGATATACAAACTATCCTTACCTGAGGAGCATGGCGCAATATTGATGATAATGTCTGGGACTTTCTTCCTGGAAGTCGACGTTCGTCCCTGCATGTCGACTTTCACTAGTTTTCCGGCTGTGTGTTTTCTTCCTTAAGCTTCTTGCAATTACGTCGAAGATGACCTAAATCTCCACAGTGCCAACAACGAAAATCTTGTCTCTTAGGTTTCTCTTCACGTAATATTCGCCGTAGTGTACTCTCCAAATTCTCTTCGTTTTGGCCTAACTCTTCAGCAGCGCCTCGGATATGATGGAGCCCACGTGAAGCTTGTTTTGCAGCCTCATACTCCAAAGCATGAGCTAACGCGTCATCCAGAGTCTTCGGGCGAGCCATACGCAACGATTGCTGTGTCTCTTTATCTCTGAGACCGTCTATGAATGTCTGAATGGTTAGTTGCTCCAAGAAACTATCAGGTGCCGTAGGATATGCTAATCTTACTAATCGTGCGACGTCGGTTTCAAATTCTTGGAGAGATTCACCTGATCGTTGCATTCTGTTTCTTATTTGTGCATGGTACACTTGCTGTAGATGTATATCTCCGTATCTCATCTCCAGACGTGACATTAAGAGTTTATAATCTCTTTGCTGTTCTTTTGGAATAGTCTGCAGAATATTTAGAGCTTCCCCTCGTAGAGCTATAATTAACGAGATGGCTCTTTCTTCCTCAGTCCATCCATTGGCAAAAACAGCTGCCTCAAATTGTCTGTGATACGTAGACCACGGTATTTTGCCATCAAAGGTTGGAACTTTGAGTTTCATTTTTGTTTCACCTGGCGTATTGCTTTCTCTTGTAGATGAGCCAACATTAAGACTAGCAAATTGATCTTGCAACATGACTATTTGTTCTTGCATTTCTTTCCCTTGTTGCTCCAATTTTTGTTGTACCTGTTGCTCTATTCGTAGTACCTGTTGTTTTACATGTTGTTCTATTTGCTGATTTAATTCATTGCGCAATTCTTCCTTCATATTTTCTACACTTGCTTCTAGTTTCTGCTGAGTTGATTTAAGATCTTCTTGAATCTTTTCCTGGCTTATGTTCATTTTTTCAAGAATCTCCTCCTTCATTTCTCTCAGTATCTCCAAAACATGAACATCCATTTTTTTTTTAATTAGCCCTTTTAATAGGAAATACCCCACACCTGACACCAATTGTAACGGGAATAGGGTTCGGGGTATTTGAACAGGGCTTATACTAGGAATGACTTGACTAACAGGTGTCAATCAATGTCAACGTATAAATGTCAAAACGGAAAGTCAAGTACAAACGCTTAGAATTAATTTATTTAACACGGGGAACACGAACAGAACATATAATATCAACAAACGATAACTACTAACTATTTTAGGAACACAACATTTATTCTAAATACAATACAAAGCTATTTATATTTATTTATTCGTCTCTCGAAAACAATCGCTCGTCGACTACGTCTGTCCTCTGCACCAGGCCGTCTCTGTCGCATGTTACAATATGTTTTATAGATTTAGAGATAATGAAATATAAGGTATATAATAATTTGTTGTAATACATCTCACAGCACAAATAATGTCATAAAAACCAATTAAAAAAATTAAATGTTTGTTAACTGACAGATAAATGTCAGTGTCAGAAATCCGGAGACATTACTGAAGACTTTTTTTCTGGGAAGAACATACATTATATTATTTCTTATTGTATTAATAGTTAAATATTTAAAATTATAGGTATATTACATATACCATTCAAAAATAATGTCAATCCCATCAATGAATTGGAAACATTTCGAAATATTAGAAGAGGACAAAATTTCTTCATAGAATCAATTTAAAATTAAAAAATCTAAATATAAAGAATAGGTGTAAGTAGGATTTTTGGTGTAGAGTATAGGTATACAAGAAATGTTAAATAAAATAGGGCGCGAGCAGTCATGTGACTTTGTTGGCATTGACAAGCAGATATGGAGGCCCGTATCAGAATGATAGCTAGTAATTATGTCAAATACCATAACTTTTCATTCTAAATTTAGTGATTTTCTAATTCCATGTGGTTTATTTTCTTCGACAGTAAATTCCACACTCCTGGTGACAAATTAACTACATCTATGTACATAATTACTAATTCTGATTCTGACACGGGCCCCCATATGTGCTTGTCAAGGCCAACAATGTCACATGACTGCTCGCGCCCTACACTTATGTAACCAAAAACGGGAGTGGCGAGAGGTATTGCGCTGGCCACAATAATTTTTTTAAAGAGTAAATTTATGAGTATATATTTCAAAATTAGTGTATTTTCCGATTGTCCCAGTTTGGCTTGTCGAAGTATACCTGTATAAGTTTTCTAATCTGACGATCGTTTTGTTTTCAAGTTCACCAGGCGTGTAATACCGCCTGGTTAAGAGTGGGGGAATGTAGAAATGTTATAAGATCCGAGGCAGTTTGCTAAGTTAACATATTTTCAAAATACGGGACATTTGACAAGAGTGCATTTTTGTTTTTTTCCTTATGACCATTAATTAATACATTGCATTTCCTCCCGGCGTAATCTCATTGTGATATTTGTGTAAAACTGTGATAATTTTTTTAAGGTAGGTTAAATTTAAATATTTTGCGGTTTTTTCGGTTTATTATCTAAATATCTAATGTTGTATTGTTGTTCATATGTACGCATTAATATGTTCTAAGTTTTTTGTCGAATTGGCGTAGTCATGGTAATATTGAATTTTTTATCAACAATCTCATATTATATTTCATTTAAGACATAAAAGGATATGAAATATTAAAAGTTAATAATAATTACATTTGCAGTTTTTCTACATTTTCATAATAAACAATATAAATAATGAAACATTGGTGCAATACGATATATGTACCTACATTTCAAAACAAAAATACGTGTTTATTTTATTGCTGAATCTAAATATTTTTATTGCTACTTAAACGTTACCAAATCTTTATCAAAAGAGCCACTTAAAAACATTGATTTCTCTTGATTATAAGTTGTAACATCAACAATGACATATTTTTGATATCTATCAATTGTTGTTAACAAGGCATACTTAATTATAAATGGTGAAATTTTGAAGATATACTTCATGAAAAGAACAACTGATTATATTTGTTTAAGAAGGAATTAAAACTTTATTTACATTTGTAATTAAAATAAGTAAGATTTTATGATAACGCAAGATTGACATAACGACATAAGTGATATTTATGTATTTTAAATTTATGTAATTAAAATTCTTGTATAATGACAAAAAAATATCATTTTTATACTAATAATAGTATATCATCATATTATTTGTTGTTGGATGTGCAACATTTCAATTTTTTTTTTACGGTTATAGAATTACCTATATGTACAGTATTTTTTTTAAAGATGTCCAATCAAGGTCATCTGTATTATGAACGAATTAACAAATTGGCATATATTTATCTGTCACATTTGCAAAAATTACAAGAAAAAGATGGATGGATATAACACGCTTGTCTTTTAAAATTCATGTTGTTTCGACTTTAGTTTTGAATTTTGAATGCTTTTACTGTAACATATATTTTTATAATAATAAAATAACAGTATTATCTTATGTACCCTAATAAATATTAAGTCAACGACACTACTGAATTTGACTGAATGGGCGGAGCTAAAATCTTGATTCATACAATTCGTAAATGATCTTGATCAGATATCTTTACTGTACAAATTTTTCCCTGATTTCATTAAAGCAGTTTTCTTCTCGACCCCGTCTTAATCTTTTCTTGGCGTTCTTCGTCCACCCTTTTCTCTTATTTTGGTAATCCAAACCTCCTTAAGGTCTCTTGTTATCCATCCTTCTATAAGATACCCCCACCATCTTAGTTGCCTTCCCTCAATTTTAATTTCGATTTGAAAATTAGAAACAACATTCAAGCCTTCCACTATTTTTTAATGAAAATTCATCTTAATTAAAAGCCATGTGTAGTTAGTTATAGAAAGCCTATTTCCTTGGTTGCGCTGCCGCGAGTGCTTTTTGACGTCACACTCATAATGTTTAAATAAGCAAAATTACGATCTTGCAATCACCCTATTTATTTATATTATATATTTACTACTGCAAAAAGCCTATAAACTTTTATCTGTCATAGATAAACAATACGACTATTTGAATTGTTTTGTCTTGCTTGGCGCTGCGTAAAAAGTTTAAAGACTGATATTTTACTTTACGTTTATCTCGTGACAAGACCCTTTATCGGCCTAATTCACTAAGATAGTTAACATAGACATTAGGTAACAACTGAGAGTTAACAATAATTTTTAGCAACTCTAGTAACAACTGTCATTCAATTGGTATTCAGTAAATACATAATTAACGACATTGTTAAAAACAGTCGTTGTGAACAATCGTTAAATATATAGTAATGAAAATATTAACGAGTTAAAAGGCATGTCGATGCTCAAAATATATACATATCTCTACTCTATTGACAACGTAAAGTGACAGATTGTGATTAGTTTGACGATAGAGTTTTTAATGTGAATGATAAAAAAATTCAGGGTGTAAGGCGCAACAATATTTTCTAGGTATATTGCATTTGTGAACATAAAAAGATGATTTTTCGTAAATTAAATGATATAAAGCTAGTTTTGCATTTCATTTATACACTGGCGGCACCCTGGTTGAGAATGCCTTAAGATGTAATACTTAAATTGACCTATTTCAATACGTACTTAAAAAAATTATATATAACATATGTTTAATATACATAACTTTCATAGTCAATAATTGGAAATATGCACTGTGTGGATAATAAGCCATTTAAAAAATAATTATTAAAAAACTACGTATATTATAGTTCAAGTTATAATTACAACAAGTAGCCTATATGTCATAACATTTCATTCATTTTCATACAAACACATGTGGTCTGTATTTAGCGTGGCATCATGAAGTTAAACAATAAGTTATTTGGTTTTACTTGTTTCTTTATGCATGTGTTGTGCCAGGATTTTGATCCTTTTTCCACAAATCCTGAAATCCTACTTCGACCTCAAATTCTGAAATTTCACCCCCTTCGAAGGACCACCCACTTTTCGTGAGACCCACAAAACAACTAACAATAAAGAGAAAGCAACGTAACGGCAAAATTATTAATTTATTTTACACAAAAAATATTTCACCCAAGCCTCCTCGCTCTTTTCTTTCAATGTCTTCTCAAAAATGCAGCGACAGCATCCATTTACTAGAAATTTGGATACAGTATTTTTAAAAGGCGAAAGCAGAAGGCTTGAAAGTAGTGAATTTGGAGTAGAGTAGATGTGGAACATAAATGTTAAGAGTATTAAAAACTTGAATATTTAAAATAAAGGATAATAACGTTTTTTTTTTTCAATTAGACAGTCCCTTTCATCGAAGTCCAGTTTTCATGTAAATGATCCATGTTCTAAGTTGTTATTAGAGTGAAGGGTGGAGACCCCTTCTTCCTATACATTACAGTCAAAAAATATGAGTACCTACACCTGGTGATTTGTTTCCCTCATATATTTCTTAATGAAAGTTACAAAACAGTAAAAATAAACCCTCTCAAACTTCTGCGATATGAAATGAAGACAATAGTCTTCAGAATCAGATTAAATTATTTTAATTGGATGTGGGAGAAATTACAAAACATTTGTAAATCAATTTCTAAAAATACAAAATCTATTTCAAATACTGTCTAAAGCAAGGTTTCTTAACGTGGGTGGTATTGCGCATCAGTGGGCGATTTCCGAGTTTTGGTGGGCGGCAGAATTTGTTAGTATTTATTTAATAATTTGAAAATGAAGAAATAGCAGATTTGTTTTTTTTAAGTAAATTATAAACAAATTTAGAATATTTTTCTCACTACCGATATCGTAAATAGGCTATTAGGACGTTATTTTTAGAAACGTACATTATATATAATACTCGGGAAATACAAGCGCTTGAGGTCTGGTACACTGAGAAATAGGTAAACAGTGATTTTGGGTGGAAACTGGTTTTAGGTGGACAGAGAAATAGGGGGACAGAGAAATAGGTAGACAGAGAAATAGGTAAACAGTGCAACATGCCCACTCAACATGCCCATCCAAGTCCAAACTGCCCACGCAACATGCCCACCCAACATGCCCACCCAAACTGCCCACGCAACCTACCCACAATTACAGGGAGGTTTTCTTATCAATAAACAGAGAAGTTTCATTACCATAGTTCCAAATGACAACAATGTATTGAAGCGTTTATTTTATGGGTAAACATAAATTAATTAAACGCTTTAATACATTGCTGTCAATCGTTTTATACTGTAATTATGGTAATGATATATCCTATGTTTACTGATATAAAATAAACTCCCGGTAACACATTCATTTCTAACTGTACATGAATAGCTATTTATTTTATTAAAAAATATTTTTTACAGATAATAATGGCAGAAACAAGAAGCAACGGAATTGCCAACATCGCAACAATTGAAATTCCTGATCTTACTACCACGAAATTCCCTAAAGAAGAAGTCAAACAAATTGTAAATGGAAACCATGAGGATAAAAGTAAGTACAATTTTATAGAAAGTCCACGCAGTCTTGATCTGAAGGAAAGATCCAACTGTGTTGCACGCTCTTTATCAACAACATAACAATCTCCTAGGTACCACAAGGAGTGCTCGATTGATTAGACTGTAGCAATGAACTTGATTAAGAGAGAGGAAGAGGATAGTTCGATAGTTTCATTTGTTCTTTCTGCGTTTTACTTGATTAAAAATGTTTTTATGCAGTATAATTTTACGTTTATTTAAAAGAAATTCGTGGATATCATTTTTATTATTTATAGCTAATTGATTAGTATAGTTTAAATCTTATCACAACGTTCTATTTTCACCCTATGGTGTTACCGCTTGTTCATAACTTTTTTCATGAATTGGCAACAGTGTCCATACTTATTTAACGGCAACTATAGTAAAAATATAGATATTTGTTTAAAATAAACAAAATATTCGAATTTGGGACGAGCACGATGGTTGCCAAACGAAGCGACGCGGACTTCGGCGGTCTTTTAGTTCTAAACAAGGATTTTTTATGTAAACATAAAGACTATTCGTATTTACTTAGAATTTTAGTCACCCTATCTTATTAATTAAATTAACATGGCTACCAGTTAAAAATACATTTGTATGATTTAAAAAAACAACTGAATTTTGTTATTTTAGTCATAGCTTGTCAATATTTTTTGCACGATCTGGTTTTTTTTAAATGTTTACCCGTTTATATATATATACAAAAGCAGGTGAGTTAATTAAGTAATAACTGTATCTATACGGTAATATTATTTCTATACTGTAGTCAACAACAGTCAACACTTAACAAATAGCGCTTAAAACTAAGTAACACTTATAATAATAGTATCCTTGCACAAGTTCCATTTAAGAAAAACTTTACTAAGCTTCACTTGCTCGTATTAATCTGGGGAATTTGATTTTTTTTATTGTTTCTATATTTCGTGAAGTGACATTTCATTTACATTATGTCATTACATATTTCTCTTGAGATTTATTTGAATGTTGAGTATCTATTATCTATATAATATACATTTATAAGGTACGTATTACAATGTACTCAATTTTGATATGTGTTCAGTCTATGTCATGTATTTTTGTATAGTTTTTATAGTCAAATCTTCATACAGAAGTCTGGTTTCATAATCAGAAGTACTCAGTTCTTCACTAATATTTCTACTTAAAGAAACTATATTTCTCGTTTGTTAGAACAAACTTGGAATATTGTCTACAAGTTTGGAGTCCAATCTATAATAAATACCAATGTATACATGAGTCCGTTCAACGAAAATTTGTGAAATTTTGTTATTACAAACTTTAGTATATTGTTACTATGAGATATAATACTTCAATTATTTTGTTTGTGGACTGTGAAAACCGATATATTTTTTTTGATAAATTACTTGTGCTAATTAAGGCATTGTTTTTCTTTTTTGTATAATCTACCTGTAATTGAGATATGATATCCTGTATAGCCTACTTTTGACAAAATAGTTGATATAATAGATTTATTCGTACGGCGGACAAAAAATATAATTTTCTAGGTTACTGTTACTCTGAAGCCGGCGCACGATTAGCATGCGAAAACATTGTTTTTTTCTACAAGTTTATGCGGTCGGTCATGAACGATAAACCGTGTCATTATAATTTTGTATAAAACTTCAGATCAAAATGTACTCTTTAACATTGAAATATGTTCCTATAGCTTGATATATTGGCACTAAGTCATAAAATTTAAGCTACAATAAACCGGAAACATGTTAAACCTGACGATCATCATTTGTTATCTGTTATCTGTTTGATATGCGAGACAATGCAAGAAAAGTAAAAGAAAAATCGCATTTTACCACAACTTTCATTTTAATATTAAGTAGAACATTTCGAACGGACAAACGCAACAAATATGCGTTCTTTTACATGAAGATGACCTGGTTTAAATATTGATAAAAATAGATAAATAGGAGAGTAAAGAATTTTAAACTACCAATGAAAGCAAATCCTAACATGAAAGGAGAACAATGATTTAAATTTTCCGGTTTTCCAATTTATTTTGACTGTTATTTTGTTTTCGTTCTTGAAATTAACATCTAAATTCATTTGTTAAATGATGCTATAACAAATTGATTCATTTAGTTTGTTGGATGAGTCAGTGACAACAAATTCGTATCACGTATCAAGCAAGATTTAATTAGATAATTTAATTGTTTATCTTTGACCGGAGGTCACATTGTGATGTGTTCCATAAAAAAACTAATGTTTATATAATTTGTAACACGTTTAACCTCACATGTGGTATGTTATTTACATAATCCACATATTTTACATAAATTTTATAAATATGTCTAATGTACCCAAAAGAAAACGAAATATTATATGATTTCTCACATCTTTTTTTTAAAGAAAAATTGTTAAGAACTTCATATTAAGGTTTTTTCGGTTTATCAATTGTAACCAAAATCTAATCAAATCTTCATTTGGATGTAAGAATGAGGATTATGAAAAAATTGTAATTTTTGAAATTTTAGTATTAGAGATCAGGGGCACACACAAGCTATTTTTTGCAGCTGGTCCAGCTAAGCGTCCGCCTTAGCTATTTTATAAAATTGAAGGGTCTAATTTTTGGTAAACTAGGATTTCTTGTTTTTATTATTGTCTTAACATTTTTTCACATTCCAAACACCAATAAATTATTTATTATTATTGGATTGCAAGAAATAAAAATTGAACAGACTAAAAACCAAATTCTATTTGAATTGTTTGCAAATGCCAGATTATTTATATCCTCCTCAACATAAATATTTGTTTTTCATATGTATTTGTTGATTTTATACATCTATATTTGTCAAATTCTAGGGACAGTCCGGACCTACGGGACCAACCTCCCTATGTTCGTCCCTGATTGGAGTTATCGCGGCCGAAACGATCGTCACACAGCCATACACACACACACACACACACACACGTGGGTGCGTGCGTGCGTGCGTGCGTGTGGCACGCGCGTGTTTGTGACTATAATTTCGACCGCGATAACTCCAATACTATTATTCCAAAAAATATTTTTACGCATTCCTTTTCCTTACATCCATACTGATTAGATTTTGGTTATACTTGGTCAACTGGAAGTATCCTCATTTGAAGATTTTAATAGTTATTATCTATACGGATTTATACTTCATATTCAATGGATAATGGAGTTAAAACAGCTACTATATTAAGAAATCTAATTGACAGATGTCAGTGTCAATGAAAAGAAAATTAATGTGGTATAGATGAAGATGTTGAGATGGATGTTGGAGAAGACACGGATAGAATAAAACAGAAATGAGTGGATGAAGAAAATGAAGAATAGCGACCCCCTAACGAATGGGAAAAGTTAAAGAAGAAGATCTATGTATTCTATGTATTTTGTATATTCATAAAGTACCTTTAAAATGATTCTATATATCCAATAAACTTGTATCACAAACGCATACTATTTTCTACAAATTCCATACCGTTCCTTGGAAAAGATTCTATATATCTAATTAAATTATAACACGAACATATTTACTATTGCACATTGCACTTGACACTGACATCTGTCAATTAGAATTATTTGAATATATCAGCAGTTTCCATGGTTATAGCATAGCTGGCTGATATATGAAAGCTAATCTATTTATAATTTTTTAACTCTATATCTATTGAGTATGAAGAAAAGTTTGTAATCATATATGGTCATAATAATCCTTCAGAATGGATACAATATATTAAGCCATTAAGGTATTACTTTCAGGGTTTCAGGTATGACTAGTTAATTCAAATGTACTGAATAATAATAAAAATATTAAGTAATTTATTTTTAAACGCCAACACCATTCACTCCATTTTAAGCATATCTTGAAAAAAGCTGATAACAATATTAACAGTTAAATAGATAAAAAACTTGAAAATCTACTTCCGTATATTGTTTTTTATACTCTAACTTAATTTCATATGTACGTATGTAATGCATGTATGTACGTTTCAGTAATACAATTGGTCATTAGTGATATATTTTCTTGTTTACTTTCACAACAATTGAATAACAACGTACTTAAAATAATTTAAATCTATTCTAAATAAAATTGTAGCAATTTTTTAAATTATTAAAAAAATCCCTACACGAACCTAATTTATTTATTAAATAATCTATTTTTTTAACCTTGATTATAAATAAGTACAGGAAGTATATATGAAGTTATTGTCTTTTTATGTTCACATTTCGTATTATTGCCTGCAGCGTAAATATTAATTAGTTTAATGTATTAATAGATTATTTGATATTTTAGTACCTTGAGGGAATAAAAATTGACGCTCCTACTTTCATAGGTTACTCTGATATTTATAAGAATTTAGAAAATTTCTAGGTTTTTGTGTAATAAGAAAGTTATTAACGAGTTAATTAATTTAAGATGCCTCAAAGGCTACACATGTAATTTAGATATATATTAATTTTATGGTTTAATGGGTATTTATATTTTAATTGCAGATTTCAGTCGCTTTCATGCGCCAAAGGACATATAATGCTTTAAATAAAAGAAAATGTGGATTTAATATTTAAACAAGCAAAAAATAATATTTGTAACATACATGTGAATACATCTTATGTTTTTTTAGAATATGAAAAAAATCTGATTTTAAACATATGGGTCGAAATTAAATATTGTAATTTGGCATTTTTTTAATAAAACCTAACATACAACTTAAATTCGTTCAAGTTTTTACCTTCCGTCCACCAGGAAGGTATTGTCTTTGGTCAAAAATTCAATGATGAGTTTTTAGTGAAAAAGCACGTTATAGGGTGCATATAATATAATAATTGTACCATTGTTACGATGATGTCTGTATGTATGTGTGTGTCTGTGTGTGTGTGACGAAAGTTTCGGCTCGCATATCTTCAATACCACGATTCCAAAACTTATAATTTTTTGTTATTCCTCAAGTTTACATCCAAAGGAAGAGGTGATTAGATTTTGGTTATAACTGGTCAATCCCTCATTTGAATATTTAACAGTTTTTGTTGAAAAAACGCAGTTAAATATTATTATAAATTAAAGATTATTCTTTATATGTTTTGATAGCATTTTATACTTCATATTCAAAAAATATAGAGTAAAAGAGTTATAAATTTCATAAATCAGCCAGCTATGTTGACAATGGACACTAATAATATATTCAGATAATTCAAATTGACAGATGTCAATACCAATGAAAAGTAAATCAATGTGGCAGAGATGAGGATGTTGACATACGGTAAGGAATGAAAGAATAAGAGAAATAATTAGAAGGTTGAAGAAACAGAGGAATACCTAAGATAAGATGGAAGGACTGTATTGCAGAAGACTTGAGAAAAAAGGAACTGAATGAGAACACACGCCAACCAGAAGTGAGCGGAAGAAGAAAATAAAAAATAGCGACCCCTAAGATGTTTCAAGTGCAATTTGCATGGTTGTTTATGAAATAATTATACTGGAAATTTAGAATCTTTTGCAAGAAAATTTATGTCTGGAATTGATACATAACACACAGGTTTGACGGAAGGTATTGTTCTGGCTAAATCAGATTTTTTCCGTTTTTCTAGAATTGTTAGTACTAAATATTATTTCAATTTATATTAACACAATACAATATTTAGTAAAGATACTAAATAATATTTGTCGCAGCCAAGTTTCAACAAGATTAAAAATTAAAATAATTTGCTAATTATGTAATAAAATATAATAACATTTTCTAAATTACATCCTATTTCGTTGGTTTAATTTTTAAATTAACAAAATTATGGGAAGTTTACAATTTTTTTTATTTAAAACGTAAAATAATTTGCTGCATTTTTTATTGTTTAACTACTACCTGTTTCTAACATATGTTATGTTTTTATTACCTACTATTGTTCTCAAATGACTGTCATACATGATGACAATGTTTCAGTTTTTTTTTTTGTTTTGAAAGCATGTATTGTTTCAACTTTCAAGATGAATTAGTAATTAGTAAATAAATACTTAAAGAACAAACAATAAAATAATTATACATATGTACATATTCTACTAATTCCTGTATTAAGAGATCAGAATAATTTATAGTTAAAATAATATCAGTTCTACGGTAATTACGTGTATGTAAATAAAATTTTAAGAAAAATTACAATTAGTAATGGCAATTACTGATAATTTAAATGGAATTTGGTTTTAGTTTTTTTACTGTAAATACATAACAGAACTTTGAAACGATTGTAAAATTTGTTATCAATAACTGAAATTCAAATGATAAAGTACCTTTATAATTGTTGCTATAGCTACAAATAAACTAATTTAATTTTATATTGTTTGTTGATTTTTTTCTTCTAAAATATTTAATATTACATATTTGACCGATCCATTTTCGTATATATGAGGGTCACGCTAGAATTATTCAGAATAAGACATAGTTTATTATTATGGGTGAAGGTCACGCGATCACTTTTGTTCCAAAATACATATTTAAATTTTTCACAATTCATCAAAACTATATTCCACATATGACAGATGATGACAGGTGCATGACATTTACCTAATTAATATCATTGGCGTACGTTGATTCATTTGATAATTGTTTCGCATAGGTACCTTCTTGAAAAATATTTATTTTCACTTCATTATGACTTTTAATGACAAATTTCTTCGTGAACCATTTATTTGTTCGGGTGAACGTGATTAATGCAATTTTGTTGTGAGGAGCACTGCTCCCTATAAAACTGTTTGAATGGGGCACGGGCCCCATTTTCCCCCACGTCGACGCCACTATCTAGTCCTTGTATTTTTCACAAAAATCTTTTTTCGATATTTAAAGATGTTTGTTGATGCATTTCAATACTTTATAAAATCATGGTGACCAGCAGTACGCAAGTGTATTGTGAATACATAACATGTTTGAGAACTTTTAATTACATAATAAACCAAGATTTTAAGAACTACTGAAGCAACAAACTGTTAAATGTACAGTTTTATTATTTTTAAATGTAGGTAACTGCTGGAACGTTGCCATTCATAAAGAACAAAGTTTTCAAAATTTCTATTGTGTTGTTTAAATTTATGTTGTAATAAAAATCAATATAAAATAGAACAACACTAGCATTGTTTTATTTCGCAACATACATACAGTAGTGTCCAAAAATATAAGGACACCAAATGAAGCACGAAAAAAGAAATAAAAAAAATCTGATGTGGCCAGCATATTACCTTCGGTCAAGACAGTATACAGTCGACTCTCTCTAATTCAAACTCTCTCTAATTTGAATTTTTCTCTAAATCGAATTATTTTTTTGACACGTACAACTGTATAAACTTTTATATGTAAAAATTATTCTTTAAATCGAATTTTTTTAAATCGAACTTTCCTTTAATCGAATTAAATTTTTGGCATTTGTCATCATTTTCAATGAAATTCGACTCTCTATAAATCGAAATTAGATACAATTCTTAGATGCGATCGTCCCCGAAGAATTCTTCAAAAATCCAAAAAGTACAAGCTTACTTTGAAAAACAAGCTTACAACAAAATATTAAAACAAACAAAAATTTCAAATTTCTTCAAGCCTCTGTAATTGTAAGTATTACATTTTTATTTTTCCGTTATATGTAGGTACATATTAACTGAATAATTTTTTTTTTTATTTCATTTATAGATTTTATGTAATTTATACAAATGTTCATTTCATTTTCTTTTAATCTCTCTAATTCGAATTTTCTCTAATTCGAACAAATTCAAATACCCCTTACGAATTCGATTTAGAGAGAGTCGACTGTATTATGTACCAATTCCATTTATAAATTTTCTTGCAAAAGATTTTATATTTCCAGTAAAATTATTTCATAAACAAACTATGTAAATTGCACTTGGTACTGACATCTACTTCTTTAGCTTTTCCCACTCGTTTTTTTTTTGCTTGTCCTCATTTAGTACATTTTCTTTCAAGTCCTTCACATCTTGTCCTGGTATTCCTCTCTTTCTTCTACCTTCTACTACTAAGCTGTTTATTCTTCTTTCAATATATTCTTCAGCTCTCCTCATGACTTGTTCAAACCAATGTAATCGTCTCTTTTGTATCTTTCTAGAAACTCACTTAAACCATTTCCCTTGTCCTCTCATTCAGTGTCTTCCCCAACATCCATCCCATGTTTTATGAAATTTAATTCCTTTATAATTCTTTAACTTCAGTGAATATGAAGTATAAAATGAAATCAAATCGTGTAAATAATAGAATATTCTTTAATAAATGTAATAACATTATAATATGTCAAAATATGATATTTATCAGCGATTTTTCATGAGAAACTGTTAAAAATCTTCAAATGAGGGTACTTCCGATTGAACAATTATATATATATATATATACACACACAAACATACACACTCTAAAACAATACCTTCTTTACCTAAAGGAGACGGAAGGTAAAAATGGTTTACCAACGATTGTTCAATACTAACAACGACTACTTGTTACATATTAGCAACTTGGTGTAATAGTGATTGCTTAGAGAAGTAGACCGAATGTTGTATTATGTTGTTTCATTCTGTTTTATAACTAAGAATTCTATTTTTGAGGGAAACATCTTGAGTACATTTGATTTTTACAAACTAGCAGTTGTACCTATATTTATGGACGGTACTATAAAGCATAAAATGCTTAATTTATTCTTTTAAGAATCAAAACAAAAATAATAGCAATGAATTAATTCTGATCTAAAATAAATTTCAATGAAGATAACGTTGTAGATCCCAGGCCCGTAGCCAGGATTTTTTCTCGGGGGGGGCTTCGAGATTTTAGGAAATGGTGGGGAGGGATTAATTAATTTTCCTCTATCAAATTTGTATCCAAGTAGCAATGTTTTCTTTTCTCAACACAATAGTTATTAAATAATCATGTGAAATTTTATGTAAATGTAATAATCTGTATTTTTATAAATTGGCAAATAAAACAGTAAACGTTTACAATGCGAAACAACAAAGACATAACAACATAACCTCTACTCACGATTAGAATCTAAATCAAATTTAGGTTTCTTAAAAAAAGAAACGATGCTTAATTGACTCGTTTTAGATCGCTTTATTTCAACCTCTTCAAATACGATTAACACAGGCGTTCAAAAGCGGCTCGAGTACAGTACGCTTTAGACAGTGAAGTTAGGCACATAACTTCATAACTATAATAGCAACTGACACTTTCTTGTAGTACTTTCTCATATGGGAACGCTATATCATATCTCTTTAAAGTAATTGCGAAAATTCTTTTCGCGCGTGATTCAAATAATTTGAATAGGTATTTTCGTTACTAGGACGGCAAAGTTCGTATTCCGAAACGAGTGTACTTTCGGAGCGAGGCGAAGCTGAGTTCTAAATGACACTCGTGAGGAATCGACTTTTCCGTGGTGTAACGAACGTAATTTTTCGTGACAAACGCGGGAGAAGGCCATTTTTGCAGCCCGAAGGGCTGGAAAAGTGGGCTTTATCCCGCGCGTGTTAAGAAAATTGACTTTTTTCCAAAGTGAAAATTCACGTTTTCAAAAAGCTAATATTCACTTTCTCGTAGTGAATATTCACTGTTTCAAACAGTTATAAGTCGTGTACTACGGAAAAGTGAAATTTCACTTTTTCAAATTTAGATAGTATGATAGATACCTTTGGATAGATGTAAACGAAATTTATAAGAATTTCGGGGGGGGCTTCAGCCCCTCGAGCCCCTCCCCTGGCTACGTGGCTGGTAGATCCACTAGCCAAAACTTTTAGATGCGTGGGATGTTTGTATGTGTTTCTCATGCCAAATAATCAAAAACATTACACGAACTCATACGTTATAAAGCGTCATCAACACACCCTTGAATTTTGACATTCATTTTTTCTTTCTTGTTTAGATGGAACGCAGTTTTCGTCTGTTTATTTTCTTCTATTTATAAATCCTAACAAGCCATGATTATACTATTAGTGCAAAGCCAGATTTTTTTGTTCTATATTAGAATTATATGTAAATGGATTTGATAAAGTTGGATTAGGAAACTAGTCCTTATGCACAGGATGTAGCTTTGATAACTCAGTTTACGTTTTGTTCATTAGCCCAATTAAGAAGTTTGGTATTTGACGCTAATTAGAAAATTACATACCTTCGCTTAAAAAGTTTGTTTGTTGACACAACAGCGCAATATATGTGATGTACTGATGTCCACCTTTTTGATAAATTAGGACAATCCATGGTGAGTTTTCAAAGAAATAATATGTACAGACCATGGCAACGAACCCGCAAAAAACTGGGATCGGTTCAGAATTAAGGTTAATTCTTTTTTTGAAAAATGGGTTGGTGTGTGGTTCTAGTTCAAGCATTAATCAAATTTACGGTTTTGTTCGGGGTTCAGGATCGGTTCGACCCAATAAAAATTGAATTAATGTTTTTTGAATAACAATCTTTGTATAGAAATAATTTAAAATGCATGAACACATTTTTCACGAATAATCAACAGATACAGCGACGCAGAAGGCGTTGATCGTCGATGATCGGTTATAAGTTTTACGGTTACGTTTACGTTTCGAAATGACATTGAACTTGAACCGAAGCTGAACTCTGAACCAAAATTTTGATAACCGGTTCGGTTCCGACTCGGGTTCAATTGAAAAATATATCTAAGGTTCGGTTCTGGGTTTTCTACAATGTTATTGTTGTTCTATGAAGAAATTTTGTCCTACTCTTCTAATTTTTCGAGATGTTTCCAATTCATTGTCGGGATATGTATGTACTTCCCAGAAAAAGTCTCCAGTAATGCCTCAGGTTTTCTGACACTGACATTTATCTGTCAGTTACAAATATTTAAATTTTTCAATTATTATGCAAAAACTTAATAATTCTCTTGGGATACTTTGGAATTTTCAGATATTTGTTTATGAAGAATGGAGCTTGTTTAGAAAAATTTTCAAACTTATTTAAATTCTTATGTTTGTATTTCTACCTATTTCTGGGTTAAGGATTATTTCTCGTAGAAAAAATTAAAATAATAATTAGAATTGCATGTTGGATGGACCTCACCATAGCTACCTTTAATAACTCTTTCGTATTTATAAGAATTGTACTATGGACCTAATTTGTTCTCCAAATGATAATTTTTCTTACATAATCCCAGAATGTTTAGTAATTCTTATAATATTTCACTGCAGTCTCGCTATTATAAATCAATCTAGAAGAAAAAAATATAAATCTTAACTTAATGCAAATAAAGAAAGGAGACAATAATTGCGTGTCTCATCAGATTAACTACGACAATGCGAGATATTTTTAGATGCTCTATTACGAAGCTATTTTCGTATAATAATAACGTTGAAATCAATTTTGGAGACAGTGGAAATGTCAGAATCGTAAAACAGGTTGTAAAAGTTTGACACATCAATTTTATGTTCAACATATTCTTCAAAAGATGAAAACATTAAAAATGTAAACACAAATATTACTATCGTAAAATATCCATACAACTTTAGTTTCCGTATATGATATTTGCATTGTAATAATTAATGGTCCTTCATACATAGGTAACTATATTTTGTTTATAATTTATTCAGATCTGTTTTAATTTTTTTTAAAAACTTCTCAACTATTTTATTCACAAACTGTTTTAAATTATTCCCAAATGTCTAAATTTGATTCAAGATTGTCTAAACCTACTTCACCGTCTTTCTAAAACCACTGTGTACCTAAATCCGAGTTCTGTGCCTTAGGTAACGTTTCTGTCAGTTTTCTTTGTAAAATTCACACGCCCAGATTGTTGGGTGGGCGCATGTTACGTGGGCCTGTTGAGTGGGCAGGTTGTGTGGGCATGTTGCGGGGGCAGTTTGGATGGGCAAATTGCGAGGCATGTTGCATGGGCAGTTTGGTTGGGCATGTTGCGTGGGCAGTTTGGGTGGGCATGTTGCGTGAGCATGTTGCTTGGGCAGTTTGGGTGGGTAACCTACTTCACCATCTTTCTAAAGCCACTGTCTACCTAAATCCGAGTTCTGTGCGGCAGGTATCATTTCTGTCAGTTTTCTTTATAAATTGCGTGCCACTGTATACCTATTTATCTGTATACCTATCTCTCTGTCTACCTATTTCTCTGTCTACCTATTTCAATTTGTTATTTATTACTTTAATAAAAAAATACTTCAAGCATATCGGCGAATTCGCAATTTTACATAGATTCCAAATATATAAAAATATATAGGGTGTCCCATTTGAAATATGAAAGTTAATGTCACTTCTGGTTAATCCGGAAGCGCTACCATCATGCCAAATACTATTATTTGTGAGCCCCGAAGCCTAGTTTACAAATATAGAGAATGAAAATATAATTATTAATAAAAAGTTATTTTCAGTGGCCTGTTTTTCAGTGTCACCTGTATGAGGGCGACTCTACGTGAGTCAGTCTACAACCTACAGTCGTCAGTGAACCAAACAGGGTCGTATTAAGTGTGAAATAAATAGTGTTTAAGTTAAATAAATGTGTTATAAATAAATAGTGAATACCAATAGTTTAAAGTATATTTCATTAAATAGTTATTTTAAAGTGGTTAATTATAGTCCTTCTAATCGTCTTAAAATAAACCTGAACAGTCAACTTACAATATGTATTTTATTGACTACTTCTAGTACTTCTACAGGTATTAAAATTCCTAAAGCTCTAGAATAATTTCTATAAACGACGATAAAATATCAGGCATTTGATTAATGATATACACTCAATTGTCCATAATGTTACCACGTTTTATATGTTAATTTCAATTGTTCACTGATCATTTCCTAGGCCTGAAGAAGACTATTGTATAGACGAAACGTCGGTAGTATAATAAACAACTGAAACACAACACGCGACTGCTATATTTTCAAACCATATTACTAGAGTCAAAGTTTTGATTGCTACTGACAACATTTTTACACTCATGTGTTTGCACCACTCGCCTGCGTCTCATGTCGCAATTTCCACTCTTGTAAAAAAACTCAGCTTTGTTACCCAACACATTTTTTTTATGGTATTGTAATTTTTTTTAATATCAAACGACTATAGAAAAACATTGTGATTATCTTAGATAATAAAATCTATCGCAATTTACATTGTTTCACAATGCAATAGTTGGAAAATTCTTTGAAGAATACGGCAGTATAATTAGTCACCTACTTAGTACTCTGCCCATTATATCTCATTGTAATCAGTATTCTTAATCACGGCAATAAATTTAAAAAAAGTGAAGACGGAAGAAAACAAATTATGGTGTTAATTACTGATGCAAATTTTGGATTGGAAAATTATAAGATAGAAATTCTCAGATGCAGTGTAATTGCAGGAAATGTGTGAGTTATAAACAACAATTATTATGTGAATTTTTATTGCATTACGTTATATTATAACAGACTCAGTCATCCTTCAAGAACATATAAAATTGCATATAGATATATAGAATTATTTGCGAAAAGTATTTCTTAAAAATGTGATAAATATATTCTTTTAACATTACTTGTGTGTACAAAGGCTAGTATTATCCGATTATTGTACAAACATAATACAATTGAGTAGGAATGTATAAATTATGGTAATGATTTACGTTGTTTTCAACATACTCTGACAAAGTATACGTATTAGACAAGTGAAGTGACATATTATCTAGGGAAATTTTTATAGATAGTAAAATGGCGACTTGCGTCAATATACAACATAGTTTTTATTTTAAAAAAGTACATAATTAGTACTCATTATACATATTTATAAGAAGTATAATTATACTTAATGGAAAATAATAAAACTAGAAAAGAAAAGAAAAATATTTTAATGACTAAAGTTTCATTGATTATTAAATTTTTACTATTTTTAAGATGACATTACTCGGCTGAAGATATATAGTTGATGTTGCATCCAATGCGTTAAGAATTCTTCATATCTCTTTAGAAAATTCCGTGTATTAAAAAAAAAACGATGATTCAAAAGTACCTCTTATAGTACATTACAAGTAATTTTAACCACAACATCCGTAATAGCAATTATTTTGCATTTAAAATGCATTCTTATTTACATGATTGTTCATTGTATCTTATAAATATCATTATAAATATGTAAATGTGTTTAATGCAAAAACAACCAATAACGATTTTTTGTCCTATTGTTGAGATCGAATGATTTGAAGACATAGTTAATTTAATTAATTACCCAATTTGAAACAAATCATTCACTATTTTTACCGCTAGAATACGATTTTAACATTTTTACGTTGATGTCTGTGTCTGTGTTTCTTTTAGAAAATCTGTTATTATTAACAGATTAACAAATATTAATAAGCTACAGAAGAGTTATAAAATAAAATGAGATAAATGCTGTACCAACCTCGCCTACTATTAATCCAATTTGGATAACAGAGGCATCGCAGATTTCAGCATCTCAGGAAATCAGCTACCACTCCCACCAGGAACGTTTACTGCAACAAAATTTCAGTTATTTCACTATTTAGTCCACTGAAAACCATCACACATTAAAAATTCATATCACGAAAGTTAGTTTGACACTAAAAGAAACAAATATACACTATTTTAATTCCGCCAACAAAAGTTTATCACGATAACTGCACTTATTTCGAGTAGAAGACATTCTCATTTGTAGGTAACAAATACACTGACAAAAGACAGCAATAATAAGCAACGAACACCGGCCTTCATATTGACTTAAACTTGTCTGTATCTGTAATTTTAAATCTGTAATGATTAATTGGTCGACATGAAATTTAAATAAAAATAATGATTTTTTTTTCTTGACTAATTTTGAGATCTATGCATATAATTACTAGCTGCCATTGTGACACGGGTCCCCATATCTGCTTGTAAAGGCCAACAAAGTCACATGACTGCTCGCGCCCTATTGTATTTAACATTTCTTGTATACCTACACTCTACACCAAAAATTCTACTTATATCCATTCTTTATATTTAGATTTTTAAATTTTAAATTAATTCTATCAATAAATCCTGCTGTTCTAGTTTTTCGAAATGTTTCCAATTCATAGTCGGGATTGACAGTATTTTTGAAGGGTATATGTAATATACCTATAATTTTAAATATTTAACTGTTAATACAATAAGAAATAATACAATGTATTGTACTTCCCAGAAAAAGTCTTTAGTAATGTCTCTGGATTTTTGATACTGACATTTATCTGTCATTTACAAACATTTTAATTTTGAATTGGTTGCCGTGACATTATTTGGGCTGTGAGATTTATTACATATTATATTTCTTTATCTCTATATCTATATAAGATATAATAAAATATTTATATGTATCAGATAGAGAATTTACTCTTCTTTTATTACCAAGAACAAAAATTGTCAAAAAATAATATTTAGAAGATTTTTTTTAAGAATCTGCTACTTCCGCTTGTCCAATTGCAATCAAAACTTTTTCAGCTCTTTCATGTCCTTCCAAAATCCACACACACACACAGACATAAATAAAAATAAAATAAATATTTCATCACGGCATATTACCCATTGCTGGGTGTGCCAATCTGCTTCGTACACAGATATCGGTAATGATGGAATATTTGTACCGTGCGGGCGCTTACCAGGCGTCACCTCACGGGCACTCATTGCTGTCGTGGAAAGTGCGCCACAGGGGTCAATTTTGTGCCATTAAAATTCGATATAATTTTTGGTGTCGGTCGGGATCGAACCCGGGTCCCCCAGGTTCGCGACCAGACACTCAGGCACACGGCCACGAGACCCCATCACACAGACATCATCGTAAAAATGTTGAAATCGGATTGTAGGGACCTTAAAACGTGCTTAATCATGAAAATCTGAATATGGGATTTTTAGCATGAATCCAGTACCTCTCTTAGCGAGAGGTAAAAAGTATATTTAGAGGTTCATTTTCGTATCAAGCATCTAAATTAACAATGTTCCAAACTTCTTAAATAACTTTAAAATTCATCTTAAACAATTATCTGGAATTGTTATATTTATGCATGTTTGTCCATAGTTATATATGTTCTGTTCACAAAAACCTTTGATATTGTATTCTGGGTTAGGCGGAAGAACAGCCTTTGACTGAATCTCGTCTTTGAGTGGGTCTCAATAAAGTTATTATTATTATAATAATAACTAATAAAATACACCCACAAAATTCGCAACCATTCATTTTCCAATCTATTTCAAATATACTGTTTCCTTTTCAAACTAATATTCCGTTTTCTTATTGCAAATTGTCCTTGTGCATCTTCAGCTTATCCTTCCTCTTTATTTTCATTGCCGATTGGCGAACCGGTCCTTCTAGCGGTCATTGTCACCTCGTGATATAGATAGCTCACATGCACTAAACACTAGAGATTGCGGCTGAACTCTGATCCACTAAACCAGTGACTTGCTAATACCGCGCGAGCGACTAGCGGCCGGTTAGTCGGTGGTTGTGGGTGATAGCAAAAGGACGTGGTGGACCGGGTCGTGGGTATGGCTAGAGGTAGGGAAACAATAATGTTTTTGGGGTTAAATTATTATTTTAGATTTTACAAATTATTTAAAAGAATATATTGATTATTTTTAACTATATCTACAAAAAGATATAGTATTGAATTTAGGTGCAAAAAGTGCAGTAAAGTTCACAAATCCGAAATATATATTTTTTAAATTTCCTAAACAGTTTTTTATTAATTATGAATTATAATATCAATATTAGGAAAGTTAAAGAATTTAGTCTTACCTATTATAATTATTGTCTCAATAAAACGTTTTGACAACTCGATGTATCAAAAGTTTTCTTTCAAATACAGATATTGAAAATATTTTAATATTATTGAAGTATTTATAGGTACATATTGGTGGTTTAAAGTAGAACAATAATAATAATATATACAATTTTAAAATTACAATAATTTTCTGTAAATAACATGGGAAATCAGTTTTTCCTTGCGCAAAAGTTCCCAAATTATTTTAGACAAAAAAACTTCAAATAAATGTTGTAGAGAATTAAATTCTGCACCCGAATTAGTAATAAGATTATATTTTTGACATTTCATAACCGAGAAAATCTATTTATATTTTTCTGGTGATAGCTGATTTATAGCGGTAGCCATAGGGACCTCAAACAAAATTACAAACAATTGTATGCCATCTTAACTGTCAAAAAAAGTTTGTGTTTTGTGATTTTCGTTCAATAACATATTTCTTTGAAAATATGGAACAGTTTTATCATGAAGAAAAGCTTCAGATTATAAAATGGTGGACAAATTTTGTTTGAGATGCGCCATGCATCACCTATATAAATCAGGAATCTTCAAAAACTTTAAAATTGATTTTCTCGGTTATGAAATGTCAAAAATAAAATCATATTTCTAACTCGGGTACAGAATTTAATTCCCTACAACATTTATTTGAAGTATTTTTGTCTAAAATAATTTGGGAACTTTTGCGCAAGGAAAAACTAATTTCCCATGTTAAACGCCTATGGCCAGGTTTTTAAAAACACACTGTATATATATATATATATATATATATATATATATATATATATACAGTTCGTCCCCGGATTTATTTTATAAGAGGGAAAAAAAATAATTTTAATTTTGCAAAAAAATGTTATAGGAAAAACTTTTTTTGCTTTACTTGAAACTCTTACTTCTATCATTTACACCTTTAATTAATAATATTTTAATTTCCATCCTCGAAATTAGGTAAGTGCCTTCGATACATGGCTTTCTTAACCCACTTGCAACATGCGTCATGTTTAATATGCCATGTGCGTTATCTTTTTATATTGTTAAAGTAATATCGCAAAACTTATTTTTATTGCAATATTTATATGTAATTTATTATATTAAAAAATAGCATATCCGTCTTAACTTTTGAGGACTTGCAGAATAACTTTAAAGAGCTACGTCGGATGATTTCATTATGTAGCGACGAAGGTAGAGGGTTAATAGAATAATTTAATATTTGAAAAAAAGTTCTTTCTATAACATTTTTTTGTAAAATCAAAAATAAGGATTTTGTCTATCTTGTAAACTCAATACCCCCGTATTTGATTTTTTTTGTAATTTCCTATAAATACCAATTTTTGCAATAGATTTATTACTCAATTTACGTCTACAGGTATTGTCATTCAGTAAATAAGAACGCAAATTTTTTGACGTAAGTTAAGTATAAAATATATCACATGTAATATATTATGTTGATACTATCATTTCAAGTGTGTTTTGTAAATAGTGAAAAACTTTATATTCCTAACATATTTTATAAATTATTTCAATGTAACTCAACATAATTTTTTTACATGTAAGTATATTTTTAAAACTATATAGATGGCTTAAAGGATAAAGGTTATATGTCCAAGTTTTGTAGTTTTTGATTGAACTATGAATATTTTATTATCACATTATGATTATAGTTTCATTATTTATAACTTATTAATACATACTTTAATTTTGTTGTACATTCTATTAACAACCATATCCTAGCGCTCCTTTTAATATAAAATATAATAGAAGAAACTAAAAATTTCTACAGGAACTCAAAATTTTATTAGTTTAATTTGTAGGATCATATCATTCAAATTTACAATCCATATTCGGAGACCCATTTTTTACAATTTTAAAACAATTGGGTTTTAAAATTAAAAATCTGATGTGGCCAGCACATTAACTTCCGTCAAGCCTATGTACTATGTACAAATTCCATACATATTGTTTTTGCAAAAGATCCAGTAAAATTATTTTATAAACTATGCAAATTACACTTGACACTGACATTTTCTTCTTCTTTAGCTTTTCCCATTCGTTAGGGGTCGCTAATTTTTTATTTTCTTCTTCCACTCATTTCTGTTTTGCGTGTCGTCCTCATTCAGTTACTTTTCTCTCAAGTCTATTTATCCAATATATTCTTTATCTCTCCTCATGACATGTTCAAACCAATGTAATCGTCTCTCTAGTATCTAGAAACTTCTATCACTAGAGCCATTTCCCTTATCCTATCTTTCCGTGTCTTCTCCAACATTTATCTCAACATCCTCATCTCTGCCACAATACCTCGTTTACCTAAAGGGGACGGAAGGTAAAAACATATTTGTCATGAAAAGAAAGTGATATTTTCGAGAGCCTGTGAGTGACGCCTGTTAATGGCTCTCAACGGTATAGATATAGTCATGGGCAATAAGCCGTGATGATATATTTATTTGCAAATGCAAATTTAAATTGATCTGTGGTTATGATCATTTTCCATTTTCATTAAAACATGAAAAAACCGCTTTATAGTTCGCAAGAAGTAATAAAATTATAATGACTACTATATCTAACGACTAACCCATAAATAGACAATGATGTTTGTGCGAAATGTTGTTTTATCTATTACCTTTCATCAGAAAATAAAAGACTTCATAAAAAAATAATAAGTAGGGACATGGTTTCACCATATGTGAATTAATGAAATTGTATCGATCTATCATTTCGCATTTGCATTATCTGTTTACTACTATTAGTCACTTCAGTAATTAAAAAAATATTTGCCAACATTTACATATTGAAATGAGAGTAAAGTTGAATTGCAGATTTCAATAAACCTACATCTTTTACGAGTACATGACGTACCTAGATATAATATGCATAAGGTTATATTTAAATTACGTATTACCTTATAATTATTCGAAAAATAAATCATACTTCGAAAAATTCTGATTGCGATTGATACTCGAAATGCTATCTAGATCAATATGCGTTATCTAAAATAAATAAATTCTATTAAATAATAAAATGGAAACCTACATTAATTGTTAATTTTAAAAAAAGTAGATCTGTTGACTGCCAAAGTCTAAAAAGATAAAGTGCACCTTTGAATCACATAATAAAGATCCAAGTATCATGGTTTAAGAATCGCAAAAATCTTATTGTAAAGATGTTGCCAAAACGAATCTGTAACTAAGTATTTTACGATTGTTTTAGATTTGTTATTTTAATTTTGGAATATGCTAAACAAACACAAAATATGCTT
Source organism: Harpalus rufipes (assembly GCA_951394225.1). Classification (NCBI taxonomy): domain Eukaryota; kingdom Metazoa; phylum Arthropoda; class Insecta; order Coleoptera; family Carabidae; genus Harpalus; species Harpalus rufipes. The sequence continues at coordinate 37,938,214 of OX596286.1, forward strand.
CCGTCCGCTTTATTTATTTCGCTTTAATCTTTAACGAAAAATGAGCAGAGTTTCTTTAGAAAAGAAAATAATTAACAAAATAGAATATATTTTGACAAGCAATTATTAGATTCTGATTTCCAAATGTTTAAAAATCGACAGGTGTATGGATAAGAAAAAATCTGTTGTGGCCAGCACAATACCTCTCGTCATTTCCATTTTATGTTACATAAGTATTGTCTAACATTTCTTTTATACCTACACTACAACAAAAATTCTACGTATACATATTCTTTGTATTTTTTTTTTTAATTTCAAAATCATTCTATGAAGAAGTTTTGCCCTACTCTTCTAATTTTTCGAGATGTTTTCAATTCATTGTCGGGATTGACAGTATTTTTGAAGGGTATATGTAATATACCTATAATTTTAAATATTTCACTATTAGTACAATAAGAAAAAATATATGTATGTACTTCCCAAAAAAAAAGTACACTGACATTTATCTGTCTATTACAAACAATTTAATTTTCAATTGATTTCCATAACGTTATTTAGGCGGTGAGATTTATTACAACAGATTATTATATACCTTATATTTCTTTACCTCTAAGGCCCGGTTGTTCCAAGTTCAGATAAAGTAGCAGTTTACTATCTATTAGATAAATTTATTTTACCGTCTTAACTAGAGAATAAGATTTTTGGATTGCTGCATGATGTTTTATTCTCCAGATAGCTAACTGGCAGATTGCTATCAGAAAGATTAAAATTGTGTTAGGGTAGAGTCATTTTTGAAAAGTTGGCTACTTGGCTCTAACAGTTTTAATAGAAAATTGGTTACTTTTTCGCTTGTCTGTGTTATAGTGCAGTTGTATTTTAAACCACAGTTTGAACGTTTAAAAACCATAAGTGGAACAACGAAAACTGAAGTTATCAATATAATAAATTTTAACAGAATGTTTAACTATAGATGGAACAACCGGCCTTTAATCTATAAAAGATATAATAAAATAGTTATATGTATCAGATAGAAAATTTACTCTTCTTTAATACTAGCGAGAATAAAAATTTTCAAAAAATAATATTTAGAAGTTTTTTTTAAGAATCTGCTACTTCCGATTGTCCAATTATTACCAAAACCTTTTCAGCTCTTTCCATTAATGTCCGATTGAGAAATACGTAGTTAAACACGCACACACATCATCGTAAGAATATTAAATTCGGATTGTAGAAGTAATAAATAATAGCTTCAGATTTTATTCAAAATTATAGGTACAATAAATCAGATGACAACATATGCGCCACAGACAGTATTAACAAAATTATAATACATTTAATTTAAGGCCCCTCTAGTGCCCGGGGTGAATCTATGTAAATATTATTGTTTAGATATATAAATTTATTATGAACTTTCTTAAGAGGCAGATCACGGGCCTTATTCTGATTTGAACACAGTCTTCAAGGTAGAAATCTGTTTTTTATGTCGTTTATCAGTATTATTCTACTCATTTTCTTTATAATAGCCTTCGTTAAACATACGTTGGAAAATTCTATATTACATGAAAAGTGGTATTTTTTTATCTAATACGACAACATTAGTATTTGCGTTTAAGTAAAAACTGTAATTATTTTAATTGTACACTACAATTATATTTCTTACATCGTAATACAGTAGTAGCGTATGGATTAGTATACTAAATAATCTAATCTTATAAGAACAAAATTAATAAATTGTGTAACCTAGTATGAGTTTCTCAGATAAAGATCCCATTAGTTTTGTCAAGATTGTGGAAATAATATATTATTAATAAATCTTTTCACCCAAGTGTTTCCTTGGAATAAATTGATCTATTTACAATAACACTTTCTCTTTATAAATATGAATTCATACATTGAAATCAATCTTTGTATTCAAGAAATATTTTATTATTTCAAGGTGACGCTTTTAATTTTAAAATATATGTTTCCATCGCATTTTTTTCTATTTGTGTTTACAACGAAAACGATAAATGAATATCTACTGATAAGAACAACATAATAGCGACATCATTTCTTGTAGTCATTTCAATCATTTATCTATTTCGTAACAAAATCGCAGATATAATAAAAATGTGGATTTTGATAAATTAATTTGGAATGAGTAAGTGTTGCCTATTTTATATTATATTCTTGTTTGGTTAAATTTAATACTAGCTTTTAGAATATTTTGTACTAACAATAGATGGTATCCCGCATCTGAATAATATACCTAGAAATACTTAGGGCCGGTTGTTCCATCTATAGTAAAACATTCGGTTAAAATTTATTCTATTGATAACTTCAGTATGCGTTGTTCCATTTATGGTTAAAAGATACCAGTAAGATAAATTTTCGTTAACGGCAAGATAACTAAAAGTCAGTCAAACTACCAGTTAAGAGTTTTATCCAAAGAATATTGTACCGAGTGTACACGAATGGAAACACGAAGTGAAGAGAGACGGAACATATGATATATAAGCTGTTTGTTAATATTAATAATTAATATAATAAATCAGTGCAATACTGCTGATGAAGTATTGGATTTAATATTAATTTTAGAAAACAGTTTACTTCACGACAGCGTGAAGATACAGATCTTCGATATGCCAGTTGTTGATAGCTTTACGATTTTATACAACAGGGTGTATATGGTGGATACTGGCCACAACTAAAACTAAAATAATTTCTAATTGATTCAAGATGATGTCTTTTTTCTTTCCAAGAGACGGAGTCTGTATTCCTGGACTCAATTATATTTTTATATTTGTCGACTAAATTAAATTAGTTATTTTCGCGGTAGTAAAATAAACTGCTCTTTCTCTTTATCTATAATTTTCAACACTCATTTTTGCAAGTCGTATTTATCATTTTTTCTAAACGTTCAAACTTGGTTTAAATTACAACTGCACCAAAACACAAACAAGCGAAAAATAACCAAATTTCTATTAAAATTGTTACAGTCAAGTTGCCAACTTTTCAAAAATAACCCTAACACAATTTTAATTTTTGTGATAGCAACCTGCCAATTAGCTATCTGGAGAATAAAACATCATGGAGCAACCCAAAAGTCTTATTCTCTAGTTAAGACGATAGAATAAATTTATCTAATAGATAGTAAACTGCTACTTTATCTGAACTTGGAACAACCGGACCTAACTCTTGTAAAGTTGATATACTATTAATACGGTATTTACTTAAGGAAGTGTTAAGTGGCCAATAACGTATACTTAAGTTAAGGACTACTTAACTCAGTCTATGTGGAGAAATTTGTCTGGTGCAACGAAACTTTATTTTTAACGACTACTTAAGCATATTACGGAACCCTTAGCGTTTAAATGATCGTGGTGTAATAAATAACAGTTTCTTACTAAGTTTAGTTTTTGAAATACGAAACGTTAAATACGAACGTAAATGTGAGGTTTTACTATCCCCCGCCTTAACGGAACTGTTGACTTTTGACCTACGAGCTACCGCTGGTATTATTCTAGTGTAAATACATGTACGAATATATTACTTAATTTTATAGATGTATTCAAACCTTAGTTTTACTTTTACAACTAGAAATCTATTTTTATTAAATGAGGCCAGGTTAAATGCAAAAGCAGATCTGTGACATTATTGTGTATATTTACCTTTGCAAGTTTCCCTGAAGTAATAATTCATATATATGATTTTTATTTTGACTAATTACAGGGATTCTAACTTTTAAGTTCAATTTTTGTTTGTTATTCCAAAAATATATTTGGCATATACGATGTTTGCTTACTTGCTTTATTTATTTCGCATAGATTTGACGAAAAGGAAATGTCTATACAAACAAAGTCACTGTAAAGGAAATAGGAATCGGCAACCTTTCAACCTATGTCATGTCGTAAAAATCTGATGTGCCCAGAAGATTATTTCACAAACTATGCAAATTATGTTGAACACTGACATCTTCTTCTTTAGCTTTTCCCATTCGTTAGGGGCCACTATGTTTTATTTTCTTCTTCCTCTCAAATTTCCGCAATACAATCCTTCCATCTTATCTTTGGCCTTCCCCTGTTTCTTCTACCTTCTCCTAGTAAGCTATTCATTCTTCTTTCAATATATTCTTCATCTCTCCTCATGACATGTTCAAACCAATATAATCGTCTCCCTTATATCTTTATAGAAACTTCTAACACTAGAGTTATTTTATAAGATAATTTTTAAGAAAACAAAATACTTGATGACGTCCTGTATTTGATCTAGGGTTAAACAAACATGTTTTCTGATCACTTGTATTGCATATATATAATTTATTTATAGTTTAATGATTGTTAGTGTTTTTTTTATTATTGAAATATCTTATATGAATGAACCAAATCACTTATACATTCTATAATTTCGATAAATTTCTTGTCAAACTTACGAATTTTATTAATAAATAGAGCAAGATGAAAACAAGTTAATGTCGAAACATTATTAGATAAACAATAAATACATCTGTATATGTGAAAAGGTTATCTACTACTTCAAATATGAATAATTATTACATAGACGATGACTTTGTTTGACATGCCGATAATGCAACCCAGAAGGAATGTTTACTTTTTGGAGAAAATATTGAAAGATAAATAATATCAATCAGCTTCGCTCCGAACAGGTGAGCAAATATTTGAGATATGCAAATAGAGTGGTTTTATTCGTACCAAAGTGTTAAATAGCTTTATATGCATGACTTAAACACAACCACGAGAGAATGGGAGATTTAGTCAATAATATGAATGAAGTACTTCAAACTTCAAATTTTTCGCAAATGAATTTATTATTAACAGTCATAATACTCGTATATATAATAATAATAACAAATAACTTTAATGACAAACGTCTAAGGCGAGGTTCAGCTAAGGCTGTTCTACCACCTAACCAAAAGATTACAAAGAAAATATTCAAAAATCAATTATAAAATAAAGATTCAAAAATTCATACAATAATTTTAGTAACGTAGTATTACAAAAAATAAACTAAAACAATATATACCGAACTAATTATTAACTTAAGCAAAAATGTAGACAAATATACAAAAGCTGTAGAAGATTAGACCATAAAGTTCAGCAAATTTAAAAATAGAAAAGTATTTAACAATAGAAAAAAAAATTAATTTTAGGGGAAAAATAGGAGTTATTATTTTAAGATACGGAGCACCACTTTTACGTTATTTTTAAAGGAATCTTAGTTAAATTTAATTTCATAAAAACAAAAATGTACAACTGTAGTTTGAATCAATTACTCAAAAATATACCACGTTTAGATGCATCTCAAACAATATCACTATAGTTATTGTTTGTTTCAGGCAAAAAAGAAGAACCAAAAATGTCCACTATGGACAAAGTGTGCATAGGGGCAGCTGAGCTCATCGGAACGGGCATCCTAGTGTTCATAGGATGTATGGGCTGCGTGGCAACTATTGCAGGGGGATCCATTCCACATGCACAGATATCTTTCACATTTGGTTTTGCTGTCATGTTTTGTATACAGGTAATAAAGGGAATTATAAAAAACATTTTGGTGTATATACCCTCAAAAAATTGACTCTTTTTTAACACACTGTATAGCGTTTTGTTAAATTTGTACTTTTAATATAACATTTGATTTATTTTCTTTACTAAGTTATTTGAGCCCCCAAAATTTGAAGCCCGAAACCGGCCGTGTTGTCTTGTTTACAAAATATCTACTTTCTACTATACAAAACATATATCTACTACAAATTTCAGTCTTGATATAAAATGTTAGAGCTTATTTGCTTATAATATATTTGAATTAAAACAGCGATTAGAAGTTGTAAAATTAGAATTTATGTTGGGGCTTCATGTCAAAAGTCAACAGATATTGTGAACCCCGGGGTCTTGCATTTATATTTATCTAACAAAATTATTTGTTCGGATAATGTACAAAGATCATTAAACATCAGAATGCAATCATTAATATTCATTAAAGTTACTTTTATTTTGTTGTAGTTCAACGGCATATTTGTGGCTGAAAACACTGACAATTATATTTATCGCATTTTTACAGAAAAATTCTTTAGAGATTACAACAATGTGAATAACAAAAACAAAATTGTTACTGCGTATTAAATCTGTAATTAGACAATGCAATTTATCTAATACAATTTTAATAAATTATGAGAAAATCTTATTTTACCGATTTAGTACGGTACTTTTTTAAATTTAATAGAGTGGTTGTAATGTTTCCTCACTTTAATGTATCGACACTCAACGAATCGTTCTGAGACTAACTACCTTGATTTGTCTCATTCGCGTCTGTGCTCAAATGTGTACCCACCCCAAGTCAGAAATTATTTCAACAAAATGTTTCGGCCTTTGAATATGGGAACTTATGCAACCATTTAGGTATAATTGGCGAGAATCAATACCCTCTAGATTCTAAGATTACAAAATCGCCACTTATATTCAATTCATTCTTTGGGCCTATACATCATAGTTTCCTGAAAAAGTATTGACTGTTTGGAAAAACAATTAAATTATGAAATTAGGAATAGGATTTGTTCTTTACACTATCGACGTTTGGGTGCACCCTTATCCTTCTTGAGGTCTACACAATTATACAACAAAGATTGTTACAATTCATGTACACAAAATACATTGATACAAAACACTCAGTTATTTTATTGCATCGTACAAAAAAAAATAATGAGCATACACACATCCATTTGCTCTAAAGAAAAACGACAACCGAATAATACGGAAAATAGTCAAAAGATAGATCAAAAGTGTGTTTTAGTTTATTGGAATGTTCAGCCAGAGCACATTAGTTTGCCGTGTTGTTTGCTTTAAACTCACGGACCCAGTGGACAAGAACGACAAATCAAACGTGGTTTATAAAGTTCAGTGTTCCACTGACAACTGTAAAGGCACATACGTTGGAACGACCAAACGTTACTCGAACACAACAACACGGCAAACGTGCTCTAGGAGAACATTCCAATACACTAAAACATACTTTTGATCTGGATAATTTCAAGACTTTTGAGGAAGAGTAGAATTACTCTAAACGTATGTTTCTTGAAATGTTACATACCAGGGATGATTGCAATAACATCAATGCAAGAACTGATATTGACTTAACAGCGTATATTTTAGTGTATTGTAAAAGTTCAAAAAGGAAAAGGCAAATTTCAGGCCAAACTGAGTTTCATTAATTTCCTTACATTTTATTAAATTCATACAACTTGCTACATTATTATTGGTGTACAGACGACCAATGGATGTCCGTATCAATGGTGTCACCAGAATCCTTTCACAGGATATTTCCGGCTATTTTCCGTATTATTCGGTTGTCGTTTTTGAGAGCAAATGGATTTGTGTATACTCTTTGAATTTTTTGTACGATGTTTTATGAAATACTGACTGTTTTCTACGAATGTATTTTGTGTACATGAATTGTAAAAATCTGTAAGATCTTACTGTAAGTGTGATAACGTCCATATTATATTATAGGTGTTACATTTTTGTTATATAATTGTTGTAGACTCTGAAGAAAGTACAAGGATGCACCGAAACGTCGGAATAGCAAGAATAAATGCTGTTTGACTGAACTTTCGAGTAATTGTTAACACCTTATCCACATCACAGTCGAGAAATTACCCACAATTATGAAATTATCATTGTTTTCTAGATGTTTGCACACATATCAGGAGCCCATCTCAACCCCGCCGTAACCCTTGCAGCTGTTATTTTAGGCTACGTACCGTACGTTCTCGCACCAATCTACGTCGTGGCGCAAATTGTAGGAGCAGTGCTGGGTTTCGCTTTATTAAAAGTAAATATTTTCTTGTTCCTCGAGAGGACAAAGGCATTATTTTATCGTGCTTGCAGGCAGCAACACCGGGGAGGTTTTTTGATCCTGTGGAAGTTGTAAATGCAGCTTTGAACACAACTGTCAGGGCAAATGGAGTCTGCAGCACTATTCCCAATCCAGATATATCTTCGTTACAGGTGAGAAAAATATTTAGTATGTTTTTAAGTTTTGTAGCATAGCTTTGAACATAATTTTCGTGTTTCTAACTTTACCATATTTTTAAGTTTTCCGTGTGATCATCCGATAACGCTTCTAAAAATTTAAACAAAAGTATTCAAAATCAAAATTTAACAGTAACTTACAAATCAAGTATTGCCATTAAATCTTTATTAGGTAATCCTAAAGATAAAATAGATACTAACAAAAAATCCGGTATTTATAAAGTTAGCTGTAATGATGGTAATAAGATTTACATCAGTCAAACTAAAAGACAAATTGACACTCGATTTAAAGAACATTTTTATCATCTAAAAAGTGGTAATCCCGAAAAATCTAGCGTAGCTCAACATATGTTCATTAATAATCACAAAATTAACAATTTTAATATTAAACTTTTAAAACATATTGATAATGATAGATATTTAGATGCATACGAGAGCTTAATAATAAATAATTTGATGAACACAGATCTCGGTCCTATACCAAACTCTAAACTATTCGATTTAATATAAACTTAAATTTTATATAATCCCAGTTCTTTCCCTTGCTAGGACCTCTGGCATGGTTTACATGTTGAGTAATCTTAGCTACTCTGTTTAAATTTGTACTTCTGATGATGAGAACTTAGTTCTCGAAATACGTATATAGCTTATTTTATAATTTTAAGGTTAATAGGTAATTGTATTAGTTTTAGTAATATTTTTTTTGTTCTTTGCAGGCTCTTACTGTGGAAATAATTCTCTCTTTGGTTCTTATCCTTGTGTGTACTTCTGTATGGGATCACAGAAATTCAACCAAACACGATTCGGTTCCGATTAAATTTGGTCTTACTATCGCCGGTTTAGCTATGGCTGGCGTAAGTTTATAATAACATCAAAATAATAAATAGATTTTCAAATGGTTTTTAATTTTACCAGGGACCATATACTGGAGCTAGTATGAACCCAGCCAGAAGTTTTGGACCCGCATTGATCAACAATGACTGGAGTGGACATTGGGTAAGAAAATAAAATTTTGATTGCATTCAAAATTCTATAAAATGTAACACCAACTAACAATAATATTAATACGAGTGGTAGAATCTTGTTTAATATAATGTTTATCACTTTTTTGTTAGGTTTACTGGATCGGTCCTCTTCTGGCTGCAGCCGTAGGAGCGGGTGGTTACCGTGCCCTTTTCAGTCGCCCGGAGCCCGAACCAGAAGGCAACGAACAAGAAGACATTCCTCTAAACATCACCAACCATGACAAATCTAACCCTTGAGCACTATCCACCATTAGATAAGTGCCAAAAAATATCTTTTCTCTTCGTCACTCACGTAGATGTAAATATTCTTCTTAATGATTTTATTAAATCTAATCTAAATGTATATATGTGTGACAACAATGTAGAATAATTGTTGTAATTTAGCGAATATAGCTAAGTAGTTTTCTTATGTACTGAATAAAATTGAGGAATGTTTCTCGCATATCTTTATAAGATAAATTATATACCTTTATAGAATTGTATTTGTGATTTTGCACGAATGTACAAAATATTGTAATTATATCATCATTGTTATATATGTATTCAATTTGTCTTTTTTCTCCATATCCGGAAGCATCATCTGTACGTTACATACATACAATAGCTCGTGTCTGTTGTGATATATTTGTCCGTAGATTATTGTTAAATGATAAATTTAAATTCAGTACACTTTATTAATACATAAAATAAAAAATTGCCCAAATATAGTCTTAACTATTGTAATCTAAAAAAATATTTCTTCTTGCTGTTAATATATTTTTTCAGAGGGTACGAATACATTTGGGGATGGGCTCGTACTCAGCAACAAGTCTCGTTTGCTTACCTATCATTTGCTTCATTGTACGCACCTATTGACTCCTAATATGTTTAAAAATGACATATGACAGCTGTCAATTTGACACTACACTGTGACATCACATCCCCCTATGTGCTAGGTACTGCTGAACGCGGCCATGTTTTTGTTTTGTGCAAATAGAACAATAATTGTCATATTAATTTGAATGACAAGTTTAGTGAAAATAATACAACATGCCCAAGATAAAGTTTAATTGGAGACGAGCTTTGGAAATATTTATAGCTGAATTTCTTGGAACAGGAATGTTAGTATTAGTAGGGTGTGCAGGAGCAGTTTTTAGTCACCAACTAGTAGTTATAGCTACAAATTTTGGATTTGCTATTGGGTTTATCATTGCGGTAGGTACGAAACTTATAAAATACTTATTTATTAACAGCTTTTTAAATAAGATATGTTATGCCATAATATACATTAATTGATATATCGGTAAAACATTATTGTTGCCTATTTAATATATTGTACTATTGTACCTATAATCCATTGTTGTACTTTTATATTCTTTAATAATGTCAGGTGAATATGTTATCTATTGTTCTAATTACAGTAATAATACAATTTATACCTCTCGCTAAGAGGGATATTGTATTGAAGCTAAAAATCGCATATCCATTTTTTAATGAATAAGCATGTTCTAAAGTCCCTACAATCCGATTTTAATATTTTTACGATGATGTCTCCCTGTGTGTGTATGGATGTTGGAAGGACGATTTGTCAAAAACTATAAGACTTATAGGGCTATTCTTTAAACATCGTAATGAAATAACGAATCGTTAAAATGTTATACCATTAAAATAATAACGGAAATCGTTTAATGGGCTTATTCTGTAAACATTCGTTATATTCACGCAAATACTAACGAAAACCATAGTAATAGTATTCTTTTGGACAGCTCTAATCTACTATTTATATATTTAGAAGTACTATTTCCCAGACGTTTTACATTATTCATAAACATTTAATAGATTTTATATAATATAACCACTGATTTTGCTGTACTATTTTTTTATTTTTTGAATATCTATACCTTTATAAATATAAAATTAAAATTTATCAGTCAACACATATTACTAACAATATACTAAAACAGAATATAAAAACAGAATAACAAACAAATTGACTTACAATATCTGCATCTTCATCAATTTCAGGTTGTTATTGCACTATGTTTAATTGTTACTACCACTAACAATGAACGTTACAATATTATTTACACTTAACACACACTAAAAACACTATTAATAACAATAGAAATAGTTAATAACATTCAGAGATATTGCAAATGTTGTTTACACGGACAGAGATAGCGATAAACTAAAGCTAAGCACAATTCTGAAATAAGCGAACAGACCTGTTAGAACAAAAAGTGTCTATCTCATTACTTTATTCTCGTTATTTTATATCGAAGATTGATGTTAATATAAAATTCAACCAAATATTATTTCCTGTAAAAAACGTTACTGAGTTTCAGGAAAATCTTCAGGAACAGATATTTATTACATTTTTTCTGTATTTTAATTTAGTTTTCCTTTTAATATTTTGCCAAGTCTAAAAATTATTACAGTAAAATTTTTGAAAGATGTCCGATTTTTATAAACATCTATAGAAATTCGATTTACTGGTGAACTACCTTAAATACATATACAGTAAAATTTTTGAAAGATGTCCGATCAAGGTTGTCTACGAATTGTATGAATTCAGATTTTTGCTCCGCCCATAATGACAAATTCAGTAGTGTCGTTTGCTTAGTTTTTATGAGGGTACGTAAGATACTACTGTTATTTTATTATTATAAAAATATATATTACAGGAAAAGCATTCAAAATTCAAAAATAAGTCAACTAGTAAGTTTATAAGCAAATGTAAAACCAAATATGTTAAAAATAAGATACTGACACAATGTCAGTGTCAGTGACTCTGACAGAAGATAACGTTATTCGTACGGCTATGAATCCAGGTAATGTATCTGAACTAATAAATAAACTTACGTTACAGCGAAAGTATTATCAACAACGAGCATCGTTTATAAATGGAATGTCCTAACTTAGTCGAAACAATATGAATTTTTGAAAGACAAGCGTGTTATATCCATCCTTATCACACACTCTTGCAGCCTTTGCAAAAGAAAGAGATAAATGTATGCCTATTTGTTAATTCGTTCGTGATACAGGTGCCCTCGATCGGACATCTTTCAAAAATTTTACTGTACATGTAATATGTATGTATAATAACCAAAAAGCATCAGAAATGTATATTTCAAACTGATTTGACATATTTGAAAATAGTAAATGGAACAATAATTATATGAATTTAAAATTCGAAATATTTGATGGTAGGAATTGAATACGGATCTTCAGATTCGCTACCAGACACTCAGGCACGCGGCCATGAGACACCATAGGTACAGTAAAAAATTTAAAAGATGTCCGATCAAGGTCTTCTGTATCAAGAATGAATTAACAAATTGGGATACATTTATCTCCTTCCTTTACAAAGGCTGTGTGCGATAAGGATGGATATAACACGTTTGTCTTCCAAAAATTCATATTGTTTCGACTAAGTTAGGACATTCCATTTTAAAACGATCTTCGTTATTGATAATACTTTCGCTGTAACGTAAGTTTATTTATTAATTCAGATACATTACTTTGATTCATAGCCGTACGAATAACGTTATTTTCTGTCAGTGTACTGACATTGACACTGTCAGTAATCTAATCAGTAACTTATTTTTCACATATTTGGTTTTACATTTGCTAATAAACTTACCAGTTGACTTATTTTTGAATTTTTAATGCTTTTAATGTCACATATATTTTTATAATAATAAAATAACAGTAGTATCTTATGTACCCTCATAAAAACGAAGTAAACGACACTACTGAATTTGTCGAAATGGGCGGAACAAAAATCTCTATTCATACAATTCGTAGATAACCTTGATCGGACATCTTTCAAAAATTTTACTGTATATGTATTTAAATTAATAAAAATTAAATGGCGGGAGATTTTGTGTTGGTCCAATCAGATTTTTTTAATGAAATCTATCATATCAAAGGCACTTAAGAGTGTTTGTTTTATGCAAATAAAACTGTCACATTGATTTGACTGATAGAAGTTTTGTGAAAATAGTACGAGATGGCAAAGTTTAGTTGGAGACGAGCTTTTGAAATATTTCTGGCTGAATTTTTTGGAACAGCAACGTTATTATTAGTAGGGTGTGGCGGAATAGCTTATGGATTGATGAATAATTTTGCTATTACTCCTTTAATGTTAGCAGCTATCAATTTTGGAATGGCTATTGCGTTTACCCTTTCGGTACGTACGAAACTTTCAAAAAATAATTATTTTTTAACAGCTTTTAAAGTAAAATATGTATGCGCATTAGCTAATACATGGTTAAATCATTATTTTTGCTTTTTACTTCTCGCTAAGAGAGGTATTGGATTCATGCTTAAAATCGAATATCCAGATTACGATTTAAGTTCCCTAGAATCCGACTATAACATTTTTACGATGATGTCTGTGTGTGTGTGAGGATATAGGTAGGATTTCTCAAATTCTATAAGACTAAAGACCTGTGTAACTACGGATTCCTCAATCTCACAGTAATGGAAAGAGTTGAATAGGTTCTGGTAACAAATGGACAACCGGAAGTGGTAGTTTCTGTTTTATTTTTTTTTATATTTATTATATCACCTACAGATTTGGAGATATAATAATAATAATAATATTTTGTCGGCTTTTCAACTTTTACAGTTATAGCTATCAAATACATTTATTTATTATATTATTACAATTCCTATTACATACATGTATAATAATGTATTTGAAGACACTCACAGACACCCAAGCCCCTGGTGGGAATCGAACCCACGACCCCAAGGTCCGAGCGGTGAAGTCGCTTTGAGCGCTGCTAGGCACGCTGCTTCAACACGCTCGACCACAGAGGCGGCGATTTGGAGATATAGAATATAATATATAATATAGAACATGGAATAAGACTTAACTCTAGAATAAACACCCATAAACGTCATTTTAACACCGGGTTAAGAGATATTCTCGGAATACCTAATCCGGAAATAGGAAATTATTTATTATTACCGCTGTTAGACTGTTTATTTATATAACCCCCTGTTCATTGCGCGATGTCCTTCTCGAACTTTTCGACGCCACAATCCCATTGAATACAACGGATCAATTCACAGACTATACGCGTAAGGATTTTCCCCCGCCGGTGATTACGTCATCACTCGGGCACCAGTGGCGGCCCACGCATACTCTTAAGTCAGAGGCGCACGTTGCAATATAATAATACAATGCAGTTTCTTTCTTTTAGACATTTGGTTGCATCTCACAATCTCACATCAACCCAATAATGACAGTTGTTACAGTAGTATTAGGATTTATACCAATAATATATTATCCCGTATACTTCGCAGGTCAAGTTCTTGGAGGAATTTTTGGAATGGGTTTGTTAAGGGTTAGTATTTATTTTTTCACGTCAACAAATATTTAATACATATTTAATGTAGGGTCTTACACCAGGGGATATATTCAATAAGAACGAAATTTTTAATGAAAAATTAAACGAAACTGTACCGATCAGTCCGTTGTGTTGTACGGTTCTTAATAAAGATATTACTCTCTACCATGTAAGGTGTTAAAATAGGTGTCTTAATGCAAGAACAACCAATGATAACGATTATGAACAACCAAAGAATAACTATAAAGAACCTAATTGATAGGAACCGAGATTTATAATGAATAAAAGTTTAACATGAACAAAAAGATTAATAATTATCCAATATATTTTATTTTTAATTAAGGTGGGACTAATTTTCCTCCATCACTTAATGATTAAAAATGGCCTTAAATCACAGAATTAATTTTACAGTTTTTCAGATTTCCCAGCAGGAAAGTTTCTTGTTCATTTTAAATCATTTAATTCCAAAATTACGACATTGATTGTTCTTGCATTAAGCCATAAAATTATTATAAACTTTGAAATATGAACGTAATTTATAGTAATTTCCAGGCTGTCGGGGTAGAAGCAACCATATCATTCATACTTTGTTTACTCTTCTGCAGCGTTTTGGATGACAGAAATAAAGCCCTCCATGAATCTATTCCAATAAAGTTTGCTATTACTATTGCGAGCTTAGCAATGTCATTCGTAAGTACAATTATTTTTACCTTCCGTTACCTTTAGGTAAAGAAGGTATTGTCTTTGGTCAAAAAATTCAATGATTTATAGTGAATAAGCATGTTTTAGGGTCCCTATAATGCGATTTTATCATTATTACGATGATGTCTGTATGTACGAGGTGTGTTCAAAAACTATCGCGAATTTTGAATTTTCGCGGGTTACGTATATTCGAATTTCGATCTTTTTGTGGCTTTATGTTGGTACTCATGTCTCTCACTTATGTCGACAAGCTCGGCCATTTTGAATGTTCACTTACTTGTTGACAGCTGCTTTGCTTGCACGTGTTTTGGATCGTCTTCGATTTTTACCTAATGTGCTTATTCGTTAAAAACTGACTATGAATTTTTTGACCAAGACAATATCTTTCTTATCTAAAGGCGACGGAACGTAGAAAAAAATAATTCATTTAAAATTTGTCATTGTCATAAAATGCTCTCTACTCGTAGAAATGAAATAACTTCTTTGATAAAAACATTTTATGACAATGACAAATTTTAAATGAATTATTTTTTTCTACGTTCCGTCGCCTTTAGATAAGAAAGATATTGTCTTGGTCAAAAAATTCATAGTCAGTTTTTAACGAATAAGCACATTAGGTAAAAATCGAAGACGATCCAAAACACGTGCAAGCAAAGCAGCTGTCAACAAGTAAGTGAACATTCAAAATGGCCGAGCTTGTCGACATAAGTGAGAGACATGAGTACCAACATAAAGCCACAAAAAGATCGAAATTCGAATATACGTAACCCGCGAAAATTCAAAATTCGCGATAGTTTTTGAACACACCTCGTATGTGTGTGTGTGTGTGTGTCTGTGTGTATGTGACGAAAATTTCGAATTGCATAACTTCAATACCACGATTCCAAAAATTATATGTTTTTCGTATTCCTCAAGTTTACAACCAGAAGAACAAGTGATTAGATTTTGGTTATAATTGGTGAACCGGAAGTAGACTCATTTGAAGATTTAACAGTTAAATTTGATTTATTGACATTTAATGTTAATATAACTTAAATAATATATTATTCTCTATACGATTTGATTGCATTTTATACTTAGAGTTAAAGAAATTGATAGAAATTAAATTTTATAAATCAGCCAGCTATGCTGGAAACTACTAATATATTCATATAATTCAAATTGACAGATGTCAGTATAAATAAAAAGTAAATTAATGTGGCGGAGATGAGGATGTTGAAGTAGATGTTGGGGAAGACACGGAAAGATAGGTAAGGAAGTAACTCTAGTGTTACAAGTTTCTAGAAAGATACAAGCGAGATGATTATACTGGTTTGAAAATATCATGAGGAGAAATGGAGAATATATTGGATTAGTAATAGAAGGCTGAAGAAACAGAGAAAGACCAAAGATAAGATGGAAGGACTGTATTGTGGAAGACTTGAGAGAAAAGAAACTGAATGAAAACGACACGTAAAACAGAAATGAGTGGAAGAAGAAAATAAAAAATAGCGACCCATAACGAATGGGGAAAGCTAAAGAAAAAGATGTTAGTGTCAAGTGCAATTTTCATAGTTTGTTTATGAAATAATTTTACTGGAAATTTAGAATCTTTTGCAAGAAAATTGATGTATGGAATTTATACATAGTACACAGGATTGACGGAAGGTATTATGCTGGCCATAACGGATTTTTTACTCCTCTGAAATTACAATTTTCTGGTATATTTTTCATGCTGAAAGCGATTTTTTACAGCGCGCTTCGGTATCGTAACAACGAATTTTACTTATGAATGTTGTATAGAATGTTAGTTGTTGTTATAGATATGCATCACAAATACAAAAATTGTTGACAATAAACGTAAAATTATTTTTAAAAAATAATTCTTTATTTACTTATTTTTAACTTGTCACCTTTAGATAAGGAAGGTATTGTCTTTGGTCAAAAAATTCGATGGTGAGTTCATTTTAGGAAATTATCTGTCACAAATAAATATTAATTTGAATAATTTTGAAGTATTGCATTTAATTTTAATAAACTGACAACACATTTTCCACATCTAAACATCATTGAAAGAGCCAATGACGATTAGAGACAGCGACACTATCCTCCTAATTGAAATAAAAATAATTAGATGCCACTACTATCCGTACCAAATTATTAAAAAACCTATAACAAAATTTTATATGGGAAAACGAGAGCCGTGCCATCTATTGATTTCGGGCCGAACACTGTACACAAACTCTACAGTTGCCTGCTTGCCAAGTCACGATGACGTCTGTAGGTGTGTGTGTGTGTGTGTATGTGTGTGAGTGTGGATCTTCTGCGCGCTCTAATTCAAATACTATCATACAGAAAATTTTGAAACTTTGTATTTGTACCTTATTCTAATATGGAAAGAAGCCATTCGATTTTAGTGTAAATCAGATAACCAGAAATGGTACTTTATATGAAACTCAACATAGTTTTTCTTCAAAAAATACCTTTAAATGTTATTTTTTCGCAATTTATGTTATTATAAAAATTAAAGATTATTACATTTTCTATAGGTGTGCATTAATACTTTTACAATATATGCTTTAAATACAACTCCATTGTTACATAGTTCAACACAGATGTATGTTACTGATAGATAAATATGTCACTGTCGCATTAATGGTACAAAATTGACCCCTGTGGCGCACTCTCCACGCCAGCAATGAGTGCCCGTGAGGAGACGCCTGTAAGCGCCCGCACGGTACAAATATTCCATCATTACCGATATCTGTACAAAGCAGATTGGCACACCCAGCAATGGGTAATATGCCGTGATGAAATATATATTTATTTATTTATTTATAAACAAAAATGTAATACACACAAAATAACATGGACATTATCACACTTACAGTAAGATCTTACAGATTGTTACAATTTATGTACACAAAATACATTCGTACAAAACATTCAGTTATTTTATTAAACCGTACAAAAAATTCAAAGAGCATACACACATCCATTTGCTTTAAATGTGTATATGTTCAAACCCGAAACCCGAGTGAGTTAGAGTATTTAAGTTACTTCAAATACTTTTGGATACTTAAAGTATCAAAAGGTATTTTAAGTATTTTTTAAGTGAAAAAGGTATTTTATGTACAGTGCTAAGTACTAATTTTGAAAAGTATCTGTATTTAAAGTAATACTTCCTAGTTAAAATAAATTCCGGCATAGATAAATGATTTAAGAGTCTGGAGGTCGTCCAAAAATAAAAATCAGCCATATCTCAGAATTGGTTCATGTTTATTAAGACCTTTCGACTAATTTTGATCTCTACTATTAGTTCACTTGTTTTTTAACATATGTATATGCTATATTCATTTATCGGTTTGTATTTTGAGGAAGGATCCTGACCGATAAATGAAGTTTCTATTATTATATCTTGTCTTAGGGACATTATACTGGAGCAAGTATGAATCCAGCTAGAAGTTTTGGACCTGCAGTGGTCAACAATTTCTGGAAAGATCAATGGGTATTACAATTTTAAACATGTTTTATAAATAAACTTATTATAAATTTGTTTAGGTTTACTGGGTGGGCCCTTACGCAGGCTCTATACTTGCATCTGTTTTCTGGAGGTTTGTATTTTTCGTAAAACCACCTCCACCTGAACCAGTAGAAAAAGATTAATAATTATATTACGAGAAAACTTCGTTAATAATTTGAAAAAGATTATTTGATATGTTTATAAAATATAAATATTTTATGCATTGTAATCTAATAAACAAATTTGTTGATGTTAATATGTTTTATTTATTGTATTACTTATAAATTAATAATATAAGTTAAGTATATTAAACGAATATATGTACAACAAAACTGTTATTGGTTATAAATGGTTATGCTGTTTAATTTTCAGGTTAGGTCGAACTTTGTTACTGATGTAATTTTTAAAATGATTCATTAAATATGCTAGACTTCATTTAGGCTAGGTATAAAGCGTAATAATGTTTATACCTAGCCAAAATGTCCCGTTTAATTTCCTAACGTTCAAATCTTGACCATGAAGTTAGTGCAGATGAACTTCGCGCGCTCATAATTTAAAAAATACAATTCACAGTACAAATTTTAAATTTAAAATATTAACAATAACTCTACCTATTCCTTTGACCATATAACTATAGATACCTAGATAGATTGCCTAGGCTACGGTATACAATGTTTTTAAGCCAACGAGCTAAGTTCCAGCGAAATAGAATTGTGTCCTTATAGGTAATGTTGGTTGTTCACTTATAGTAAATATAAGAGACGCAGAAAACTCAATCATTTCATTTGCCATTTAATAATAATTCTTTGTATTTAATAGTTTTTAAGTATTCAATTTTATTTATTTGTGCGTTTGTGACTATTGGGTGGTTTTTAATTTATTATAAAAAGTTTCTATTAAGCAATCCCCAAATTCAGAACGTTCGCTTCACAATAAATGCCTGTATTACGTGTCTATAGATACATGGCCGAAGACCTATTCGCAATAAATATTTTTCACGTAATTTTTACCTCCCGCTACCCTTGGTAAGGGAGGTATAGGGATCGTGCTAAAAATCGCATATCGAGATTTTGGTAAATGACCACGTTTTAATGTACCCAGAACCCAAATTTAAAATTTTCACAATGATGTCTGTGTGTATGTGTCTGTCTCTGTGTGTGTGTGTGTGTACATATGTGTTTGTATATGTGTGTGTATGTATGTGTGTGTGTGTGTATGGATCCTCTTACGCTCTAACTCAAATACTATCGTTCAAAAAATATTGAAACCTTGTATTTCTATTTATTCTAATATGGAAAGAACCCATTAATTTTTGATATAAATCTGACAACCGGAAATGGCACTTTAAAGCTCAAAATAGTTTTTCTTCGAAAAATACATTTAAATGTTATTTTTTCGAGATTTATGTTTTGTACAGGTTTGCATTAATACTTTTTCTATATATTTATGGATAAATTTATAAAACTATCTACAATTTAATCCCGGAGCCTACGTTTTAAACACAACTCATACACATGGTTACACAGTTCATATCTCAAATGTTTGTAACTGACAGATATATGTCACTGTCAACAAACTAATCATTTCAAATAATAATATTAACGTTTTATAAAGAAATTAGTAAATGGAACAATAATTATATGGAAAGGAACTTAATACAGTTTCCAGCATAAGTAAATATATAAAAATATAGGTAAGATAATAAAAACATATATCGAGCGTTTACTAGGCTTCACCTCACAGGCACTTATTGCTGACGTGGACAGGGGCCATTTTAATGCCAAAATTCGAAATATTTAGCGTCGGTCGGGATCGAACCTAATATTTAAATTTAATGAATAAAAATTAAACTAAATGGGAGGTACTGTTTTGGCTACATCAGATTTTAAAATTTGCGCGAAGTTCATCTGCGCCAACTTCATGATGAAGATTTGAACATTAGGAAAATGAACGGAATAAGAAATGAACTAGGCGATGTATGAACATTTGGACAAGATGTGTGTTGTGTGTTCCCTTCATTTTCAGTATTTTACATATATTCGAGGGGGTTTAATGGAAAATAAATAAAGACGGAGCAATAATTTGAGTTTGCCGCGCTCGAGTATCGATTCAACTGTGTGTAGAGGGGGTTTATGTCTGTCGTTGTCGTTTTCCATGGCACACTGCAAACAAACCAGTTTGATTTGAGATGGCGGTCGGTGTAGATGCAGTTTAACATAAACGGCATAAACGCACAGTTTCATTTGTTTCGATTGTTGTACCAGTGTTGTTTATTATTTTTTTCATCTTAACATCCGACAGTATCTGTAACTATTCTTATAATAAGGTAAGAGACATTTTATACTAATTTTTGGTTAGATCACATTGTTGTTATTTGCAAATGCGTATTTTTATAAATTAAAAATTCTATTTTTTGTTGGACAAGGAAGAGAAAAAAATTGTAGCATATCCAATCTTTAATTTGGCTAGAAATTTAAATTGGATTTCAGCCAAATTATAAAATAGGAAGATTAATAAAGGTATTCTGTTCATCATCACCTATATTATCATCCTCTAATTTGCAGGATGACACTAACCGCTGTTTTGCGTTATTGGGTGACTGAGGATATTGTATATTCAAAAATTCCTGAAATTTAAATCTGCAAGGAAGAAGAAATTTATACCGTCGGAAGTTACTTGTTAGCATGATTTTGTGTTGTTTTAAGTTTGTTTTTTATTAATTTTATAATTTGTTTTCAGGCGATGGAAATTTATATTTATTAAGAAAAGTAAACTATGATTTATTTATAGTTTTTTTTTTATTTGTTATCGATTAATAAAGGATAACGCTATTTCTAGAAAATGTTTATTTACAAAATATTATTCTCCATATAAAGCTACAGAGAATTATATTACATTTACTATGTAGTAAATTAATGATGTTTACTGTTTAAATATATTCGTACCGCGTTTTCATTATATTCTGTTTATCGTTATCGATAACTATGTATACTTGATAATGAGTTAAATCGTTGAAAATAATTCTTGCTGTATCTCCAATATTTTATTTTTGTCAATAAAAAATAAAATGTTTTTTTGTGTCTGATTGAATTTGGCTACCCTAAAATTCAATTTTAGAACTCACATCGTTTTTGTCGAAAAATTTGTCCTCGTTTTGTGGTCAAGTCTGCTATGAGGATAAATGAAGAACGAAAGTGGCTTACTTGATGGGAAAAAAATGGAATGTTTCGCCTATGAACATTAAAATGTTTTTAATTTTCTTACGGAGAAATTGTTTCACTGAAAGGTATATTTCCTAGTTTTCTAGAGTGCTATGGAAGGTTTTGTTTTCAGAACTAATTTAATTTACTTCGAAACAATGAAATGTTGAACTGTTTTTGTTGTTTTCCCTGAACTATTTTATGGCAAAATTATCATAAATATAAAAGAGCATAGTTTTTATAGTTATTTCATAAAAATTAATAGTTTATTATATGCCTGTTACAATAATATTAATAACTGTAAACATAAGCGCCGATTTTTCTATTACCCAGGGGGTCCTTTTTTTAAAGAAAATTACGAATATCTCTGTGAAACAATAATATAAAATAAAAATAGTTTACGATCATCTGAGTCAACTCGCATGAAGCCATCGCCAGAAGTCGGCCAGCACAAATAACCACAGATGCGTTTCGCATTTGTTGGTTCTCTTCATTGCGGTGTGTAACCATAGTCTGTCCGGTCCACAGTGAGTGGACTCCTGGAGCAGAGACAATGACTCGTTGTGCTGGCGGTGATCATATACTCATCTATAATGGTAAAAGGCCTGTAGAGGTATGTTAATACCGGCAGAGCCCTCTACCGAGAAATACTTTGACTACCGTCAAACTGCAAAAAGCAAATTGCGAATTTCTCTGTGAAACAATTATATAAAATAAAAATTACTATCGTTCAGAAAATTTTGAAAGCTTGTATTTCTACTCTATTCTAATCTGGAAAGAAACCATTAGATTTTGATGTAAATTAGATAACCGGAAATGGCACTTTACTGTCAGTTAGAAGAAAAGTATTGGTCATAGATTAAGGATATAGTAGTGTCCTACAGTAGGTACCTGCATGGGCCAAGATTGCCGCCATTAGCGGCCCAATGTTAAACATATTGAGAATTTCTCTATTTATTTGTAAGAAAGGTGATTATATTATAAAGGAATATTACATAACTATTATTATGATACAGATTTAGAGGTTATGTAGAGTATAGGATATAGTTTGTTATTATCACATCTAATTTAATATTTGCAGTTAATATTCACATAATAAGTATATATAAACTTACCTTTTAAAAATTTAAATGTTTGTGCTTAATATTGGTAATTTTTGGTTATTTTCAATATTATCAGTATTAAGGAAGATCAAAAGTGCACAAAAAACAATAAATTATAAAAAATGATAAAAAAGTAACTATATTTTTGAATATTATTACGAATTCTATCGTATAACCCACGATAAAAGAATTTTAACTAAGTGGGCCAACTGATGTGGGACAAGCTCATATACTGTTATGAATATAAGTTTCTATTGAGATACTAAGGCTTGAGAACTTAACCTAAAATTTGCCGTAAATTATAACAATTAAAACCAACAACTACAAATTGCAGTAGACAGATGATAACTACAATTTTACCAGTAATTAAATTAGCATAAATTTGCGGAATACTAAATATAATTATTGTCACGTTGATATTTATAATTAGTAACATTTGCTGGCGTCGTCATGGTAACAAGTTGGCGCAAATAAGCATCTGATACGGGGTAAATTTATTAGAAGTCATAGAATATCTCCGGACTTCGGTAATTGGTTAGAATATAGAACCTCCAACTTCTCACAACTTGCTCTGAATTACTCCGAACGAACAAACATTTTATCGACGTGAATTTATGTCAGTATTTGATTTGCCAATGTGTCCATTCATATTAAACCAGTTGGAAAATTTGAAAATTACACCAAAAATGAAACATTTTAACGAATATTAAACACTGTTCTTCATAAAAACAAACTTGTTCAACTGTTTTGCCGTTTGTGAACAAGGATATAAATATAAAATTTTATTTCAAATTAATTAATGAAAGTTAAAAGCTAGTGGCTTCGGAATTTGTACCGGTATCAAAGAGAATAAAATTGTATGATAATTCATATTTGTGATTGCTATCCAGATGATTTTTACCTCTCGATAAGAGAGGTATTGGATTCATGCTAAAAATCGCATATCCAGATTTTAATGAATAAGCACGTTTAAGGCCCCTACAATCCGATTTTAATATTTTTACGATGATGTCTGTGTGTGTGTGTTACGATTAAAGACCTGTGTAATTACGGATTCCTCAATCTAACAGTAATGGGAAGAGTTGAATAGATTCTGGTAACAATTGGACAACCGGAAGTAGTAGTATTTTACCAAAAATCTTCTAAATATTATTTCTTGAAAATTTATGTTATTACAAATATTAAAAATCAAAATTCTCTATCCGACACATTTAATTTTTTTATTATACCTTCTATATGTTAAGAGTAAGGATTTGTTGTATGATTGATGTTGTTCTTATTGTTATCGGGTTTGTGCGAACCCACTAAGTGGGACACGCGTGATTTTATGTATGTATGTATGTATGTATGTATGTATAAATTTAAAGATATAGATATATAATCTATAAAATAATCTGTTGTAGTAAATCTCACAGCCTGTTCACAGCCCAAACATCTCCATGGTAACTACTTGAGAAATAAAAATGTCTGTAATTGACAGATAAATGTCACTAATGTCAGTGTCAAAAATTCAAAGATAGTACTGAAGGCTTTTTCTGGGAACGATATTTAATATTTCTTATTGTATTATTAATTATATATTTAAAATTATAGGTATATTTCATGAACCCTTCAGAAATACCTCCAATCCCGTTAATGAATTGGAGAAAACTTGCTCATAGAATGAATTTAAAATTATAGAAAATACGTAAATATAAAGATTAGGTGTAATTAGATTTTTTTGTGTGTACAATACTTTTATATACCACAATGGAAAGGGTGCGAGAGGTATTGTGATGGCCACAACAGAGTTTTTTATGTATCACAAAATTCGTATACAGAAGGACATTAATTTATAATTAACAGATAACCATTAACTACAAAAGTTGTAGAAAAACGCTACATATTCTGTTATATGATTATTTCTCTCTATATATGATATTAAAGAAAAGTGGTCCAAAAAATTAAGACCATCAAGATCAAGTACCAAAATGGCTGAGAAACGCAAATGAACCATTTTAGAAATATGAGCAATTTTCTATTAATAAAATATTAATTTGTTGTACTACTTCTGGCTTGTATCGGAAGTAAAAGTTATATATATATATATATCCGTTTCCGAATAGTATGTACGCCCGTTAATTTTTATAGGTACTTTATTTTCCCTCCCGTCCAAATTTGATTTCATCTTTGAGGAGTTTGTTAAGTGAACGCGAACTTGCTCTCATCATCTCCGGGAAAAACTGGATTATGAAAAATCTGGACATTCATCGCAGTAATGCATAAAATTTTATGTCCCTTTTAAAAGATAAATTTCCCACATTAACGTAGAATGGATGTTTATAACACTGTTTCATCGGTTCGCCATTAACGCTGAAAGTTACCCAAGGTGAGACTGATTTTTTAAATTAAATTTTTATGCCGAGATTACTGTTTAGAAATAAAATGTTTTCTCTCTGAATTAAATATAAAACCAGAATTATGATTTGATTAGATAAGAAATATTAAAAAATAAATATTTTATTGCAAGAAAAATCATAATATTTGTACAGTTTGTTCCATATGCACCTGCTACTATTAATATTTCGAAGACCGGTTGCAGGTAATGGCGAGATCTTCGGATGCGGGTAGTAGAACTAATGCAAGGACCCTGGTTGTGGAACTTAAGTATATGTCGGATATCCTGTCCTATTTAAAACATGTGGTTGAGAGATTTTAATATTTCGTGATACGTAATGCCTTAAGACACAAGATTTAAAAAAAAAAATAACGAAGAAAGATTTTTGGAAAAAATCCATTGACTGGGATTCGAATCCATATAGGACCTAGTAGGGTGCTTTACCAACTACACATATGAAGATCCTGGGTTCAAGTTTGGATGAAACCTGAATTTGTCACAAAAATCTTCTGTCATTAAATCGTTCATGCACGGTTCTGAATGTGACAGAAATGACTGTATAAAAATATAATATAATGTAATTCTTAAAAACTGTTTTGAGAATATAATTCATTAGTCACGTGACATGTCAATCAACAATTAGAATCTCCCTAGTTGCATGTCTATCACAGCGATGATAAAAAAACAAAGAAATTATCACCGTGTTTATAGTCGTTACTAAATGATTTGTTTTCTTTATTTACGACATTGACAGATAATTTTGAGTATAAAAATAAGTAATAATAACTCAAACGCCGATATATTAAATAAAACAAGTGTTACAAAAATTCATTATATTGTCTCATTAAATATAAGCTCGTGATATGATTAATAATCGAAGATATTGCTTGTGAAACCGAAGCAGCACATTTCACTCGAGAATATCATTGATGATAATCATATCACTTGTTATATTACGTATGAAAATGTAACCACTAGAGGTGGGTGCGGGCCGTGATTTTGTCGAGTCAGTGACCATGCGTGATTGTGAATATAATTTTGCGTGGTGATTGGACGTGAGCGTGAAGCACTAAAAATTATCGTGTGTTATTGAAATTTAATCGGGCGAGAGTAATAAGTTTTGTTTTTATTTTATTTTAAAAAAATGTTTTAATTTCAATTCTGTTATTATTAATGTGTCGAAATATGTTATCGTAAGAGTTGTAGAGCATAAAATTCTGCATCTAAATCAATAAACAAAATTGTATACAACTAAAGACCTGTTTAACTATGGATGCCTCAATCTAACATTAATGGGAAGAGTTGAATAGGTTTTGGTAACAATTGGACAACCGGAATTGGTAGTTTCTTTAAAAAAATACTTCGAATTTTAATGCCACAAAATTGAGCCCTGATGTGCACTTTCCACGACAGCAGTGTGTGCCCGTGAGGTCATTTACCGATATGTGCGTACAGAGCAGATTGGCACACCCAACAATGGGTAATATGCCGTGAAGATATATTTATTTATTATAACATAAAATGGAAATGGCAAGAGGTCATGTGTTGGCCACATCAGATTTTTTTTAACAAATTTGTTACCAAATTTATAAATTATAATGATATTTGTGTGGAGTAGAACATCCTATTTGTCGATAAATATTCGTTCCAGTGAAACCAAACTTACTGCCAATGACATTTAAGCCATTTAATAAATGAAAATCTTGTTATTCTTGCATTATCTGCAAGATCAACACAAGTGCAAGAAGAATGTAAAACT
Organism: Harpalus rufipes; assembly: GCA_951394225.1. Taxonomy (NCBI): domain Eukaryota; kingdom Metazoa; phylum Arthropoda; class Insecta; order Coleoptera; family Carabidae; genus Harpalus; species Harpalus rufipes. The sequence goes on from OX596286.1 coordinate 37,965,224, forward strand.
CGTCAAACACCATTAATTTATTTAACCAAATATCAATTATTCTTTGTTTGTGTATAAAATGTAAAGTATAAACAAGTGATTTGTTTAACAATACGCTGATTTATAATTTCCTCTTTATATTTGTTATGATTTTTTAGTCATTAATCACAGTAATACAATTCCTAATAATCAAATTCCCAAAAAACATTTCTTCCTGTGAATTGTGAGTGTGTGACACAATCCAAAACAGTTTAAAAATTATTGCCAATTCATTCAAATAAGCCAATAATAACCACATTATTCCGGTTTGGCGATGTTGCCAAATTACCCGATTATGACCATTGGCAAACATCTGGATCTGCATTGACAACACTGGAAATGATGCGGATTGTAGATGAGAGGCTGGCCAGCACCAGGCCAAGTCCAAGTGCAGTGGTTATGTGAAGCGGTCTACCGTAACGGCCAAGAAAGAGATGGAGATGAGAGACTGGCTGTCCTTCTCAAGGCTGTCGGTCCGCTTACATCGATGACCGTTCGATTTGTCCGTATGGACAAAGACTATCGGCGAAAGTTATTAAATGGACGAAGACGACGATGAAGGCTTTTAAATTATCAACAGCTATTACCAACGAGAGATGTGCATTATGATCGAGAAACTTTTAACAAATAAATATCAGATTTTAAATTAATTCTAGAACAAGATTAATATTTTTTAAAGTTTTTTTTAAAACTTCATTTAAATTGAAAGATATGCGTAAGTCTAGAAAGTGCTAATTACAATTCTTTCGTATTCTTGTTCCTTTCATTCATATGTAGATGTGGTTAGATTTTGGTAATAATTGGTAAACCGGAAGTACCCTAATTTGATCATTTTAACAGTTTTTCTTGAAAATCCGAATTAAGTATGATTTTTTCACATTTAATGTTATTATAAATATTAAAGAATATTTTGTTCTCTATACGATTTGATTGTATTTTATGCTTCATATTCAAAGGATCTAGAGTTAAGGAATTATAAAGAAATTAAATTCCATAAAGCAGCCAGCTATACTATAACCATGGAAACAGCTAGATACTGAGACAGATGTCAGTGTCAAGTGAAGTTGATATTCGAGCCCAAACTCATAATAATTCGGTTAGTTTACATTTTCAGCAAATTATAAAATCTACATAAAGGTTAGAAAAAAATTTGGTTTCTTTAAATATAGACTTAAAACTTTAAAGAAACTGTGGGTCGACTGGTTATAATAGTTCGACGGGAATTTTAAGGGTCATCTTCTAATCAACTGTTTTATTAATATTCAAGAAAGCTTTTTCTGGGAAGTAAATACATTTAAAATTTCTTATTGTATTATTAATTAAATATTTAAAATTATAGATATATTAATATTGCATATATCCTTAAGAAATTCCGCTAATACCGTCAGTGAATATAAAGAATTTTGAATATATTGGAAGAGTAGGAGAAAATTCCTCATAGAACAAAAGAATAGATACAATTTGAATTATTTGTATGTACAAAAAATGTTAAATTTGTTAATTATAACCCAGATTCGATCCCGACCTACCCCATACGTTACTTAGAATTTTAATGGCACAAAATTTACCCCTATGGTGCACTGTCCACGACAGCAATGAGTGCCCGTGAGATGACGCCTGGTACAAATATTTCATCATTTTCATCAGATTGGCATACCCAGCAGTGGGTAATACGCCGTGATGATATATTTATTTATTATTATTTATGTAACATAAAATGGAAATGGCGAGATCACTGCTGCGCTTTTGAAAATATATTTGTAGGTTTATTTATAAATACTGGAAAAATAAATGTGCAAAAGAAAATCCGTCCAGATTTCAACCTCTACAACATTGTGGGTGATGAAATATGTGGTAGTGGTAGCCCATCTTGTATTTTAACAAAGTGCGTCGACATTTTCATTTGTAGGTGGGTTTCCGAGCGAAAATAAGCACCTAAGTAGATCACATGGATCTGTGCAATCTTCAGCCTTCCTCCAAACCAAATAAAGTAGACGGGCAACGGAGTAAAAAATCGTGCTCGTTACTGGTAACCGTTTGATTAAAAGATAGGGATCGTGCCAATTTCTAGAACGTGCCCATTTTTCTAAGACGCTCGCCGATTAAATCAGACGAAGCGTTAAACTTGTGACACTGGAAAGACACTTTCAGCTTTTATATTTGACGAACCTGGCGAGACTTGCGTCATTTCGTTTTAGAATATACAACTCAAAAGTTTGTTTTAAATCATGATGGAATCCTTTAATTATTTTACAAAACACAGAGCACGAATTTTATTTTTTTCAAATTTGTACTACGTGCAAAAATTCACATGTTTTAATGCAAGAATTCTAAAAATAAAATATATCTTCGTTCGAAAAAAAAGTTCCACCAAGTTAGCAAAACAAATTTTTGCAACAACTGCATCTTATACAAGAAGCAAAGCACCTCTCGCCTCGCCTCGCTCTCTAGATTCTAGATCATATCGGCAGGGCAGATGAATTATTCATGTAGGGATTCCCTCAATGCTCAATGTTGCTCTGGTATGACTGTGTGAGCAATCGTGATGTGGTTTCAGGTCTCGTGAATCGAAATTCTCAATGTATGATCGCGATGATTACGTGTGAGCGGATTTCGATAATTTTAAATTATTACCTCAAAAAGAACGAGACTAAAAATGTTACATTCCAATTGCTTTATTTGTAGCTGAACACGTCTCGGCATTTTTAAGATGAGGAGAAAGATAAATTTTCCATGTTTTACATTGTACAATGTACCCAAATTGTTTCTTTTTATAGTTAATGGAAATTAAAATACACGGTACGTGTTTTTTGAAACTTTGTCGAACGTCTGTATCATAAAATGAAGAGAAAAGTTAAAACTAAATCAAATGATGTTAAACTGCTGAAGGAGAATTTCCAAAACATTTGAAAATCATTTGTACAAAACAAAAACTAATAGAAAACGTGATTGTGATATACTAAAATATATTTGTGGGTTATGCAACAGCAACTAATGTCTATGAAATGAGCCTAATAAACGGCTAATAAACATTATATTTTTATATATAAGAACAACCAGAGTCTAACTAAGGTCTAACTAAAGTCTAACTAACCGTACATCATACAACAATTCCTTACTCTTAACATATATTAAAGTGACCGATTTTCAGTCGCGAAATACCGCATCAGGACCTCAATAATAATTACGAATCATCCTTCACTACACATTCTTGTCTAAGCAGGCTTCTTTCGCCTCGGTCACATTCGTCGCATTCATATTTGCTCTTCTTCTCTTTCGACTCGAAAACTTTCTCTATTAACACCCTACCAACCACATCCATCCACATAATCTGCACAGTACCAAACCATCTCAACTGACTCACACTAACACACTTAACAACATTGTTCATAACCATACGTTCTTTATACACCAAATTATTCCTTACATGATCGCGTCTTACACCATACACCACATAATATCTCATTTCCATGGCAGTCTTTTTTATTCTTTCCTGTCCATGTCCAACATTCGCTTCCATACATCAAAGCAGGAACTAGCACACCATTATATACACTTAACCGAGCATACTTTTGCACGAAACGTTAACGTATCTAGAGCACCCAATACTTTACATTTTTCGATCAATTCAACCATTATATTACCCAAATATACAAACTCATTCACCTACTCCAGTTTCACTCCATCCACCAACACATTGCACTCAGTCACCAATTCTTTCAAATACTAACACCTTGGATTTAATATTCAACATCAGATCATACTTTTTCCAACTACATCATCCGCATACGCTACTGCAGGCCCAATACTTTCACCAATATGTACACCATCCATTTCACTCAACGCTCTCCAGAACAACACATCCAATACAAGTTAAAAATTAGTAAATTAAGTTATAATTTTGCCTGAAGTCACCCCCATACCAATTTTTGAGTCATAGTCTAGAAATGTGTAAATATCTCCAGAGAGAAAATGTATATCTGACCTGCGGTTTGAAAATTTGGAAGATTTAGGGTAAAATGGATGTATGTATGTTTGAGGGCTATAACATTCTCAAAAGTTTTCTTGTTGAAAAGTTTAGTGCCCCAGTTAGGAATCAAATTATAACTGAACAATTTTTATATTTTGTATGTACTTTGAAGCTATGAACAAACTAAAATTCCATTTAAAGTTCAATTTCCATATTATACCTGCGAGAATCTTACCCCGTGAGACGTATTCCAGTATGCAGATTCTATAGTGTTTTTGCGGCTTGGAACTTCAAGCTCCAGTCTTATACTTCGTCCGTGGGATCAACCGATGATAAGTACAGCATTGCCGGAAGGTAGATGACAGAAGGATAACAGCCCTTCTACTCTTTGGATGTTGCAGAGTGTACAAATTAAAAAATGTTATGGGGGCAAAAAAGGCTCCAACTTAGTGTTATATGTAGGGCCAATGGTATCGGAGTACCGCTCAGTATAGCGAAATTTTTGAAATTTTTTAGGTTAAGCGCTGTAATGAAAATCGCGGTACAAAAATATTTTTTCCGAAAAATAGGTTTCATCAAGAAAAATTTCTTTAAAAATATTAAATATTAAGCATAATCAGAGGGAGCTGTGTGCTTTATAAATAATAAAAGACGCCTTTATGCAAAAATATATTTCAGCCATTGGATAGGTCGGCCATAGCTCAGTTAGTAGAGTGTTACACCGGCAAAGTACTTTCATAATTTGTTTCGAACATATAGACTGTTAACTCTACGTTAATTTCAAAAACTGGACCGATAGGACCTAGAGTAATTTCTGACATGTCCACAATGATGTTTAAATATAGTGGTAATCCAACCCCACATCATACAACGTGACAAAACTATTTTCTCCAAAGAGAGATAGATTAGCAGTTAAAGTGGAAGATAATATCAGCCATTGGAGAGAGCGGCCATAACTTCGGCAAATTAATGGTTCTTGGTTCAAAACCAGGTGGCTGACATCTTTTCACACATTCATAATTTATTTAATTTTAAAGTTCGTTATTTTCTTCAACTACAATTTGGTACAAATTTCATCAAAAACGGTCGAATCGTTTGGGTGATAGGTTCATTTAATTCATTGAATAAAAGCAGATTGCCACACCCAAAAATGGGTAATAAGCCTTGATGATATTTAAGATACATTACAGTGAATTTTTGGACCAGACAGTTTGCCGGTTAAATGGAGGAAAGATACATTGATTACTACAATGAAAACGTTGATTACAACAATAAAACTCGCTGATGTATGTTATAATAAACCAAGCCAAAGGTTATGCCCGACTTGTATGAAAATTCTAATCTAATGCAAATTAGCGTATAGGCTAGCATATAATTATACCCATTGCAATTACTCCGCCTGAGATATTTTAAAGCCGGTAAAGGTCATCAGAGTACAGCGTAAAATACAATTAACAAGTACGAATTATCCATCACGCCGCAAATCGCGAAATCGCATGTTGTTCTCCCCACGGGAAACATGCAGGGAGGCAATTAAAACTGGAGCACAGAGGCAAGAATAAACTCCAAAACACCGGCAGTTGAATTGCAACACAACACCAGCAAAGCAACAAAAACATCTAGAAATATATTCATATTAACTCGTGTCATCTCAAGGTACCTACCACAAGAAAAAGTTTTAAATGAATCAGCTAAAACACTAAATAAACAAATTTTATTTTTAAATTCTACACTTAAATAACTGAACACACTTTATATTTCACGTTTTGTAACCTATAAAATCCAATAAATTTATAACAAAGGTTAAAATTGTGAAAATTGGCATTCGTAAAATTGCAGTCGTAGCTTATTATTTAGGGCACTTAGAGTGCATGTAATTTTACGAGACATTTGTTATGCAAGTGGGAACATTTGTAAAGTAAATGTAAACAAATTATTGTGTCACTGTCATTGAAATGTAGGAACTCATGCATACATAATATAATTTGAATTTTATTACATTTGTAATGTACCTACCTACCCATGTTAGAGATTAATTAATTATTAAGTTATTATAAGTATTATGTTGTATTTCTATGAATCATGTTATTGTGCCTATATCATGTTATGATGTTATTCTAATTCTCTTATTTACTGTTCTTTTAAATATTTACTGTATTATCTTGAAGTCCATTTCTATAATCCTATTGTTAGCTTTTCCCATACAACTGACCTTTCCTACCAACCATCTCTGAGTCATTTTGTTAGAACGTGAATTGTACATCACAAATAAGATAACAACCCTTATCCACCAATATATATCCCAATCAGAGACAGTCAGTAGATCTTAGATCCTCACGCCAGTCCTCACAAAACTTCACGTCATTCTGCATTAATATTTTAATAAAACTATATTTTTAAACCACTGAGTGAATTATTTCGTCGACCCATTACACATTTGTATGAATAACTCGAAAAGCATACTAAAGAAGTGATAATGGATGCAACATTAAAAAGCAATAAATAAAATTGAAATAATATCTGTATGTTAATAATGATAAATTTTATTGCACCGTTCAAATATAAATATATAGTTTTTACTAGTGGTGGGATCCGGATTCGGATATCCGAATAATTGAATGTTAAAGTATCCGGATCCCGGATTCAAATCTCAGTATCCGATTTTGGATCCGGAACTGAGTATAGGATCTTGAATCCGGATTCGACTATCGAATCTCGGAAACGGATTTTAGTATCGGTTCTTAAATTCGAATATGAGTATGTCATATTAATATGTTACTTTATATGTGTAATAATACAAATTTGTATTTTTTATTCATCATTTACTAAATAAGACTCTGTGAAAGTATAAATTCTTTTTCTTTACATTTGCACAAACTACCTAGCTATTTTAGAAGGGTTTGCCTAATCTATAAAATAATCTGTTGTAAATCTCACAGCCAAAAAACATCTCCATGGTAACTGCTTGAGAAATTAAAATGTCTGTAATTGACAGATAAATGTTACTAATGTCAGTGTCAAAAATTCAAAGATAGTACTGAAAGCTTTTTCTGGGAACGATATTTAATATTTCTTATTGTATTATTAATTATATATTTAAAATTATAGGTATATTACATGAACCCTTCAGAAATACCGCCAATCCCGTTAATGAATTGGAAAAACCTCGAACACTTAGAAGAAATGGAGAAAACTTGCTCATAGAATGAATTTAAAATTATAGAAAATACGTAAATATAAAGATTAGGTGTAATTAGATTTTTATATATATACCACAATGGGAAGGGCGCGATAGGTATTGTGATGGCCACAACAGATTTTTTTAACTAATTTTCCTCAAATATCTTATTCTTATATTAAATTTGTTGTAATGTGCAAATAACACTTTTAAGCTACTCGATCAAAGTAGTTTCCTTTACGATACTAGCGCGCGGAAGTAAAACAATAGCGAGAATATGGCCTTTCGGATTGTAAGTTATCTGCGGGAAACATTCATTTCTAGGCAGTGAGTACGAAAATAACTATTAAACTAGTTCACTCAAAAATTTGAATCAGTAACTTCTCTTAATGGTATAGTAAACGCTGTAATTGGAAATACTGGCCATATGTATTTGTCATGGTGAAATATATGAAATTATGTACATTCTTCTTAATATTATGCAGCACATACAATCTACCCTGCGCCGTATATTAGTTACCCACTACTGCAGCGAACCGCCACCCGAATACAGACTTTGCGGCTATAAATATCCATTCCCGCTACACGAGTGGCGCCCACAGTGGGTTCCAGCGGCACCCACAACCCAGCTCTCCGCCCAACTCGACAAGACCCGGAAAACAGCAATAACCGTGAATTTTTACGCTCGTGTGAAAGACGACAACGGAAGACAGAATTCTGCTGTTTAGAGCGGGGAGTTTGAAAAGGTTTGCGATATAGGTTGCAGGCTATTGGTAGTGAAGAAGTTTTTTTTTATGAGTTTTCTTGACTTTTATGTCAAATTGTTAGTGTGAATAAATATTCACCAAATGAGGTACTTGGAATAAGAGGGAAACAGAATAGAAATTGTGATTTTTTTTAAAACTGATGACACTATAACTAAAAACTAACTTTCCTATCTTCTTCGTCTCAAGTTTTAGTCATGAGGTGTAAACATCCGCCAGATGTTCCAAATTATTTAACCTATGCAAAAACTACAAATAAAAGTTACTCATAGAGATTGAAATCATGTAAAACGATTCTAACTCTTCATCTAAAGAAACAAATAAATAAAAGAAATATATATATATATATATATATATATATATATATATATATATATATATATATATATATATATACAGGGTGATTCATCGGTCTGTCCTCTCTTTATAACTCTTTTATTTTAAGTCAGATAGAAAAACTCTTCAAATAAAATTTATATGATATATTATTGTCTACCTACGTACTATATGCACTTGTATACAGGGTGCTCCGTTGAAGCGCAACAATATGTAACTTTATATTTCTTAATGGAACACCCTATATATATTTATTTATTTTGATAGTAAATTAGATTTCCTTTAAAAAAGTATTAAATAATAAGGGGTCTAAAATTATAAATTAAGAAGTTATTTACCTTTATTCGTTGAACGATATTTTTGTATCATGTTATTATTAACAACGTAAGCTATGGATAATTTGATCAATTGTTTCGAATTTATTATAATTTTGCATTATTTAGTCTGTCACTAAATTTTAATAGCCTTTTTGTAATTAGTTTAATGTTTTGTATTAAATTGTGGTTTTTTTCCACTATGAACTACTATTTTTTATGAACGTAAATAACTTCTTAATTTATAATTTTAGACCCCGTATTACTTAATAGTTTTTTAAAAGGAATCTAATTTACTATCAAAATAAATAAATATATATAGGGTGTTCCATTAAGAAATATAAAGTTATATATTGTTGCGCTTCAACAGAGCACCCTGTATACAAATGCATATAGTACGTAGATAGACAATAATATATTATATAAATTATATTTGAAGAGTTTTTCTATCTGACTTAAAATAAAAGAGTTATAAAGAGAGGACAGACCGATGAATCACCCTGTATATATATATATATATATATATATATATATTTGACATCTATGTACATAATTACTAGCTCGCGCCCTATTTTATTTAACATTCCTTGTATACCTATACCGTACACCAAAAATTCTACTTATATCTATTCTTTAATATGTATTTAGATTTTTTAATTTTAAATTCAACCTATGAAGAATTTTTGTTCTACTCTTATAATTTTTCGAAATGTTTCCAATTCATTGTTGGGATTGACAGTATTTTTGAAGGGTATATATAATATATCTAGAATTTCAATTATTTAACTATTAATACAAGAAATAATATAATGTATGTATTTCCCAGAAAAAAATCTTCAGTAATATCTCTTTATTTTTGACACTGACATTTATCTATCAGTTACAAACATTGTAATTTTTCAATTGGTTTCCATGACGTTATTTGGGCTGTGAGATTTATTACAACAGATTATTATACACCTTATATTTCTTTAAATCTAAATCTGAGTGTCTGGTCGCGAATCTGGGGACCCGGGTTTGATCCCGACCGACACCAAAAATGCGAATTTTAATGGCACTAAATTGACCCCTGTGGTGCACTTTCCACGCCAGCTTTGAGTGCCCGTGAGGTGACGCCTGGTACGGTACAAATATTTCATCATTACCGATGTCTGTGTACAAAACAGATTGGCACACCCAGCAATGGGTAATATGCCCGTGATGATATATATATTGGTCATGATAATAAACCCGTGACTAATGAAATCTTGTTACTAAAGAACCATTTTACAAGCTTAAAATAAAGAAAAATTATTAAAATAATAGTTGAAGGAATGCCAATTTACAAATATACTTTTTATTTATCTAATGAATCAAAACAATCTATTCATAATATATGGAAAAACCAGCTCAATAAATTATATAATTTCTGAGAACAATTTAATGTCCTGAATCGTTGAATATTAAAAAGAAGTTATCACTCTTAACATGAAATTAAAACATGCAGCACTATTTATGGAAAAATTTCCATATAATTTCGTATAATTCTCATGTCTATAGCAATTAAGTCATTGTGTTTGTAATAATATGAATGTGACTGTGATATTTAATAGTTACAAGGCCACTCTATCATTACTAATGATTCGATTGTCAAAAATTCTCTACAACACTAGAAAACTAGTTGTTTTGTATTTTCACCGTCCAAATGTTAAAAAATGCTCTATTTGTAAATTTTTAATATACATTCCATTTAAATAGTGCAAGTTTATATTGCAACTCAAATACTATTAATAAGGACAAAAAAAAATCGATGAATTTTTATTTTTATCTACGAAAAATATTATATACATTTTTAAAATTTCAACTCAGAGAACAATTATAGATAAAAGTTAAAATTATCAAATTTATATTTTTTGTTCGTGCCTCGAAAACAAACAAAAATATCTAAAATGTCCTTGAACCATTTAATTTGTCTCAAAAAATTAGCCTATAAAAACGTACATACACACACAGATATATCATATATTAAAATCGGATTGTATGGACCTTAAAACATGCTTAATCATTAAAATCTGGATATGCGATTTTTAGCATGAATCCAATACCTCTCTTAGCGACAGGTAAAAATAAATGTTAATTTTTTTGCAACACCTCATTTAGCCAAAAAAATCCCTTTGTGACCATCACAATACCTCTCGCGCCCTTTCCATTATGGTATTTTAAATTCATTCTATAAGCAAGTTTTCTCTATTTCTTCTAAATGTTCGAGGTTTTCTAATTCATTAACGGTATTGGCGTTATTTCTGAAGGGTTCATGTAATATAGCTAAAATTTTAAATATATAATTAATAATACAATAAGAAATATTAAATATCGTTCCCAGAAAAAATCTTCAGTGCCTACTATCTCTGAATTTTTGACACTAACATTAGTGACATTTATCTGTCAATTACAGACATTTTAAATTTTCAAGTAGTTACCATGGAGATGTTTGGGCTGTGAGATTTACTACAACAGATTATTTTATAGATTATATATCTATAACTTTAAATCTATAGAAGGTATAATAAAAAAATTAAAAGCGTCGGATAGAGAATTTTGTTTTTTAATATTTGTAATAACATAAATTTTTATAAAATAATATTTAGTAGATTTTTATTAAAATACTATTATTTTTGGTTGTCCAATTGTTACCAGAATCTATTCAAATCTACTCAATACAGTTAGATTGACGAATCCGTAACGATGTAACTTGGCGAGGCAAAAGAATGTAATTCAGTTCACTATTCCTAAGTTGCGTTTTGTCAAATATTTACTTTTACTTCGATGCCGCACAGCTTCAGAAGTGAAATAGTGATTTTACAATGTTTTATTGCCTGACACAAAGCAAATTTCACCCTAATACACTCAAACTCGGGGTGTCAGGTACTTTTCAACCCAAGAAGTTATATTCATATATTTTTTTCAATAGCAATAGAAATTTTATTTTCTTAACTTAATTAATTTAAAAAATAATTAATTATAATATGATTTATATAATGAATAATTCATTCCAATATTTGTAATATTTTTTTTTGTATAAATAATTTCTTTTTTTTGTAATATTCGTAATTTTATTGAACTTCATTCTTCTTCGGTAAGCCTATGGATTTTATAACTTCCCCATTACCGCAGTGATAATGTGAATTGCCCCAACTCGCCAAGTTACATCGTATGGACACTAGTTACACAGGTCTTTAGTCTTATAGAATTTGAGAAATCGTACCTCCAACAACCTCACACACATCCACACACACACACACTGACATCATCGTAAAAATATTAAATTCGGATTGTAGGGACCTTAAAACGTACTTATTCAAAACATGGATATGCGATTTTTAGCAAGATTCCAATACCTCTCTTAGCGAGAGGTAAAAGATATATTAATTTTATTTGCTGCACCCTTTTAGCCAAAAAAGTATAATTTAAAATATGGATGTAATAAACGGTACAAACTGTATTTATTTATACATAACGAAATTCGTTTTCCATGTACCACATTTTCTTCATTATTAATGTCCTCCACATTTCCCAATCTTTTGTTCTCGTTATTATCATTTAACTCACATTTCGCAACGCTATTGTAATTGTACGTTCGTTAACAGAGTCCACTATCTTTGTATCTCGCGGAAAGGCATCGTCCGCGTTCTTTACGGTTTTCTTTTTATAACATGCACGCATTTTCCTTCGTGCACCGTTACGCAGTCAGTGACGGACTGGCCCGCAGGGAAATCGCGATATTGCCGTACGAATTTCACGGTGTCTGAATGTGCTGCGGTGCCACAGGCCCTTTTGACCTGAAGCGAGCGCCAAGTGCTGATTTGAATTTTAATGTTTGGTGCCAACTCAAAGAGAAGATAAATGGGCGACGATGCAAGAGGTGTTTTAAGTTAATTTCTAAATGGAGAATGCCAAAGAAATTCACAATTAATGACGGAACGGTGAAAGTCATAAATAATAAAAAGGAAATGTACTTTTGAAATCAAAGCCAGGGATGTAAAAGCGTATATTATCAAATAAATTACTGTTATATGCCATAAATAAACAAAAAAATCTGATGTGGCCAGCACATTACCTTCCATCAATCCTGTGTATTATGTACAAATTCTATACATAAATTTACCTGTAAAAGATCCTATATTTCCAGTAAAATTATTTCATAAACATCTTATTCTTAGCTTTTCCCATTCGTTAGGATCGCTATTTTTTATTTTCTTCTTCCACTCATTTTTTACGTGTTGTCCCCATTCAGTTCCTTTTCTCTCAAGTTTTCCACAATACAATCCTTGCATCTTATATTTGGTCTTCCTCTGTATCTTCTACCTTCTCCTACTAAGCTGTTGTTCATTCTTCTTTCAATATATTTTTCATCTTTCATGACATGTTCAAACCAATGTAATCGTTTCTCTTGTATCTTTCTTTAAACTTCTAACACTGGAGTTATTTCCATTAGTCTTTCATTCCTTGCCGTATCTTTCCCTGTCTTCCCCAACTGTCAATTTGTATTATCTGAATATATTAGCAGTTTCCATGGTTAGCATAGCTGGCTAATTTATAAAATTTAATATCTTTATAATTCTTTAACTTTATATCTATTGAATATGAAGTATAAAATGCAATCACATCGTATAGAGAATAACATATTCTTTAAAATTTATAAAACATTAAATGTCAATAAATGATATTTAACTGAGTATTACAAGAAAAATTGTTAAAAGTTACAAATGAGAGTACTTCCGGTGGACCAATTATAATCAAAATCTAATCATGTCTGTATATGGCTCTAAATTCGAGCAATACGAAAAAATTATAATTTTTGGAATCATGGTATTGGAGTTAAGCGATCCGAAACGATCGTCACATACACACGCACACACACACACGCACAAACACACACACACACACACACACACACACACACACACATACATACATACATACATACATACATACATATATACATACAGACATACAGACATCATCGATGTATAGAATTAGAATGCTATGAAAGAAATACATAAATATTTTGTTTGCGTTGACATTTATGATCAATTACAATAACAAAATAATCACTTTTTTCTGTCAGAGCACTCTAATTCTATGTAAACAATAACATGTATTCTTTTTTCCATCCGTGGCACTATTTTTGTAATATAATATAATTTTAAATTGTACAATTACGAAACAAATAAATTACGATAGCTTTGCATCCCTGCACAAATTATAATGTTTTGAACAAGGCTGCTTACAAATATTTATCTATCCTAAAAGTGTTAGATTTCCCATTTAAAATCTCGCATCCCTGGTCCATATTGTAAGAACGCGATTGGGGAGCGGGATTTTCAATAGACGGAGTATTTGGCGGGCGTTTGGATAAGAATAAGTTCTAAGTTTGCTCTGCGTAGAGTACGCGGCAGATTGGAAACGATGTTTAGATAACCTCGGGGCCGAAGGCAATGCTAGGCGCGCTGTATCGAAGCAATAACGAGCGAAGTGGAGTGGACGCATGGAAATCACCCAATCTGGACCAAACCCGAGAAATCTACAAAGAAAATCCGCCAGGAGGGACTACATTTTCAATAACGAGCAAGAAATAACAATAAATAATGACATATATTACACACCTTCTATTCGTTTGCTACTGTTTAGCGATGGAACGGATCGTCGAGGCATTGGATAACCGAATTTCGAAATTAGGTCGATTTATAAAACAAAAAGTGAAACATGATATTTTAAAGTTGTAGGACTTCATATTAAATCCTTTATTTATGCGACATTAAATTGTTCTTCACCTTAGCAGCTTTCTTTGTATACTAGGAATTTCAAATAGATCTCTTGGGATGATATTTAATTTTATAGGAGGAAATGCTGACAGCTGAAGTCACGTAACTATAGAGAATGCTCAACTGGGGAATTTCAGGAACAGTTAATACGAAGTGACTTGATCGATTCAACCAGAATTCCTTTTATAACCGAATGACCAATTTCTAACTTACCGGCAACGTTTCATATACCGGTCGTTATAATTTAACTTAGGGCTGGTTTATGATGAATTTAATTTATAATTTAGATTTTACGAACAGTGGTTTATGAACGATATAAAAACTTAAAAATTACAAATTTTGATTTAAGATATAACTATTTTTGTATTTCTAAATCTAAATTTCAAACCCGTTCAATTCCAAGAGCCATAATACTGCCATTGCCAAATCTAAATTTGCTGATGACCTAACAGACTATCTGCTTTTTTACCTTCCGTCACCTTTGGTCCAAAAATCCGATAAGTTTTTAGTACATAAGCACGTTTTAGGGTGTTTGAAATTTATTAAGATATTATTTAAGAATATATTATTCTCCATACAATGTGATTGACATTTGATGTTATTATAATTAATAAAGAATATTCTATTATATGTACGATTTGATTTCATTTTATACTTCATATCCAATAGATATAAAGTGATAGAATTATAAAAATATTAAATTTCATAAATCAGCCAGCTATGTCAACCATGCAAACTGCTAATATATTTAAATGTTGAGATAGATGTTTGGGAAGACACAGAAAGATACGGTAAGGCATGAAAGAATAAAGGAAATACCTCGAGTTAGAAGTTTCTAGAAAGATACAAAAGAGACGATTACATTGGTTTGAACATGTCATTAGGAGAGATGAAGAATATACAGGAAGAAGAATGAATACCTTCGTAATAGAAGGTGAAAGAAACAGAGGAAGACCAAAGATGGAAGAACTGTATTACGGCGGACTTTAAAGAAAATGAATTGAATGAGAACGACACACAAAACACAAATGAGTGGCAGAAGAAAATAAAAAATAACTAAAGAAGCAGATGTCAGTGTCAAGTGCAATTT
Organism: Harpalus rufipes; assembly: GCA_951394225.1. Taxonomy (NCBI): domain Eukaryota; kingdom Metazoa; phylum Arthropoda; class Insecta; order Coleoptera; family Carabidae; genus Harpalus; species Harpalus rufipes. The sequence goes on from OX596286.1 coordinate 37,980,698, forward strand.
ACATAGTTTGCTTATGAAATAATTTTACTGGAAATTTAGAATCCTTTCCATGAAAGTTTATGTATGAAATTTATACATAACCACAGGATTAACGGAAGGTAATGTGCTGGCCACATCACATTACGTTTATTTTTATTTGTTTTTTTCATTATACAAACCAACAATAGTGAAAAACGTTTCTGATTTAATGAAAAATTAATCTTGTTCATTAGTATTTAATAAATCCATGATTATGAAAAGAAATAGTAACATATAATATTGACCTAATGAAACGTTAAAATATAACAAGCAATTTCAAGTCATAAATAAATCCCAGAAAGAATGGGTGACTGTGAAAGTGCAGACCTCTCAACCTTCCTTCTAGGAACCAAGAGTGCTAGAGTCAACATAAGTTAATAGTATGGTTGTGGTATTTACCACAACCATACTATTATAAATTCATAAAACGCATTTAACTATTACGAGTTAAACCTCCTTCTCGGTATAATAATAATCTCCCTGGCAATGCAGATTTCCCTACTGTTATCCTGTACTTACCCTCATTCTATCTTGGCTAATCCCCAATGACCATGATGGGCTTACAGTCCATTTACCTGCGATTCCGAAAACCAGAAAATTGCCAACTTACTCCCCAACCCTTGATGCGTACGGTAACTAATTTGAAAGCGATGTCAGGCTCCAATCCAGTGGCGGCGGATAAAGGGATTCCAAGGGATATGAACATGACACATGCGGGATCTGCATACTCTGTTCCTATCTCCGTATTGTATGTGAATACGCGAATGAATGGAGTTCTACTTAGCGGTGTGCCGTGTGCGATAGGTTTATCAACGGTGACATGTGACAGAAATTCAACCACTCAAACTTGTTCTGCGGGGAAAAGTTTCACAGAGTTTGTTTAATTGAATCAGCAAAACTAGTGTTCCACTATTACTATGTTAAAATAATGTCCTAAGGTGAAAATGGTTACGGTTTAACTGTGGTTACTATGTTACCGTCATCGGACTGGAAAAACGGAACACTTTTCTCCAAACATTTGATAAACTAATTAACAGATAACTTCAACTTGTAAAAATTAAGATAAATAGTTGAAATCCATGAGAACTAATTAAATATTAACACGTGACACGTGTACACAAATACTCATACGATCCTCCTTGGCCTATACGTTAGTAATTAGTATATTTTTTGCGAGCTCATTTGTCATGAGCCAAAATGTAACCACACCACAACCGCCGATCTAGCGCGGTTACGGAAAAGTTACCAGATCTTTCAGTAATCGCGTTCCGAAAATACAACCGGTTGGTGTAATTCAAATGAAAATATTTCGAAAGAAAGAGGTACAATCATTTGAAACATGACTAATACATGACATAATAAAATTATTCTGATTTCCAAGGGTTGGTACCTCCCGAATATGCCTGATATGTCTTTAAGATGGTTTTAAAATTAGATATAGTAGTATTTCCTTTTATATCGTTGGGAAGTTTGTTGTAAACGTCCACACCCATGAAATATGTTTTTATTATGAAAATTATAGCGAGTTTTAAATTTGTCCTTCCGTCACCTCTAGGTAAGGAAGGTATCGCCTTTGGTCAAAAATTCAGTGGTGAGTTTTCAATGCATAAGCATGTTTTAAGGTCCGTATAATACGATTTAACTATTTTTATGATGATGTCGGTATGTGTGTGTGTGTGCGTGTGTGTGTGTATGTTCGTGTGTGTATAGAATTCCAAAAAATACATTTTTTACGTATTCTTTTTCCTTACATATATATGCAGACCTGATTAGATTTTGGTTATAAATGGTGAACTGGAAGTACCCTAATTTGTAGATTTCTTGAAAAAACGCTGTTATATATTATTTTTTGACATTTAATGTTATTACAAATATTAAAGAATTCTTTACGAATTGATTGTATCTCATATTCAGTGTATATAGAGTTAAAGAATTTTAAAGAAATTAAATCTTATAAAACAGCCAGCTATGCTATAACCATGGAAACAGCTACTATATTAAGAAAATTCTAACTGACAGATGTCATTGTCAATGAAAAGAAAAATAATGTGGCAGATATGAGAATGTTGAGAAGAATCTATTGGAAGATTAAATAGCTTAGTAATAGAAAGTAGACGAAATAGAGGAAGACCAAAGATAATATGGAAGGATTGTACTGCGAAAGACTTGAGACATGTATATTCTGTTGTGGCCAGCACAATACCTTCGGTCATATCTATGTATTTTGTATAAATTCCAACAGAAAGTTTTCTGTATTTGCAGTAAAATTATTTCACAGATGTATTATTAAGTCCTAGCATGGGTTAAGCGTTGTACTCTGACCAACATAACACCCTGTAGATCAAATGTAATTGAATGGATAAAATGTGCATTCATGAGTAAAAAAAATCCCACTACCAAGTATAGTAAATAAACATATGCTAGTAGTCTTGCTAATCAAATGCAGGTAGCACATAAAAAATAATGACTTTTATGAAGAAATTACATTATGATAATACAGACAATGAATTTCTCAGAAGACGGCACGAGTCATCTTAAACATGCACTCATTATGAACTTTAAGTTATTATCATGCGCTCCTATTAATTAAAGGTAAATAATTACATTTTTAATTATAGGATAGTCTAGTTTATATTCCGCGCGTTTTCATCAATTAGTTCTAAATATGGATACCATTAAATATGAATTATTAATTAGTTTTGCGAAGATTTGAATGTAGTATAATAATTAGTTTCCTTTTCTCCTTAGTAGAACAGAAAAAGAATTCCTTCGAAATCAAATGAAATGTACTTGCATTTTAATGATTCTTAAAGTTTCTACATAAATTAGTTCTATCAGTTTCATAGTTTGATAGTAGCAGTTTTCGTTGCCATTTGTTATTTATGTACAGATTTACAGATCTGTAATAATTTTAATTAAAATTAAAGCTATTTTTTATTCACAAATTAAGGGTACTTTAATTAAATGAAGCCATGCTTGTTGATGAGTATAGATATGATATTATTGCAACAATGATTTCAAATTTTGTCTGTTGTGTAAAGTATTTCATTATCTCTGCTCGATTATTCTGTGTTATACGAGTGTTTTTTAAGAGCACTATATTTAATTTGTTTGTTTAGTAATATTGTAAAAGGAAAAATCTATGAACGTAAAAAGTTGGAAATTCATATTTATATTTTATCAGCTAATGCATATACTGCATTATATGTACATATCACAAATTGAATTATGTTTTATCATATTCTAAATATGTATGAAATACAGTACCTACCTACCATTCTAAAATATGGATGTAGTAGAAACATACACATACAAAATTTATAAATTCGAATTAATATTTTAATTAGTGAATTTAAATTTTCTGTTTTTCAAAAACCTCCTCTGGCTTTGATAATGGTTTGACGAACTCTAGAGTTCTAGACATTTTTTGTTAAACAATACTATAAACTGACATTCAAATGTTTTGCAAATTCTCCCACAGCTGATTAACATTGATTGATCTTTTTTTAATGGCTTGTCTTTTCATTTCATCTTACAGAAGTTTGACAGGGTTTCTCGGAAAAAGTAACAAAAATATGATAAAAAAACTTGCAAAAGATTCTAAATTTCCAGTAAAATTATTTCATAAACAAACTATGCAAATTGCGCTTGCAACTGACATCTTCTTTAGCTATTCCCATTCATCAGGGGTCGCTATTTTTTATTTCTTCCAGTCTACGACTAAGCTATTCATTCTTCTTCCAATATATTCTTCATCTCTCCACATGACATGTTCTAATCAATGTAATCGTCTGTCTTGTATCTTTCTAGAAACTTTTATCAACCGAGTTATTTCCCTTATCCTTTAATATCTTTGTCATTCTTTATTTCTATATCTATTGAATATAAAATGCAATCAAATCGTATAGAGAATAATATATTCTTTAAAATTTATACTAACTTTAAATGTCAACAAATGTTATTTAACTGCTTATTTCAAGAAAACCTGTTAAAAGTTGCGGAGGGTACTTCCGATGGACTAATTATCATATCCAAAATCTAATCATGTCTGCTTATGAATGTAAACTTGAGGATGTCGCAACAGACGTACCCATATTTTTGGACGGTACTGTATAATACAATGATAAATTTTGTAATAGAGTTTACGGGTTCACACTTAAACTCTTCTATGTCCTAAACGCACCACATCATAAAATTTTATGTATTAATTGACAGTCATTTGGACGAATGGGCCGTCAGATAAGCCAGTATCCCATCTGTGATAAATCTAACGAGGAGTGCGATTGGGTAATTTTATTGGATCGCTTTTCTTAATTGAATTAGGAAATTGATTTTTATTTGCTGTCGTTTATTACGACTCTTAATTCACACTTTTTTGTTTTAATATTTGAGGAGTGGAATTTCCAAACGCTCTATGTGCCATTTCATTTTTTTTCTACAGTGGAACAATAAAACATTTATAACGGAGAGATTACTATTTCTACTTTAATAACAAAAATTAGACCGAATGTTTTAATAATGCCTATTGGTAATTGATGTCTTTTAGGTTAAAAAAACATATTTCGACAAGAAAAAAATTGAGAGAAAGAAACATTGTAAAAATGAGATACTATACTCATTTGGATGAACTGGTCAGATTCACAGTTCCACGAAGTGGCGTATCTCAATTCCCCACAGTTTTCATAATAGGTACAGAGAGAGAACCAACTAACATATATACTTATACGAGTATCATATTGAACTTTATTAATAACGATCTAATGAAAATTCTATAAAATATTTACACTGTCAAAAAGTATTTATATGTTCGTTGAAATAATTTTTAAACATAGTCAAATTATTGGAGACAATTAAACTTGGTCAAATTGGTCATCTGTTATTATTGACAGATTAACTAGTATTAATAAGCTGTAGAAGACTTATAAAATAAAATGAGATAAATGTTGAACCAACCTCGCCTACTGCCGGCCAATTTGGCCAACAGAGACATCGCAGATCTCAGCTCCCAGGAAATCAGCAACCACTCCTACCAGGAACGTTTACTGCAACAAATTTCAGTTATTTCACTATTTAGTCCACTGAAAACCATCACACATTAAAAATTCATATCGCGAAACTTAGTTTGACACCAAAAGAAACAAATATTCACTATTTTAACTCCCCCAACAAAAGTTTTTCACGAGAATTACACTTATTTCGAGTAGAAGACATTCTCATTTGTAGATAACAAATACACTGACAAAAGACAGCAATAATAAGCAACAAACACCGGTCTGCATATTAGCTCGAACTTGTCTGTAAGAGTTGATCTATGGTTTCACTGGGCGACACGAAATTTGAATAAAAATAAAAATGAATTATTTATTCACTTAACTAGTGTAGAATAATAAATAAATTATTGTTATTAAAAAAAAAATAGTGTCAAACAGTGGCACTAAAAATATAAACTTTAAAAACCAAGCCGTCAATTTTACCAATTTTAAAATAAATATCTGTCTTATGATCAATATATCATGTAGTATATACCATTTAATTTTTTTATAAAGTATGTAAATTCAAATAATACTTATTTAGAGTTTTAGAAAACAATGGCTGGTAGCATGATTAATGGTGATTAACAATCAAATGACTAGTAGTGTTTTATCTGTCAATCATTTATGGATTATTTTGGAAAAAAATACTTCTAACAAAAGTTGTATACTATTAAATTTTCTATAACCATTCGGCATACCTTAGTTTTGTATGGCACTTACTCTCATTCAAATTTTGTGAAATTGTTTAAATCGGCCATCAAAAATGAGTTACGTCAACTCATGTTATTGTCCTTGGTTACACAGTTCAGATCTCCAATATATGCAACTGACAGATAAATGTCACTGTCAAAGAACTAATCATTTCAAGTTATAATAGTAACGTTTTAAAAAGAAAATAGTAAATAGAACAATAGTTATATGGAACGGAACTTAATGCAGTTTTCCCATACCTTTTTTCATGTGTTACACAGTGTAGGAATGTATTTGAATTAATAAAAATTAAATGGCGGGAGGCATTGTGTTGGCCACAACAGATTTTTATTCTGAAATTCGAATAAATATTTTCTATAGTGAATGTGTTGGTCAAGGCAGATATAAACGCATTTGTAAAAATTGGAAATAATTGTTAAAATTATTAGAACGTTTGAAAATTCTTCTTTTCATATTGTAATAACATTCAATTTAGCATTTATACATTTTAATATTTCCACTGCATTTTTCGCGTATAACGGAAGATTTATATTCATTTTATTAATATTTGAATTATTTTTATTCGTGCTAAATAAAATAAATGTCAAACATATATTTTTATTTGTAATCGATATAAATTTTTATAATCACACACATCATATTGTAAATAAATTACTGTTTATATTCCATAAAATAAAAATAAAATTTTACCTTGTGTTTTATATTTTTTTTTAGTGCAGGAAACGTTCTAAAACTACATTAATTATTCCAATACCGGAAAGCGTTATCTCAAAAAATTCAAAAAATATCCTGTACAAAAATATAAAGCCAGGTATTCTCCGATAACAAAACAATTAAAAAACAAAACACCAGAACAAAGCCACCGCAGAGCGAGAGAGAGACAGAAGTAGAAACGGAGTCCGTCAAACTTCAAAATTCCTGCAGCTCGACAAAGAGGAAGATTCTTTAGAAGGCATTCAATCATATTCCGTTCTTTGAAATCGAGATACGGCTCCAATTATCATACCAAGGGTTGTGCTTTCGCTGTGATTGTTTCTAATTAGTTAAACGGAATTGCTAATTACTAATTCCAGTGTAATTATTAGGACCGAAGCCTGTTGTTCGTCGCGGCAGCGCCAGCCAATCAAAATACACCAACCAGGGGGTGGGGGTACATTTTCGTAAAGATAAATATCTAGTGGCAGTCTTCTGCTTAGTGAATTATGCGATGTTGGTTTGTTTCAATTCTGAAACGATTCTGTTTTTGTTTGTTTCCAAGGCATTATTGGATATTTTATATTTGAAAGAATAATTTTAAAAAAAATCTGGTGTGGCGAACACAGTACCTCCCGTTTAATTTAATATTTATTCATGTAAATATTTAAATTTAAATTAAATTTAAATACCGGGTCGATCCCAACCGATGCCAAATATTTCGAATTTTGGCACAAAAATGACCCCTGGTAAACGCCTGCACGGTACAAATATGTCATCATCTTTACCGAAGAAATCTGTGTACAAAGCAGATTGGCAGACCCGCAATGGGTAGTATGCCGTGATGATATATTTATTTTATTTATTTATATACTTTCTATATTTATTGCTGGCGTGGAGAGTGCACCACAGGAGTCAATTTTGTGCCATTTAAAATTCTAAAATATTTGGTGTCGGTCGGAATCGAACTCGTTCCCCAGATTCGCGTGATGTGACGCCTGGTAAACGCCCGCACGGTACAAATATGCCATTATTACCGACATCTCTGTACACACACACACACACACACACACACACACACACATACATACATATCATACACACAGACATCATCGTGAAAATGTTAAAATTGGATTGTAGGAACCGTAAAACGTGGTTATTTACCAAAATCTCGATATGCGATTTTTAGCACGATCCCTATACCTCCCTTACCAAGAATAGCGGGAAATTTAAATCACTAAAAGTTTCTTATTGATTTTATTACTCATTCCCGAAAATACGAAATGTTGACATTAGTTGTCCTTGTATGAATCCACAGATTTATTTGTTATTGTTGTCAACTGCATTAAATTACATAAATTATCCTGTTTATTATTCAGAGTAAAAATAGAGATGTTATTTTTTGTTGAAAATAGAGGCAATGCGATTAAAAAAACTTATTAAATAACCATAAATTTATCAACTAGGAAGGTAAACAACAAAAAAACTAATTTCATTTATAGCACAATGTCATTGTCAATTACTGGTGCAAAAACGTTCACAATTTTGCAATTCATTATTCCCCATTGTCGTTACTCGCGTTACGAACCTGCGACCAATCAGTCAACAGTGATGCTATACTCGATAACATTTAATAATTAGTTAAATTTAATAAAACGGAAGCCGCTTTGTTGGCTAGAGCCAGAGCTGCATGCAGCATGTAGGTCCTACAGGGCATCGGACTTCGCTGACGTTGTTTTGCAACGTGCGCGTGCTCTGTACTCATTGTTCCGACCGGAATAATTGAAAATTGTTGGCGATGGATTCGCAGAGGCGGGGATGCATTTTATGCCAAACAAAAATTGCAATAATATGTGGTTTTATGGAACATAACAATGGAATTTTAATGGTTCGTGGGATATTGTTGTGAATGGTACAACCACAAAAAATAAAAAAAATGTTGTGGCCAGCATATTATCATCCGTTAATCCTGTGTATTATGTACAAATTCCATACATAAATTTTCTTGCAAAAGATCCTATATTTCCAGTAAAATTATTTCATATCTTCTTCTTCCACTCATTTCTGTTTTGCATGTCGTCCTCATTCAGTTTCTTTTCTGTTAAGTCCTTCGTAAAACATCCTTTCCTTCTTATCTTTGGTCTTCTTCTGTTTCTTCTACTTTCTGCTACTAATCATTCTTCTTCCAATATATTCTCCTCGTGACATGTTCTAACCAATATAATCGTCTCTCTTGTATCTTTCTAGAAACTACTCTGTCTTTCTCTGTCTTCCCTAACATCTATCTATTCATTGACACAATTAGAATGTTCTTAATAACTTCGTGATGTCAGAGTCTCAAACTTAATCATACTCCGTATGCGTAGAATCGATTAACATTACTGCCATATTCGTATTTTTACTCATTTTGTTTAATTTCTTAAAAATGCTTTAAAAAGTTCAAATTTTTTAAAAATCTAATTTATATGGATATAGATACTCTTCAATGCGCTGATTTCAAATTTTTAAACCGCATGTCGATATCTCTTTTCGTTCTCGAGATATTTGCGCTCAAATATTTACTTAAAAATACCCATTTTTGGGCTATACCCCAAAAATGGGTCAATATACAGACTTGGGAGTATAACCATTCGATTCTACGGGCAAAATTACGTAAGTGTACCAATTTTCATATTTTTTGAACAACGAATACAATCTCTAGAGTAAAATAACTGAAAATGGCCAAAATCTGCAAAAAATCTAAGGGGTATACCTTAGGTTTTTTTCAGATTTTGGCCATTTTCAGTTATTTTGCTCTAGAGATTGTATTTATTGTTAAAAAAATATGAAAATTGGTATACTTATGTAATTTTGCCCGAGGATTCGAATGGTGATGTTAATGAGCTCGAATTTCGACCCATTTTTGGGGTATAGCCCAAAAATGGGTATTTTTAGGCAAAACTTTGAGGGCAAATATCTCGAGAACGAAAAGAGATATCGACATGCGGTTTCAAAATTTGGAATCAGCGCATTGAAAAATATCTATATCCATATAAATTAGATTTTTAAAAAATTTGAACTTTTTATTGAAAATTTATGATTTTGTTAAGAAATTAAACAAAATGCGTAAAAATACGAATATGGCAGTAATGTTAATCGATTACAATGAATAATTATACACATTTTACAATTATTAATACTTCAATCATTTTCAACAATCAAAAATTTGAGAAGAAACCATTTTTACCTTCCGTCACCTTTAGGTAAAGAAGGTAAACTTACATCCGTTTCAGAATCACGAATTTCCTGCACTTGTTACAAAAATATCTCTAAATACTTTTACTATGTTTTTCTATTGATGGTTCATAATGTATGATGGGCGCATTATTATGTGCTGTTTAATAGATAGGCCCCATACGAAATATCTTTCTCGCGCCGTTGAACCAGGTCTCCAGGCACGAACAGCCGTAATGAAATGATACCACAATGGAATCACCAATTACGTATATTACACCACAATGACAGTCCTTTGTTTATATATGATTTAGTTAATTTAAAATGTTATGCTTCAATTCACGTCTACATTATTTTCAGCTTAATCATTTCGGGACAATGTTTCACGGTTTTTCTGCCACCAGCATTAATTAATGAAAAATATCACACGCTGCAAAAAGTTTAAAACCCGTTCGAAATATTAGATATGTAATGAATTATATATTTTTTAAACAATTAAATAAAAAAGAAAATAGATTTATCGAGAAATAACAATAACCTCAACAGCATTGCCGCAGCCTTGAGGTGCAAAAAACGCGCATTTAAGGCAATTATCCTTTGGTGAACAACTGAACACACATACAAACAAATGAGTTCATTGAAAACAAAATAATGGTGGCACTCTAAGCAAGCGCTGGGGTCAAAAACTCGCTTGTTTTAAATGAATTTACTCGCATTAAACAAATTAACGTCGAATGAGGCTGTGAATTTTTCGAGGCATGGCTGCCTGCGATAAACACAGGACAGTTTACAGGATTTTAACAAGCAGACAGGAATACAGGAAGAAATGATTAGCAACGTGACGAATTGAGGACGTATTTTATACTTTTCTTTCGGGCTTGTCGTTTAAAAAGCTTCTTTAAAATTGTTTCCTTCAGGAGCGTCTTGTTAGAGAGTACTTCTTCTTCTTTATGATTTCAAAGAAATGCGTCAAGTAATTGGGTTTGGCATATTTTTTGTAATTTTCAAAGTTGGATTGCAAAGTCATTTCTTTGCCGTACTTTCTTTTCAAAGTTTGCAGAAATATAAGGTTTTCTTTCTGGTTTTACAATTTGTTATAATTTTTGTACCTTTGTAACCATCTACTATCTTTTTCTCGTAATAATTGAATCGATAATTTTATAGGAGAAGTAAAAACAAAACAACTAAACTGCTCTGTATTTGAAGTAATAGTTTTTTTCTTGTTACTCAAAATGAAATAATATTGACAAGAAATACATTACGAAATAAAATTTTCAATATACAGGCTATCCGCTACTTAAAGCTAAAGTTAGTATCAAGTGCAATTTACATAGTTTGTTTATGAAATAATTTTACTGGAAATATGTAACCTTTTGCAAGAAAATTTATGTATTGAATTTGTACATAATAACAGAATTGCTGGCCACATCAGATTTTTTACCTCTTGCTAAGAGAGGTATTGGATTCATGCTAAAAATTGTCCATATTTTAGTGAATAACCACGTTTTAAAGGTCTTAGAATCCGATTATAACATTTTTACGATGATGTCTGTATGTGTGTGTGTGTGTGTGTGTGTGTGTGTGTGTGTGTGTGTGTGTGTGTGTGTGTGTGTGTGGATGTTGGATAAACGATTTCTCAAATTCTGTACAACTAAAGACCTGTTTAACTACGGATTCCTCAATCTAACATTGATGGGAAGAGTTGAATAGATTCAGGTAACAATTGGACAACCGGGAATAGTAGTATTTTAACAAAAATATTCTAAATATTATTTTTTATATCTTCCATAGATTTACCGATATAGAAATCTATTAAATAATCTGTTGTAGTAAATCTAAAATCCAAACAACTCCATGGTAACCAGTTGAGAAATTAAAATGTTTGTAATTGACAGATAAATGTCACTCATGTCAGTGTCAAAAATTCAGAGATAATACTAAAATTTTTTTTCTGGGAACGACATTAAATATTTCTTATTGTATTATTAATTAAATATTTAAAATTATGGGTATATTTTACATACACCCTTCAGAAATACCGCTAATCCCGTCAATAAATTGGAAGAACCTTGAAGTGTAGGAGAAAACTTGTATACTTAGTATTTTTTGTTTGTACAAGAAATGTTGGATACAATACTTATATATCCCACAATGAAAAGGGCTAGAGGTATTGTAATGGACACAACACAAATTTAAATATATCAAACACATCGAAAATTCTGTAGACAATCTTGTTTATTTATAAATGTAGTTTTGGTACGATTACACTATCTTCCTATATAATAACAACAACAGATATAAATTGCTAAAGCAAAACAATCGTGTAATGAATTATTGCATATTCTTAAATACATATCCATACATTAATGACAAAGTGTGTATTAAATTCAAGTAACTACAAACAATGTGAATTGGACTTATCTTTCAGTGGTGTATACTGATTGAAGCAAGCAACAAATTGCCTTAGTTAAAACAACAAATACAAATCATAAATAACCGTCAAATTGACACATAATTTATTATGAGTAATACATCGGAACGATACAAATACTTTTTCATGTTCTTCGCGCAGGTACGATTCAAATCATTACAGGTAAACAACGGATACACTTTCATTACAACAAAAAGAAAATCGCGTAAAACAAAAGTGAACCGCTCGTAAATGTCCAACTACAATTGGCAAGAAATGTAATAAATGAGCACCAAAGCAAAGAAAAAATAATTGAAATTTAATCAAGGGCTGCTTGGATCCAAGGTTGATTGAATTAAACCGCGTAATTATTCGTTAAATGATGTTGTATTTTGTAATGCAACTTTAATGCCTATGGTTATCTGCCGGCCGACATCTTACCAGCCTTGGATTTCGAATCATATTTTCACATAACCAGATCATAATATTTATATTCATGCAGTGCCGGATCGTGATGAAGGCCTCTGAATGTGTAGAATCGCCAAAAATTATCAAGAAAAAAAATCTGTTATGTATTGTATTTAATATTTCTTATATGTCTACACTCTACACCAAAATTTGTACTTATACCTATTCTTTATATTTAGATTTATTATTTTTTAATTCATTCTATAGAATGCGAGTAGTCATGTGACTTTGTTCGCCTTGACAAGCATACATTTTACATCTATGTAGCTGTCTTTCTAACACGGGCCCTCATATCTGCTTGTCAAAGCCAACAAAGTCACATGACTGTTTGGCCCTATGAAGAAATTTTGTCCTACTCTTCTAGTTTTTCGACATAATTTCAATTCATTGTCGGAATTGACAGTATTTCTGAAGGATAATATACTTATAATTTTAAATATTTAACTATTAATACAATAAGAAATAATATAATGTATGTATTTCTCAGAAAAAGTCTTCAGTAATATCTCTGGATTTTTGACACTGACATTTATGTGTCAGTTACAAACATTTTAATTTTCAATTGGTTTCCCTGACATTATCAGATTTTTAATACTTGCACGACTAAATATATTCCAAAAAATATTTAGAAGATATTTTTAAGAATCTACTATTTCGGGTTGTCCAATTATTACCAAAACCTGTTTAACTCTTCCCAGTAATGTCCGATTGAGATATACGTAGTTAAACATATATTACTTATTATAGTTTTTGTGAAATCGTCCTTCCAACATCCACACACACACATAATCGTGTGGGTACATTATAAAATATGAAATTTGCGATGTGATAAACAATTGTTTTTGTCACGAACTATCGTACCATGGCCTTCATAATCAATATTATCTTAGTGAAACATCATAATTATCCAATAAAAATATTATGAAAAACATGAAATGAATAAATCAAAATCATTTCCGTTGACACATAGTAATTAAGGTTTCATTTTAAATTTTAAATATCTACTTATACATAGAAGTCATGCTACCATAATTACAAATATTTTTTTGTAGAAAAAAATTCTATTTATGTGGATTAATTTATTACTAGACTAAATACATATGTGATGACAAGAATCTTTATTTAATTTTCGTGCAGTTTTAGCTCTAGTTAGACAACCGTTTCTGTCAAAGAACTAATTTAATTTGCTTAATAATTCAATTATAAATACAAGTGTAGCATGAAAAACATTTAAAGTTGAAATAATTAGCGTTTGTGCACGGAAACTAGTTCTACAATCTAAAATTTATTTTATTTTCTACAGAGCGTCCTAAAGTTATTTTTCTAAATGGCTCTGTAAGTGACACGGGCCCCCATATCTGCTTGCCAAGGCCAACAAAGTCACATAACTGCTCGCGCCCTATGCCACATAGAATGAAAATGACGAGAGGTATTGTGCTGGCCACAACAGATTTTTTTTTACAGAAAATATTTGGTTGAGATCTATATGAGATGGTAAAACGTTTATGCACACAAGTAAAATATGTACAGTAAAAATTTTGAAAGATGTCTGATCAAGGTCATCTGTATCACGAACGAATTAACAAATAAGCACACATTTATCTCTTTCTTTTGCAAAGACTATAAGAGTGTGCGATAAGGATGGATAACACACTTGTCTTTCAAAAATTCATATTGTTTCGACTAAGTTAGGACATTCCACTTTAAAACGATGCTCGTTGTTGATAATACTTTCGCTGTAACGTAAGTTTATTTATTAATTCAGATACATTACCTCGATTCATAGCCGTACGAATAACGTTATTTTCTGTCAGAGTCATTGACACTGACATTGTGTCATCTTATTTTTCACATATTTGGTTTTACATTTGCTAATAAACTTACCAGTTGACTTATTTTTAATTTTTGAATGCTTTTATTGCAACATATATTTTTATAATAATAAAATAGCAGTGGTATCTTATGTACCCTCATAAAAACTAAGCAAACGACACTATACTATATGAGATGGGAGAACGTTTATACATACAAGTAAAATATGTAATAATGAAATACGTTTACCTTTTGGACAATAATCCAGAGTCTATATGGAGAGAACTACTGACGAATGAAGTTCATATAGATAATTCAAAACATTCTCCGTCTCACAATTAAACAAATCACACACAAAATTTGATATTTACACTCCAATAACAAAAATCTGATGTGGCCATCACATTACCTCTCACCGTATATTTTATCTGGCTGTATGCATAAAGCAAAGAATATTTTTAGAACACAAAACAATTTTCACATATATTTACAAAATCTATAGGATATTTTACCACAAATTAAGTTAATTCTATTCAAACAAACCCTACTTCAAATTAAAAGATAAACAACTTTTCCTAATATTTTTTTGGCTAAACCTTTTCAGTTTGCCAAAAATCAAGTGACCTACTTATTTTCATAACCTACCTTGCATTGTCGAAATTTTGGCCAAAACCCAAAATGCCGTTGATATTTCGTCCCCGCTTTGTTCAACACACATCAAACACACAAACATAGTCGAAATTTTGTCCAAATAAACTTGTAATACTGATACACATCAATAATACTTCTCACTAATAACATTTGGTATTATCGTTTATATGAATTAAACAGTTAATATTATATTTTCAAGTAAACTAAAACACTAAATACGTGTTTGAGTATCTTATTTCATTATTACACTTATTATTCTTTGTTAAAAATGTCCTTAAAATGGTCTTAAAGTCTGTTTATACCACTGACGTTACTTGTAAATGTTCAAGCAAAACACAAATCGCAGCCATTTTGATGTAAACGTCAATATAATTAACAAATATATCTATTTCACCTATTTGATCATTATAAATGCTAACAATTTATATTTAGCAATAATATTAATAAATATCAACTTTTTTGAAGTTAAATTTTGAAATTTCTTTTTGAAAATTAGGGAAAAGTTCCAAAGAGACCCTATTTTGTATTGGCAGCGACATCTCTTGAAACTTTGGCCAAAATACGAAACAACATATGATTTTTAAATAATTATTAAAAAGTATACTGAAATCAAATTAATAAAAGAAAATTCCTACATTGGTGGTTGAACTCCACCCATTTAAGGGTTAAATATACATTTTTGTTGACATATTTTGATAGATGCATTTTTAAATTAATTATTTGATAATCATAAGTTCATTGACCTTTGCAAATATTGGTAAATATTGTTTTACGAATTTATTTATTTGCAACATAAAATGAAAATGGGGAGAGGTATAGTGCTGGCCACAACAGATTTTTGGAAATATATCTCGGCACCTTAATTTCCAAATTTTAAAATTTTATGTTAACAGAAATTTTGGTATAATTAATAAATATTGACATAGTATAATGGAACATTTAATTCTGAATAATTTTCTTCAAATAAACTTTCTTTAAAATTTAATAATAAAGCCAAGAATTAATGTTTTATTTATCAATAAATCCAATACAATATCAGTATGGCCATCTATAGCATAAAATTATAAACAATCACTGACATTTGTTAATATTTATATATGTATTTTCAGAAATTAATATCACAAAACTAAGGCATTAAATCGAAAAAAGTTTCAAATAAAATTTACTCAAAATAATATATTTTAGTTATTAATATATTAATTCTATATGTATAGTTTTTATCTGTAGAGATATAAATGCACACATAAATAAATCATTTTTTCAAAAACAAAGTATAAATAAAATATATTATTACCTAAAACATATTTAAAATTAAAAAATAATAGAAGTTTAATAAGAAAATTTGATTGTATAAAATTTTCCCTACATATAATAAACAAATTTTAGTTCTACTCATTATCTCTGAAACAAAAGCGAAAATAAAGAAAAGTTTCAACAAAACTAGCCTTCATTTTTAATTATAAACAATTTTTATATAACAATATTTGTCTAAAAGTCGTTAGTTTAGTCACAAAATGGATTTTCTCAAATTTGTTTATCCAAAACGAGACTACTGCTGTAATCTATGATGATAATTATGAACTATTTTTTAATGTTTTGTTGTAACAAAGTACGTTGTTGTATCGTGTAAATAGGAGAAAATCAATAATTTCGACAAATCAATTGACCAATCAGATTCAAAGAAATGTGCAAATGGAAGACGCGGGATAAAAAATTATTTAAACAAACGTCATTTGGTTGTTAATCAGTTGTTCAGTTAAAAAAGAGTTAATTTTGTGTATTTTAAGTCAACTAATACATAATATGACCCGTAGATTCTGAAAATATTATTGTGCAGTTTGTATTTTAACTTTTTTTCAGAATTTATGAATCGAAATGTAGGCCTACGTTTATAATGCATTTGTAACAAAATTATGAGTAGATATGAAATATTATACATAGATTTCAATAATTAAGAAGCCGGGTGTGTATCTCTATCCATTTTTGTATAATTATTGTATATTTTTATTAAATAATTATTAATTTTTAGTTTTTTATGAAAAAAATTTGTAGAAAATATAATATGGACATATATTTCTATTTCTATATTTATAATTTCATCATTCAATACTGATAACTTTGAATAAACTTATTTTCCCTTTCAATTTAGACTTAAGTTTACTTTTAAGTGTCATGTATGCGTTTATAATTTCATAAGTCTTTTCTTATGTTTAGAGAATCAGGTTTTATAGATATTAACATATGTAAGATTTTTTCAGGAAGGAAAAGTTCGGTTGTACTTTCACGATATAATTTTGACGATGAAATTAAATAATTGTAATAAACTTTATTCTAAACACGAAGAACTTTGTTAAAATTACAAACAATATTGTCGTTATTTAAGGGCGAGTTTTATAATTTCCAGTTAAATAAACAAAACAGAAATGAATTAAACATAATAAACTGTCAAATAATAAATTTTTCGTTGCTGTCTATAATCCGATTTGTTATTGTTTATATATCTGGAAGTTAAAATTGTAAAATTGACCTGAAAATATTAAAACAAATTTGGTTTAAACAAAAAAAAATTATTTCAAATTCACAATATAAAATTACATGCCAAATTAACTGTTTTTCTCTATAGTAACAAAATTACAAACACAACACTCAGCAACCGTAGTAACCAACAATGTTAACAGCGTTTCTTTCAAATATAGAAGTTGTGAGTCTTCACTGTCTTCAGTGCTTCTGTGAATCGTTTTCTTCACCTACCAATACCGAATTCTTCCATATTTCTTGTCCTTCCCCTCTAAGTCACGAGTTTGTTAAGTAATGCTTAGTAATCAGGCATACACAACGTAATAAATGATTTACTTAAGTAGCCCAAATACCACGGGACACTAAAGGTGATGATATCGATAATGATGATAACAGATGATAATAGTAGAACTCCTGATCATTCCCAAACCAGAAAATCAGCCGCAACACGTTTTGGATTTATCTAAACTTACAAAGAATGATTTTTATTTGTTATTTTTTAAACCAAATTGTATCATAACCTAAAAATACTAGTATTGTCTTATTGTTTAATTCTGATAAGTAATATCTGTAGAAGTGAAGATGAATTCGGGTTTGGGAATTTTCAAGTGTACAATACTAGTTCTGAGCAAAGTTTTCGCTTCCCCTTTTAGCTGTAATCTGTAATGAAATATAATTCCACCTCGGATCTAACATATTATTAGTACATAACATTGTTTTCATTATTGTTGTACCAAATATAGTATGATAAATAAATAATAATTACAACAAATACTTCTATTTAATTCAATTGATACATAAAATCATATAACAATCAATATTTCAACAATTTATTAACTCAAAATAAATAAATTTAACACTTTTTACACTTCACAGCCGATTAACAATCAAATGACGTTTATTTAAACAATTTTTTATCCCGCGTCTTCCATTTGCACATTTCTTTGAATCTGATTGGTCAATCGATTTGTCGAAATTATTGATTTTCTCCTAATTACACGATACAACAACGTACTTTGTTACAACAAAACATTAAAAAATAGTTCATAATTATCATCATAGATTACAGCAGTAGTCTCGTTTTGGATAAACAAATTTGAGAAAATCCATTTTCTGCCTAAACTAACAACTTTTCGACAAAATTTGTTAAATAGAAATTATTTATAATTAAAAATGAAGGCGAGTTTTGTTGAAGCTTTTTTTTATTTTCGCTTTAGTTTCAGAGATAATGAGTAGAACTAAAATTTGTTTATTATATGTGGGGAAAATTTTATACAACGAAATTTTCTAAATAAACTTCTATTATTTTTTAATTTTAAATATGTTTTAGCTAATAATTTATTTTATTCATATTTTGTTTTTGAGAAAATGATTTATTTATGTATGCATTTAAATCTCTATAGACAAAAACTATACAAATAGAATTAATATATTAATAACTAAAATATATTATTTTGAGTAAATTTTATTTGAAACTTTTTTCGATTTAATGCCTTAGTTTTGTGATATTAATTTCTGAAAATACATATATAAATATTAACAAATTTCAGTGATTGTTTATAATTTTATGCTATAGATGGCCATACTGATATTGTATTGGATTTATCTGATTTCTTTCAAATAAAATTCACTGAATAAGCTTGCACTTGGCGGCACCTTTTGTTCTAACAAGTCTTTTCGTTTATCTCAGCATTGGATTGTATTTAGTTTTAGTTTATCGATATTTTTGTTCGTGTAAACAACATTTGCAATATGTGTAAATGTTAGATATGAACTTTTTCTATTGTTGTTAAAAGTGTTTTTAGTGTGTGTTTAGTGTAAATAACATTGTAACGTTCATTGTTAGTGGTGGGAACAAATAAAATAGTGCAAAACAACCTGAAATGGATGAAGATGCAGATATTGTAAGTCAATTTATTTGTTATTTTGTATTAGTGTATTGTTAGTAATATACGTTAGCTGATACATTTTAAAATTTATATATGTTTATAAACGTATATATATATATATATATATATATATATATATATATATATATATATATATATATATATATATATATATAAATCCAAAAACTTATTAAAATGTTTATAATGTAAAATGTTAGGAAAACAGTACTTTTAATATATAAATAGTAGACTAAAACTGTTCAAAAGTAATAATAATAATAATATTAATCTTCATTAACCATAAAAGTCAAAGGTTCTTCCACCCAAGAAAAACTGTTAAAATCTTCAAATTAGAGTACGTGACACACACACACACACACACACACACACACACACACACACATACATATAAACACACATACAGACATCATCGTATAAACAGTAAATTCGTATTGTGGGAACTCCCTATAGGTGACGGAAGGTAAAAACAAAATTTGCTTTTTATTGTTTTCTTGAAGAAAGTCTTCAGTTGTATTTGACATTTTTACAGAAGCTCTTAATGTTTTTAATTGCGTTAGAAGGCTTTCATAATGGGACATATCAGCGGCTTCCTATTAACCATGCCGAGTAAAATTTGGGATGTTATGTACAGATAGATATTGATGGATTACCATATTGATATATAGTTTATATTTTACTGGCTAATATATCTTCACTCTGCTCTCCATTGCGATGTTCATTCCCTAGCATTATTTAATTTCCCATTTTCTCTATGTCACCACTTTGCGTTTTGTGGGAGAAGTATTATACTTTAACGCTGTGGTGTGTGGGCTAGTGGCTTCTTGTTCTTGCCCAGAGCTGACTCTAGCAAACCGAGCAACCACGAGGGACTCACGGACAGGATATAAATTTACTTAGGGGCGGAACACTGCAAGACTAGTAAGACTACTAGAAGATGTTTAAAGGATTACTCAACTTTGGGAATTGTTGGGAAGGTGATTGCATATTTATTTGTGTAATATTGGCGGTTAAGATACATTACCTCGTAGCAGGGGGTTAAATTACGTGCACCCACAGAAAGTAAAAGTGTGGGTGTCCAGCTGTCCAGCACTCTATATACAAGTTTCTTTTTAAAACGTTATTATTATTAATTTGAATTTGAAATGATTAGTATTTGACAGTGACAATTATCTGTCTGTTACATACATTTGAGGTGCACTGTGTAACCATGGAGTTGTATTTAATACATAGGCTCCAGGATACAATTTTATAAATTTATCCATAAAGTCTATAGAAAAAGTATTAATACAAACCAGTAAAAAATATAATAATCTTTAATTTTTATACCATAAACTGCGAAAAATTATATTTAACGGTATTTTTTGAAAAGAAACTATTTTGAGCTTCAAGTAAAGTGCCATTTCCGGTTATCCGATTAACACCAAAATCTAATGGTATTTAACCGTGTGCCTGAGTGTCTGGTCGCGAATCTGGAGACCCGGGTTCGATCCCGACCGACGCCAAAAACTACTTCGACTTTTAATGGCACAAAAAATTGACCCCTTTGGTGCACTCTCCACGCTAGCATTGAGTGCCCGTGAGGTGACGCCTGGTAAGCCGCCCGCACTGTACAAATATTTCATCATTACCGATATATGTGTACAAAGTAGATTGGCACACCCAGAAATGGGTAATATGCTGTGATGATATATTTATTAATTCTGTTAGCTTCCCAAATATTTTATAAATAAATACAAATAAAAATTATAATGAAATCTCCAAACTGCTATTGTTGCCATAGAATAAAATCTCCTTTTCCGCCTCAAGATACGATTAATTTTTCATTATCTCCGAGAAATAATTCCATATTTCAGTACAAAGGAGTAGAAATATCTCCGGTAAACAATAAGAGCATTTCTTCTGCTATCTGAGGAACTTGAGTAACTCGACTCTCGTCTCAGTCTCAACAGCAGTCGTACAATCTCGTGTGTCGGTCCGCATGTATACGGCGGGTCGTCCTCGTACAGGAACCTGTATATGCCATATACGTACGTAGTTCACATTGTGAGCAGCCATTGTTGCGATATATGGACTCGTGAAGCGAGATGCTGGATATGACTCAAGTGGTGAAGAATGGGTATATGTTTGCTTATTTACTTTTTGGAATTGTCGCCATTTTGAAGACGAGAGAGATAGATAACTTAATTCAGAATTTCAAAATAACAAACGGTGTCTTGTAACGTAAATGTACCCATGTGTCTTGGATGTATTGTTTGCGTCCCTTGACAAAAAGTTATATGTAAAGTTGAAATTGTATATTAAAGCTGCTGTGTTCCGACCGCTTCAATCTTCAAGAACAGTTGAACTGCGACCGCGTTGGTATTATTAAGCTGGTTGGTACTATCATGGAAATTTAATATTATGTTATTTTTCATGAGTGGGACAAAATTTCTTCATAGAATGAATTTAAAAATAAAAATCTGATGTGGCCAGCACAATACCTTCCGTCAATCCTGTGTATTATGTATAAATTCCATCCATAAATAATCTAGCAAAAGATTCTAAATTTCCAGTAAAATTATTTCATAAACAAACTATGCAAATTGTAATTGATACTGACATCTTCTTCTTTAGCTTTTCCCATTCGTTACGGGCCGCTATTTTTTATTTTCTTCTTCCACTCATTTCTGTTTTGCGTGTCGTTCATATTTTTCAAGATATAATAACTTTAAATGTCAATAAATGATATTTAACTGCGTTTTTTCAAGAAAAACTGTTAAAATCTTCAAATAAGGGTACTTCCGGTTGACCATTTATAACCAAAATCTAATCAATTATTTGTCTGGATGTAAACGTGAGAAATATGAAAAAATTATAACTTTTGGAATCGTGATATTTAAGTTATGCGATCCGAAACTGTTGTACATGTACATAGATGTCAAATATCATAATTTTTCATTCTAAATTTAATGATTTTCCAATTCTATGTGGTTTATTTTACTCGACAAGTAAATTCCACACTCCTGGTGACAAATTAACTACGTGAATTTAGAAAATCTTGAAAATATTTTAATGAAAAGTTCTGACATTTGACATCAATGTACAGTAAAATTTTTGAAAGATGTCCGATCAAGGACGTCTACGAATTGTATGAATTCAGACATACACACACACACACACACACACACACACACACACACACACAGGGCATATAACATCATTCTTGTTTATTTTGAATAAATGGATATCTGTATTAAAATGCAATTTAGTTAATTTTGCTTTTAAAACACAAACGAAATGAATTTACGTTATTGATTTGCTCCTGAATTTTATGTTTCACAACTGTTATTTAAAGCATTTTTGTCCACAATAATTTAGGAACAATACACCCGGAAAAATTGTTTCCCATGTAAAACGCCAATGCCCTGGATTGCATGTTACACCTGGTATATTGTTCAAAATGATGTATATATTTCAATTTTTGAAAGGCTATTAATCGACGTTCATATTCGAATTGTGAAAAATAGTCCATTCAAAAGTCGACAATAACCGTTTCGCTATTTTATCGCCTCTGAAATAACATTTTGAATACTAATTATAAGTATTGAATTATTCTGTCGTATAGCTGCTATTGGGTAATTCTGTTTTTCTTCAGCGCCAGTTGAATTTTTATAAAGACAGAAATGGAAGTTGGAAGATGAGTAAACTTTTTATGATATCGCTGGAGAGTTTATTTGAAATTTTCCACGGAAAGTGAACTGTGATTAATCAAAGAGTGCAAACGTAAAGAATCGAAAATATTGACATTTCTTTTGATCTGAAATGAAATTGATAATGACTTCATCGGTGTGTTATGTCTTTGACGCAGTTTGAAATTACACAGTTCCAATCTACGATAGCTTTGAGCAGTGATGTAAAAGTGAAGCCTTTACCCAACGTTTTTAAATTTTACAGTATTGCCTGGAAAGAATATCATTCGTACTACGATTCCATGCTAAAGCACGACGTGCAGTCGATTATCACAATACATCGAATAGCCTCTCTATATTTCTCACTTTAGCAATATGGCCCTGATGATCAGGGAAACGCGGGTTTGGATATACAACGCTACCTTGCTACATAGGTATCCATAAAAAATGGACTAGAGTTTTCCACGTATTTAGATTCAACACATATATTTCATTTTGGTCCTGATTCTCCCTGAAAGAAACCATAACCCAAAAAAGGATGGAACTCATAGGGCTGGCAAAACCCAGGGTTTTGTTTTGCTAAATTTAAATCAGTTTTAAGTTATGGCATCGTCTTTTGGGGATATTCTTCTGCTGCTTTGAGAGTCTTTAAACTACAAAAATTAGCAATAAGAAATATGTTTACACTGGGTAGCCTCATACGGAGATACATTTAAGCAACAAAAAGTATTAAGACTGTGTTTCCTCTATAAGTTTTCAGTATTAATATTGATAAGAGATAAGTTTAGAGCACATATTGAATCATGTAGATGTAATACAAGAAATAAAACTAAATTGATAGTTCCAAAACATAAATTACAATTTTATAAATTTCTACAAAAAAATTTCGGCTTCCTTAAATATAGACTTAAAACTTAAAAAAAACTGTGGGCCAAATGACTGGTAAAATAGTTCGACCGGCATTTTAAGGGTTATCTTCTAATCTAGATTTAGCTTGTACCGAGACCCTTTACTTTTGGCACAATGAAAAACAACTTCGTAAAAATCCAGTGCGTACAGTACAACCTACCTTGAAAGACATGAAGGACAATACTCACAGGAAAATGTGCAAGGCTGAGGGATACAATGCCTAATAGAATTAAAGCTGGTATTATAGTAATAAAGACGATGTAACCCAATACTAAAAGGCGGAATACTTAAAATCTAAATCTAAGCGATGTTGGGTAAATTTGCTTCGGTGTCTTCCATGAATATGAAGCTAACTTATCAACAAATCATCATCATTTCCTGGATTAGTTGTCAACTTCGTAAAACATATTCTTCCGCGTTATATTGGTCAAAGAATCTCGTGGCTTTTCCAAGTGGAAAATTATGAAAGTGAAAATTCATAATCGATTTTCAGACTAGTGGTCAGCGCGCTAATTTCAGCCAACAGATTTCCAGTTCAAGACACGATTAATGGATTTAAGAACTACAATTAAAGGCTTGCTTTAACGACATAAACTAAACGCCCGCCACATAATTTATTGACAGGCACAAATTCCTTGATTGATTTTCTTTGCTCATATTTCCTACTCCACATGAAATGTTCCAAAGAGATAAAATAATATTATTTCTAGTATACCTGCATGTTTGTATCCATTTTGGTTCCGTAGTTAAAAGCGCAATAATTATCAATTAGTTGCTATCTACATCTCATTTTCTTCTATTCATGGCGAAACGTCCTTTGAGTATAAATAATAGAATTAATTTAAACTGTACAAACATTATTCTAATTAAAAAAAAAATAGAAAAAAGTCCGCTAGTCATCAAGAATATAATTCCCCTAGTGCAGTCTAATTTATAATCAACCGTTGTTGCTAATTTAAAACTGTGTTCTTCACACATGACACGCTTAGAGAACCTGATTATGTAAACGGCTACAAAAACTGTAAGAAAAACTTCTAGCGTATTAAAATATAATTAAAGAGAAGCTAAACAACAAATTCTAGAGAAATTAAGTGTTTCATTTTCTGCTATTTTCCTGGCAAATATGGTAATTTTATTAAAAGAAAAACAGTTGCAGTATTTCAAACAGGGAAACTTGTAAGTTATACATCAATTGTGCGAGTTTAATTAAAGTAAAAATATATTTGATACGAGTATTTATAGCAAACTTGATTTAATAAAATGAATTTCAAACAATTGATTCCAATCATATTGAAACATATAAAATGTTTTATCTACAACTATATATATATATATATATATATATATATATATATATATATATATATATATATATATATATATATATATATATTGTATTGCATTGTTGATATTTTTATATACTTCTGCAGGACTGATAAATGTAAAATATATTATTAATTGAACTTATTAACTAAAAGTTTCTAAACCCTGAACCCGAATCCGAATCTTAATTTTCAATTTTAAAATAGCTGAATCTGAATCCGAACCGATATTTCTTAACGTATTACCCGAAATAGATAAGAGTTCATATCAAGGTATACAAATTACCCAACCAGGCCTGGATACGGCGCAATATAGAAACATTTAACATAAGAGCATCGGGAAAATAAACCTGAATTGAATACCTTAGTGCAAATTTTGTTTTGTCTCCGTAAAAATACAATAAGGGTAAGAATTAGAATATACCATTATTTACTTTTAATTTACTATGAAAACATGTGTCAAAAAATTCATTTTGCTATTATTACCATCTAAAATTCGGCATGCTGTCAAAAAATATTAAATACTTCATTGTTGCTGAATGATTGTACCATTGTTTTTATAAATATTTTCTTTCGTAATTGAAACAAAAATGTTTCGCAGACCCGACAGATACTGTTTTTAGCTAATCTTACTTGGTATTTCGAATAATAACTGTCACAATTTTAAATTCTAAGATCCTTTTTGCTGAAAACTAGTAAATGTTTGGGGATGTCGAAGAGGGTGAAAAAAATGAGGCACAGAATCCTTCCAATACCTCAGAACCCGCCCCAGCACAATGTGATGTGGTTGTGTTTGGCCAACTGTTAAAGAGTGTCCTTACAAATCCAGGTTAACTTTAACTTACAAGTGATCTGACGTCTGACCTACATTATTTTGATTCTTACCACTGTGAGACCTTTATTTAAAATTAATATAGAGTTAACAGTATATGTTCGAAACCAAAGACCATTACTTTGCCGGAGTAACGCTCTACTAACTGAACTATGGCCGATCTATCCAATGGCTGACATTATTTTCCATTTTAACCGCTAATATATCTCCCCGAGAGTATTTTCTGACATTGGATAGATCGGCCATAGCTCAGTTGGTAGAGCGTTACTCCGGCGAAGTAATGGTTCTTGGTTCAAGTCCTTTATTTGGTAACATGGATTAAATACATCCACTCCAGTTTCCCATGATTACACTTATAGTTTTGACTGCAGCTACCTTTTTGGGTTGAAACTATACCGGGTGACGCCCGAAATACGTAACATATGCATTTAACATGGGAAATTAGAATATTTTGAATATTTACTTCCCTTTAAAACTGATTGTTATAAAACTTTTTTACATACATATGGTCCGCTTTTAGACAATATAATTTAGGCCAAAAATCAACATTGATTGTTCTTGAAATTAGATACATATTTATCTATATTGGAAGGGGGAAAGGTAATATGGGTGTCACCATCAGATTTTTCAAATAGAAATTCTGTTTTATGTGATATTAAAATTATAATGAAAATGCTTTTGTAAATATTATCGCTGAATTTAGATAACAATCAGCTAATTCAAACCAATTCATAAATTATGAAAGCGCCCTATCTCTCATGGTAATTCAATGATGTTGTTTTAAATTATCGGACAGAAAATCAAATATTCTTGCAATTCACTGTAATCTTTGATCAATTTGTCTTGTTTTATGTATTTACATGGTAATTACCATGCTGCACTGATAATGCTCGTATGGTTGATTTGATTACAGATAAACAAGGTGGTGTTAAGTATTCTTGTACACAGAGATATTGTAAGTAAAGGATTGTAAAATAAATATTAATTTACACTTTAGTATGACTGAACATTTTTTAAGGATATTGAACTCACATAGTACTGTTTGAAAATACGGGTACACCTGATACATACGGAAAAGCAGTTAAAAATAATGTGGTATGGCCAGCACAATACCTTCCGTCAATTCTACGTATTTTGTACGAATTTCACACAGATTTATTTTTTGCAAACTATTCTACGGGCTTTTTCTGTTTAGGGGAGAAATGAACTGATCTTACGTCGTACTGAACTGAACTGAACTACTCTTAAAAAGAACAGTATGTTTCTTAAAATAAGAAGTAGAAAATAAAAACATATATAGAATTATAACATAACAATAAATAAAGGTCAAAAAATGATAGCAGCATAGGTTGCAAGATATTTCTTTATAATTCTTTATCTCTAAATTCATTTAATATAAAAAAACTATAATTATAGATAAAGAATAAAATACTCTTTAAAATATCAAAAAATGATATTTAACAGTGTTTTTTCGAAATAGGAATATGAAAGAATCAGAACTTTTAGAAATGTAGTATTGGGGTTATAGAAGGAGAATTTTTTGTCAATTATTGTATAATTATTAAGACCTCTGGAATAGTTTACATATTTAGTAATCTTAACCACTCTCTGAAAAAAGGGCTGTAGGACCTCTAGCATTGTTTATAGGTTGAATAATCCTAATTTTTCTTAACCTCTTAATGTCTTAATACACTTTTGCGCAATTTTTTTACTAATAACAATTAGAACATTCCTTTCGAAATACGTAAATAATTTTCATTTTCTCTTAATTTAAAGGTTAGAGTTAATTTTAAATTATATTATTAATATAAATAAAAATGACTATTTTTTAGTATTAACTATCATAACGACCAAATCATTGTGTAAAACTCGGTGATACGTGTTTTAATTACTATGAATTAATTATAATTAGAGCAACAAAGTAAATTCGTATCTACATATTTAGGATAAATTGAGTATTAAATTCAATCATAAATAATTAAATTTGATATACGAACAATGTGTTAATTACTTAAAAATCCCCAACTAAATAACATTAAAACCAAACTGTTTTAAAGTGTCGGTAGAGGATAGACTCACACTCACTGATGTAAATCAATGTTTGAGTGACAATAACAAATAGACGAGTGTAAAACAAGTACGTAAAATCGAAGTCCCGTCTGTCAGATTCAAATTTATTTTGAACACACGTCCTGACGATAAAATATTTGTACAAACGTCTTTAGTGTTACACGAGAAATGTCAAACTTTTCTAACAAATGCATAACACATAAATAATCTCGCAGCAAACATGTCATTTTTACTTCTGTAGAGAGTAAAAAGTAGAGGTAGTTGTTGTAATCAAATGAACCAGAAAAAATCTGATATGGCCAGCACATTAACTTCCACTTGGAAAAATTATACTAGATATGTGTTTGAAAGAAAACTAATGATCTCATGTTGCTTAGTTTTTCGACTCGCAATTTTCGCAAGTATCCATTTTTCTTCAACGTCTCCATTTCCCTGTAACACGATATTAAATGAGAACTTTTTGGGATTTTCTTCTGGAACTCTCCAGGTGATAGAGAGAGACAGACAAGGCAAGGGTCGGTCCATTCAATGATGAAGCCACTAAGTTGCTTCCAGTAATGAAAGTATTGAAAAAATGCGAACAAAAACTGCCGGTTCTTGGGGAAATCTACCCTGTATCTACCGCACTGGGAAACTCTAATGGATTTCACGCACGTCTTCAGAGATTAGTATTTAGTTTTTGTGAGGGTATCTACGGCATGGACATTCAAGACAGATTGAGGACGTTAAAAACTAAATTTAAAGTCGAATCAGATACTGCGGCATATAAATCAGGAACGGAGGGCAGTTCTCCAATGTAATAATAATGTTTATTGAGTATTTACATAAGTTAGTATGGAGAAACACAATACTATAAGAAAAATCGTTTGTGGCCAACACATTACCTTCCGTCATTCCTGTGTATTATGTACAAATTCCATACATAAATTTTCTTGCAAAAGATTCTAAATTTCTAGTAAAATTATTTCATAAACAAACTATGCAAATTACATTTGGGGTCGCTATTTTTTATTTTCTTCTTCTACTGTTTTGCGTGTCGTCCTCCTTCAGTTCCTTTTCTCTCAAGTCTTTCGCAATACAGTCCTTCCATCTTATCTTTGGTTTTCCTCTGTTTCGTCTACCTTATACTACTAAGCTATTTAATCTTCTTCCAATATATTCTTCATCTCTCCTCATGTAAAATAATAATAAATTCAATGAAATTGAAAAACTCAATATTAAACAATAAAACAAAAAAGCCCAATAAAACCTAAAAAACTAAGCTGGTTTATATTCAGCAAAATTGCGTCTCGTGTAAATGTACATTCAGTTTTCTATCTTAATTAGATTTGGAGAATGGCTGAAGGTGCATTATCTAGAATATAGATATTTTCGCTATAGCAATGGGGAAGTTGTAATTATGTTTAAAATTTCACAAAGTTTCAAAGAGCGAGAAGTAAACGATAATAATAGCGATAATAGATGCCTAGAGTAATTTCCAGAAAGGCTCGATTCAAATCTAGCTTCCAACTATTCGTCTATCAGTAATTAATTCAGTTTGGCTTTTCCGGTAGAAGTTAAGAACAAAAGTAGCCATAATTACGTATAGAGTGCATTGGAAAATACGTTATTCGGATGTGACGGGACCAAGCTTTGAATATTTGGGATTTGAATGATTCTATGCATGCATATTCTGCCTTTGAATATTCTGGCGTTGATGACATTCTCGTATCAATGTATATTTTTTTCCGATTAATTATTCTCTGTTAAATGATTATAACTATTGTAAGATTCACTTTTCGGTGATACGCAACTGGGTTAGAAGCGCAGGCAAAAACACTTCCTAAATACAATAACACCCCCGACCCTTGGATGGGCAGTTTTGTTGTGACTACAGTCCCATGCGGATGTGTGTGATAGTGAGTGGTAAATCTCACGGTTGTTCTAATTACAGTACAGGTATGGCGTTTAGGTGTGGATCGCCAGTTTTTTGATTGTCATGTTGTACACTATTTGTGTATTTGATACGCATGGTATATGAGAGATATACATTTGTATTATTGGTTTGTGGCCGCAAACATATGTAGTATTCTCCTATTATCCGAAGGGTTGTCTGGGACAACCCTGGGTCCATAGAGTCGTGTACTCTAAAAGTGGCTAGCGTACATAGTAGTGAAAGACTGAGGTTCATAAGAGGTCTTGGACCTATTTATGGCCGTAAGCTAATCTCTCGCAACGGGTTTGGGACCCAACATGGCTGGGACATGTATAGGTGGCTATGGTACGGCTAGTAATGAAACACCAGGTGTGAGAAACACCAAATGAGAGGCTGAGTTCCATGAAAGGTCTGAAAAGTTACGTGCGAGCGTAAGCTAAGTTCGCATAGGTCTGGGACGGACCTTATATCTAACCCCCCCTCCTGTCTATCGTATAATGCACGTCTGTAAGAATTGTGATTGGAATGACAATGTGTACTTTATATCACTTAGGCGAACGCGTCCTAAAGGGCCAGTCCGACGCTGAAGAGCCTGTGTGTGTGTGTGTGTGTGTGTGTGTGTGTGTGTGTGTGTGTGTGTGTGTGTGTGTGTGTGTGTGTGTGTGTGTGTGTGTGTGTGTGTGTGTGTGTGTGTGTGTGTGTGTGTGTGTGTGTGTGTGTGTGTGTGTGTGTGTGTGTGTGTGTGTGTGTGTGTGTGTGTGTGTGTGTGTGTGTGTGTGTGTGTGTGTGTGTGTGTGTGTGTGTGTGTGTGTGTGTGTGTGTGTGTGTGTGTGTGTGTGTGTGTGTGTGTGTGTGTGTGTGTGTGTGTGTGTGTGTGTGTGTGTGTGTGTGTGTGTGTGTGTGTGTGTGTGTGTGTGTGTGTGTGTGTGTGTGTGTGTGTGTGTGTGTGTGTGTGTGTGTGTGTGTGTGTGTGTGTGTGTGTGTGTGTGTGTGTGTGTGTGTGTGTGTGTGTGTGTGTGTGTGTGTGTGTGTGTGTGTGTGTGTGTGTGTGTGTGTGTGTGTGTGTGTGTGTGTGTGTGTGTGTGTGTGTGTGTGTGTGTGTGTGTGTGTGTGTGTGTGTGTGTGTGTGTGTGTGTGTGTGTGTGTGTGTGTGTGTGTGTGTGTGTGTGTGTGTGTGTGTGTGTGTGTGTGTGTGTGTGTGTGTGTGTGTGTGTGTGTGTGTGTGTGTGTGTGTGTGTGTGTGTGTGTGTGTGTGTGTGTGTGTGTGTGTGTGTGTGTGTGTGTGTGTGTGTGTGTGTGTGTGTGTGTGTGTGTGTGTGTGTGTGTGTGTGTGTGTGTGTGTGTGTGTGTGTGTGTGTGTGTGTGTGTGTGTGTGTGTGTGTGTGTGTGTGTGTGTGTGTGTGTGTGTGTGTGTGTGTGTGTGTGTGTGTGTGTGTGTGTGTGTGTGTGTGTGTGTGTGTGTGTGTGTGTGTGTGTGTGTGTGTGTGTGTGTGTGTGTGTGTGTGTGTGTGTGTGTGTGTGTGTGTGTGTGTGTGTGTGTGTGTGTGTGTGTGTGTGTGTGTGTGTGTGTGTGTGTGTGTGTGTGTGTGTGTGTGTGTGTGTGTGTGTGTGTGTGTGTGTGTGTGTGTGTGTGTGTGTGTGTGTGTGTGTGTGTGTGTGTGTGTGTGTGTGTGTGTGTGTGTGTGTGTGTGTGTGTGTGTGTGTGTGTGTGTGTGTGTGTGTGTGTGTGTGTGTGTGTGTGTGTGTGTGTGTGTGTGTGTGTGTGTGTGTGTGTGTGTGTGTGTGTGTGTGTGTGTGTGTGTGTGTGTGTGTGTGTGTGTGTGTGTGTGTGTGTGTGTGTGTGTGTGTCTGTATGTGTGTGTGTGTGTGTGTGTGTGTGTGTGTGTGTGTGTGTGTGTGTGTGTGTGTGTGTGTGTGTGTGTGTGTGTGTGTGTGTGTGTGTGTGTGTGTGTGTGTGTGTGTGTGTGTGTAGAAGATGGACGCCGATAACAGGTCAAAAGGAATGTGAAATGTAATATTAGATTAATGCATGTATTGCCGCCCATATATATTCTTGACAATAAATAGTTCTATAGTAATTAGCCCAACTTCACATGCAATAAGAGAAGATTGTAGTATATTACAGTATTTATATCAAATCTCTATTCTATATTCAAGTTAAATAAGAATTGAAAGAAATGAATTAATTAAAAACCATATAGCTTTTCCTATGTTCTCTTTTCCTATTAATTATCAGGCGTACCTATCTACATTTTCGAACGATACTGCAATCTTATAATTTCGTACCTTTTCCTCAATCCAATCAGCCCATATAGTAATCTCGTATGGTGGAGTAACGTAACGATTCCTGTCGAGAGTGACATTGCTCAGTTAGCTGCAGAGAACTTTTTGTCCCCGGTAATTCTCACAATAGCGTCTGGGCCCGCCCCTTTCGTTAATTACCTCGGTCGGTCACCGGTTAATTGAATAGCTGCCACTAGTCCTGCATGTCCACATACCCTACCAACTCATATGGGAGGACATAAACGTAATAGATTGCGGTAATGTCCTTATTGTTGAGAGATGACTAGATGAATTGTTTGCTAAATATTAGTGGAAGTGACGAGGGATCACAACTACATTATGGGATGCTCGAAATTAATTTAATATGCTTTCGGATATTCATTATTACCGCCTATCGTTGCTGAAGGAGATATAGTGACGTTTTTATTAAAATTAAAATTCTTTTGGGTACTCTTCCAAGAACCAATGAACAAATTAAAAATGGTTATTTATTTTAAAAATATTCGAGTTTGTAATTCCCTTAACATTCTAAATTCTTACCACTTGCTAGTCTTCTTCTATCTTTTTACCTCCCGTTACCCTTGGTAAGGGAGGTATAGGGATCGTTTTAAAAATCGCATATCGAGATTTTGGTCAATGACCACGTTTTAAGGTCCTTAGAATCCAATTTTAACATTGTCACGTATGTGTGTGTGTGTGTGTGTGTGTGTGTGTGTGTGGATCCTCTTTACGATCTAACTCAAATACTATTATTCAGAAAATTTTGAAACCTTGTATTTCTACCATACACTTATATGGAAAGAAGTCATTAGATTTTGATCAGATAACCGGAAATGGCACTTTACTGGAAGTTCTTCGAAAAATACCTTTGAATGTTATTT
Source organism: Harpalus rufipes (assembly GCA_951394225.1). Classification (NCBI taxonomy): domain Eukaryota; kingdom Metazoa; phylum Arthropoda; class Insecta; order Coleoptera; family Carabidae; genus Harpalus; species Harpalus rufipes. The sequence goes on from OX596286.1 coordinate 38,014,014, forward strand.
TTTCGAGATTTATGTTATATAAAAAGATTATTAAATTTTCTATAGGTTAGCAATGAATAAATTTATAAAACTATCTATAATTTTAATCCCGGAGCCTACGTTTTAACCGAAACTCTATGGTTACACAGTTTATATATCAAATGCAAGTAACTGACAGGTATATGCCACTGTCAACAAATTAAGCATTTCAAATTATAATAGTATCGTTTTAAAAAGAAAATAGTAAATAGAACAATAATTATATGGAAAGGAACTTAATACAGTTACCAGCATAAGTAAATATATAGGAATATGGGTAAGTATATAAATAAATAAAATAAATATATTGTCACGGCATATTACCCATTGCTGGGTGTGCCAATCTACTTTGTACACAAATTTCGGTAACGATGATGACATATTTGTTCCGTGCGGGCGTTTACTAAGTGTGGAGAGTACAACACAGGGGTCATTTTCTTATAATAGATTCTTCTCATATTAGTTGAAAGTAGAAAATTTATTTCTTTCAGAAATATTGACAAAGAAACAAAAGAATTCATTTTATTTTATGGAACTGTTTCTTCTAGCGTAACAAATGCAGAATTAGATACAATACTTAGTAATGAAATTAACAGAATGTTCAAATGTATAGCAAAACGAATGGAAATCATTTAGAATTATTCGAGTAAAACAAATTGTTTTAAGCAAAACCACTTTATATTTTAACCGAGAAGTAAATCATTAAAACTCAAGCTTTCTTCGTAGTATTAGATTAAATTTGTGCTCTAAAAAGTTATTACTGTACGTTAAGAAATTATACTGGAAAATTGCTTCTAAGTACAATGCGAAATTATCTGTATTAAAGTGAACTAATTTTACAAAATCACAAGTTTGTTATTTTATAAATAAAGTATATTTTGATATATTTTTGTATTCAATTCAGAATCACTAATTTCCCGCACTTGTTATAAAAATAACTACCTAAGTATACTTAGCATTTTCCAACTAGCAACTACTTCCATTTTTTCAAATCATAATATTTCAAGATGTAAAAGTGCATTTGCAAATAAGTTTTCATTTGCGAATATAATTTTAATAACATGTATAGTTATCATCATTAGGATATAGTAGAGATAGATCGATAGCACGCAAGGAAGCAATTTAAAACAGAATACAGTCGCATTTTTGTTCTTTCCATCTATCTTTTGTCTAGCGATGCTCGTATGAGCATCCTTCCTCTCCTGAACAATCGTCTTTTGTTTGCAGGTTGCAGAACTACCAGCCCTCTTTTAAAATGCACCCCAAGCATAAATTTTTAACTCTTCCGTTTGTAACACATCAAAGAGGAGAATTATTCTTTTCTTAAAATAATTTTGAATTTGCTCCGAGAATGTAAATAAGATGTAAGATTTAATTTATAAATAAAACAAATATTTTTTTTGTGTTCCGATGTTGGAGAAAATGTTTTCCATGTTGCAATTTCGATAAAAATCGTTACTTTATGATCGGATATTTTTCGTCTCATTTGTATTTATACCCTTGTAAAAAAAACTTAAGTAATCCGATCAAATTACTTTCTATAACCATCTACTTATGTTCAATCGCAGACCATTTACTTCTGCTCTGATGTTCGTTCGCTTCATTAGAATTTATCCTCCTCTTCTGAATATTTTCATGCGAATAAGTATAAAAGCAAATTTAATACGTTAAAGTATTTTAATCCATAAAGAAATATTTCTGCGTGAATAATTTTCCCTCGTCGTAAAACATTTTGACTTCCTGCTTCCATAAAATTTTTCTTCACCAGTTTTTCCCTTCTGAAGTTATCTCTAGCGGGCGACCTTGTTCCGTGATGGAACTTCAGGTATTATGTTTTCATTTCTTCTGAACGAAATTATATTATTTTTGGAATTAGTGACGAAATTGAAATTTGAGACGCTGGAGTTTATTAAAAATTTTCTTCGCTTAATTTATTCTAAGATTTGTAATTCTCTAGAGTCTAAATTTTGTCTTTAATTGAACACTTGCGCCAGCACTAATATATGGTAACGAATATTGGAAGAAGGATGACCAACAAAAGTAAATTTATTCCACGAAACGAACAAATTATTTCTACTTAAATTAGTTTGGATCACTCACAACTCTCTTGGGACTGTGTTTGAGAACCCAATTAGGTATTGTATTATTCGTTAGTCTTACGCACAAATTGCTAACCTATATTTAACTATTTAGTTTCGGATCGAAGTAAAATATTTATAAAGAGTTTGTATTGTACCTGTAACAAGGCGAGCAATAACAAATAAATAACTTTTTATAATCTTTTTTAAATTATAGTTTCAGGAATAATATTTTAACTTGTTATCTTTGTTAGTCAAAATTCTGTTTAGAAATAGTTATCATCTTTTATTAATTGACTGTTTAGTCTGGCTGTCAGAGACTCTGGACAGTTATTTGTTGACAATAAAGTCTAGAAGTTATTGCAAGCCTACGTGCAGGGCTGATATTTTGATATGGATGCCATATCAACCCCTCAGAGATAAGCCTCTCACGAAAGTAACGTTTTGTTTGAGATAGTCGGTAGACATGTAGTTTGAGTTTTATGTTGAGCGCGTACTAGACGCTAGTACGCAGGGTTACAACAATGTAACAGTTTAGTTTATGTTTTTATGTGCTTAGTTAAGTTTATTGTAAGTGTAAATAAAATCATGTAAATAAATAAATTAGTTAAAATCCTAATAATGATTGTGTCCATAATACTGTAAATGTTCATCGGCCAAAAAAGTGTAAGTGGTTAGGTGTATGTATGTTCGTCCTTCGGTTAATTATTAAGTCGTGGTCATCGTTGGTAAAAGAAGTACAAGACACCAGCAGCAAAGCCATTGTAACACACCCCTCGTGTTACATAACGTTTCTTTATATGGGTGTAAAAATTAAGCATATCTCTTTCCAGCGAGTTTTGAGTTTCGGGAAAAGATGGAAGTCAGAGGGAGCCAAATCAGGAATTTTTTATAGAGCAATACGATTTGAATGAGCTGGCGCATTGTCATGGTGAAACAAGATTATTTCTTTGCCATTCCTAGGCGTTTTTCTTGAAGTACTGCTTTTAGCTTGTCTAAAAGTGTGGCGTAGTATGGTTTTTCCTTTATCAAGATAATCAATTAGTAGAATGCCTTTGGCGTCCCAAAAGACTGACGCCATCATCTTTCCTGCCGATTGAACTGACTTCGGTTTCTTCGGGGCCGACTCACCATGTCAAATACATGCTTTCGACTGGATTTTCGTCCCTGGAGTATAATGGTGTATCCAAGTTTCATCCATGGTTATGAAACGTCCTTTATAATCGACAGGATTTTTCTTAAACAACTCCAAATTTTCGGCTGAAGTTCGTGCCCGAATGCGCTTTGTCTCATGCCCAGCCCATTATGTAAAATATGAACTGCACGTTTACCTGCTACCTGAATCTCACATACTTTCATTCGGCGATCTTCCAGAACCATATCATGGTCGTTACCCACAATTTCTAGTGTGGTAGCCGATTTTAGTTCACGCTTAAATTCCGAAACCCAGAAATTCACTGTGGGAAACGAAGGTGAAGCATTCCCAAGGACAGCATCCAACGTGGTCTTGATCTCCGATGCCGTCTTTCCTTCCAAATAAAACTTGACCATCGCACGAACTTCGTTTTTATCCATTATCAATTTAACGCTAGATAGATCAACACAGACTACGTTTATCTCGCAGTGACATAACCCGCTTAAACATCTAGTGACTTAAAACTAACTCTTAACTCCAGTTCGTTTATATCGTATGTTTTAAAGTGACTACAGGATAATTAGCGTTTATCCACTGCTGTTAAACAAGGACAGATAGAAAATTTTGCGGATGACTTACTATAATAATAATAACAAAACGCTCACGATTTTGCAGCAAACCTCGAAACAAACAGTTTTTAGAAGTTTTGAGTGTAGTAAAATATATTTTTAATAATTATTTTCATGTTTTTAAAAAAATGTTGAGGTTAATCCATAGCCTTAACCGTTTATCTCGCAAAATTTCAAGTAGGTTAGTTAACTCAACCCATTATTTAAGATACTTCACTTAGCGCTAAACTAACGTGTTTATCTCACACGTTTAACCCGCTTAACTCAAGCGGGTTAGTATTTAAGTAGATAAACTAGTGCGAGATAAACGTAGTCACAGACGCTTTTCATGAATAGACTGATAGACAGATTGTACTGAAATTTCTTGACAGTTCATTTGAAGAGTTAAACAAAACAACGACAAGATTGTTTTCGAAATACCAAAGCCTTCTTAGTTATTCTGGAATCCACTTTCGTACATAATTAGTATAGAATAAATTTTCAATAACGTATCTTTCCAGTGTATTGGTTGTAGGTAGTAGGTCTCTTATAAACTGATTTATTTTTCCGTCTGTTTCCTGCATTGTTTCCAGTATCCAGTAATTAATACCTCTATTTATGGGTGGATTAGAGCCCGACGAACATTAGCGGGGATTTAGAAGCTTTACAGAGTAGCCCGTGCCTAGAATCGACTTCGGGTATTTCGTTTTTTCCAACTAAATCAACCCTGCATTACAGAGTGTGGATTTCTGGATGAGTTATGGTCCAACACTCGAGGTTATGTTTATTAAACAAGTTTTTATTTACTTCAGAAGTGTTGACTAACAAGTTTAGCAGTATGGAAAAGTTTCGGAGAATAAACCTAGTTTTATATAGAGATACATCATAGTTTTTATATAGGTTAAGTTGTATATTAGTTTTAATAAATATTCTTGAGTTTCATAATACATCCAAGACAAAATGATATAAAAATAAAATATTCCGACGTATCTTATACCACAGAATCTTTAGAATCTTTTGCAAGAAAATTTATTTATTTATTATTACACGCTATTTTATATGGTTGTAGTATATATTGTATATCCTTAATTACAATTTGGAAGAACTATCACCGCTTCCATTCAATCAGTGGTTCTAAGTGTGTGTAATCCATCTAGAAGCACTCGCGTCTGTCTCTGGGGGAGCCTTGTCTCCTGATGCGTTTATCATAATCCGGTTTCACCTGATTCCTTTCCACGCACAAGGGGAATCTCTGATGGAGTTGACGTCACGGTAGAATTACAACAGATTAGATATATACATACAGATATATACGAAGTGGGTGGAACTGGAAAGCGAAGGGCGAACTCACCAATATTAATCAATAGCGATAAATATAAATATAGACTGATTGAAAACTAATATTAAGGATTTATTCTTATATAGGGAAACAGTTTATAATCTTTTTTACCTCTCGCTAAGAGAGGTATTGGATTCATGCTAAAAATCGCATATCCAGATTTTAATGATTAAGCACTTTTAAGGTCTCTACAGTCTGATTTTCATATTTTTACGATGATGTCTGTGTGTGTGTATGTGTGTATGTATGTGTGTAGTAGATCGGTGGAAGGATGATATTTCAAAAACTATAATAATTAATATATGTTTAACTACGAAACTCTGAATCGGACATTACTGGGAAGAGCTGAAGAGGTTTTGGTAATAATTGGACAACCGAAAGTAGCAGATTCTTAAAAAAATCTATGTATTATTTTTTCAAAAATTTTGTTCTTGCTTATAGGTATATTACACGTACCCTTCAGAAATATTGTTAATCCTACAATGAATTGGAAACATCTCGAGGATAAAATTTCTTCATAGAATGAATTTAAATTTAAAAAATTTAAATATAAAGAATAGATATAAGCGAGAATACAGCCCGAAGGAAAACAATATATAAATGTTATAAACATAAGATGAAACATGGTCACCACTATGCAACGTAAAATACAGAAAAATTGTATTTCAACGAAATGAGTAATGAAAGAAAAATGTACTTGGAAGAATCTCTTAATTCTTGATCTGTGACTATTATGGAGATGACAAGTCTAGGTTGAAGGACTTAAATTTGTTTCAAATATTATGGGACAATGTATACAGCATTGTAGACTAGAGTAACATTGAACTGCAAAAAAGCTATCAAATTCTTCTCAAGAACGTTGTTCGAATTGAAAATCCCTGTTACCAGCCTAAAATTTATATATGGTAAACTCTACTTTGTAATTTATGGTAAAATATCCAATAGATTTTGTAATTATATGTGAAAATACAAATGCGAAATATACATTATTTTCAGCATCTTGGAAAAATATAAGAATAGTTAAATTGTGAGGATGAGGAATGAACGATTCTAAGGCAGAGTGTTTATTAAGAAGCCAGCCAGAGTAATAGGAAAAAGAATTTTAATTTTTGGAGCGACAGCACTTAGCAAGCCAAGCCAGGAAAGCGGGAAAGAAGGAAAAAGGATGATGTGGTTTTTTCTTAAAAACGTTTTCATCTGTGCGATGCGATGCTGTGCGGTGCGGTTTGTATTCATGCGATTTGGTCTTTTTTCGGGTTTGGCAAAGTGTGTGTGTCTGGTGCTGTATCACAAAGGACATTGTTTGCAAGTCGTGGGAATTCGCGGCATTCGGATCTCAGGCGGCCACGGTGGGAGTCACGATCCCCGCGAACCGGGAAAAACAAACGACAAGCGAACCAAATGCTACTTACTGTTTTGTTGCTACAAAAAATAAATACTCTTTGGCATCTCGTTTATTTTTTGCTCATCTTTTGTTCATTGGATAGGTAATTACATTTTGTTTAATTAAAAATGCTTCTTCTGATGATATAGATGAGAGGCATTGTTATTTTTAATTTTTCTCAGCTCGTGCCAACTTACACAACCATAACTAGCCTAATTATTTGCTTTTGTTTCGTTTTGTACACGCTTAAACGATCCGTCAGTTAACTACAACTTTTAACCTTCTCACAAAAACTGTAATTGTATCTGCTGGGAAACTATTTCCATTTACCTACTTTTCTTATTGATTGCCGCGTTCTCGGACCGAAAATATCCACAAGCTTATACACTTCACTGCTCTCTGCATTAAATACTTTTAAATTCTTTTCTGCGATTTAGATTTTATCGGGAATTTATACTGCATTTTCCAGCAGTGCTTATAATGTTCTCTAGGGGTTTAATATAAATCTCTCCTATAAAAAATGTGACCACGATTTTCTTAATTTTTTTAAATTATGTTATCTATTTATATTATTAGCAAAGCAGGTACAGTAATTTTTTTGAATGATGTCTGATAAGGATGGATATAATACGCTTGTCTTTCAAAAATTCATGTTGTTTGGACTAAGCTAGGACATTCCATTTTAAAACGATGCTCGTTGTTGACAATACTTTCGCTGTAACGTAAGTTTATTTATTAATTCAGATATATTACCTTAAGTCATAGCAGTACGAATACCGTTATTTTTTGTCAGTATCTCATTTTTCACATATTTGGTTTTACATTTGCTAATAAACTTACCACCACAAGAAAAAATGCACAACCCAGCATATGGTCTTTCGAGCCGGATAACAAAACCGAGTTAAAAACTAAGACGCAACAACGGCGCCAATGAGAAGGATGGTCTATCCTTATAACTAATAATTTTATATAGTCAACAAAGTGGTGATGTAATTCGACCTTGTGAGCCAGAACGGTCCTATGTGAAAATTACCAGAGCCCTCCATCACGCTGTATAATGGATGACGCATCTCGTGATATTAAATCTAGTAAATCCGCTAAGTCTAGCTGGGTAGACGCATCAAGCCGACGTCTAACAACGAAATTGAATACATTACATCGGCGAAGTCATGTTTCTGTGCTCGGTGCGGTTGGGGAGGATTACCACCCGTCTTGCCCACTATCACGTAAGCCTACCACCGGAGAGTGGAAGTGGATACCTTCAGTGCTCTCTAAGTCGTCCCTGGCGGAAACGGCAATGCTCAAGTGGTTCTTACTAATTACCATCAATTTTTATGGGGTCGTCAGTCCAGCAGATTAGATTAATCGGACATAAAGACAATCTGATGATCTTAAACCATATGCTATATATATTTCATGATTTTCTTTTTAAAACTCTTATATTTAAATATTTTTCCTTATAATTATTGAATTTTACTATTTCTATGTAATGATAGAATACCCCAAAGACGCAAGGTAATGTGTCGGCCATATTAGATTATTTTTACTTTACCTTGTAAGTATAATTTACTTTTTGGTCGCAATTCGCAATATACAAGTTCTTATACTCGTTTGACTCGCTTCCTAATGAAGCATATTTCCACAAAATAAACGTCCTATTACTATAAATAGAAAACTAATAAAACCAATACGATAACAGGCTCCTATGAGTATGTAGGTACCTGTATCTTCGTTCCACGTACGTAGTGGTAATACAACTACTCCACTCCGATCTAATTACATTTCTATCTGATCGGGAGAGCACGCTGTGGTATGGAGTCCCTAATCTAGATAAGATTTACGCGCAAGTTATTGATTTCTGTAATTAGAAATCGCTGACAAAGTTGATTATCGCGTAATTGATGTATCTATAAGAGTCGGTGACTGTAATGCTAATTTTACAACTCTTGACACGGTATTGGATGTTAAACATTTTTAACAAATTCACAGGAAATCCTCGCTACGCTAAATTAGAAGCTAACTTATTTAAAGGATACTGATATCAATAGGTACTAAATATTTCCAATTTTGTTCCAATAATCTGCTTATTATTATAATTCTCGTACTTCATTTTTTAATTCTATCTTGTTTGAGATCCATTGAGCTAATAAAAAAATCTGATGTGGCCAGCACATAACCTCTCGTAGAAATCCAGTGCGTACTGTAAAATCTACCTTGCAAGACATATAGGACAATACTCACTTTGCTATAAACTTTCTGTTTGGAATTTCTACAAAATATATAGAACTGACGGAAGGTAATGTACTGGTCACATTAGATTTTTTTAAATAACACATAAAACATATTTAATACAGGAATTTTGAACTAAAGTAATCGAATATACTATTTATTCTGTCGCTGAAAGAAACAGTTTATAAACAGATTACTACTTGAGGAGGAAGAAATTGCGCATCAATCAAAGTTGATTCGAAGGAATTTAATGTAAAAACTTGCGATAAACTCTCGTTGTAGAAAATAAAAGTTCCATTTCTATTCACAAATATTTTCCACATCAGACATCCCTTAAAATCGATAATTTACCCTTCGTGCTGTCACAAAAACCTAATTCACTTTTCCATGCGGATCTCGCGTTCTCGTCTCTCTGCAATTTGCACATCCACATCTACATCCTTTTTTCCGCCTCGCACGTGGATGAAAAATGCGCGCCAACTTGGATTTATTTGGCGCTGGTGTTGGGCTACCCGCAAACAAGAGACTACCGCGAGTGCGATGCTCTGCTGTTCGGTACGGATCTAGTGACTGTTCATTCTTTGCTGCTGATTGAAAGCTTATATTGATTCGCATTTCGCATTGTTATCATTGCGTTATAAACGTTCCTACTATACCTTGTAACGGAAATGAATTCACTTTTGAATTAATTAAATTACTGATATTTGTTTGTCAAAAGAGGATCTGTTTTTTGCCAATACTTTTTCAAATGAAAGACCTAGTTTTCGGTTCAATTTGTTTTAATTTCATTTCAAATTTGATTCAATTATAAGGGGAAAACAAATAAATTGTTATTGTGGCTTACAAACAATCCAGTAATGTTTGAAAATATGGATACTGGAGTTCGAAAACATCAATAATCAAACCTAACTTGATAATTCCTGTTCAAGGGTATCTGGATGCATGTTATATTACTGATTTAGGTATTTTTCCGGGTAATCGTAACTATTCCGTAAACAAGTTCGACACAACTACATTGTAGGGGTTCTTTAATATTCTACAACAAGTAATGGAATGGCCCATATTCCACACGAGCAAAAAGTCTGTGGCCCGAGCCGAAGGCGAGGACTACGGTTTGCGAGTGTGGATTATGCCATTCCAAACGTCTTGTTGGCTATACTTTCTCTAACAAAATTTTAGAAATTATACATAAAATGTTGATTGATAATAACAATATATTATTGCTTATAATAACTCCATTCATATTTTTCTTTTGATTTATTTGATAATAACTGACTCCCTGTATCATTGGCAAGTTTCCTTATTTCTGGTGACGTACATTCCATATCTATATCTTCATTTCCACTTTATGTTTTTCTATAAAATGTCTTCAGTTAATTTTCTAAATAATATATTATTATTTAGATAAACTTATTACTCTGGACAACTCCAAAAACCTGTAAAACTAAACAAAAAACTCTAAAAATGTACAAAACTTTAAAACGTCAAACGCGAATACAGAAATAAATATAAAACAAAGAGTCATAACCATAGCAACCGAACCAAGATATTTGATATACCGCGCTAATATGCGGCTAAATAGATTGTGATTCGTCGAAAGCCGTGCGGAATTATTCCAAACGACGTACGGAATTATACCACACGGTTTGTTGGAATAATAATAATTCCAACATAATTTTTAGTTGTGGAATGCGTAGTTTCCAAAATAGTGTTGGAGAAAAGTAGTTCTAAGTTGTTGTTATTATGTTTTTCTTCTGCAGTTTACCTATGTTAACATTTGTCTTTCATTAAGTTAATTAATTTAAAATTACAGTTTATTGTAAAGAAAAAGTTATGGACTGAGTGAAGTTATTGTTCTAAAGCAGGCGTGGAATAAAAAAAGAACTCCGGTAAAAGCAAATAAATCTCATTGGTGCAAACAGCAAACACGAAGTAATCTATCCGTTGCTGTAATTTCTAAATCAACCAATTCTCGTCTTTGTAAAAGCATTGGATATCAGCTATCATTGATTGTTTACCTAACTTAGCGAAGGAAAAAATCCATTTACGAGTAACGTGCACTGTATAGCATCAAATTTCACACTAGATTCGTCCCTCTGTTGGAAATGATTTAAAGTGATCGCTATCGAATTAGGTCAGTCAAAACTGAACTGTAATTTGCTTTAAACTGATCAGAGCAAGTGATCCGAACCGGGCTCTCATTCAATAAAACAAATTTCATGGGTGCAGTGGCCCAGTGCCCTGTCCCACTGGAGCGCCTGCTCTGATTGGGGTTGCGGGCCCCATTATTCAAGATTACATGATCGGCTGATCCGAAACGATTCGTTTGCTTTGACTTCCAATCGGAATTGTTTATATCGGATGTTGATATTGAATGTTTCACAAATCACAAAAGTTTATTGTATTACACAAATCCAAACTATGTACAGTAGAGTTAATGCGAATATCCAGTAATCCGAACTTGGAGTTGAAGGAAGATAAGAAAAGTAATCCAATTATAGTTACTAACGTCATTAGGCCGTGTGGCGCTCAAAATTTTTCGTAATATTTTTAGAAATACTTTATCTGTTATAAACTTTAACGGCCGGCGGCCGTTATAATAACGGACGCCGGCCGTTGTAGAAGCCCTTTTGCTTTTGTTGTTCGTTCGTGCGTCCGTTATAACCCTTAACGACCGGGCGTCCATAATATATCCCTTTTCACTTACGTGTGTATGGTATTACGAAAAAACAATAATAGCAGGGACCTCGTCAATTTTTTGTGATTTTCTCAAAACTGTTTATGTTGGATATATTTAGGAGAGAGTCGAACCGGACCCGAACCCTAAAACCTAAATTAACCAAACAATTTCTAAAACCTGAACCCGAATCTGAACCTTAATTTTTAATTTTAAAAGAGCTGAATCTGAATTCGGACGGATAATATTTAACGGGTTACCCAAAATACATAAGGGTTTACATCATGGTGAACATTTGGTAATACCCAACTCTTGAATTCTTTGCAAGATGAAAATCATAATATATAAACATTTAACATAAGAACATTGGGAAAATAATAAATGTAATATTGCACCTGAATTCCATACCTTAGTGCAAATTCTATTGTTTGTACCGTCATAAGTGAGTGTTGAACAATTATTCTCATCACTAAATTGAATTTTGTCTCCGTAAATATACAATAAAGAAAAGAACTTTGTCGAAACAATATGAAATTTTGAAAGACAAGCGTGTTATATCCATCTTTATCGCTCACGCTTATAGCCTTTGTAAAGGAGGGAGATATATATATATATATATATATATATATATATATATATATATATATATATATATGCCAATTTGTTAATTCGTTCATGATACAGATGACAGATGATGGGACATCTTTCAAAAATTTTACTATACATACATTTGATAGAAGTAATTGCGTAGAAAATGTGAAAAATACGATAGTATTGCTTAATAATTTTTAATGTGAACATTTTTAATCATCATAAATCAGTTCATCAAATTAACCATTTTATTATATCATAAAATATGAAATTTTATACCGTCACTTATTGATTTTGCATCCGGTGTTGTTATAATTCAATAACCCATTCATAAAAACAAAAAATTCATAATTATATTGTTGGTATAAATAAGTGAACGCGATTAAGTTATATAATGTGGCATACAATTTATAAAGACTTTATTCTTTACTGCCATTAAAAAGAGAAGATAGTTTTTCATAAATAATTCATTTCTTATAATCGAATAATTTTTCCAATTGCATGTACATTTTTCATGTATTGCCAACAGGAAGCTATTTTCTCGTGATACAATTTAGAGAATGTTTGTTGGACTGGTAGCAACGTCAATTTCCTGTTTTGTTTCTGATCAAAAACAATGTCAAACGTTTATCGATTGTAATAGCGCATTGTGAAGTAAACAAATATGTACTTATACACATTACTGATATTTCACTACAGTACTCTGAAGAAAAAATAATTCCCGATGAAACGTTGGTGTGGATTAATGTAAACAGAATTTTGAGTAAAAGATTGTTTTCTTTTAATATTGTGAGTAGTTTACTTAACCGAAATGTCTCATACTGCGCAAATTTTCTGTATATTATAGATCGTATTTGGAATGATTTTACCTCGTTCAATTGTTGTGACAAATTAATTGTCTTTAGGTGGATTTATAGTCGCCCTACTGGTTTAGTATTAATATCCTTTTTAAAATTTCATCTTACCTTGTCTTAAGGGCTCGAATTTGGGCGTTCATCGAATTAGTCAACACAACCACAACATGCTAAGTATCAACCCAAGATGCATATTCATGCCTAATCCTTATTTGTATAATCTAGTTTCCAAGGCAACATACAGCCGGGATGAAACCTAAAGCCTCTACGGAAGCCCACTTTTTGAGTTTCTGTGTAAAAAGCTTGCTTTGTGAATTATTTAATTAAGAATTCGAAGGATAATCCTGAGAAGAAATTTATACTTTACGCTCCTGAAAGAAGGATTAAAGGACTAATATTGAGAAGAATATGACAGTGATGGCAAAGGGATGTTGGGGAAAATTTAAATTAACCCTAAATAAGACAAGACTCAAGGGAGCGGTTTCAGCAAGCTTCAACGCTGACAGAATTTGATGAAAATCTAACGAAATTAAATAAGAAAATTCAGTTTTAATTTGGTTTTCCTGCCTCCGTCCGGTATAAATAGTTTTACCTATCTCTAAATCGTCCAAAAACACTTTTCCGCCGGTTTAGGCTGGCAAAAGTTGAAATTTTTTGGTTGAATTTGCAATGGAAAAATCAATAAAAATATTTTTGGTAGCTGTTACATAAATAGTTGTTTTAGGTATCATTTCGCATCCGTAAAGTATCACTTTTATTTTAACATCCGTTAAAGATTACTTTACGGCTTTATTGTGAAAAAATACTCGCATACTCGCAAAACTGCAGTTTCTACATCTTAACTTTATTTATGGTTGGTGGGTACAATTTAAACTGTTGGTTGATTTGTCAATATTCTATCGAAACGAAATTACAAATTATGTAGTTATTAATTATTACTTTCAAAATTCCAGACAAAATTAACTGCTTTCTGCACAATGAATGCGAAGAAGCAATGATTTATAATAAAGGAATTTGCGGCACAAAATCTCTGTAGGTAATATTATTTATTTGTGGAATATGTATGTTTATTTATACATTTCATTATTACGAAAAGCATCACCAATATTTGTTTATTTTGAATGAATTATCAACATAACAAAATTATATTAGTCAGTTATCAAAAAGTTTTGACTTCATAGGTCAATAGAGCATATGTCCAATAATACATTAATATTTTTGTTGGAAATGTATATCTAAAAGTGTATTTGTTTATGTAACGTTGTTTGCTTTATTAATGAATTTGTAATAAGCTAATATGGAAAAACAAAATTATTATTATATTATGGTACCAAAACAAATTTGAATTTGTATTGAAATGTTATTTTATAAAGCAAAGTTGCGTGTAGGTTTATATATATTCAAATACTCTTGTATACTTTGGTTCACGAAAGATGACTATTCAAGGTCAGTTGTTCGAAGAAAGAATACACATCACTTTATACAGCAGTAGCTTAGCAACATTTCATGTTAGAAAGAGAAAGATATTTGACGTATGTCTATGTAGTTTATGTTGTGTGACAAGATATACGTAAATGGTGACGTTACTTTCTAACACATTACAAATAATAATGACGTATGTCGTAGAGTTACAGATATATACTAAACTGCCCTCTGTGCTAATATTTACTCAGTGACGTTGACATTTAAATCAAATTATTATTCCATGGTTAATGTCAAGTCTACGTTTTTGTGTTTTGCAAAAACATAGGTGAAGAGCATAAATCTTTGAGCAAGTATGTTTGTAGATTCATGTCATTTAAAATTCTAATCTGTTACTAACGTAGAAAAATGCTTAGTATTTCATTTGGAATTTGGACAATAAATAAAATTCATTTCATAAATTTAAGGAGAAGTTTTGAAATAATGCGTAACACACGTCCAGAAACTGTGCAGTTTCTAGACTAGTACAAATATGTAACTACTAAAATACTATTTCAAAAACTAGCAGCTTTTTTATGCTATCTATCATCGTAAAGACCATTGGTTCATACCGTCTGTAAATTGTGTTCAAATGCTTGATTTTACAACGTAATTTTCTGTAGAATACTAATGGTTTAATTTTTGTTGCAGGTACGACTCCAATCCAATTCCGTTTTGGTGAGTTTTTAATCATATTAATACCCCCTTGAAGCTGATGGGGTCGTTATTATAAAAATTCTAATCACAAATTTAAGTCCTTTTGAAATCCAATTAAAAATGAAAACCTACAAAATGGCTTCCATTATTGATTCGTCGTTTACATTTTCACGGGCGACTTGGAAATTCCATGAATAAAAAAGTAGCTCTCGAGTCTCCTTGAAGCAATCAATTCGTTACACATAATTAAAAGCATAAAATATTCGAAAATTAATTCCAGCGTATTGCCCATGAGATGTGTGACGAATATAAAAGTCACCCTGGATGAATCAAACTCAGCCGAAAATAAATAAATTCATTTATACATGTGATGCGATCAGTATTCGTTTCTTTGTAAATAAAATTTAAGGAGAGAAAATCGTCGTTGCGAAGCAGGAAATTAATTTTTTTACGGTACAACTTTATTATTTATCCTCTTCGTTTGGAGATTGCGTTCGACCCTCATGCAATGTTTTATTAAATTCACTTTTTTCTTTCACCGGATATATTAGTTTTGAATATTGTTTTCTTCTTTTGTTTACCTCTGCCTACTGTGCTCCGGGTCTTTTTATTTTAAGTTATTTTTTGTTTTTTATTGTTATGTTCGTGACCTGAACAAATGAACTTTTCTCTCAGGGTGCTACTATGCGTTTCGTCTTTTGCTGCAAAGCGATTGTACTTAGAATTAATGTTTCCGTTATTATTATTTTTATTACTATTATTATTACTTGGAATAATTTAGAAATTTTATGTCGAATGGGCTTAATTCATCACTTTACATGTTTCATTTGAAGCCTAAAACTACAATACATGTTTACATAGGCATGTAACATGGGAAAACAATGAAAACAGTTATTTCTTGTGGATTGCTTCCCAAATTATTTTCGACAAAAATGCTTAAAATTAAAGTTGTGGAGCATAATTTCTGCATGTAAATGAATTACATTAAAGTAGATATTCTGTGTTTTTTTACTACACAATAAATAAGCAATTATGCCCAATATAGACATAACAAAAATATAAGTTTATAGTGTTACTAAAAATAAAGTTGTATTGACCTGATATTTACACACTAAACTCTTACGATATTTTCACGTTGCACATATACAAGCTGTCTAAATGTGTTTTTGCTATAGTCGTGTATATGGTAGATGGTATCCAATAGAAATAAAACCGTACGTGTCGCCAAAATTGGAAAATGTATGTCATTTTACGTTATTAGGCGTATCTTCTCATGTCAAAAGTTTTTAGAAATAAAAATTTAAATACAAAAAAAATAGTATTGGCTTTAAAATATTGTATGAAATATGTGTACATCATAAATACATAACTTTTACTTTTTAATATTACGATTTATATATAATCCTAAAGCTGAAAATACGAGTCTGACGAACGAGTTGTATTTTGTAGTATTGAAATAATTATAAAGAGTAATATACTTGGGAAATTTTTAGATTATTAACCGAAATATGAATTATATTTACATTAAAATTGTTTTCGTATTAGAAACTGAAAGAATACACCCTAAAGTAAAGTTGCCGTGCGAGCGGTAAAGTACTCATGCGGGCGGTAAAGTAAATATACGGGTTGTAAAGTAGCACATGCGGGTGGTAAAGTAGCAAAGGATTCTCCAATAAAAATACATTGACATCTTTCAACTAGAATAAACTAAAATAGTAGCTGTTTCCATGATTATAGCACTGCTGGCTGCTTTTTGAAATTTAATTTCTTTATAATTTTTTAACTCCATATCCATTGAATATGAAGTATAAATTGTAATTAATTCGTATAGAGAACAGGGTTTTTTTAAAGAAAAACTGTTAAAACTTTCAAATTAGGATACTTCCGGTTGACCAATTATAACCCAAATCTAATCAAGTCTGCATATGGATGTAAGGAAGAGGAATACGTAACAATTGTCATTCTTTGAGTTATCGCGGCCAACACACACACACACACACATACGCACACACATACATACAGATATCACCGTAAAAATAAAATCGTATTAAAGACAATACCTTTCTTATCTAAAGGTGACGGAAGGTAAAATGAAAATATGCGGAATAAATAAACACATATTGACACAAAATAAATGTAATATTATCAAGATGGCGGGGTAATACTGTGAAGAGTTTATTTTCATTTGGGTACAAGCGGTTGCTTAACACCAGTTTTATATTTATTTATTTTTTATTTAATAGTGAAAATAGCTTAAATGATAACTTAGCTACGACGTTGGTACATAAATAACTATTTTAAAATACCATTTTTCATTTGCATCAAACGGAAATTCATTCTGCTCTACACAATCAAATTTCAAGGACAGATTAACACGCTAGTTTTTTTTTTCTGTAAAATGTTTACTTGCACATCCGCATTCTGACTTTACAAAACTTATAAACATCACAGTTGCGATCTTAGTTCAATTTTCTAAACGGAGAAATCTAAAAATACGTATCTATAAATTCTGCAAGGAATAAATTTATTTCTAACCTTTGGGCGTCTTTGACCTGTTTTCAACTTTAAACGTAAGCAAATATGACTTCAACGTTTTTCTTGTAAAATTCCTTTGAATTAATTATAGGTTTAACTATTGAATTTGATTTAATTTAATTAAAAACGTTATTGGTTTTATGTTATTAAAGTATAATTAAAAAGTCTGCAAAGTTTTCAAATTAGTAATAATCTGCTTTTCAAAACTTTAAATAAGTACTGCTGATATTTATAAAATGCACCTAATTATTATGGGGAAGCTGTAAATAACAACTTAAAATTTATAAATTCAATGTTTTGTTATTCAAAAAAATCCTAGACAAAACCTCAGCTGGCCTTGGCATGCTTTGCAATTGTTTTTGTAAAATATTGCTAGAAACTGGTTGTTAAATTTACAAAAAAACTAAATTTCTAAACTATGTTTCTCACAAACACTACACAATAGAACTATCTCAAGATTTATTTCTTATAAATTCTTTAATCCATGAATTATTTTGAAAGTATTTTGTATTTATATTTATGTAACATTGCTAATATTTTTCCCTTAATTTGTCCTGATGAAGCTCCAACTTAGGGCGAAACTTTGGCCTTAGTATAAAATATATTTTTATGACTGCAGTCCTGAGTAAAGTTTTTTACATTCATCTTCCATCAGAGTCGTTTACCTACATCTTCACTTAAAAAATTATACTCACAAAACTTGCAGGAAAATAAACATTTCAATGGCGTACTACATCTTATATTAGATAGCTTTATAACCCTTGAAGAATTGTATGTAGTAATAAGAAAAGTGAAGCTTAAAAATATCAAATGACTTTTTGAAAAACTTGCCGATGTTCTGGAACCTATTTTTAGTTAACTTTTTGTGTATTTATTTATGTTGTATAAAAAGGGGATGTTAGTAATCCTAATAATTGTCGCGGAATCTCGCTAATAAACAATATAATTCAACTGTAATTAGTGCAATTCTTGCAAACAGAATTTTACAATGGGAGGAAATGAATAATATTTGGATTATGTCAATCAAATATTCATTTTAAACACTCCTAAAACAGTTGAAACTAGAAAACCGGGAAGTAAACTAATTGTTGCTTTTCTAGACTTCAAAAAGGCATTCGATAGGAAACTCTATGTCATTGTTTCCTGAAACAAGAGACTGAAGACGTGTCCTTGTTTCTCTTCTTAGTCCGTGCACCCATTTTTCTCCATATTGACGGCGGACCCCTCTTGACTTGAATTTCTTCAAAAACCTATACAGAACAACGAGTGTGGCCGTCAAATTTAGTTTTAAATTACATCAAAAGCACAAATTATGTCATTTAAAATATAAACTTCGGTCATCTACACAGAGCTCGGTTTTAATGCAGTATCTCTCGCCTCGGTATGTAATATAATATTATTTTTAAGAATCCATAAAACCTTACTTACCCCTAAGAAATTATAAGAAGTATACCGCAACTTTGATTTTGTTAAAGTAAATGCTGTTTACCTGAAATTTCGAGTATGTATTTGCAAATTCTACTATAATGTTGGTTGATATGCCGTTGATGACTATTTTCTACATTGTTTTTAACTCTTACATATTAGCAGGTATACTCATACTGTAGCTTTTTTCAAAAGTTTGCAAGCGACAGAATTTATTCTGAGTAAGTTTATAGCAGAATCTAAAAAAAAGTTTTTTATTTTTATTGATATTACGCACACATATCTTTCAAAGTGGTGCGTATGGAAGCAGAAAACAACGATAAATATAGTTTATAGTTCTTAAAACTGCGGTTGAAGCGCCGATTAGGTTTTAAATAAGCGGAAGAAAAAATGAAAAACAAAACACTTCAGTACCAGTAACCTAGACATCATCATAGACGCGATGACACAAAAAATCGAAATAAAAAAATTGTATTACTACTGTTACAAAACAAAAAACTTAAGAAAAACATTCTGACGCGAAGAAAAGATTAGAATTTATTACGTAAGATGTTTCGAACAACGCGGGATTCTAATCAATCTTCCAAGACGGCTTTGGAATCTCAAGTTATGTAAGACAATGGAAACATGGTTATTAGTTAATTGGACTATTCAGAATGTATCGCTGAAAATAAAAATTAATCGCCGGCTAGGAAGGAAACGATGACGTACACAATCCAAAGGTCAAGGATTTTAATTCTGTTTGATCTATATCATTTACGGACTTCCTTTTTTATTTGGATGATAACTACAAGTCTAAAGAAAGCGATAAAAATTAAAACACCTTAGTTAAAAGTTGTATGATAAGAAGAAGAAAACACATCTACAATGGTCCCCAAAAACACACCACACCACCACCGAAGTAGTGCCTCTTATATTTTCCGAGATCCCAATGATGGCTTTCGCAATTCGGATATCCTGTATAGGTACCATTTTTTTCCACGATTTCAATATTTAAAATCAACAATCTTCGGAATAATACTCTAGTAGACTTGTATATTTACCTCCCGCTACCATTGGTAAGGGAGGTATAGGGATCGTGCTAAAAATCGCATATCGAGAATTTGCAA
The DNA here is from genome assembly GCA_951394225.1 of Harpalus rufipes. Classification (NCBI taxonomy): domain Eukaryota; kingdom Metazoa; phylum Arthropoda; class Insecta; order Coleoptera; family Carabidae; genus Harpalus; species Harpalus rufipes. The sequence goes on from OX596286.1 coordinate 38,034,114, forward strand.
AACATGTGGAAAACAATTTCTTAACTTTTTACAAATAATTTAAAGAATACAATGCAAACGAAAGATCTGCAAATTAGAAAAATTAGAAATAAAGATTTGTAAATTGAAAGATATGTATGCATAATATAGTATTATAATATTAAACTAAGAAATTTATAATATAATTCATTTGTAAAGCAGATTGGCACACCCAGCAATGGGTAATATGCCGTGATGATTGTAAATTATTATTGTAAAGGTGTGCATATTGATATATAAATAAATAAATAAGTATATAAGTAAATTGACTACCCATATTTTTGGACCAAACTTTCGGCAAACCTCATTCTTGTAAATGTAGAAACATTTCTTCAACATCGTGGTTTATACAAAATGAATTAATTTGATTTATTTTTTCTGTGTTGTCCTCCAATTCCGTTCTTATCTTTCCAATCTACCTCACGTTTTCAATATTCCAAATCAATACAGTATTAATTCTCCCAGTGAAACTCAATCTGTAGCCATCAGAAGCAAGTAACAAATACAGGAAAAACAGTTATAGAATTACGAGACATATCGAATATCGTTCGAGGTAGAGGCTGAACGCCTAGCAGCTACTCAGGAAGTGGGGTGGGTTATAAATTGTAAGGCATCCCCTTCACCCAGCCACGGAAAACACCAGGAAGGGAGAGCGTCTGTGAAAAGTACTAATTGTCGACGAGATTTCGTTGACATACTGTAGGAGGCATTCTTTGTATTAGCTATTAGCCCGTGAGGTGACGCCTGGTAAACCTGGCTTGCTGTTTTCTATGGTATAACCCTCCATTAGAGTACATAGATTTTGTCATGTAGGTTTCTCGCTATATCAAAGTTCGAGAATCCATTCTATCGTCGGGTAAATGAATTGGGTTTGATTTTCCCGTGTTGTATCTTGTGTACGGGCGGTCTCACTCTGCTTGCGGCCGAGCAGCTTTTTTCTTTTAATTTGTAAAGTAAACAGGTCTCGAACTCTCTGCTCTGTGATGCTAGGACACGATCGGCTGGTGCCGAGGCTGTATACGTGCCCAGAGCTTCAACAACACTCTTCGTGCTTTAAATTCATTTCCACTAGGAATTCATAACGATATCATACAATTACTACATCGCAGATGTGTCAACACGATTTTTATTCCATTTGCGGGGAGAAATTTTCCCGATAATAATTGTGTACCACAACTTATTTTTAAATAACTTCAAGGGAGTGTACCTGGTCGGTATTACGTGAAGGTTTTTGAATTTTTCTTGAATGTAATATGAAAATAAACATAGACAAATAAAATTCATGATTATATCAATAACGAATATAGACTTGTTCGTATATTTATCTAATGTAAGGAAAATTGAAAAAGTCTAGTCTTTCAAACTTTGGAGCAATCAGCAAAGCGGATTTTGAAGAATAAATGGAAGATTACTAGCAGTGAAAAGATGTTATTACTCATTGAATAAAAACATATTAAATAACAAATTAGTTTTGAAGAAAATAAAAATAATATATAAATCTACTTTCTTAGATGTTTTGCTACATGGATATGAAACAAATAAATAATACAGAAAGACGTAAAATACAAGGAATAGAAATAAAATATTTAACTTGAAAGCAGCAACTAAAATTTTAAAAATCTGTTGTGGCCATCACAATACCTCTCGCGCCCTTTCAATTGTGGTATATATAAGTATTATATTTAACATTTCTTGTACACACAAAAAATTCTAATCTTTATATTTACGTATTTTCTATAATTTTAAATTCATTCTATGAACAAGTTTTCTCTATTTTTTCTAAATGGTCGAGATTTTTACAATTCATTAACGGGATTGGCGTTATTTCTGAAGGGTTCATGTAATATACCTATAATTTTAAATATATAATTAATAATACAATAAGAAATATTAAATATCCCAGAAAAAGCCTTCAGTACTATCGCTGAATTTTTAACATTGACATTGGTGACATTTCTCAAGTAGTTACCATGGAGATGTTTGGGTTGTGAGCAGGCTGTGAGATTTACTACAACAGATTATTTTATAGATTATATATCTATATCTTTAAATCTATAGAAGGTATATTAAATTTTTTAAATGTGTTGGATAGAGAATTTTATTTTTTAATATTTGTAATAACATAAATATTAAAAAAATATATATTTGGAAGATTTTTGTTAAAATACTACTACTTCTGGTTTTCCAATTGTTAGGTATCACAATATATTCAACTCTTCCCATTACTGTTAGATTGAGGAATTCGTATTTACACCGGTCTTTTATCTTATAGAATTTGAGAAATCGTACCTCCAACAACTAGAGCCATAAGAAGGCGCATTCGACGAGCCAAGTGAAGACGATTATGAGTAAAGATAAAAAAGAAGATAAAGTTAGACATCATTACACGCCTGGTGAATTGTTATTATATTTTCATATTCTCACAAACAAATGTGAATTTAAATTTAAACATTAATATTCTTTATGGGTACTGAAAGATATTCTCCCATGTCAATAATTGCTGGCGAATTGCTATTTGGTTTCCCATATTTCATTTTCTTTCAACTTTCAACGCGGGTTTTGTTGTACGTGACGTTGTATTGCACGCGCATTTAAACCCTAGCGTCCACAACCGGTCACGTCTGATCAGTAATCGGGGACGTTTACCTTATCCACTGACTTCCACCGGAGATCTTGAGATCTCTCACAGTTCTCACAACATGCACGGGTATGTTGTCCACACCTTTTCGAAGAAGCAACAAAATATAAGGTTAATGAATGATTACACTCCAAGGAAATGTTCTTAAACTTTTTTTTCTCACGGTACATTTGAACCTATGGTTAAACTTCCGCGGCTCACTTAAATTATTATGATATAATAAGTATATAAAAGGGTGTACTTTTCTTGATTTATTTATTCACACAAACAAAATGCATTATTATGACTTTAAATAAAAGTTATCCGGATTTAAATTCTGCACTAAATCACGTGAACGATTCATTTCAGCAAAAAAATCTGATGTGGCCAGTATATTACCTTCCGTCAATTCTATGTATTATACGCAAAATCCATACATCAATTTTCTTGCAAAAGATTCTAAATTTCCAATAAATACCAATAATATCGTCAATGAATATGAAGAATCTCCTTCCAAAATTATCGTTTCATCTGTAATAAAATATGAATAGCAGTTATTCAAATATAAATTTATAAAGATGCACATCTTGATACAGTGAAAAATCATTATTCCAGATTGCATCTTCACAAGAGAAGATAAATTGCGTATCTTCCTGTCGCGATTTCGTCCCAATGTCCCTATCGAATTCTGAGGAAATAAAACTCGTATTTTCAGGGAATGTAACACAACATGCGTGCATGCATATTCCCAGATTTCTTGTATTCATCCATGTAAATTGAAATCTTGACTGTTACACGGCAGCAACAATACATAGGGTCGGTTCTGTCCCAAGAGACCCCGCGAAGGGGGACTGCGGTTTCTGTCGTCGCGTTGAGTGCATTTTATTTGCCAAATTCAATTTGACAGAGTTTCTTGTGGACGCCAGGTCGATTCTCTCGGTAAAATTAAATAGCCCCCGGCTGTAAATAGCAATGGAATCCGAAATTAGATCCTTTATTGCGAATTTAAGAGGGCCTTAATACACTTATTTTCTTTCCAGCAGCTTTTAAATTCTTGTTTTATTTGTATTATCAACGAGTAAATAGAAAAAAAATTAAACGGTTTTGTTGGATTTAATTAATTTTATAAGGGGTCGCGTGGCTGTGCGCGTTAAGTGATTGATTTTGATTCAGGCAGCCCTGGTTCCAACCGACGTAAAACTTAAAATTCGAAAATTATTTAGCAATACTTCTTGAACTACGCTGCAACCAGTAGTAGCAACCTATTTTACAGATTACAGACTGAGAAGTTACGAAATTTCATCACGCATAACGCGCGTAATAGTTAAAAATCTCCAAGTATGTCCGTATGTATAGTATAAGTGTTCACCATCTATCATCATAAATATCCAAGTGACAGTATTTGTGTTCCAACTCAATAAAGAGGATCTGTAAATCGTCCACCAGTTGGAAAATGTGTCATCGTTCGGCAAAGCAGAAGACCACCATCAGCAGTTAAATAACATTTATTAACAATTAATATTATTATATTGTAAAGAATATGTTATTGACTATACGAAGTGATTGCATTTTATACTTCATATTCAATAAATATAAAGATATTAAATTTTATAAATCAGCTAGCTTTACTAACCATGGAAACTGCTAATATATTCAAATAATTCAAATTAACAGATGTCAGTATCAATAAAAAGAAAATGAATGAGGCATAGATGAGGATATTGAGATAGATGTTGGAGAAGATACGAAATGATAAGGTAAAGAAGTTTTTAAAAAGATACAAGAGAGACGATTACATTGGTTTGAACATATCATGAGAGATGAAAAATATATTTGAAGAAGACTGAGCAGCTTAGTAGTAGAAGGTATAAGAAACAGAGGAAGACCAAAGATAAGATGGAAGGACTGTATTGCGGAAAACTTGAGAGAAAAGGAACTGAATGAGGACTATACGCAAAACAGAAAGAAAATGAAAAATAGCGACCCCTAACGAATAGGAAAAGCTAAAGAAGAAGAAGGTGTCAGTGTCAAGTGCAATTTGCATAGTTTGTTTATGAAATAATTTTACTGGAAATATAGGATCTTTTGCAAGAAAATTTATCTATAGAATTTGTACATAATACACAGGATTGATGGCAGGTAATGTGTTAGCCACATCAGATTTATTTTTAAAAAAATTAAAAACCGTAACCAGTACGCAAGCAACCTGCTTTCTTTCTGTCTTTGTCTTTACCATTAGTTGGGTATAGACACTGTCGCTCCTAGGAGAAAGGTTCAGGTGTACACTTCCACAGTGACTCAGTCCGGCTTAGAGGCGGTGATAGATAGAGATGAAACAGTTTGAATATTATTACATTTCTATCTCTCACCTATACTAGACAGGTCATAAAGGTCAACCTATGTTACGATAATGTAATCCCAGCTGTGCTACAATTAATTTATGGCCAATGCAATGCAGTATATTAATTTCATGTCTAAATCATAACTTCCAAGTAGTATTTACCTTCAATTCCAATATAGTTTAACACTAGAACAACACTGATTGTTACCTGAAACATTAACAAGTTAATCTGCTCATTGAAATCCCGCAGTTATGTAGAATACGAGAACCATGTATTCAATTTCACATATTCAATCTGTCCAAAAAACTTGATTAATTAATTCCTTAATGAAACATTTACATAACCCAAGCTTGCTCATCGTACAAACAGCCCCGACCAGAGTTTGCTTAGGCGGAGTGTACAAATTACACCACATATCGGCAAAAGCTAAACAGAGACAACGTATAACAGTAATGAGAATGCTAGGCAGAGATAGATAGGGAGATACCATCGGACAGTGTCCAAATATTTTTTAAATCGTCAGCACTTTTCAAAAGACTTACGAATAGCTATTAAAAATTGTATCGATTCACAGTCTACATATGTAAACCACGCATCTTTAAACAATAATACTTCAAACATATTAATTGCAAAGTTGTGAGTGACCATGGTGACAAATTAAATATATATTTAATATAAGAAGCCATGCTCGATCTAAACCGTCACAATTATTGAGATTATTATTCTTGGTTTTGAAAATCTCAATGGCTTCTCTAATTAACCTGTTGTTGAGGTGTGTTGGTCTCGCTAGTATTTTTGTTTCTTTGAATTCTATACGGTGGAATTCTTCCAGGGCATGCTCTGTAACTGAAGATTTTTCTAGCTGGTTCAATCTGATTAAACGCTGGTGTTCATTCAATCTTGTTGAAATAGTTCTACCAGTCTGGCCAATGTAAACTATCCCGCAGACACATGGAATCTGGTAAATCCCTGATGACTGAAGAGGGATGATGTCTTTAACAAAATACTAGCGCGACCAACACACCTAAACAACATGTTAATTAGAGAAGCCATTGAGTTTTTCAATGGAGCTGTGATACTTATGCAGTATTCTCATTTTGGCGTATGTTGAAAACCCCTGCAAAGGTTTTCTCTGCAAAGAGGGTTGCTTGTGCCTTATCATCTTAACCCACCCTGATACACCGCAGTGACGGCTGCTAGCTTTAACACCGCGTAAATGTATGCGGTGAATATTTGACCACTAACACTGTCACTGCTGTCGTTGTTTTTAGGTTTATTCACTTTTGCAGTGAGTGATTATACTTTCAGAAATGTTCCTTCATTTAATATGAATCTGTTTATTCGTTTCAGTGCGTACATGTGGCTGGTTCTCATAACTGTTGGATCAAATTTAAAATTTTAATGTTGGTATGATATGAATAATATAAACAATTGGGGAGATTCAAATTCTGAAATTTGTATGAATTAATTTTATTTTTACTGCTTTAATGAATGTTACTTTTTTTCTTTTAATTGGAAGTCAAACGAAAAATATAACATTTGATATTGTAGCGTCATAGACCCGACGCGAGCATCATCGCGTAATAAACAAACACGTCTCAACGTGGTTAATTAGTTAGGGTGACCTGATCCTTTGTATTCGATGTTATTATCGCGTCGAATGTTCCAAAAAGGACGCCGACTATATATACACGGCCAGGAAAGCTACACAGACAAAACTAATTCATTTGGATGCAAAACCGATTTTTTCTTTATTTAGCATCATCACTCTGCATCGATACCAATCGATCCCGTTTTACGTACCCATATATACCACGTAAATACATCATTTACACGGCAGTCACTCTCTTTTTATGCTTTTCCGTCCATGCCCAACATTCGCTTCCATGCATCAAAGCAGGCACTAGAACTCCATTATATACATTTAACCGAGCATCCCTTGGTACGTTAACGTTTCGTGCAAACGTACCCAGAGCAACCATTACCTTCATCCCGCACTCACTCTCCTTTCTATCTCTCGATCAATTCGACCATCCATCGACATCATGCTACCCAAATATACAAACTCATTTACCTGCTCCAGTTTCACTCCATTCACTAACACACTGCACTCAGTCACCGACGGAAAATTTCATCAGCTCCAATGACAATACCTTCTTGAGCTGTAGGTGAGGGAAGATAATAAACAGTTTGTATTATTCTTGTTATGGCATATGCTTTGTCCATGATAAAGTACACATTTCACAGATAATTTTCTGGTTAATAAATAATTCACACCTAATAGTTTGTTTTGACATACATTAGTAACACATTCTTATGTACTAACAAAGCCGTGCGGTGATATGGAGTAAAGGAGCAATTGCTCCAGACGCCTTTTGTCAAAAGGTGCACACAGAATTGAAATGATAGATATATTCTGATTGATACGCTCTTGATAATCACCCAGTTAAACACTTAGAGCCAGTTCGTTCTATATTCCTTTGTATTGAACCAAACGAACAAAAAATTCATTCTTTTATAAATAAATACTGTTCTTAGGGCCAGTGCCGCTTCGCGGGTAAAATAATCTATAATTTGTATAATTTGCAAATTAACACATTCCTTAAATTTTAAACTATATTTTTGATTCTACGAAAAATACTAGATATAAAATATTGATGAAATAATCATTGTTAGATTCATTCTTATAATCAAAATTGTTTGTTGTAATCAACAAGTTTACAGTTATAACAATATCAAAAAATTATCCGTTTAGCAGGATATCCATTTTTTATATTTTTAATAAATTTATTGTTAGATTCATTCTTGTAATCAATATTAATGAGCTATACCCAAAATATTCATTGTTGTAATCAACAGCTTCACAATTATTATTTGAAAATAACAATGTTAGACATATATCCGTTTGGTGGGATAATTATTTTACTTAAACTTACATCTATACTTAAGGCATATCAAATTCTGGTATTTAAATTACCTATGTACTCATGTACATATATTAGTTTAAATGTATTAATTCGTCATCTACGTAAGTTATTTCAGTTTAACTAAATTAGGTCATTTTCCTAATTAGCGTCCGTTGGCGTAATGTATAAATACGTTACGATTTTTGCGCTTTGGAAATGTCATTAAAATCGCTGCTATGAAAATTTAACAAGTCGCATATAATCCTCTTAAAGTTTGAATCCGTAGGGACGGTCGCTAAATAACATATAACCTTGTTTATTATTATTCATCTCTCAATTCTTTAAACACAAAGACAAACAGATGAATATTTGATGCAGGTTAATAATTGATCAGATGTTGTTTGAAAACTGAAGTATTAGCGTTTGATTTAATTTTAAAAGTTACGTTACTGGGATTATGCATCAAATATTCAACAAAGAGGTTGACTTATAAAGACGGTGCAATTAATTTACCACTGTAGCAAATGCGTACAACGTTCTAGCAACGTTATATTAGAACATCACACGAGAAATTTACTCATAGGGGATTAGTATTCACAAAGAGTGCCTTTCATATTTTCAAAAGCACAATACAATTACGATCAATAAAATACAGCAACAGATTCAATTACCAGGATGAGATAAAAGTTCGCGACGTGATATAAAAATTGTAGGTAGTCCATATTTTATCAGGAAAGCAAGCTGCATTAATTTGGAGCGACATGGTAGAGAATTCAAAGAAGAACAGGATAAAATGTAGTCTCCTGATTATGGAAAGGACGACCATAGGATGATGAACCTAGACCAACCCCGGAATCTTCGCAACGGAGAACATCGTCCTGGTCGTTCTAGTTAATGGTGGTGATGCATTAGGCGTAGATATTTGACCAACACAACCAGAAGACACTTTAATTAGTTAGAAATCTAGAAGTAGCATAACAGTATAGAATTGAGCCGTGTGAGGCTTTCCTAGGGTGATTATCTCTACTGGTTTCGCACGTAGTCTTTGGGTTTTAACATTTAGAATTTACAATTTTTATGTATTCCTCTTCCTTACATGCAGACTTGATTAGATTTTGGTTATAATTGGTCAACCGGAAGTACCACCATTTGAAAATTTTAACAGTTAAATATTAAAGAACATTCTTATCTATACGAATTTCATATTCAATAGCTATAGAGTTAAAGAATTACAAAGAAATTAAATTTTATAAATCAATCAGCTATGCTATAACCATAGAAACAGCTACTATATTGAGATAATTCTGATTGCCATGATATCAGTGTCAATGAATGTGCCAGAAATGAAGATGTTGAGACAGATGGGGAATAAACGGAAAGATAGGAGAAGGAATGAAACAATAAGGGAAATAGCTCGAGTGATAAAAGTTTCTAAAAAGATACAAATGAGACGAGTACATCGGTTTGAACATGTCATGAGGAAAGATGAAGAATATAGTGGTAATAGCTTAGTAATAGAAGGTAGACGAAACAGAGGAAGACCAAAGATAAGATGGAAGGACTGTATTGCGGCAGACTTGAGAGAAAAAGAACTAAATGGGGACGACACCGAAAACAGAAATGAGTGCAAGAAGAAAATAAAACTTAGGGACCCCTAACGAATGGGAAAAACTAAAGATGAAGATGTCAGTGTCAAGTGCAATTTGCATAGTTTGTTTATGAAATGATTTTACTAGCAATATGGGATCTTTTGCAAAAAATTATGTATGGAATTTGTACATAATACACCACAGGATTGACTGAAGTTAATATGCCGGCCAAATCAGATTTTAACGAGAAACTAGAGCATAGTGTATAGTAGAATACTCTAATTTAAGTTTCTTGCTTGTTGAGTGTTGTGTAGTACTCCTTGAAAAATATCATCTCATGAATTTAAAATAAACACGCCGTCTTATTTATTGCATCTCCTAGCAACAGAACATCAACAAATCATTCTCGGCAGTTGACAGGTTAATTTCCACCATTTGTCGTCGATAAGATCGCGCAGCCTGTGACGAGCCAAGGAACGTGCGCGAATCGTTGTCATTTTTGTTGGTTTTCCGTGGTAATTACCCAGCGAGGAATCCAGGGCTGCGGCAACGGGAAGTCTTTAAGTCATTTGTAAGGAATTAGTGGTTGTCAGTGACTACACACTCCTAGATTGCCCTTTCGACCGTAAACAATGAATTTGTTGGCAGAGATTGTTTGTTGTTTACTCAACGAAAGGGGAAGCCTTATTTTTTTGTTCTTTTTTTAGAGACGCACAAGTAAATACGTCATTATTTCTACTGTATATTTCATATTACCTCAAGAAGTTAGTATCTTCCAGACAGTATGAAACAAGGATTTGAAATTTTATAAATATTGCTCATAATTGAAATAAATTAATAACTAACTTAAACTATTTTTTCTGACAGTTATAGTGATAGTTTAAACATTATGCATTTATTTATAATTTTATATCAATTCCATAGCTAAAACTAGAAATGAACAATATACATACATACATACATAAAATCACGCGTGTCCCACTTAGTGGGTTCGCACAAACACGAAAACAATAAGAACAACAACATCATACAACAAATCCTTACTCTTAAACATATTAAAGTGACCGATTTTCGGTAGCGAAATACCGCATCCGGATCACAATAATAGTTAGGAAACAATCATCCTTCGCCCACATATTCCTATCTAAGCAGACTTCTTTCGCCTCGGCTACTCTCATAATCGCATTCATACATGCTCTTCTTCTCTTCATACTTGGAAACTCTCTCTCTCTTTAAGCACCCTACCAACCACATGCATTCCCTTACACACTGGTCGGCCACGCAATCGAAAACCCTCAACTTCACCAAGATATATACGCTGAACAATATAAAATTTCAAATCTGAAGTGTGATTTAGTTATAGAATTTTATTATCTACAACCTTTGAAACATTTTTGTCTAAAATTAATATGTTGAAGTTGAGTTGTTGAAAGTGTTGGAGTTATCGTCGGAAAAAAATTGTCACACACGCACTGGCACAGACGCGCGCACCCACACACACATACACACACACGCACACATACACACTCATCTACAGACATTTACGTAAAACTAAAATCGTATTCTAGAAACCCCAAAACGTATTTCTATACCTAAAGGTGACGGAAGGTAAAAATGTTAATTCATGTAAAAATAATGTACCTGGTTATAAATCAAAACTATAGTACAATAATATGTACAAAAAGATAACATCAGATTTATTTAAAGTAACATGAATATTTTTATCTTCAAATCAGTGAATTTATAATAATCGATTGTAATTTTCAAAGCAAACATGTAATAAATAATAAATGTGTTTCACTCTATTAAAACTACGAAATGGTATATGGATTTTTAAATACAAATGACAGAGTTTTATTAAAAAATCATCTGTTATTTATTTCCCTATTCATATTCCATATCCGCCGCGTTATCAATTTTAAATAACTCATATTTTTTGTTGTATTAATGAAAATAGATTGATTTTTACAACAAAAATACAAGGCTAAATATTCATTTTCAGTTTGGAATTTTTTTAATTATGTGTTATTTTCATTCACAATTACCTGTCTGACAAAAGAATATAATAATGAAATTAATTAAAAACAAAGATTTTCTCACAGATGCAAATGTTAAATTAATAGCTTTGTGAAATTGTGAATGCTCACTGAAGTGGAAAACGAAATGGAATGAAAATATTTATTATTAAAGGTACTTTTTAACAGGAGGAATTAATATTTCAATGCCTACTGGATGTATTCTACCAATCATTTGGTGATTAAATTCAGTAGTTATTAAATTCTCGTTTCTGTTGATTTTTCTTCTCATTTTAGTTTGCAATTTCAGTTCTACAAGATCGTGCTCTTGGAATTTTAATTCACACGGACAGAGATAATGCGGCCTGTCTTGGAAACGCTTTTAAAATATCACTATTTAGTACATTTCTAGAGAATTGTTGACAAAAATAACATAGTTTTTTAATACATTATACCCTCATAAAAACTAAGTAAACAACACTATTGAAATGATACAACTACTGCCTTCTTCAGGGTATAAACAACAAATCAACAAATATATAAATAAATAATAACAAAAACATTAGCAACAGGTAACCATGGTGACAAACTACAATATGTTTAATATAGGAAGCCATGCTCGGCTAAGATCTATACCGTCACAATGATTTGAGATGGGCGGAGCTCAAATCGTAATTCGTACAATTCGTAGATGACTGATCGGACATCTTTAAAATATTTCACTGTAGGTACTTTACAACAATGTTCTATTTTGTTAAAATACATATTTTGACGGGTATTTTCAAATAAGATTATAAACTTGCCTCTTAGTTTGTTGTTATTACATAATAATACGCTTTATTTTGACATAGTTCGCAACATATAATCTGATTATATATAGGTACTTTATCCTTGCACATGTGTGTAAATGTACTTTATACCATACAGTGTTCTATTCCAGCGGGAATATATTATTCCTATTCATAGCAAAATTCATAGAGGATTATTAGCAATTTTCGATCATGCACTTGCAAACTGGAACAATATAGATAATAGCAAATCATGTGTAATTTGCACAACTAACGAATAATGAATCTATTTATAATGAGGTCATATATTATGTAGCATGGGTGAAATAGGAGTAGGGTCAGCAAATATTCAGAACGGGAATAATATTCAGCATTCAGTTGACATAAATGTTAACTTTCTGTATTATATTGTATTGTAATAACGATATACAGTTATATATATATATATATATATATATATATATATATATATATATATATATATATATATATATATATATATATATATATATATATGTATATATATATATACACTCAACTCTTCTGTCTCCCAATACCCAAAAGGAATATTTTCTCCAAATCCCCTATAACTCGAATCTGTACAAGTCCTTTTTTTTTCTTTCAATTACTTGTATAGTACATATTTCTTAAAAAATAAATTAAATGACAACATTGTACAGGTATAAAAAATATTATTATAGGCAAAGAACTTCAAGTACCATTTTCATTGCTAGAACGATAGCGAATATTGGATGAGTTTGAAAAGAATTGTCTTTCGTATTTTATAAATCGTAATACAAGACAACAAAAAAGGCGCACATAAAGGAGATTTATCATGGCAACTAGCAAATATAAAAACAAAGTGAAAATATACAAGAAATACTAAAATCGTTAAAATAACGTCATATGAAGAAATGGCAAATATGAGAGTAATAAATACATTTCCATGATTCACAAACAAATGCATAAAAGGTTTCTTTCTATAGGAGTTTTTCCAGAGCAATATATATGGAAAGAAAAATAGGAAGCACTAGTTTTGAATAGCATTGTATGTATTTGAAATATTGATGTCTACATGATGTATTTATTTTTAATAAAATTATTTTATGTTTGATATAATGTAGGTCGTTATTATCATTTATAGTACATTAGAAATCAATTAGTATTGACAATAAAATAATACGAATATAACTGACAAATTCAAGACTCTTTCGGCCATCTGGATTTGAATTTGGAACTTGTGGATTTTAATCTCATACTTTAAATTCATTTTATTCATTACTGTTTCATTGCCATGTTTAATATATTTATAGACATCATATTTAATGTAACATTATGAATATTCAAATACATTTAATTAAATTTTAGTCAAATGCAACCACGCAGAAACAATTGATGGTTATTTATATTTATGAACTAATTGTTTGTTGTAACTATTCATAGTACCAATCTGAATTTTAGTTAACCAAACAAAACAATATTACAATAACAAGAAATAAAACAAATGTTTAAACAAATTTTGTTTAGCGTATGCAATTTTATTTCTCTGTCAATGACAACAACAAATATCTAGCTGCAACCTTTTAGAAGAAATTGCATGTAAAATTATTTACAAAGTCAGGTTAGGAGAAAAGACGTGTTTTGTTTACGTATCGCCCATTTCCGCGGAATTTACCCCCTGGACATAATTTATTCACTTGCATATATAATTTACAATCAGTTTTTATGAAGGTTTACCCTGTTTTATTCATGTCTTCATGTTTCCTTTTACTCTGCTTCGCTGTGACAATCTATAAACATGGATCATTATTTAAAATTTCATTTTCTAAAGAATTAATATAACCAGCACAAAAAAATTATTTAAAATTAGATCTAATTGGATTTATTTTATATCTTCGTTAGGCAGTCGGCATATAGTAAATTTAAATTTTGTTATGAATGCGTTGAAGAAATTAATGGCCGGTTTCATAATTTTTGAAAGTACAAATTTAAAAACTTTTAGTTTCATATACTATTTTTGACTGCTTTTAAATAAAGTTGATGTAAAAAATAAAAAAAATCCGGTTCGATATTTTCATCTCTGGTTAAAGTGTCTGTTAACTGCAAGTTAAAATAAAAAATATAGCATCGATATTAAAGCATAAAACATTTTCTTAGAACAGTAAAGATTCTATATATCCAGTAAAATTATTTCATAAACAATGTAAATTGCACTTGACACTGACATTTTCTTGTTCTGTATCTTTTCCCATTTGTTAGGGGTCGCTATTCTTGAATTTCTTCATCCACTCATTTCTATTTTGCTTATCGTCCTCATTCAGTCCTTCCATCTTCTCTTTGATCTTCCTCTTTTTCTTCTACCTTCTACTATTATGTTGTTCATTCTTCTTCCAATATATTATTCATCTCTCCTCATGACATGTCCAAACCAATGTAATCGTCTCTTTTATCTTTCTCATTCCATTCATTCCTTATCCTATCTTTCCATGTCTTCCCCAATATCTACTTCAATATCCTTATCTCTGGCACTTTCATTTCATTTCCATTGACACTGACATCTGTCAATTAGAATTTTCTTAATATAGTAGCTGTTTCCATAGTTATAACATAGCTGGCTGATTTATTTAACAAATAATAATTTAAAGTACAGTAAATTTTTTGAAAGATGTCCGATCAAGATTGTCTACGAATTGTATGAATTCAGATTTTTCCTCCGCCCATCATGACAAATTCAGTAGTGTCGTTTGCTTAGTTTTTATGAGGGTACGTAAGATACTACTGTTATTTTATTATTATAAAAATATATATTACAGGAAAAACATTCAAAATTCAAAAATAAGTCAACTAGTAAGTTTATAAGCAAATGTAAAACCAAATATGTTAAAAATAAGATACTGACACAATGTCAGTGTCAGTGACTCTGACAGAATATAACGATATACGTACGGCTATGAATCCAGGTAATGTATCTGAATTAATAAATAAACTTACGTTACAGCGAAAGTATTATCAACAACGAGCATCGTTTATAAATGGAATGTCCTAACTTAGTCGAAACAATATGAATTTTTGAAAGACAAGCGTGTTATATCCATCCTTATCACAGTCTTACAGCCTTTGCAAAAGAAAGAGATAAATGTATGCCTATTTGTTAATTAGTTCGTGATACATGTGCCCTTTATTCGGACATCTTTCAAAATTTTTACTGTATTTTAATAGCTCTGATCTAAAGCCATCGTTAGGTTGACAGTAGTTTAAAGTACATCTTAAAAAAACGTTGTTTAAGAAATATTATGAGACTGAATTCTTATTTAAAAGTTTTCTTTAATTTTAAAAGTGACTGTAAATTCATTATGAACACGGCCATAAATTGTAATAGCCCGTAAGACGAATACCGGAAATACGACCAAAAGATGAAGTAAAATAAAATGTTCCAGATATATTTAACCGAATCAATAATAAATAACTAAGAGTATGAGAATGATTCAAGTTGAAATATTCATATGCTATCGACTAGTCTAAAACACAGACCTAGTTTTCTGAGTAATAAAACACAAATTTATTCCTTATCAATACTTCAATCAAGAAAACAAAACGTTCACTTCATGCATGCGCTTATAAATCTTCCGTAAATGGCCTTTGAGTACAGGAAGCAATCATCTCCCGAAAATTGCCTATCAGCTTACCACCAACAAAATAACAATCTGACATGGCCTCTGTCATCGTGTCATTATGCACTCGAAAGTAAATCATCGTCATTCGCTATAAAACAAGGGTAGTAAAGTTCAGGTCTTCTAAAAGCTATGGATTTTATCTTTGTAAGACATCTCATGAAAGTCGTCGGAGGAGTTATTGATACTGTATTGATTTCGTTATTGTTGGACGGTGGTATTGGTTGGATTCCTTTTGCTCAGGTTGTAATGGCTGGTGTTAAATTGGATGGAGTAAGCATTTAACTTGCTTATTGTTGCCATTTTGATAGTACTCGTATATATCCCAATATAAAACAACCGAGTTAAATCGATTTTCAAGTTCATTTTCTAAATAAATAAATTTGTGGCCGATATTTTTATACGTAACTTAAGATGTGGTTATGAAGATCACGCTAGAATGTTATAGAATAAGACACATGGTTCCTTTTTCTTATAATTTTGTTTTAAATATGTTCAAAATCTTCAACAATAATACACTTTTTTCATTCTACTTCTTATAAGCTCCAACCCAATCTTCTTCTGAAATTCTTTCTAAATAATTAAGAACTTCTGTATCAATATCAGTAGTAAGGATGTGGGGCTTCAAAAACAGATAACAATCTAAGATTGCCATCAAAGATAAGAAATTTTAAAGATAAGAAGTAATGACGTTATTGGTTTGTTGATGTTATACATACATAAAGTCACGCGTGCCCCACTTAGTGGGTTCGCACAAACCCGATAACAATAAGAACAACATCAACATTATACAACAAATCCTTACTCTTAAACATATTAAAGTCACCGATTTTCGATAGCGAAATACCGCATCCGGATCACAATAATAGGAAACAATCATCCTTCGCCACACATTCCTATCTAAGCAGACTTCTTTCGCCTCGGCCACTCTCATAATCGCATTCATACATGCTCTTCTTCTCTTCATACTTGGAAACTTTCTCTCTTTAAGCACCCTACCAACCACATCCATCCACTTACACACTGATCGGCCACGCAATCGAAAACCCTTAACTTCACCAAGATATATACGCTTAACAAGCCGTTCATTCGCCATTCTCTCCACATGCCCAAACCATCTCAACTGACTCACAATAACTCTCTTAATCACATTGTACCTAACCATACATTCATCATACACCAAATTATTCCTCACGCGATACCATCTTACATACCCACATACGTGGTGTAAACACCTCATTTCCACGGCAGTCACTCTCTTTTTATACTTTCCTGTCCTGCCCAGCATTCGTTTCCATACAGTTCGAAATACAAGGTATTAAAATCTTACGATTGATAGTATTTGGGTTAGAATGTCCAGAAGATCCACACTCACACACATACACACGCACATACACACACACACATATACATACATAAACAGACATCATTGTGAAAGTGTTAAAATTGGATTCTATGGACCTTGAAACGTGGTCATTTATCAATATCTCGATATTTGAGTTTTAGCATGATCCCTATACCTCCCTTACCAAGGGTAGCGGGAGGTAAAAAACAATTATAAATTTTGAAGAGCCTTACTAGGTGAATTAAAGTTTCAGACCTCAGATTATTAATAATATTTTTCCAGGCCAGTTCTCTGATTATGTGTTATTTATATTTCATTAACATAAAAGTGGTTACTATTTAACAGTTAATCATCTTTGTTAGAGGAGCACTTCAGCTCCTGAATAGTTAAATTCTCATGTGCGCAACCTTTGTCTACATTCAAATTCAACACCTGTACAATTAGTTAACCCGTGCAAGAAGAACACGAGTTGAGAGGCAGAGGGAAGGTACCACATGCGATATATCGTGGAGTCGTTGTGAGGTCTGGGCCGTCCGCACCCTATATTAAAAGATAATAAATCGCTGGGTTCTGTACCACAGCACTAAATGACGTGGAGCTATTTTGAATGTCAACACTAAGTGAGAATTTCCGTCTGGCAAAACACAGTTCAATTACGCCCAACGTCATCGCGATGAAGTCAACGACACTGACATTTCTAGAGGATGTCAACCAATCAAATCAAAACTAGGGGATAACAAAAATGAATGCATTCATGCAGTAATCGTCCTTCGCCACACATTTTTGTCCAAGCACCATGGCCGATGAAAATCATTACCGAGAATTCTACATCAGAGTGAACTTAGCAGCGGATTCGTAGCAGCGGATTCGAACGAAATATAGCGTTGGACAACCGTGACTTTCATTGATGTTCTTTGCCGTTCGTTTAGGTTTATTTCAATAAAATCAAAGAAAAATTAAGAAATATGTTAAATATCTAATTTAATATGTACATTACATTATTTGGTAACAAATCAGGGACCCAGGCTACATAATAACAATTACATTAAAATAATATATATTTTAACAGATATTACTGGCTCATACTAAGGCGGAAAAGAATACGGACAAAATGAATCATATGCAAACTGATTCTTACATTAACAAACAATACAAAAAATATCATTTGGTTAAATAATTCAGGTGAACAGGGAACCTAATAACAATAAAACTGTGTGTGTGTGTGTGTGTGTGTGTGTGTGTGTGTGTGTGTGTGTGTGTGTGTGTGTGTGTGTGTGTGTGTGACAAATATTTCTCCTTCGATAACTTTAATACTACAATTTCAAAAATTATAATTCATTCATATTCCTCTTTCGGACGTCCATATGAAGAGTTGATTAATTTTTGGGTACGATTGAGATTCGAAACCAGAACCTCGAGCGCACTCATGACTAAGAGGCGTTGCTCTAACCATTGAGCGCAAATAATTCAGTTTTTGATCAATATTCAGCGAAACGAATGTACAAAACGAAAAATGAATTGTATATCTTGTCATCAGGTAACCGTAGGTAATTTCATCTGTCATCCGAATGAAAATCTATTTAAAACCTATCAGAGTATTTGACGTATTCATAGATTCATGTGCACTCTTGTGGCATGAACGTCAATTACCTATGATAAGTTTTAAATAGAATTTCTCTATCTCTTCTCTATCCAGATTGGTTTTACTTGTGATGAAACCATTATTGATATGTGGTATGAGACTAGTTGTTTCTTTAATTGTTTGTACGTCAATTTTAATCATAAATGCAAATGGACACATAGAATCGCATATGAAACACGAACGCAAATAAAATAGTGAATTGCATGACATGACAGATAAAATCTTAAAAGAAACGTTGAATGTTTAAAATAGCTACACGATTGATACGATCAGTAAACACCGAGTACTACTGTTTTAATTAATGCCATTCATATTAATGTGCAATTGCGATTTGTTTATTAACACTTTTATGGAATTTTACAGTTCTTATAATAATTATAGTAATACTAGCAAAAAAGACCGTCCTATTATTGTATACCACCCGTACCAAAGGTAGCGGGAGGTAAAAAACTATAAAATTTACATTTTCATTTATTTCTAGTGACCCACGCATTTTTTACAAACCAATTATAGGTTCCCATATATTAATATTATGAATAATTACATATACAATGTCTATATTTTCACTAAGTAGGTACATACATAGCATAATGAAAAGATTATAGAAATACAAGAATGGATAAACAAAAATACGAATTAAACATATAATACCAATAGATAAGCAATATACAAATTAAGACAAAGAAATATACACCTATATGAATAACGAAAACACTCAAATAGAAGACATCATTTTTCCTTTTTTATATGAAGTGAAATTTAAATAAAAAATATCTATATGGGTGACATCATTCTATGGACAGGAGAATTTTTGTGGTTATTAGTTGCGGTTTTGGGTACATGTAAAAGTATACTTGAACGAGTTGTTTTCTGAGGCACATGTAAATTAAAAAGTTGCGAAATTGCATTGCAGTTAATTTTGTTATTAAATATTTTATAGTGTAGTGCTATATCTGCAAAAATTCTTCTGTTTTCTAGACTGATTATATTGAAATGATGAAGTCTAGCTTCATAGTTATTCTCATCTACAATTGACTCTTTTTTTTAATAATCATATTGAGATTATAGTGAAATGTTAAAGTGTCTTGATTTCTTGTAAACGTAACATAATAACATTTCTTAATATTAAGAGATAGATGATTTAATGTACAATAAATGAAGAATTTATCTAAATCCCTTTGTAGGTCTATGCAATCATTTACGCTTGATATAGTTTTAAAGATTTTCAAATCATCTGCATACGCAATTTGAATAAAGAAAGCAATGGGCAATATCTTTAACAAATAGATTAAACAGTAAAGGTCCCAGACGAGAGCCTTGTGGTACTCCAGATGTTACAGAGATGGTACGTGATTTAAAACCATTGCAGATATGTACAACTCAATCCATCTCAATAATGTTCCATGTATTCCCAGGATACTTGGTTTATGAATGAGTGTAGGATGATGGACCCGAAAAATTCTTTAAAAGGCACTAAATTACTTACAATTACTATAACACTGAACAGCCTGTAAATACAAGACAGCTGTAACAATACGAATGATGTCCTCCAAAATTGTTGCGTACCTACCTCATCGTAAATAGCTGATCCTATTAGAATATTAACAAACAGGGCTTGAACCCTCGCAATTTAATGTCTATCTCCTTTTTGCATCACCATCAACCCTTGCGGGGTACGCATGTACCGTGGAATAATGAACACTCAGCATGCTGCGTATAAACCATACCGCAGGAGAAATTTGCGAGAATAATACAAATTAATTACTTATGTTACTGTGTTTGGGCTTTATGAGAGAGATAAGAACATGGAATTTATTTGAGATTTGCTTGCTTTGCGCGAATCACTCTCAAATTGATTGTACTTTGCTAGAGTAAACAGAAACTGTCTGGAATTTTCCAACCGGAGGAAAATGAAGATGGATCTTTTAAGAATTAATTTATAGGCCTCATTTAAACACATTGTGAACCATATAGACGCATACCACTGCTCTATTGTAATATCAAAATTAAATTGAGATAGAGTATTTGTGAATATGATTCGTTAAATTGTTTTAAACTAGGTCACGTTAGTAAAATCCAATAACAATGTTCAGGAGGCCACTTTGACGGTGTTTTGTTGAACCAGAAAAAAATACATAGATCTCTATATATAGAGAAAAACGTAAATTTTGTTGTTTTTACCGTCACCTTTAGATAAGGTATTGTCTTTGGTAAAAAAAAATCGATAGTGAATTGCTAAGGAATAAGCACGTTTTAGGATCCTTAGTATACGAATTTACTATTTTTACGATGATGTCTGTTTGTATGTGTGTGTGTGAGTGTGTATGTGACGATGATTTTACGATGATATCTGTATTTGTGTGTGTGTGTGTGTGTAAGTGACGATCATTTCGGATCGCATAACTTCAATACCACGATTCTACGAATTTTTTTTTTGTATTCCTCAAGTTTAGATTCATGTGCAAGCGTGATTAAATTTTGGTTATAATTGATCAACCGGAATTACCCTCATTTGCACCTTTAACAGTTTTTCTTGAAAAAAAGCAGTTAAATATCATTTATTGACATTCAATGTTATTATAAATTTTAAAGAATATATTATTGTCTATACGATTTGATTGCATTTTATATTTTATATTCAAAAAACAAACTATGAAAAAACTGAGAAAGACTAAAGATGAAATGGAAGGACTGTATTGCAGAAGACTTGAGAGAAAAGAAACTGAATGAGGACA
This sequence comes from Harpalus rufipes, assembly GCA_951394225.1. Taxonomy (NCBI): domain Eukaryota; kingdom Metazoa; phylum Arthropoda; class Insecta; order Coleoptera; family Carabidae; genus Harpalus; species Harpalus rufipes. The sequence continues at coordinate 38,055,782 of OX596286.1, forward strand.
CCCAAAACAGAAATGAGTGGAAGAAGAAAATAAAAAAGCGACCCCTATCGAATGAGAAAAGAAGAAGATGTCAGTGTCAAGTGCAATTTTCATAGTTTTTTTTATGAAATATACACAATTTTAAAAAAATAAACAACAACCAATAATTTCTTCAAGTTATATTTCATTTTATAAGATTTTTTCAGGTTGATGACGTGCGTCTTCTGCCTAATCATTTCACTATATCGATTTTATGTTGGCAAAAATTGTAAATCATTTTATAAAAAGTCAACCTGCTTATTTTGCGAAATCTTCGAAATTTGTGTCTGATTAATGTAGATATTATTATGGTTTAAATATGTAGGTTGATTGTGAAAATAAATATCACGAATTCATCAAAAGTGTGAAAGAACTGACACAGTCCATCAAATTAATCTGATTTTATATGAATCTAGCGTGCTGTGCAGAATTTACACCACATTTTTATTATCACTTTTTGTTCGTGATAAGATAGCAGTTATTTTCTCATGATTTGCACGTAAATGCTTCAAAAATCATAAAGTTTAAATGTGCATTTTATAGTGCACCTATAACTCATAACGACTATATTCACGAATGTCTGACATTCATCCATCGTATATACACGTTTCCCTTTATGTTTTTCTGCGTTATTTACTTTATACCAAGCTACCAAGGGTAAATATTTTATTTGCCGAGACCCATAAAGTCTCTACAAAAGTTTTAATTGAAAAAAAGGATAATAAAACATACGTACATATGTTTCAATGCTCGTAACACAAATCTACATAAACGTATCCATTTCGTGAAAATTGCATACAAGTTTAACAAGAAAGTGGGCGAAACTGATTCGATATTAAGATAGAGAGGAATAGAGACATTCACTTGAGATGAGTTCGAACGTTGACATTTCAAATATCCTTCTTCCTCTTCCTCTTCTTTCATGTATCTTCCCTTTAATTATAATTTTCTGGAAACAATAAACCTTTTCAATAGGGTATGTGCGTATATTACCTTGATCAAATTTAAATAAAAAAATCTGTTGTGGCCATCACAATACCTCTCGCCCTTTCCATTGTGGGATATATTAGTACTGTATTTAACATTTCTTGTACGTACATTTTCTTTAATTTTAAATTCATTCTATGAGCACGTTTCCTCCTACTCTTCTAAATGTTCAAGGTTCTTCCAATTCATTGATAGGAATGGCTGTACTTCTGAAAGATGTATTTAATATACCTATAATTTTAAAAATTTGACTATTAGTACAATAAGAAATATTAAATATCCTTCCCAGAAAAAGCCTTCAGTATTATCTCTGAATTTTTGATACTGACATTAGTGACATTTATTTGTCAATTACAAATATTTTAAATCTCAACAAGTTGCTTGGGATGTAAGATTTACTACTACAACAGATTATTTTATAGATTATATTTCTATATCTTTAATCGTCCCATGACTGTTAGATTGAGGAATCCGTACTTACACAGGTGTTTATTTAGTCTTATAGAATTTAAGAAATCGTACCTCCAACATACACACACACACCCATCCACACACACACACGCATACATACACACAGACATCATAGTAAAAATATAATCGGAGTCTAGGGAACTTAAAACATGCTTATTCACTAAAATCTGGATATGCGATTTTAGCATGAATCCAATACATCTCTTGGCGAGAGGTAAAAAAACTATATTATTAATATAGAAACCTTTACTTTTAAATACAGGGTGGGTCAAAAATCATGCTACAAAACATGTGTACTACATATTTATAAGTAAAATAATTTATGATGACACAGTGTAAATAATAATCCAACATTATGAATATGATAATTTTAATGTATTATTTTGTTCTGTTACAGATATGGACAACAGAAAAACCAAGCTAAGACGTTACTCATTTTAAATTTCAAACAATTAAAATTGTATCAAAAATATGTAATTCAAATCCTAAACAGAATTTCTATTTTATTTAAAATTTCTTGACTTTATTTCCAAAGTCCAAAAGACTGATAAAATCAAACATATAGAATGCTCACAATAAAATTTTCCTTTACATGACAATTTAGCTTATAATAATAACAATAACAAATAAAAATGGTTGCTAAGCTATTTCGAAGGCTTACCCCTCGAGCGTTTGCAATTGTCGCGGTCTTGTTGACAGTTCTCCTTTGTTTATATTACGCGAATCTGACGTCAGATGTCACGCAAACCACCAGCCAATCACAGGCCGGGAGAGAAATTATTTCAGCCCCACTTCATTCCAGGCACCGCAAGCGCATGCTCGGGACCACGTGCCCGAAAATAGCGCAGGCGCAAGCTGATATAGACACAGTGCAAGTTTATAAGGACTTTGAATTTCAGGTAAGAAAGTTGTGAAATAGAATTGAATTTGTATTCTTGTAGTATAAGCGATGATAAATTAAATTAATGATAGAATATGAATACAGAATACGTAAAAATGAGAAGAATATAATAGAGAATCCATGAGTTTTCTTTCCAAAAATCTGGTCTTTTTCGACGAATTTGCTTTCTCAAGCGCCACATAATGCTCAGATAATATTCTTTAGTTCTTGTCTCACCTTCTGGCAGGAATTCAGAGTGCACAACACCGTGATAATCAAAAAAAAAAAACTGTCAACATCACCTTCAGATCTCGACCGCTTTTGAATGCACTGTACCACTCATACGCACGTATTTTTGATAAAGTCGATTGCCTTATGTCTTTTAGATTGAAATCTCCTTATGTTACCAACATAAAACAAAACTTATAGTATCTAACATTTGGACAATAAATTTAATAAATTAGAGTTGAATGAATGGAATGGTTTTCAAACGATTTGTGTATCCTATGTCTTGTGAAAATTTAATGGCACGTTTTCACATTTGAAATGTCCGACTATTGAATCTTTTATTAAAATTTGGTCAGTATTTCTCTTTTTGTGTGTAATTTACAAGTCGTGGTTCTCATGAATGAATAATAAAATACGATTGTTAATGTTGATTTGATTGATTCGTTTCCCCCAAATGTAATACGTCCCTTTATTTGATAAGTGATTAATAAATTATTCGATTGCCTATCCTTCGATCTGCTGTAATCTACATGTGTTTAATTTATCAGCGGTCGAATCTATGCATTAGGACCTGATTTGATCGATTCAGACGTTCATTTGGGGCATTAAGACATTGAAAGGAAAATTGCTTTTTGAAGAAGACGTTTTCTTTTGTACAGATTATAAAAATTCTATTGAAAATCGATTTTGAACAATGCTCTTTGTTAAAGCATTATTTCCATTAAATTTCACAGAATTATTACTTTTTTTAAAAAAAATATTGTTCCAATTTTTTATGTATTTCAATATTTTCTACTCCATAATCTTGCCGTTATATTAATTCAATTTTTTTAAAGGTGACGATAATAAACTAAAACTAATACAATTACCCCTTAACCTTAAAATAATAAATTAAGCTATATACATATTTCGAGAACTAAGTTCTCATCATCAGTAGTACAAATTTAAGCAGAATAGTTAAGATTACTCAATATGTAAACCATGCCAGAGGTCTAGCAACTCTGCATTTAGTAAATTGTCCAAATAACCTTAACTCTTTTAACATTTTCCTATCCCAAACTTTAATTTGTCTTTTGAACTATTGTAAGGTATAAAAGAATGTAAATTTATCCGACATTCTTTCCCCAAATTAACAATTTAATTAAACCGGCTCAGAATAAACCACATACATACACCGCCATTTCTCCAAGCAATAAAATAGCTCGACTTGTAAAAGATGACCGCTACAGCTCAAGATAAACTGAAATAAACATGATACCTGTATCATGTTCAAAGAAACTTTTTTAGAAAAGTATCACAATTTTTTTAAATGTGGTCATTTACCAAAATCTCGATGTGCGATTTTTAGCACGATATATTAACAGCAAGAAGAAATAAATTTTTAGATTACAATTGTTAAGACTATATTTGGGCAATTTTTTATTTTATGTATTAATAAAGTGTACTGGATTTAAATTTATCATTTTAACAATAATCTACTGGCAAATATATGACAACAGACACGTGCTATTTTTTTTTAGTTCCAACAGAACATAATACAATATTTATGTTAGTATGATTTATAAAACTGAAGGTAAAGGAAACTGACAATATATTCAATAAATTAATATATTAAATCTTATTATTTTAGTAAAATTATTTGCATAGTAATATGTATTTATTATAGTACCTACCACCTACAATTATATATACGAGTATATATATATATATATATATATATATATATATATATATATATATATATATATATATATATACACAAGAATAAATAAACTTCTGGATGCTATGATTATATCTCCAATTCAACAAATTTCGATATGGTGTATTAATAGAGTGTATAGAACTTGAATACATTGCTTATAATAAAATTTCTTAGGTTTAATAATAATTTATTCGCAAATAAACCATTGTCTGCAAGTGACAAATGTTTTCGTCTTTAATAATTCGCAATTTTTTTATTAAAGTATTAAAATTTAAGATGGAAATTTATTGAGTATATTTTCAGTTACCTTTATCCTTAGTTTTATAGATAATACTAACATATTTACTGTTGGAACGAAAAAAATTGGGACTTGTTTTTTGTCATATATTTACTTGTAGATTATTGTTTAAATGAGAAATTTAGTACATAACATTTTATTTAAATCCAGTACACTTTATTAATACATAAAATAAAAACAAATGCCCAAATATAGTCTTAACTATTGTATCCTAAAAAAATATTTTTTATTGCTTTCAAAATATTTGTCAGAGGGTACGAATACATTCGGGGTTGGGGTCGTATAAAAGATGTGATATAAAATAGTTATTTGTTTAACTAGGCACTAAAATACCAGATCTACAGCAGAGGCTGTCGTTTCAATGAATTCAGGCAGTAAAAATTACATTTTACAGACTGCTAGCTGCCAAGAAAATCTTACTTTTAATGTCAATCGGAAAAAATCCTTTTGTAAAAAAGTATTTCAAAGTTTCATTAAATTTAAGTCTGTGTGCCTATAACACTAAATTTCGTCGGTTTTTTCTCTGTGGAAGAATTCCACGATGTTTGGCGACCCCTGTAATGGCCTATCGTAACGAGACTTTTTGCAGGCCATCTGATAAGAGCTAATTACATTGCATGGGCACAGAAACGTAAAGAACGGAATAGTATGCAGGAACCCGGAATTGCAGGAAAAACCAAATGAAGAGTGGTTGAATGTGTAATGGTTTTCTGGTTAAAGAGTGGTTATCTCTCGTTCCAGAGTATTTATTTGGTTTTAATTACTTTTGTTCCAGCTCGTGAAAAGTTTAGAGAAGGAGCTAATTTGGTTTTATTGTTCATTGAAAATTCAGGATAATTTTCAGATAATTCTGTTAAAATGTTTTTATTATTTACAATGTTGGGGTAATTTTATACGCGAATATAATTTTTACTCCGGAATTACTTTTTAAACCGATTTAATGTGAATATGTGAATACCTGAAAGTTTATATAAATATTCATAAAACGAGAGGTATTAACCCAATATTTACGTGCATAGAATTTTGCCATAATCGCATTTAGTTATGAATAAATGAAATAGGAATTTTATATATTTCTTTCATAACTACTCGTATTAGACGATGTACAGCCTTGTAAAAAAGTGTAGAAACTTTTTATTAGAATACTGTTAAGTTGCATAATCCTTTGTATTTCTCAGTTCTTGAGAAGATTTCGGCAATGAACTAACTAATAATCTTGTAGGTTCCAGAAGGCAAAACATTCTTTCAAATTCTCATACTATTGTCATTATTCTGTTTTCCTCATTTTTTAATCTAAATGTTCCCATAAATGTTTACTAGTGTTTAGCTCTAATAACTTTGAAGTAACTCTAAAATAATATAATCTTCATTTGTTACTCATTTTCCTAGGACCCTATATAGCTATTATTCGTTGCAAGTAAATTATTACCTTGCGGCACCTTTAGGTAAAGAAGGTATTGTCTTTGGTCAAAAAAATCGATAGTGAGTTACTAATAAATAAGTACGTTTTGGGGTTCCTATAATACAAATTTACTATTTTTACCATGATATCTATATGAATGTGTGTTTATGAGTGTGTGTGTGTTTTTGTGTGGGTGTGCGTCTGTGTGTGCATGTATGTGACGATCGTTTTGGATCGCATAACTCCAATACCACAATTCCAAAAATTTTTTTTTTTTCGTATTCCTCGAGTTTAGATACACTGGCTTGCAAAAAAATCGCGTACACCTGTTTTTTGCTGTATTGAGTCGGTCTCGATTGTTAATTTGTCAGTGTCACAAGTCAGTGTCATTAGTGTCAATTAAGATGTCAAAATTATCAGAAAACGAGAAAATTGTAATACATTCTAAGTTAGAAGAGGGGTGGTCAATCAGATCAATAGCAGAACATTAAGATTAAATAAAGCACTGGATGCTGATGGAGCGATGATAAATTACTAATGTTACTTCATCCATAATTTGTTTCAGTCATAATTTTTACTTATTTATAATCCATTTAAAATAAATACTTGGTAGTTCTTTAATTTTTCTAGAATAAATTTGTAATTTAGTATAAACTTAGCACAATGAAGAACTTGCTCCACGATAAGCAGACGTGATTAGATTTTGGTTATAATTGGTCTACCGGAAGTACCTTCATGTGCAACTTTTAAAAGTTTTTCTTGAAATTATTGACATTTATTGTTATTATAATTTAAAGTATATATTATTCTCTATATGATGTAATTGCATCATATACTTCATATCCAATAGATATAGTAGCCAGCTATGCTAACCATGGAAACTGCTAATATATTTAGATAATTCAAAATAACAGATGTCAGTATCAATGAAAATGAGATAAATGTTGAGGACGACACGAAAATATAACTCGAGTGTTTCTAGAAAGATACAAAAGATACGATTATATTGGTTTGAACATGTCATGAGGAGAGATGAAGAACATATTGGAAGAAGAATGAATAGCTTAATAATAGACTGTAAAAGAAATGGAGTTGACCAAAGATAAGATGGAAGGACTGTATTGCGGAAGACTTGAGAGAAAGGGAATTGAATGAGGACGACACGAAAACAGAAATGACTGGAAGAAGAAAATAAAAAGTGCATAGTTTGTTTATGAAATAATTTTACTGGAAATTCAAAATCTTATAATTTATATATGAATTGACGGAATGTAATGTGCTAGCCACATAAGTTTTTTTTTTAAATGGCAGGTTCAAATTTTCGAAACCTTTGACAATTTTTGAAACAATGTAAAATAAATAAGTCTCCATACTCTTGACTTCAACTGTATTTGCACTTGAGTTGACATTCTTAAAATCCGGCCACCTTGATACAATCTCGTGGTTTTGTATTTCAAAATTACGTAACAAAGGGGGAAAATGTGATCTCTTGTGGGTTGAGTAATCGGCAAGTAAATTTATCATGTAAATGAAGGCAGAGCCATCGTTCCGCTGATCTGATTGCTGAAGATCAGTTAGCGAGCGTTCAGTTGCAAGAGGCAATCACAGTGAAATTCTATCCTTTATCGTTCGCTCGTCGAGAACTTGACTGCATGTTATGGATCGCGGTGGAAATGGAAACATGTCTATTGTTTGCTGGTTTGGAAGGAACAGCAACGGAGATAAGCATTTAGTAGTTGCAGCGAGATTTGTTGTTTTATTCATAGTTTCTTCGAACAAATGGATATTTACAGTCAGAAACAGGAAACAGACCAACTATCTTGTTTTTTACGCAATAGAACAAGAAAGCGGAAGGTTTACATCTATTTCTAGTTTTACTTCATAAGCTAGTGTATTTATTTTTACTTTACTGAAAATAACTGATAAATTATTACAACTTGAACAATAAAAACGAATAAAATAACTTTTGTATTCGATGCTTATATAAACTTCACATTTCGTGTTATCAAAATATTCTCTTTACATTCTCTTCTTCTTTTTTCTAGATTACCTTAATCTAGAATGTCATATTTATATTTATTCAACAATAACGGTATATATTGGTTCACGAAAGGTGACTATATAAGGTCACTTGTTCGAAGAAAGAATACACAGCACTTTCTAACACAATACAAATAATAATGACGTATGTCGCAGTGTTACAGATTTCTAATTATCTATTACACTGCCTTCTGTGTTAATGTTTACCCAGTGATGTTGACGTTTAAATCGAATTATTATTCCATAAAAACATAGGTAAAGAATATAATTCTATGAGAAAGGCATAGTTAAAAAGAAACATGATTTTCAAATAAATTACACTTATTTTTTTAGTTCAAATGTATCCATAAATATTTCATGTTTCACGTATATGAATACGAAATGTAGTGAAGTTATCTGCAAGTAATATTACATCAAACGGCTTATAAATAACCTTGACTCTTTCGTGAACCAAACTCTATGTATATTTTTTCTGTTTTACATTTAATTCAATTACACTTTTATTTTTCATTACTCGATGTTTTATATACCTATAATTTATGTGTATAGCAACGTTTCGGTGTAGTAAAATCTTACAAATTGTTACAATTCATGTACACAAAATACATTCGTACAAAACATTCGTTTAATTTATTAAACATGGTACAAAAAATTCAAACAGCATACACACATCCATTCGCTCTAATAAGCGGCAACATTTTTTTATCTTGTTTCGTTTATTGAAAATTATTTTTTCTATGTGAGGATCCGAATTTAAACGCATGTGGTCGATAATTTTCACTGATTTGAAGCCAGTAAATTACCAAAAATATCTGCACAATGCTTTATATGGAGTATTACGCTGTATGGATGCGAACCATGAACTTTGAGGAAGAAGGAGAAAAAGACGGTTGGAGAAGTTCATATAGATAATTAAAAACCTTCTCCGGTTCATAATTTCAAAAACCACACACAAAATTTGATATTAACACTGCAATAAGCTTGCACTAGGTATGGCATTTTTTGTTCTAACAGGTCAGTTCGTTTTTTACAACATTGAATTGTGTTTAATTTTAGTTTATCGGTATCTCTGTCCGTGTAAAGAACATTTGCGATATGTCTGAATGTTATTAACTATTTCTATTGTTATTAATAGTGTTTTTAGTGTGTGTTAAGTGTAAATAATATTATAACGTTCATTATTAGTGGTAGAAACAATTAAACATGGTGCAATAACAACCTGAAATTGGTGAAGATGCAGATATTGTAAGTCAATTTGTTTGTTACTAATTATTGTTTTAGTATATTGTTAGTAATATGTGTTAACTGATTAATATTATATTTATAAATGTGTAGATATCAAAAAAATATTTATTTACCGCAAAATCAGTGGTTATATTATTTCAAATTATATAAAATCTCTAACATATTTATGAATAATGTATAAGGTCAGGAAAAAGTACTTCTAAATATATAAATAGTAGATTAGAACTGTCCAAAAGTAGTGAAACGAAAGACTTTCACTATTCGTTAAGAGTCGTATGAAATTTTCTTTCATCTTAAGCGAATTCGAATTAAGCGAATAACTAACCGTTACCATGGTTTTCGTTCGTATTCGCGCGAATAGTAGTAACCTAGGCAAATACGAATGCTCAAGAATAGTGGCCCAGGTTTTCTTATGCTCAATAATTCTAACGGGACAGTATTTATTTTATTCAATGTTCATTCCGTACTTTAAACCTTCAATTTGATTTTTATTAACCTTATGAACCATTTACGTCAAATATTGCAACTTGGTAGGAAGTGTCACGATATTTCTTCGCGAACCACTATTCTCTATCTGTCACTGCATTGTATGGCCGCAGTTTCTGCTATCCTGCCTTCCTCTAACACCAACGCCACCACTAACTAATGGTTTATGCATGTGCACAAGACTCCTGCCCCATTGTTGCTAAACAATGCCTTGATTTAATTGTTGATGTACTACTGCCGAGCAGATTTGCGTAGGACAAAGAAACGCTTTTGCTTTATTACTCTGCACTGGACTGAATAGCACAGCACAGCACCATAAACACAACGGATTTTATTGCGTTCAAATTTGTTCAGAAGATCAAACTTAAATCTTCAAGATTTAGCCTTTATTGCTAGGGATATACATTGCATATTAATTTTCAACGAGATGAACTAGCTTTTAAAAAGATTTCAGGGGTTAATCCAGAAGCGTCAATGATACGGAAACTTTGTTATCTAACATTAAATTTAGAATTTTCTTTATCAATTTTTGTTTCATAATCGAAAAGGGAAAATTGGGGCATGATGACGAGCAGGGCAAGACAACGAATTTAATTTTTGCCTCTCGCTAAGAGAGGTATTGGATTCATGCTAAAAATCTCATATCCAGATTTTAGTCACTAAGCATGTTTTAATGTCCATAACATCCGATTATAACATTTTTACGATGAATATGTGTGCTATGTGTATGTATGTATGTGTGTGTGTATGAATATGTATTACATATATCCTTAAGAAATACTACTAATACCGTCAATGAATTTGAAGGATTTTGAACATGTTAGAAGCGTAAGACAAAAGAGATACAATTTCAATTATTTGTGTGTACAAGAAATGTTAAATTCGTTACGTATAGGGCGCGAGTAGTCATGTGACTTTGTTGGCCTTAGCAAGCAGATATGAGGATCCGTGTTAGAATGACGGCTATTAGTTATTTACATAGATGTCACAATTATCATATGTCATAATTTTTCATTCAAAATTTCAAAATGTTCTGATGTTTATTTGTCATCAATAGTATGGAATATACGTGTCGAGGAAAATAATCCACATGGATTTGGAAAATCATGATGTTTTGAATGAAAAATTATGATACTTGATACCTATGTACATTATTACTAGCTGTCATTCTGACACGGGCCTCCATATCTGCTTGCCAAGGCTAAAAAAGTCACATGACTGCTCGCGCCTTATCCAAAACATAAATGTGTTGGTTACAACAGATTTTTTTGACTATGAAAAATATAGTTATACCTTATGCAAAATGGTGGTACTAGTGTCAGTTCTAAATACATATATTTTCACTTTTCACACCGTTTGCTATATTGCGTTTAATGTGGCTTTTGAGCAAGTTTTATCAATAGTAATAAATTCGCTCTCTGAAACTTTATGAAAACAAATGTACATATAAATCAATAAACAGTAATCATCAGTAAATACCTACTATTAAAACTGATAAAAATACCAATTTCCTTCGCTTAAATTCGATGGTAGATTAATCACAAACTTTTCGATTAATAATTAAGACATTGGTTAAATAGATGCTCATAATTTATGAAAGTTCCAACAATCACTTGTCGCGGTATAGCGTTCAGCTCTTGTTCGGTCATGAAGGGTGAAACTGAGTGGAGAAGATTGCGAGGGCGTTAGTGCGAACCCCGTTTGGTTATCGAGATCAGGGATGCTTTATTTCACACCGAGCACTAAATACACTCGAAATTACGCCACGTCGGCTTTTATCAGTGTTTTAACGGCTTTCCAAGGATTTTTTAAAATATTCCCTCATGAGGAAATAATGTGTTGCGAGTTTGTAGGTCGCACATTACGCTTTTTATTCTTTTGTTGTGCTAATTAATACCACGAATATATTAAAATATTAAATTAACAGGAAGGGTGTTAGTGTTACACCACTGGAAATATTAAACGGAAATGTACTACATAACAACTGCAGTAGATCTTGAAAAAAGATATATTTACAGTTTTGCCTTTCCTTCGTTGTAAAAAGAGCATAATTTTGTAGAGTAGATGGGCCAACATTATATCGCAAACAAATTGCAACGTTGATATACTTCATTACAATTTACAATAAGAAAACAGCGTGTTTTTTTTCAATAATTTACCAATAGATTTATTTTCTTAGATAATTCGGCAGATATATCTTTTTTTATACCCGCCGATAAAATGGAGGCCACAAATCGACCAATAAATTGCTCGGGTTATCGGTAAGTGTAAATCTGCCAATAGATTAGTTACAGTTTCCATATTTCTTAAAATGTCATTTATATAAAACTAAGTTTCTTATCCAAAATATGACAAGGATTTTTTAAAGTAGGGTAAACTTTTCGAACAGATCTCATATGTGTTAGCTATTTACTAGAAAGATTGTGTGCTTGAGTTTGCTCCATCTAAGCAGTAAGCTGCAAGCAGCGGTGGTTGAAGGTTTATTTGCGAGGTTGTCAGCGACACTCCAAGGAAAAAACATAAATATCTCGCGAAACCGCGCCATCCGTCGCCTTACACTATCCGCAGCAAAATGCGAATACACGACATGCACTCAAAGGCGCCCCAGAAATGTTTGTAAGATGGGGCTGAAAATAATTTACTGTCGGGAGGGGTGTTACAGATGCATTTCATTACATGACAATGTTGCAAATAACAAAAACACGTAGTTAAATAGATAATATTATGTATAATAGTTTTTGAGAAATCATCCACCACACATACGCACACAGGCAGACATCAACGTGAAAATGTTAAAATCGGATTACAGGGACCTTAAAAACTACTTATTCATTAAATCTGGATATGCGATTTTTAGCATGAATACCACAGTAACAAATCAGTAACAATTTCCATATTTTTACTTTCTCGAAAAAGGCAGATTTGAAGAAGCAATATAGAAAATGAATCAATATAAAAATAAGACAACTACAATGTTTAACACTGAAAACAAACAGCTTTTGGATTGAGCATAAAAAAGAGAGTGACTACCGTGGAAATGAGGTATTTACGTGGTGTATGTGGGTATGTCAGACGGGATCGCGTGAGGAATAATTTGGTGTATGAAGAGTGTATGGTTAGGAACAATGTGATTAAGAGAGTTGGTGTAAGTCAGTTGAGATGGTTTGGGCATGTGGAGAGAATGGCGAGTGAACGGCTTGTTAAGCGTATATATCTTGGTGAAGTTGAGGGTTTTCGATTGCGTGGCCGACCAGTGTGTAAATGGATGGATGTGATTGGTAGGGTGCTTAAAGAGAGAGAGTTTCCAAGTATGAAGAGAAGAAGAGCATGTATGAATGCGATTATGAGTGTGGCCGAGGCGAAAGAAGTCTGCTTAGATAGGAATGTGTGGCGAAGGATGATTGTTTCCTAACTATTATTGTGATCCGAATGCGGTATTTCGCTACCGAAAATCGGTCACATTAATATGTTTAAGAGTAAGGATTTGTTGTATAATGTTGATGTTGTTCTTATTGATCGGGTTTGTGCAAATCCACTAAGTGATGTTCCACTGTTTTTATGCTATCCAGGAAAGTCATATTCTGGAGCTCAAAATAACTGTTTACTGTAGACTTTAATTCTTCATCCGAAAAAAACACCAACCATCAAGATTTTTTTCAATTTCAGAAATAAGTGGAAGTAGATTAGAATATTTCCAAGTAATTGTTTGACCTCTTGGACGATATCCCTTTACTGGTTTTGTTTTTTTGGTGGCGGAGAATCATTGTTTCCATTATTTCCCTGTTGTTTTGACTGTAGAGGATAATAAAGAATCCAGGTCTGATCTGCGATATTTTATTTAAAACATGCCAAACAGTCCTGTGAAACTTGTACTCTAATTCGTTTATGATTCATAGTCAACAAACGAGGTACCTATCTCGCCGAAAACTTTGTTTATATTTAACTAAAACTCAGTTGGAACTGTCAATCACTAATAATAAATAGACTGGAACCCAAGATAGTGGAGCAGTGGAGAAGAAAAAAAAATGAGATCCGATTCAAATTCCTTTCAAGAAAGTTCAATATCCCCATTTTTAAATTCCCTTCTCCGACATTGGCTCACTGTACTCTCGAGTGGTTGATATGCGTGCATGAGACACATTTCCAAAGACTTCAAGTAGTCTAATAAAAAATCTATATACACTTGTAAGTACTGTGCTGTACACAATGCACTGCAGAGCTCAACGTATGTGCCAGGTATGTGGATGGGTGCATCACATGAAGCTTTGGAAATAGTGCATTCGAGCAAAAACGGGAAAAGATATTCTTGATTTTGACGTGTTCTGTACAAGATATGTGGGAATAAATATATTGGTACGACATCTGAATGATATGTATTGCTTTCAAGAGTACGTTAGATGTCTAATATAAATGTTCTAACTCCAATTCTCCAATCGTCTACTTCCAGCTTCTTTCTTTTTTCCAATTCGGAATGTAGTTTGTCAGTTATGTTTACAAAATCGGCAAAAAACTTGCAGTGCATACCTACGCTGAACAAGAGACTCCATGATATAAACGTTTAACATGGGAAACAGTTTTTTTAATCGTTAAAACATTTGGGGTGAGTTTCGATGTTTTCATAACGAATTTTTGTTCAGATTGCTTTTATAACTTTGAAGCATTTTTTATCTAAAATAATTCGGGTATAGTTTGGTTCACGAAAGATGATTATTCACAGGTATTTATGAGCCGTTTAATACAATATTACTTGTAGATAACTTCACTGCATTTCGTATGCATCAGCGAGCAACATAAAATATTTATGCATACATTTTAACTGAAAAAATAAGTGTACTTTATTTGAAAATGCTGATGCCTTTCTCGAAGATTTATGTTCTTCACCTATGTTTTTTCAAAACAAAAAATCTGTTGTGGCCAGCAAAATACCTCTCGTCACTTTCGTCTTTGGTTACATAAGTATAGGGCGCGAGCAGTCATGTGACATTGTTGGTCTTGACAAGCAGATATGGGGGCCCGCGTTAGAATAACAGTAATTATGTACATTAGATGCCAAATGTCAGAATTTTTCATTAAAGATTCAATATTTTTTAAATTCACGTAGTTAATTTGTCACCAGGAATGTGGAATTTACTTGCCGAGGAAAATAAACCACATGGAATTGAAATATCACGAAATTTGGGATGGAAAATTGACATTTGACATCTATGTACATAATTACTAGCTGTCATTTTAACTTGGGCCCTTATATTTGCTTGTCAAGTCCAACAAAGTCACTTGACTGCTCGCGCCCTATAAATTTCTCATGTCTGTTGTTTATGTTTAGATTATTTTTATAATTTAAAATTTCCTGACGAGATTTTTGATGGGTATATGTATATAGCTATAACTTTAAATATTTAATTGTTATTATTGTTATGCAACAAGATCTCACAGAAAAAATCTTCAATAATGTCAGTTAAACTTCACCATTTACGTATATCTGTTACACAACATAAATTACGTAGAGATGTGTCAAATAATCTATTTCTTTTTAACATGAAATGTTGCTAAGCTGTATAAAGTGCTGTGTATTCTTTCTTCTAACAAATGACCTTGAATTGTCATCTTTGTTGTTAAAGTTCTATGTTCGGCCGTGCCGGTTACCAGCCTGTATATATATTTACTATTCTTATATGCTATCGCTGCTTCCTCAGTTTTGCTATCATCTTTCAACAAATATTTCTCCATCTCTTTCTAGTCTACATACAATCCTTCTGAATCACGGGCGGTTGTTTTATCCGTCTGTCTTTAGTCAAAGCTCAAGCCGGAGGCTCCGGGAGTCCTCGACGTTTCGCTTGCGGTTAGATTTAGGTTGGTGCGCTCTGTAGCTAACTTCAAGCCTGTGACGCTTGGAGCGTTTATTGTTCCCGCGATGTTTTGTGCGCAGTTTTATGGAGATCAGCCCGGATAACTTTTTGATATTGTTGGTGTTGTTACAGATTTGAATTTAAAAATGTTTTTATAATAATGCTTAGGGTTCGTTAACGGGTGAGGTGGAATATTATAGGGGAGATTTATTTTGGAAAAAAAGGAGGGTATATTACATGGATAGTATTTGTTGAACAATTATAACCAAAATCTAATCATGTCTCTTCCTATGGATCTAAACTCGAGGAATACTAAACATTATAAATTTTGGAATTCTGGTATTGGAGTTATGCAATTCGGTACGATCGTCACACACACATACACACACACACACACACACACACAAACACACACATACACAGCCGCATACACACACACATACACACACACACACACACACCAAAGACAATACCTTCCTTACCTAAAGGTGACGGAAGGTAAAAGGATATGTTAAATTTTTTTGCAACACCTCATTGGAAATGTACGTAAATAATAATACATTTAATAAGATAAAACTATGTATATTATAGGCCAAGTTTTGATTGCCAATGGAATATTATGTTATTCAACATTTCTTTTACTTTCATACAAACGCAAATGGTTTCTATTTGGATTTCAAAAAAGCGATAGAAGAAGGTTTGTAGGTAGTAAGAATTTGGAACTTAGGCCGCATATTTTAAAAATTAATAACTTTTTTTAAACCTTGATAATTCTTATTACAGTTTTAGTTGTTATTATGGTGTAGGGCTGCATTAATTTCTAACTTTCCCGTCTAATACACTGATTTATGTGTCAAAGTAGATATGATTTTTGTCTGAATAAATAACGAAATTTATGAGTCAAGCTGTGAAAGATTTCGTAAATATACTTGAAAGATAATTGAAGCCGTCGAAATGAAAAAATTTAAATCTTCTGCCGTAATTGGAAGCAAGCATCACAAAAATGAGAAATGTCAGCAAAGGACAAACGAACATGAAGTGCAGAGCAAAGGAGTCCATTTAAACCCATCCATTAATTTTCCGTTCCCTCCTGAAGAGAGAAGACAATCAAATACATCTGCTGCTCAGATCAATACATCACACTTGATCTGATGTGGTGCTGCGTTACGTGCAAGGTCAGTGTGGTGTGTCACGCACTGACACTAGCAATGCCCTTGACACACAGTGTCCTGGACTGGAAGGAAGCATTAAACGTCATGGTTCCATCATCTTCTATTCTGCATTCCTGCTTCGTTTCCTGCTGCACATGTCCCAGACGTCAATCGATCGCCCCTGCTCCTTCGCTGGCATTAGCACGTACGGAGGCTCAACTTATAAGAAAATGACAGCGAAGAGACACATCACGAAAATATCAAGAGAAAAACTGTTTAATGCGCCAATTAAAATAGTATTTCTAGTTGAGTAATAGGGTCTTCTATTTTTTTTATGATACTTCATCTAAATTGAAAGCGATCAGGGCCGGTATTCTTAAACTCTTGTAATTTCATTCGTATTCGCGTTCGTTTTCATATTAGTAGCCTGTGTTGCAAAAAACAATGCTACTAACTACTATGTACAGAGAAACGTGTTTGAGCATTATTGGGATATAAAAATTGATCCGACGATAAATAATCGTCTTTACGAAAAGTTATTTTTGGTCTTTTTACATTGTACAACGCTAGAAAGCAAATTTTATTTTAATACGTTTGTGAGAATGTATAATTATTCATTTAGAATTCAATTTGAAAATTGCGTAAAATCTTCCGCTATTTACTTCTAAGCAATTACTCTCCCAATCTTGTTGAGAAATTGCGTGCTTAGCGAAAGACATTGCGCGTCATTGCCTTATACCCTGCTACGACCGTCACTGTTGGCTTGGCTAGCTTCCCGATGTTGGTGTCTATGAAGAGTGCCTTCCAACCAAAACTAGACCAAAGGAAGAGAGGAATTTTTATTTTTTCTTGATTGAGTTCCACGATTTATTATCGGCATAAATCTTGGTTAGGTTTATTGTTCAGTGGTGCTTTTTGGAAAGTAGGGTATCGAGATGAGGGTTTAATTATATTTATGAGGTAAAAGCGGAGAAATAAATTTAGATATCGCGGGAAATGTCAGTGGAACTATCTGCCTCCCCAAAGTTCAAATGAGTTACAAAATATAGATGCCATTTACGGAGAGAACATACTAATGACCCGAGGAGCTAAAAATGGTACGATCAATTTTTAATTGCTGGGGAAAGGAACATAAACAACTCTGAATTACTCGTCTAAATTTTGCTTCGTGAATATTATTTTCTATGCTTTACAATTTAAATATTTAACTGTTTCTACACATTGCTTAGAGCAAATATTACTATACCGCGAATTGGAATTTAATTCCGAAAAGGGTCGTCCTAGTATGAGCTTACCTATTACAAAGTCTGGTTCAACTTCCTAGAAATCACTAGCAGATTGCTTTTCTCTATTTTACGCGAGTGTTTACAGTCCATTTATAACGGACGAGTTACAGAATCTTACCCTTGGCCATGTAGGCCCAAATTCAAAGACGTTATTTAACCGAGACTCAATTGTCACTTAGTTGTAACTCACTTGAGAGTGGCTTAAGCTAACATGCATTTCTTACTCAATTTCGTATTCAATAAAGAAAACTTATGAGTCCGTCTGTATCAATTCTGTTTTGGTATATTTTTTTATAGTGGATAGTATATAGAAGTAATTTTAACTCACCGTGGAAGATTTGTTCATATTGTACATGCTTAACAAATTCCAAAAATTTGTAATATATTTTAATATAAAATACTTTCTGATTCAGAATACAATAAAATTACAACAATTGGATACTGAAATAATTTATTAAAATATATTTTTGTAGATTTGAGTAAGACAAACCACACTTAGAATTTATTCAACTGACACTTAATTTCAACTCATTCGTCACTGAAATTCGACTGGCTTAAGGTCTCTGAATTCCAAATGACATTTTGATCAATTGAGTGTGAGTTGTTGAGAGTAAGGTGAGTATGAGTTGTGTCTCTTAATTTGGCCCGTAATGTAGTAATTATGTAACTGTAGTGAATTGGCCGAATATCGAATACTAGATATCTCTTTTAATGTCTGGCCGAATAGCCGAATATTTTAAGAAAAATATTACGTTTACAAATACAAATTTGCACAAAATTAGCGTTTTGTTTGCGGCCCCTGTTAGCAAAAAAAAAACATCATGTAATTTTCGTGCTTTAAAAATATTAAGTTATTATTCAATACTGAATTATTTTCCTTGAAAGGTTTAAGTGTAGGAGCAATAGCGTTCATATCCTGAGGAGAAAACTTATGAAACTAAATTAATTTTAATGGTGTTTAAAAGTTTAAAACTTGACTGAAACTTCTAGAGATCAAATTTTGATGTATTTTGATAAGTTATTAATTTTCATATAGTATAAAACTTCACAGAAATAATTTTTAATTAAAGCAGAAACTCCGTGTAGAGTATACACTATAAAACAAAGTTATGGAGTCATTAAACTTAGTACAAAATATTTTTAATAAAAGTTTACGTCGTTAATTATTTTCTGAGTCACCACAATCAGGTCACAGATAAAAGTAAGAAAAACTTTTCTGGTGGTACATCACCTAGAAATTTTCATATTTTCTGAAATTAAAAACATAATTCGCGAGTCGGCCGAAATTATGCGCCGTTCTAAATCAAACCTGGTTCTCTTTCATCTTCAACCCCTTCCAAGGAGGGGGTGGGTGCTTCCTGCTTTGCACGTCATCCGGTTACGTCTTAACATCGGCTAAAGAAACACCCTGGCGGAGAATTCACCAGGGAACAAATATTGCAATGGAGATTATTTTATATTTTGAAAAATGACGGTAACATGATAGTTTGCAAACTGGTTTCTGTTCTTAATTAAGTGTAGCAGAAAGTCGATTCAGTTCCCTCTCTGTTAATTTATAGTGCTTCTTGTTTTACGTAACATAATTTGTACGGTTTCCTTACTTCCTCAAAATAGCAATTTCAGTAATATCTGATGTTTTTGTATGTGTTACCCTCGTGTCTTCGAGCTAGCTAAAGCTTTTAGAACCAGGTATTGAAAACCTTTAACGCTTTTTTGAAAAATTCCATCATCATCTCGCGGCTCAATTTTGCTTGTCCTTCCTTGTCTTGCCATTTTTCTTTGGCGGCTCAAACATCTTTCATATAGGTCTATTTTACGAAGTTAATTCATGTACACAAAATACATTTGTACAAAACGTTCAGTTATTTTATTAAAACATCGTACAAAAAATTCAAAGTGCATACACACATCCATTTGCTCCAAAAAAACGACAACCGAATAATACGGAAAATAGCCGGAAATATCCTGTGTAAGGATTCTGGTGATATCATTGGTACAGACTCCTATTGGTCGTCTGTACACCAATAATAGTGCAGCAAGTTTTAGGAATTTAAACAAATTGTAAGGAATTTAATGGTCTGAAATTTGTCTTTTCGTTTTTGAACTTTTCCAATACACCAAAATGTACGCTGTTAAGTCCTAGAATATCAGTTCTTGCATTGATGTTATTGCAATCATCCCTGATATGTAACATTTCAAGAAACATACGTTTGGAGTAATTCTGCTCTTCCTCCAAATTGAAATTATCCAGATCAAAAGTGTGTTTTAGTGTATTGGAATGTTCTTCCAGAGCACATTTGTTTGCTGTATTGTTCTGTGTTGATCTGCGATGTTCGCTCATCCGGATCTTCGAGTAGTGTTTGGTCGTTCCAACATATATGGCTTTACAATTTGTCAGTGGAATATTGAACTTCATAAACCACGTTTGATTTGTGGACAAAAACACCATGGACACCATTTCGGAACTCTTAATAAAATAAATAGATTTTATGTCAAACTAGTTTGAGTTGGTATAATTGAAATATTTCAACGGCGGCTGTCGACGTTCGTATCGTCGAGACCGTTCGTACCGTATGATTTCAACCAATCACAGCACAGAACGGTGTAAACGGTGAGCAATTTGACGGTGATAACGGTACATGTGAAACCAGTTTTAAAAGTAAACTACGTTGAAAAATAATGGCCGCCAATGTTTCAATCCATCCTCATATTTCAAGTAATTTTATTTTCATTCAATAATGTATGCTCCCTATTCTCGTCAAAGAGTTCTTGGATGCACTTTGGCCAATGTGCCAAAGGGATGCATGCTGTTATACCTTTGGAGAATTTCATCTGCTGTGAAGCTCCTCATCTGAGCTTTCAGTTCCTCTTTGCGTCGCGAGGATTACTTTACGGTGGATAAACGGGGCGCTACGTTCTTTGTTATCCTTGGAATTTTAAGGACGCGCCATGCTGAAGAATTCCGTCTCTCTTCATTCTTCCTCCCGCGTTCCTGCTCGTTCCAAGACGGTTTTAATTTCCCGCGAAAAGTAATACTTGTACGCGTTGGAGTGTGGACGATTTTCCATCGCCCTCCCGCTGACAGCATGACGGATATGTCTCTCTCCCTCCTTGGGGTTCATTTGCAGTGTTTGGGTGTATTCGTGCGTGGAATTATATGACTGTGTTACAATTGTAGTGAATGGTGGAGGTAATTTTTGTAGAGGGTTACGCTAATGAAGCTTATTCGAATTGTTGCGGCAGTGGGTGCTTATTTGGAGAGCGGTATTTTGCAATGCACTCGTATGTTGTGTGTGATGGAAGCGTCATTTTCCAACTATTTCACTCAACTATTTCAATATGTAATTGGTTTTAATGTATGCGACAATGTACAACACTGATATTAACAAAATAACATTATACTTCTGTTCCTTAGACATGACCAAAATGTGGGGCTAGATTTACTACCAGTACATATTATAGTTATTCGAATTAACATTTAAACATAGTTAAATTCTTTAGAAAATAAACATGGTCAAATTGTGTGCCCAGTACATATTATTATTATAGTTAGTCGAAATAACTTTTAAACATAGTTAAATTATCTTACAAATTAAACATGATCAAATTGTGTTCCCAGTACATATTATTATAGTTAGTCGAAATAACTTTTAAACATGGGTAAATTATCTTACAAATTAAACATGGTCAAATTGTGTGTTAATATTATTATAGTTAGTCGAAATAACTTTTAAACATGGGTAAGTTATATTACAAATTAAACATGGTCAAATTGTGTGCCCAGTACATATTATTATAGTTAGTCGAAATAACTTTTAAACATGGGTAAATTATCTAACAAATTAAACATGGTCAAATTGTGTGTACATATTATTATAGTTAATCGAAATAACTTTTAAACATGGATAAATTATCTTACAAATTAAACATGGTCAAATTGTGTGCCCAGTACATATTATTATAGTTAGTCGAAATAACTTTTAAACATAGTTAAATTATTTTAGAAAATAAACATGGTCAAATTGTGTGCCCAGTACATATTATTATAGTTAGTCGAAATAACTTTTAAACATGGGTAAGTTATGTTACAAATTAAACATGGTCAAATTGTGTGCCCAGTACATATTATTATAGTTAGTCGATATAACTTTTAAACATGGGTAAGTTATGTTACAAATTAAACATGGTCAAATTGTGTGCCCAGTACATATTATTATAGTTAGTCGAAATAACTTTTAAACATGGGTAAATTATCTTACAAATTAAACATGGTCAAATTATGTGTACATATTATTATAGTTAGTCGAAGTAATTTTGAAACATGGATAAATTATCTTACAAATTAAACATGGTCAAATTGTGTGCCCAGTACATATTATTATAGTTAGTCGAAATAACTTTTAAACATAGTTAAATTATTTTAGAAAATAAACATGGTCAAATTGTGTGCCCAGTACATATTATTATAGTTAGTCGAAATAACTTTTAAACATGGGTAAGTTATGTTACAAATTAAACATGGTCAAATTGTGTGCCCAGTACATATTATTATAGTTAGTCGAAATAACTTTTAAACATGGGTAAATTATCTTACAAATTAAACATGGTCAAATTGTGTGTACATATTATTATAGTTAGTCGAAATAACTTTTAAACATGGATAAATTATCTTACAAATTAAACATGGTCAAATTGTGTGCCCAGTACATATTATTATAGTTAGTCGAAATAACTTTTAAACATAGTTAAATTATTTTAGAAAATAAACATGGTCAAATTGTGTGCCCAGTACATATTATTATAGTTAGTCGAAATAACTTTTAACATGGGTAAGTTATCTTACAAATTAAACATGATCAAATTGTGTGTACATATTATTATAGTTAGTCGAAATAACTTTTAAACGTGGATAAATTATCTTACAAATTAAACATGGTCAAATTGTGTGCCCAGTACATATTATTATAGTTAGTCGAAATAACTTTTAAACATAGTTAAATTATTTTAGAAAATAAACATGGTCAAATTGTGTGCCCAGTACATATTATTATAGTTAGTCGAAATAACTTTTAAACATGGGTAAGTTATGTTACAAATTAAACATGGTCAAATTGTGTGCCCAGTCCATATTATTATAGTTAGTCGAAATAACTTTTAAACATAGTTAAATTATTTTAGAAAATAAACATGGTCAAATTGTGTGCCCAGTACATATTATTATAGTTAGTCGAAATAACTTTTAAACATGGGTAAGTTATCTTACTAATTAAACATGGTCAAATTGTTTGTACATATTATTATAGTAAGTCGAAATAACTTTTAAACATGGATAAATTATCTTACAAATTAAACATGGTCAAATTGTGTGCCCAGTACATATTATTATAGTTATTCGAATTAACATTTAAACATAGTTAAATTCTTTGTTGAATTGTGTGCCCAGTACATATTATTATAGTTAGTCGAAATAACTTTTAAACATGGGTAAATTATCTTACAAATTAAACATGGTCAAATTGTGTGCGCAGTACATATTATTATAGTAAGTCGAAATAACTTTTAAAGATGGATAAATTATCTTACAAATTAAACATGGTCAAATTGTGTGCCCAGTACATATTATTATAGTTAGTCGAAATAACTTTTAAACATAGTTAAATTATTTTAGAAAATAAACATGGTCGAATTGTGTGCCCAGTACATATTATTATAGTTAGTCGAAATAACTTTTAAACATGGATAAATTATCTTACAAATTAAACATGGTCAAATTGTGTGCCCAGTACATATTATTATAGTTAGTCGAAATAACTTTTAAACATGGGTAAATTATCTTACAAATTAAACATGGTTAAATTGTGTGCGCAGTACATATTATTATAGT
The DNA here is from genome assembly GCA_951394225.1 of Harpalus rufipes. NCBI lineage: Eukaryota > Metazoa > Arthropoda > Insecta > Coleoptera > Carabidae > Harpalus > Harpalus rufipes. The sequence continues at coordinate 38,079,706 of OX596286.1, forward strand.
AAGTCGAAATAAGTTTTAAACATGGATAAATTATCTTACAAATTAAACATGGTCAAATTGTGTGCCCAGTACATATTATTATAGTTAGTCGAATTAACTTTTAAACATAGTTAAATTATTATAGAAAATGAACATGGTCAAATTGTGTGCCCATTATTATTATAGTTAGTTGAAATAACTTTTAAACATAGTTAAATTAGCTTACTTTAAAAATAAAAACCATTAATAGGATATTTATTTTTCTCAAATCTGTCATTATATATCTGATATCACCACATAAATTATTTTTTTAATCGGACCCTGGCAATCCAAAATCACAACTGTCCCCTAACGCCCACACCCATGTAACACGCAGCTCTTTTATGAACAGTTAAATATAATTTGGTCGCCAATAATGACTTGAGTACTATACATAATTAAAATATTTTTATATATCTGGGACAGAATAAGCCATAAGAATAGTTCAGATGCAGTTTGAGAAAATTATATGCATGCATAATGTTAATGACAGCAGTTAAACGATACTGCTACGATTATTACGCGATTGTGTTTTGCATTTAGAACATTTAGGGACAATTTAATTGTTTAATATACACCAAACCATATAATTGTACATATAAGCTAACCACATTCAATATAATAGCTGCATTTGTTAATTATTACACTAATAACTTTAAAAATGATTTATATTTTTATCTCGTAATCATGAAAATGCATATATATGTTTTCATTAAATTTTGCAATTAAATAGATAACAAAAATGTTATTCATTTGTCAGATAAATAACAAAGGACACAACATTGAATAGTGAATAATATAAAATATTAATCTGCATGTTGTATAAATAATTTTGTAATTAACCACATTTATTTTTAGTTGTATATTAACCTAGTCAGAAAATTAAAACGAATAAATTCCTGAAAATTCATATTTACTTAAATTATTATTATTTATTTATTTCATATCAATGAAAGATAATTATCTATATGCCAAAAATATATTTCATGATAAATTTATAATTGAAATTAATAAAATGTGAAGCATTTTTAAAGAAATTAAAATGGAATAATAAATTTATACAACAAATTTTAAAACATCAGAGATAAAATTATATATTTATTTTGTTCGACGAAGTAATTTACACTTTTTTTTTTCGTGCTGTTTAATTATAAATTAATTATTATATAAATAAATACTAAATAAAATCCGTGATAGACGTCTGTACAGACCGTATGTTCATGTTAATTTGTACAAATTTTGATGCGGTTTTTACTATTTTATAGACAAAATTTACTTATAGGTATCATGTGGAATTAATTTTACGACTTTTCTTTTATTGGCATATGGGGATTTTAGTAAATAAGTACGTTTTAAGGTCCCCAGAATTCGATTTTAACATTTTCACAATTGATGAATAAAACTACCGAGCCAGGATCAGGATATGGCCATGGGCCAAGATCGCCGCCATTAATCGACCAATGTCAAATATACTGAGAATTCAATTCCCAATTTACTTGTAAGAAATGTGATATTATAAAGGAATATTAAATAATTACATTATGAATTTATAAACCCATCTGGACCTATGGTATTCAGCTCTGGCACTGTAACAAACAGTGCCATAAGGAAAAGATTAAAAAATTCTAAAATGAAGTATTACGAAATATAGTAAATGCCCCGAGATTTTCCCGCAATAGCGATATCTGCCGAGACCTTGACCTCGATGATATTAATACGATGATAAAAAGTTTTGCTGCCAAACATGAAGCAATACTTCACCAATACTTCAACGTGGAGTAATCCAACTTCTGGACAATAATAAAATAAAAAGAAGGCTTAAAGATGCAGTAGGAGCTGATGCAGTGGAAGTATAGAATACCGATGGGCGCACTATAGATTTAATTAATTAGTTATGTAAAAATAGAATAAAAAGAATGGTTTTAATGCAATGAATGTATTACAATGTATGCGTTTATTGAATAAAAATATAGGTTATTTTCACATCTAATTTAATACCTGTGGTTATTATTTATACAAGGTAGTGACCGGCACAGCCGAACATAGGACTTCAACCACTCGGTTATATATATATATATATATATATATATATATATATATATATATATATATATATATATATATATATTGAGAGATAAATAGCTCTATAAATAGTACTGTCAAAAAACATTTTAAATTCACAATACAAGGGTTTTAAGCTTTTTAACAACAAAATATTGGAAATATGAATTCATAAAAAACATAATAATAAAGGTTGAATTTTATAGAAAATATGATAATACAGTGATATAGTTATATCCTATAAAAAAATACTACCACTGTTAATATGTACGTATTTAAATGATTAAAAATACGTGGCATCAAATTTTTCCAGTTATTATTACTCATTCTTAAAAAAAAACTACATTGTTAATGGCATAATCCGAAAGAATAAAAAAGGCTTTATGGCAAACCGGAACTAGCACGTGCAAAATTCACCACCACGAGAAAAAGTTTTAAAAAAATCGCTGTACGAATCGGATGTATTCTTGCGTCATTAATTTCTCTGTTTTTTCCGCTAGTGTTTTTTTACTTTGTTTATAATAGTGTTTTGTTTCCACAGCCTGCGTGGATGAAAAGCAAGGAATACTGGGATGAGTGGTTCGAGCAACGCTACGAAAGCCAACGACAAGACCCGAACCGGCCGCCTCTGAAAGTAAGTTTTTTCGCTATTATTTTTGGTAAATTGGACGTGAAATGCGCGAAACCAAGATGATTATATTATTTTTAGACAAGTTTCGCTTGTGCTACTTTATTTTCAACACAATAAAACCTTTTGTTTTACTTGTTATTTGAAAATATTTACAAGAAAGCAAATTTGTTGGCTAGGTAATAAAATTTAAAAACCGGTTTTTCTAACGGGATCTTTGTAGACTAGCATTCATATAAGGTCTCTGACTTTACTTTTAAAGCTAATAATAAATATAATACAACTCTAAATATTACACCATTTTAACGTATAAACAAAAACTGGAAAATTTTCAAAATCAATTATTTTTTTAATGCATGATATCAATTTTAGGAGACTTAAACAAAAAATCTGATGTGGCCAACACAATACCTTCCGTTTAATTTAATTTTTATTCTTGTATTAGTTAAAATTAAATTAAATTTAAAAACAAGGTTCGATACCGACCGACGCTAAATATTTTGAATTTAAATGGCACAAAAATGACCCCTGTGTTGCACCCTCCACGCCAGCAATGAGTGCCCGTGAGGTGACGCCTAGTAAACGCTCGCACGGTACAAATATGTCATCATTGTTACCGAAATCTGTATACAAAGTAGATTGGCACACCCAGCAATGGATAATATGGTATATACCTACATATTTACTTATGCTGCTAACTGTATTAAGTTCCTTTCCATTTAATTATTGTTCTATTTACTATTTTCTGTTTAAAACGTTACTATTATTATTTGAAATGCTTAATTTGTTGACAGTGACATATATCTGTCAGTTACATGCATTTCAAATCTAAACTGTGAAACCATGGAGATGCGGTTAAACCTCGGGTTAAACCGTAGGCTCAGGGATTAAAATTATAGTTTTATAATTTTATCCATAAATATATATATATATAGAAAAAGTATTAATTATTTTTATATAATATAAATCTCGAAAAAATAACATTTAACGGTATTTTTCGAAGAAAAACTATTTTGAGCTCCCAGTAAAGTGCAATTTCCGGTTATTTGATTTACATCAAAATCTAATAGTTTCTTTCCGTATTAGTATTTGAGTTAGAGCACATTGCCGCGAAGAAGGATAGAAAGAACTGTAATAGAATTACATCCTCGCCTCCCTAATTAATGCAGGACATTTCAGGATGCATTAGATTGAACCAAAAGGAAACGGGCAAGCAAATATTCGAACCCTAAAGCAACGCAGGAATAAACGCAATAAAATGGAAGAAAATATACCCATTAATTCTATCAATCAACCTTCCACTATAGTTTTCAATACATCTCCCGTAACTCTGTAATATAAGACATCTACAACCAATTGCCGAAAAAATATTACCCCTTCTCTGAGAAAGAAACAAAACAGATCCATTTGTTCTGTGTCATCGCCTAGTAAGGTATCACATCCGTCATTTGATCTGGTGGTGTTTGTTTTTCGTTTTCGACGGGGACGCTGTTTCAATGTGTAACACAGCCACAGCTCCACCACGGCACACAAGGAGCTGACACAAGACGGAAGAAAGACGCCGCGACGCAAACGACTAACAGAGCAAATAAGGGAGTGACAAGATGTTTAAGGGGGAAGGAGTTTCTTAAAATAAACTCCAAAGTAGGAGAAATCACTGGAAATATTTTCAAAAGACGGACAGTTGTACAAATTAAGGAAAAACACACGGAAATATATTATAAACCTGTATCTCATCCATGTTTACTTAACATTTGTTTATTATTTTTCCTTGGCAACGGAACTTAATAAATTCGACGCAGTAACCCTTGCAGCTTCATAAATATCCATTTTTCTTTACATAACACACATATCAGGCACACAAAGTAAGATGTAAGATCTTACTATAAGTGTGATAATGTCCGTATTATTTTGTATGTATTACATTTTTATTGCATAATTGTTGTAGACCTTGAAGAAGGTGCAAGGGTGCACTGAAACGTTGGTAGTAAGAATAAATGCTGACTGAACTTTCGAGTAATTTTTAACACCAACCTATGCTGCTAAAACCTGCACCATGGAAACAGTTAGAATATTCCAATATTATTAATTGACAGATGTCAGTGTCAAATAAAATTTATACAAAATCTTTGTGAAATGATTTTATTGGAAACAAAAAAATATAAAATAATTTAATGTGTCAAAAACAAATCACATGAGGTAATACAACAGATTATAGCTACAAGCCAATTATTGTGGTATAAATATAATGCTATATATGTTTTTCTTTTCTACATCTTATTTAAAAACATACTGTTTTTTTTTTGAGTAGTTCAGTTCCGTTTAGTACGAGGTAAGATCAGTTCATTTCTCCCCTAAAAAGAAAACGCCCATAGAATATATATAAAAAATCTGTATGGAATTTGTTCGAAATACTTAGAATTGACGGAAGGTAATTTGCTGGCTACATCATATTTTTATAAATATATAGCGCAAATAAGATTTTTGTAAAAAAATCATTAATAACTATAAATATAATAAACTGTTTGTACAGTTATTTTGTAACATTCACAACCGTCATGGATTAAATTATGAAATATAAATATTCAATTCCCTTTCGTCGATAAAAAATGTGGCTACACACACAGATTTAACTAATGTTAGTTTTGCATTAGATTTTTTAATATTTTTTGCAGCTGAAATCCATATATGCTCACTAAGTTCGTTTTTCCTGCAGATTATGTTTGTGATTTTAGGTCTGAATGCAAATATCAAATCCTTTTTTTACAAACAATGTCCTCAAGTTTTTAGAAATCCTTTTGGTTTCTTTTCTTTGACAAACAAGCAACAGTTACAGGCTTTGTGTCCAAGCGATTTGTTTTTGATCGAAAGCTAATCGGTAAAGGATGATGTGTTTCCAGGTTTTTAAACTCATTTCTGTGTAGTCTTCTATCTCTGTTTACAAAAGAAATACGAAATGTTGGCGGACTTGCACATACTTCTTTTACCAACGATGATAACTAACTTTATCTAGTTGTAGTCGATGACTGGTCGGCCAAATATTTATTGAGAAGGAACACATAATTACAACTTACAATGACTTATTATTAACAATTACTAAATAGTGAAGATGCCACTGCATCCTTAGACCAAAAGACTCGCGTTTTTCAGAACGCGAGCCAATCTAAAACTCTACATGTTAACTCCTTGAGTTTCTAATACAGACCTCATAACTTGTTGACACGAGAATCTAATGCCGACTACCCAAAAACAAAGCGTTATCTTCGTGAGAGGATTATCTTACGGGTACAGACCTATCATATGATAACAAAGTTGAAACTATAATTTAGGAAAGGTTTATACGTTTGCAACAAAACACAAATATTTTATAATACACCACAAACACAGTAAATATTAAATAAGTCCAACGCAAAGTGACAGTAGCACCCCAAACATGGATTGGATACAGTCTAATCGTCATGTGTGAACCCATGACCCATATAGTAACGCCTTGGTCTCGTAACGGTAGATGTAAATGCCCCAATACGCTTACGTTACGCGTCACAGTGTCCAAAACATTCATTCCAAATAATTTTATTACTAGGAAACAATGTTTAATTTTTATTATTAGTGGTTTATTTATATATTTAAAGACCCATACATTGAAATTCCATTATGAACACGTACCCTATTAACAGTTAATCGACGCTCGACGAATAGGTACTAAATCTGTTTTTAGCATGTCTTTAAATAATGTTTATTCGATCACTAAAGATGTTTATTTAAAATGACACTACAAAATTCAGAATTTATTTCTTTATCAAAAACTATTTAATTGTTTTATTATCATCGAAATCGGTACGGGTACGTGAGCCGATGTATCATCCTGTACATAAATAAAATGTTTTATTCACGAAAACACTGTGTTGAAGGGCCTAACTCGCTATAATGAATTGTTTGCATTCCAACTACATGACAGTCAAATCAGAACTGACAGTAAACACTGTAAAGAAAAATGAAAAAAATAACACCCCTTCGTGGCCGCGTGCCTGAGTGTCTGGTCGCGAATTTGGGGAACCGGGTTCAATTCTGACACCAAATATATCAAATTTTACATGACACAAAATTGACCCCTGTGATGCACTCTGCACGCCAGTAATGAGTACCCATGAGGTGACGCCTGGCACACCCGACAATGGGTAATATGCCGTAATGTATTTATATTTATTTTAAATGATTTTTGAAACCTGTAAACAAAACCAACATTGGCAGCAATGGGCAATAAACATGTGCTTTTTTCTTCGAATAATCTATACGAACTTTCGATGTATACTCGTAAGCACAAATAAACATTCTGGATGCAGGCAGTATTGAATTTTCCTTATTTTGTGCTCTTGAGAGTGTAGTATGTCGTGAGATATTTTCAACGTAGTTGCATTTTTAATATTTTCATCCTGTTATTTTACGCCTGTTTATTCTCTATATATCTGCCGGAGGTGCAGTTATATTATGCAAGTAATGCGGGTGTTTGCTTTCAAGAAAATAAATGTAATAGAACAGTATATTTACTCCCGCCAAGCTGCCAACTTTAAAATAATAAAATGTGTTTTAACATTCCTCTACTGCGGCGTCGGTAGCACGTATGCTTCCAGTTGTTTCAGCGCCTACTGAAATTGAGTTGTCCAAGGACTCTTAACGTCGGGATATTTGCATTTTAACAAGTTTTTGGCTCTAATTATTATGCCTGTTCTGTCACTTCACAACTTGTAAATTATCATCCCGGTTTAACTTTTTACCCAGAATATTTAACTAACTCGTTAAAGATTTATAAAACTAATTCATTAAACTTTCATTATTCTACTTCTCTTTACTTATATTTTAGTCAGTTTCTACTTTTATCTTTTTTTATAAACTCGTAACAACGTTATAACGTTTATATAATGCATCCTTCCTTAGGTAATCTATGGTGGTATTCTGAGCGTTTTCATAACTTCTATAAGAGTTATCTTAAGGACTTATAGATCTTAAACGTCAGAGTGATATTCTGAGCGCATCTATAGCTTATAGGATTATCTTAAATGTCTTAAGATATCTTAAAAACTTACGGACACTGTACAGTTCGCTATAACTTGTCAGAGAAACAAATAGAAGTACAATTTGATTTGAAAATGAATAACAATTTGCAAATTTTATATTTTGCACATTTATTATCAGAAGAGGAGTATGAACTTTAAGTATTAATTAAATTATTTAATTAAAATATTTATACATTTGTCAATATTTGAGGTTAATTATTGTTACATTTTTAGTAATAACATACGATATCATAAGAAAAAATCTGTTGTGGCCAGCACAATACCTCTCGCCACTTCCTTTTTTTGGTTAAGTATAGGGCGCGAACAGTCATGTTACATTGTTGGTCTTGACAAGCAGATGTGGGGGCCCGTTTCAGAATGATAATTAGTAATTATGTACATAAATGTCAGAATTTTTCATTAAAAATTTCAGGATTTTCTAAATTCACGTAGTTAATTTGTCACCAGGAGTGTGGAATTGACTTGTCGAGGAAAATAAATCACATGAAATTGGAAAATCACTAAATTTAGAATGAGAAATTATGATATATGACATCTATATACATAATTACTAGCTATAATTCTGACATTGGCCCCCATATCTGCTTGTCAAGGCCAAAAAGTCACATAACTACTCGCGCCTTAATGTATTTAACATTTCTTGTATACTTACACTCTACACCAAAAATTCTACTTATATCTATTCCATATATTTAGATTTTTTAAATTTAAATTCATTCTATGAAGAAATTTTTCGTGATGTTTCCAATTCATTGTCGGAAGTAACAGCATATATGAAGGGTATGTGTAATATACCTATAATATTAAATATTAAACTATTAATGCAATAAGAAATAATATAATGTATATACTTCCCAGAAAAAATCTTCAGTAATGTCTCCGGATTTCTGACACTGACATTTTTTGACAATTTAAATCCATGGCATTCTTTCGGCTGTAAGATTTATTACAACAGATTATTTTATATATTATATTTATTTTATCTCTAAATCTATAGAATATATAATAAAATATTTAAATGTATCAGATAGAGAATTTAATTTTCTATAATATTACCACGTAAAATTTTCAAAAAATAATATTTATAAGATTTTTTTTCAAGAATCTTCTACTTCCGGTTGTCCAATTGTTACCAAAACCTTTTCAGATCTTCCCGGGAATGTCCGATTGGGAAATACGTTGTTAAACAAATTTTAAGTCTTATAGTTTTTGAGTAACCGTCCTTCCAACATCCCACACACACACACACACACACACACACATCCACACACACACACACACACACACACACAGACATCATCGTAAAAATGTTAAAATCGGATTGTAAGGACCTTAAAACGTGCTTATTCAATAAAATCTGGATATGCGATTTTTAGCATGAATGCAATACCTCTCTTAGCGAGAGGTAAAAATATAAGGGATGAAATTAATACATTTTAATTGCCAAACATTTTAAACAAATGTTTCATCTTACAAGGGAATGTGTGAGAAATATAATTCAGACTTTGCAGCTCCATTATGTCGACCGCACATCTCGAATATCATTTCATAGCAAGATACTTTTGCTACATTACATTTTTGTGCATCTGGTTCATACCAAAGCAGTGTTAGAAATAGCACTTGGGTGTCTATGAGCCAGCCAACAATTAGCAAGTTTTCTTTTCCTGTAACATAATTTTATATTTTTATATATAATATAATTACAATTACCTATCAAACATTTTGAATTCTTAACTCATTTTAAACTGCTATGTGACCATGCGTGACTGTTTGTAAACAAGTTAGACGTAAATCTTCTGTCAATTTCTTACTGTAACATTCAATCAGTAAAGTTAACCTCAGAAAATAAATGCATATGCAATTAAGAATTTCGAAAACTTTTATTTTTTGTTTATTTTATAGTAATAATTCATTTTCAAATGTAAATAACGTTAACTAAAATAGTTATAAATAAACTATTACTCCTATTTTATAAATATTAAACCATGATACATGTTTTATTTTCCAATGAGTGGCAAACTTGGTTTTAAGATATCTTAAGGGAGTGTTATAGAAACTCAAGGTTATAGACACTCGCTCAGAATACGGATTTATGAAAATCTATAAGCGTTCAAGTTATAGATTTGTCTTAAGCTATAGATCTTAAAAGTTACAGATTTTTAAGATAATGCCCAGAATCCCACTACTAGTCAGATGGTCTTTGCATCTTTCGTCATCTTTACTTTTTTCGTTTCACGATTTGCTAGCTATACACACAACACACAAATACTTTAGCTTAAGCAATTCCTACTAATTTATAAACATAATTTACTATTATTAAAAGAAATGGCATTATTCCCTTCCTAGGTGTATTACTTTACTACATTCTGTCTACAGGAAGCCTACGCACAATAATCAATATATTAATGCCAATGCACATCATCATCCTTCTCAAAAATATGGTACAATAAAATGCCTAATGAGAAGAGCTTCAGAAATTTGTCATTCAGAGAAATTAGAAGAGATGAAAGAAATTAAGAATATTTTTATGAAGAATATTTTTTTCCAAATCTTCTATCAAAAAATGTCTGAAACCGAAAAGACCTACTAATATTGCTAATGAAAGGGACGTATTGTTTCCTTCGCTTCCTTTTGTCAAAAATGTCACGGACAAGATTGGCAGAATTCTTCGTAAGAAGAACATGAAGATTTCGTTTTCTCCATATGTTGAGACAAGTAAAAGACGTCATCCCTCTTCAGTGATCAGGGATTTACCAGATTCCATTTGTCTGCGGGAAAGTTTACTTTGGGCAGACTGGTAGAACTTTTTCAACAAGATTGAATGAACACCAGTGTTCGATCAGATTGAAGCAGCCAGAAAAATCTTCAGTTGCAGAGCATGGCTTGGATGAATTCCACCGTATAAAATTCGAAGACCAACACACCTCAACAACAGGTTAATTAGAGAAGCCATTGAGATTTTCAAAACCAAGAATAATAATCTCAATCATTGTGACGGTTTAGATCTTAGTCGGGCATAGTTTCCTATTCACCATGGTTACTGTTATATATATATATATATATATATATATATATATATATATATATATATATATATATATATATATATAGATTCTACATAGAATTCTATATAGACATTTATGAAAATCTCGATATGCGATTTTTAGTACGATCCCAATACCTCCCTTACCAAGGGCAGCGGGAGGTAAAAAGGTTGTATTATTTTTATTGAACAATTTACTATATATATAATTTACAAAGCCATCGCGCTTATAGAATTCAATGCGTCTTCATTAAACCTGTATAATATTTTGTTCATTCTTGTAATATTTCTTTACCTTTAGTTTTCTCACTGCGTCAGCAATGATGAGTACTTTTAATCTGCTTCATTATCTCCCAAGATCTGACACTGGATATATGTATATAGTGGCCAATAAATGTCGCAGATTCTATGTCTATCTGTTCACAAACACCTGCGTTTTGTAGATAGTATTGGTATTTATGTGAGCAAGTACTTTGTATCTAAAGCCGTAGACATGACTGGGTCTAATGCATTATTAATATTTCACACATATTCAACCGTTTAAAAATAAAAGATGTTCTTTAAAAATTGATATAACTAACTGACTTAATTCTCAAACATGAAACACAGCTTTTTAAATTTTGTATGATCATAAATCATCTTATAACGTCACTTCCCAAGTAATGCAAAAAAAAATTGTTATTAAACTAAGTTTAAAGGGCAATTTATTATGTATATTTTGTAATATTCATAATACTGTTGCATGCACTATTTATATTCCCATAAAGTAGTAATTAGAATATTGATCAAAAATTCATTTGTGCTGATGTGTTTTTGCCAACGTGGCAGCCAGAATTTACATCAGTTTTGTTCACTATAATCAAAAATGCAGTGAAGCGTAGTTTTTCTCCTATGAAAAAATAATAAATGACTAAATTTAGCGCACTGCAGTTCGTATGAGCTGAATTATTTTTTGTTTTGAAGATTATAACTACTGTCCATAAACCAGAGTGTATATTTTGCGTGTTAAAAAGTCATGAATAATAAATTTGTGATGGTTAATAAATGTATAAAACCACTAGTTTGCACAAAATGCATTTTAAATTGTGTTCTTTGTTCAACTAAATGTTGTACTAATTTGACACTTTTCACAGATAATAAATTAGGAAAAAACGGTAACTATGATCTTCATTGTAAAAGATAATTAATTACGTAAAAATTTCTCGGCTAAATCAGATTCTAAAGCTCAGAATAAAAAATGTATTTGCTATCTTAAATGGGACATTTTTTGTTCATATTATTTGTAAGATTAATGTCCTGTTTTATAAAACCTTGTTAAATTAATATTCTTTGTGGAATAGGAAAAAATAGTGTTTGACGTACTTAAGTTTTTTGTACCCGTAATTCTTTAGTAATTAAAAATTTACTCGCGCGAAAAATACGCAAGAGCAGCACTACATAAGAGAATAAATTAATTTTAACTTTGATCACAACAAGAACATTTAATTATAAAAATAACAATCTTAATTCCAAAATTTGATGTGGCCAGCACATTACTTTCTGCCAATTGATCTTACCTCGTACTAAATTATTCCAAAAAAGAACAGTATGTTTTTATTTTCCGTCACCTTCAGGTAAGGAAGATATTGTCTCCGGTCAAAAAATTCAGTGATGAGTTTTAAGCGAATAAGTACGTTTTAGAGTCCCTATAATACGATTTTACCATTTTTACTATGATGTTTGTATGTATGTATATATGTATGTTTGTGTGTGTTGTGTGTGTTGTGTGTGTGTGTGTGTGACGATACTTTCGGATCGCATAACTTCAATACCACGATTCCTAAAATTATATTTTTTTTCGTATTCCTCAAGTTTACATCCATAAGAACAGGTGATTACATTTTGGTTATAATTGGTCAACCGGAAGTTTTTATACTTTACTATTATAAATATTATCCACATGATTTAATTGCTATTATTGGGCCTTGGCCTGTTGTACAGCCTACTTTCAAAATTGCATTTTATACTTCATATTCAATGGATTAAAGTTAAAGAATTGTAAAGGAATTAAATTTCATCACCCAGCTATGCTACGACCATGGAAACAGCTATATTATGAAAATTCTGATTGACAGATGTCAGTATCAATGAAAAGAAAATTAATGTGGCAGAGATGAGGATGTTGAGATAGATGTTGGGAAGACACGGAAAGATAGGATACGGATTAAAGGTAATGAAAGTGGTAGAAGTTTCTAGATACAAGAGAGACGATTACATTGGTTTGAACATGTCATGAGAAGAGATGAAGAATATATTGGAAAAAGAATGAACAGCTTATTAGTAGAAGGTAGAAGAAACAGAAGAAGACCAAAGATAGGATGGAAACGCTGTATTGTGATGGATTTGAGAGAAAAGGCACTGAATGTGGACAACAAGCAAAGTAGAAATGAGTGCAAGAATTCAAGAATAGCGACGAACGAGTGGGAAAAGCTAAAGAAGAAGAAGATAGTGTCAAGTGCAATTTACATAGTTTGTTTATGAAATAATTTTCCTGGATATATAGTATCTTTTCCAAAAAAAATATGTATGGAATTTGTACATAATACACTGGATTGGCGGAAGGTAATGTGCTAGCCATATCAAATTAAAATAAGAAGTAGAAAAAACATATATAGCATTATATTTATAACATAATAATTTGCTGACTTTTCTTTACATTTGCACCAACTATCTATTTTAAAGGGGTTTGCCTTCACATACAAAATGAAGAATCGGATCTAAATACGAATTAAATTTACGGATATCCGTTGCAATATCCGAACATCGGATATCCGAGGAACCGGATATTTTGAAATCTGGGTACTCGGATCCAAGTTTTGTCGGATCCTCACTAGTATAGTCCTTGCAACAATATAGAAAATTTAGGCAAATTTATTACATAAGAGAATAAAATGGAAAACGCAATTAATTTCAGAGCGTAATACTTTATCGTTAATTACAATTAAAGTGCAAACTATTCCCGACAAAAAAATGAATCCCGCGTGCATATTCCCGTTTTAACACGTAACATAGTGACTTTAGCGTTTCATCGGGTGTAAAATATCTATTGAAAATGGCGATGAAATGTCATCGTTTCGCAGGGTGTGATATTAAAATGGAACACCAATGCCACTAATATTATTTCGCACGAACGCTGAAGTAAGATTTATCGAGCTTATCAATTTCTATGACTGTCTGCCGTGACTAACTTCACTTCGCATTGTGCAGTGCAGCCATATTCATTCGTATTCAGATTCGTTTTATGCTTCACATTCACGTACATCGTGATGTTTGACGCTACATTCTTTGTTTACGTTTAATATCACAATGATGCAATTATTTTTTGCACCGGTTCTTTGAAATACGTTTTAGAGATATAGTATATTTTGCTCTGTTTTGGTTTTTTTTGTCGGTTCGCGCGTTATATTTATGTTAGTGGAGAGTGGAAATGGCTGGCTAGTTGCATAAACTTCCAAGCGAGGAATTCATTTTTACGATTACTACCTGCACGGATAGTTGAATCTATTATTGAACTTTTACATATAAAATGACAGGAATTTTATGTAATTCTCGTGGAGCGTCCCGTTCTATTCATCTGTTTCATGTCAGTTACAAAAGAGCACTTCAATCTATAATAAAATCTCGATCATATTAAATCCTATATTTTACTTTGTGTTCGTTCTCCAAAATTTACCCTCTCAATTTCACTCAAATATATTTTCACATCATTTTCTCATTTCATCTAACTCGATTTAGATTTTCAAAGTAAAATCCTTTATAAAGAATGACAACAATTTTTTTAAAAAGAGGTATAAAAATAGCTGGAAACGATATTGATGAGGAAGAAAAAAGAGTGACCAACACAATACCTCCCGTTTAATTTGATTTTTATTCACGTAAATACTCAAAATTAAATTTAAATACCAGATTCGATCCCAACCGAATTTAAATGGCACAAAAATGACCCCTGTGTTGCACTCCCCTCGCCAGCAATGAATGCCCGTGAGGCGACGCCTAGTAAACGCTCGCACGATACAAATATGTCATCATCGTTATCGACAGCTGTGTATAAAGCAGATTGGCACACCCAGCAATGGGTAATATGCCTTGACGATATATTTATTTTATTTATTCATTATTTATTATTCATATACTTACCTATGTATATTCCTACATATTTACTTATGCTGGTAACTGTATCAAATTCCTTCCCATATAATTATTGTTCTATTTACTATTTTGTTTTTATAACGTTACTATTATTATTTGAAATGCTTCATAATATAATCTTTATCTAGAATTAGTTTGACTTTATTTTAAGTACCGAATCGCTCGGCTTGTAATGGACAAAATAAGGAATTTGGGTTCATTATAGGCGAAAGTTTGTTATAATCGAGTTCATTTTAACCGAGGATTTTTCACGAGTTTTTACTGGGACTTTAAAGGGTACATTAAACAGAGTTTCTATTACAGGCGAGTTCATTATATGTGGATTCCACTGTAGTTTTATAAATTTATCCATAAATTATATAGAAAAAGTATTAATGCAAATCTGTAGAAAATTTAATAATATTTAATTTTTAGAAAAAGTATTTTGAGTTTCCAGTAAAGTGCCATTTCCGGTTATCTGATTTACATTAAAATTAGACTTGCGATCTACCAGTTGCATATGAATCCTATCCAGTCCTATGTCCTATTTGTCAGAATCTACATCTAATATTCCTTATTTCGGTCATTTCCTCGATATAGTTATTTATTAAATGAAATTACATAATCACTACATAGCTCTGTTAAAGACGTGGATGATCAAACTGTGTGTGTTTGTGTAGGTAATAGTTTGAAATGAATGCACATTTTATAATGAACTCATTTACATTTTCTTTTCCTTTTTAAACATTATCAATCGTCTCTATTCTCAATCCAGAGTATCTGCATAGATTCTCTGTGTCACAGAGTTCATTCTGGAAAATTTAGTGTATCGCAGTGACATACGTCTTGACTTAATGCTTGCACTACTTCCAGTTGGTTGCTTCCAACGCGCCTGGATTGAATCATAGCCCGCCCTGATGCTAAATCTTTACTACTCTACTGTTTTATTTACGCAGTACAACCGGAAGGAAGCAATGCATGTATGTTTATCACCCGCGAAAATCAACGGTGTTTGAAGTGCACATGAAAATGCAGTAGATGCGAACAATAAAACAGTTATTCTAATAAAGTAATACTCGTAAAGTAGTATTTTATTGTATAGTATTTTGCAAATCAAATAAATGAAATGAATTCGAAATGACACAAATCTTCCAACAAAGGAATTTATTATTGTGCAGTTTTGAATCCGCACCCGATGTTTTCCAATGCGAAAGCCGGATCGTCTATAGATATTGAGTGTCTATGTAAAATCCATAATATAGAGAATTCAATATTAATTTTTACCTTCCGTCTCTTTTAGGTAAGAAAGGTATTGCTGAGTTTTCAATAAATAAGTACGTTTTAGGGTCCATAAAATACAATTTTACTCTTTTTTACGATGATGTCTGTCAAATTTGATGTAAACATTGCTTTGTACGTAAAAAAAATGTTCACAGTATTTTTTAATCACACTTCGTATACGTAGAATCGATTAACATTACTGACAAATTCGTATTTTTACTCATTTGGTTTAATTTCTTAAAAAAAATCATAATTCTTCAATTTTCAATAAAAAGTTCAAAATTTTCAAAAATCTAATTTATATGGATATATATACTTTTCAATGCGCTGATTCCAAATTTTGAAACCGCATGTTGATATCTCTTTTCGTTCTCGAAATATTTGCTCTCAAAGTTTTGCCTAAAAATACCCATTTTTGGGCTATACCCCAAAAATAGGTCAATATACAGACTTGGGAGTATAACCATTCGATTCTACGGGCAAAGTTACATAAGTATACCAATTTTCATATTTTTTGAACAACGAATGCAATCTCTAGAATAAAATAACTGAAAATGGCCAAAATCTGAAAAAATCCTAAGGGGTACACCTTAGGTTTTTTTCAGATTTTGGCCATTTTCAGTTATTTTGCTCTAGAGATTGTATTTATTGTTAAAAAAATATGAAAATTGGTATACTTATGCAATTTTGCCCGAGGAATCGAATGGTGATGTTATTGGGCTCACATTTCGACCGATTTTTGGGGTATAGCCCAAAAATGGGTATTTTTAGGCAAAACTTTGAGGGCAAATATCTCAGGAACGAAAAGAGATATCGACATGCGGTTTCAAAATTTGGAATCAGCGCATTGAAGAGTATCTATATCCATATAAATTAGACTTTTGCAAAATTTGAACTTTTTATTGAAAATTGAAAAATTATGTTCTTTTCTTAAGAAATTAAACAATATAAGTAAAAAAAACGAATATGGCATTAATGTTAATCGATTCTATGCATACAAATGAATAAGTATACACATTTTTACAATTATTAAACACCTCAATCATTTTCAACAATCAAAAATTTGAGAAGAAACCATTTGTACCTTCCGTTCCCTTTGGTCAAAATAATACGATTTTACCATTTTTACGATGATGTATGTATATATGTATGTATATGTGGGTGTTCTCTTAATTTGATTGAGCTGTAATCTCCTATTATTTACTTGAATTCTAGTTCATTATATTACAGTATAAAACTAGAGCATGAAAATAGGGAAAAAAAGTATAAATTACATTATCAGCTTGTAAGTTTGAAGTTTATTTCTGTGGTCGTTCGGTGATATATTATAATAATTTCGCCGCTATAAATTCATGCTGAGATGCGAAAAGAAAAGATACTGCTTTCGTATTCATGTAAGAATGACAAAAATATATCAAAATAAAGTTTGAGAAACCCTATCTCCGTTAACGTTACCTTAATGCTAAGTTGTGAGCTGTAGTGACATTTTCTTCCACTACAACCAGTCTAGAGCTTTGTGCATGAGGAAATATCTATTTATTTACTTTGCTCTCAGATGAAAAATGTTTTTACAAATGAAATAGCATTAAATTGAAATTTTCTTTTTAATGCGGCGCTGCAAATTGGATCTGGTAGAGAATGACATGAACTCACAAACATCACTAATTAATTTTTTCATCAAGTTAAATTTGATTTCTGAAAGAATATGTATTTTAAACTTATGGATTTAATAATAGATCTGAATCTTCATGTCTGACCCGAAGGCAAATGAGCAATAGTTATTTAACTATCAAATGTGTTAATGACTGAATTGAAATATCTAATTTTATTCCATAACAAAAAAAAAAATAGATTTATGACAAGGCAACAATAACAAATAAATAACTTTTATACACTCTTCTAAATTATAGTTTCAGGATCAATATTTCAAGTTTATCTTTGTTAGTCAAAATTCTGTTTAGAAATAATTATCATTTTTCCCAAAGCGATTTGTTTAGAATGACTGTCAACGGATTAGACAGTTATTTGTTGACAATAAGTCTAAAAGTTATTGCAAGCTTACGTGCAGGATTGATATTTTGGATGCCAGATAATACCCTCTTCAACTCCTCAGAAATAAGCCTCTCTCGAAAGTAAGGCTTTGTTTTAGATAGTCGATCTTAGACACTCATGTCGACGAGACATGTAGTCTGCATTTTAGTTTCTGGCGCGGGCTAAACGCCTGCCTGCTGAGTTACAATGTAACTATTTAGTTCATTTGATTTAGTTATGTTTAGTTTAGTAATCAATAATAATACGTTTAATAGTTATCGGTCATCAAAGTTAAGTGTAAGTGTGTGTGTTCGTTCTAGGGTTAATCAAGTCGTGGACATCGTTGGTAAAAGTGCAAGACTACCATCATTTGAGCCTATGTGACACCCCCCTCGTTTTACAGATTTGAGCATACCTATTGCTGCAGCGATCAACGAAATTCAAAAATTCAAACAAAAGAATTATATATATTTTTATACATTATCAAACTAGTGCTTTACTTGTAAACTAAAACCAATGCGATCTTTGAGTTTGAATAAATATTAATCTTGATTAATTATTTCAATAAATATGTACGTCGATGGAAATTGGAAATAATATTTGTTCATACACATCTACATGCATATCCTTTATCGTAGCTAATATGAATTGCATTTCCCGATCTGCTAAATATTTCAAAGAGGAAATATCAAAGCAGACATATTTTGTTTGTTTTTTGTTTAATTATAATACACTTCCCTCACGAAAGATCGATTCGTGTTTCACACTATAAACAAGCTGCTTCAATATTTCATATAGAACAGTTGACGGACGATGTATACGAAACCATTAATTACAAGTTGGCTTTGCTCACGAAAACATTTGCCACGCGGTACAGTACACAACACAGAAATTTTGACTTTCATAACGAAATTTCAGAAACGCTTATCGGAATCTAACCAATGAATTATAAATTGGATGAACTTTACGGAACAGTAATTATTGTTCGTTAAATAACGGCAGAAATGAGACAACACATTAAAGATTATTTTATTACTACCGATAGCAAACAAAATTTTATTAGTTGAAAATACCGATAAAATATAAACCGCCATTTTTTCTCTTTTCAACGATTAATAATTGGGAATTTGGGAAATATTTTTTAGAATAATAATAAAAGAAAAGCACTTATAAGTTACACAAATTTTTATTTACGACACTATCGATTTCGATTTACTAGAACATCTTCAGAAGTTGAATACAAAATTCTTACAAGTTCGAGCTTATATACTAATTAGTTGCCAGGGTTACAAGAAACAAGAGGTTTATGGTAGGGGGTGATTAGTGGTTTATCTTTAAAGTATTCTCCTTCGGAAATCACAACCCTTTATCCAGCCTGCCACTTTCGGAAATACTCCTGCAAGTAGATTTTTCGGAATAACAAAAAGACGCTGCATCGCGTTGCGTTTGATGTCTTCTGCGTTCTTCCCTTCTATGGATTTTTCAATCAGCCAAAAGTCTCTCGGAACCATTTAGGATTGTACGGAGGCTGTTGAAGTCACGTAATTATTTCAAATCTTGCACGTGGTATTCTTTATTCACTGTCTGGCCTCTTGGAGCGTATTCATGGTTGCTTCGGCTCTGGCGCGCTTTCTTGGTTCTTTGCTCTTCAGGTGTCTTCCAATACGAAGATTGGGCTTTATCTCTGGATCATAGCCATAGACGTAACATTTCTGGGCTGTTTCTAATGAATTCCAAGTTGACCTAAGCAACTTACACTCGACACTTCTTTTGATCTTTCATCAGCAGCCCTGGGACGAATTTCGCTACCATACGACTCACCCTAAGGGTATTCTTCTAACTCTCGCACAGTTAAATGACGCTTTTTGTTGATTGTGGCACTAACATGTTCCACATTTCCTGGAGTTCTGGTCGTTGCAGGTCTTTCAGAACGAGCAGCACTATCCACTAATGTTCGACCATCTTTAAATCTTCGAAACCACTCTTTAATCTTTGTATTGCGAATAGATTGGTCACTGTAAACTTAACGAATCATATAAATTGTTTCAGAAGAAGAATGGCCTAGTTTTTGGCAAAATTTAATGTAGATTCTTTGCTTGACACGTTCGGTCATTTTGAAATGCGACACATTATTCTTTTATATGTATAGGTAATATTTCATATGACTGCAATATTTTGTATTGTAACAATTTGATTTATTTAAAAAATAACAAAGTGTTTATTTACTTAATATTCAACACACTAAACATTAAATCATTTAACAAAACAGCAATAATTACAAATATACTGGCACCATCTGACTATCACCAATTCTACATTATTGTCTCTACCCTTTTACCCTTCATTTGGATCCGGGTCCTTTCACGTCTAGCCATATTCTAGTAAATTCATGAATTGCTAGAATAACCTATCCTCATACCAGTATTTTTAAATATCCGTAACTTTGAAAAGAAGACTTCAGGGGACCATCATCTCATCAGAATAATTACTAATTAAACAAATGCATATTCATATTATTTCATTGTCATGTTTTTATTTAAAAAAAAGGTGACTAGGTACACCATGAAACTATGTACCTACTTGTAAATAGGTATACATAAGAACGAAAATAAAAGCGAAAAACTTATTGTAATACATATGTACATACTCGCATGTATTTACCATTAAATATTTTGAAAAAAGTCAGTAAGTTTTGTTTGGATCCACGGTTTGGCTATATAATATTTATTTAAAAGTTTGACTTTATTTCAAGTACCGTATCTCTCCGTTTGTAATGGACAAAATAACGAATTTGGGTTTATTATAGGCGAAAGTTTGTTATAATCGAGTTCATTTTAATCGAGGATTTTTCACGTGTTTGTACTGGGACTTTAAAAAAGGGTACATTATAACAGAGGTTCTATTACAGGCGAGTTCATTATAGGTGGATTCCACTGTATTTTCTTTTCTTTTTAGTATTATTTTACTCGAATATATAGGCATAAAACTTAATAAGTATTGGTAGGTGAACTAACTGACACAATTCTTGAACTCATGATAAATTACCCATAAATCGAGTAGCTGCGAGAAAACTAAAACTTTTCCTCCTTTTCGAATGATCAGGAACCACCTCGGTTCTGAATAAAAACTTGTAAAAATTTCATTGTTTCGCGAAACTTTGTTCAGTTACATCTTGGCTGTCTGAATTTATCATGAGAATATAAAACAAATAGATTGATGCAAGTTTCGGACTTTAACAGCGTTTCAAGTTTGTGGCGCTGCTGTCGACAGCGGAAGTCACGTGGGATTAGCGGCGATCGGGGACCAAATTGGATATTTTCCACGGCTAGCTGCGACCCACTTCCTATTGATGCCCAATGGCGGGAAAATTACAAATTACCGGAAGTGCTTTCCCTTTCGGAATTGCCCATTTTATTCTATTAATTCTTTCCACCGAGATTCGGGACAGAATTAAAATAACAATAGCCGCATTCATTCAGAAGGATAACGATAAATTGATGCCTATTTCTACTTCTATTTCAATTCATATATAACTGTTTTTGTTATATGTATACGAATACATCTCACTATACGAGTAAATCAATTGTGAATTGTTTTATGTACAAATACTAAAAAGGTAGTAATAATGTTTGTAACTGTAATATTTTTATGATTCTGTTTTCATTAAGAAATAATATATGCTCACAGAGATACAACACGATATCCTCAGCATACGAAGTAACAACGGTACCACAACGTTAAGTTGGTAACCAGGACGCGTACATTTCAGTTTTTCAGTAATATATAATATACAGGATGGTGGCGGTTAGGGATGCACATAGGAATTTAACATGGGACTTTTGTTTTATAAAATTTTCTGCTCTCCTCTTAATTTTACGGCAAAAATTGTAGAGTGCAAAGATGGTAGGTAGAAGGTGTCTGTATGTATGTGTGCGTCTTATATATATATATATATATATATATATATATATATATATATATATATATATATATATAATATGTGTGTATGTGACGATCGTTTTGAACCGCATAACATAACTCTAATACCACGATTCCAAAAAGACACGGAAAGCTACGATAAGGAAATAACTCTAGTGTTACAAGGTTCTAGAAAGATTCAAGAAAAACGATTACACTGGTTGAACCTCTCATGAGGAGAGATGAAGAATATATTGGAAAAAGAATGAATACCTTAGTTATAGAAGGTTGAAGAAACAGACGAAAACCAAAGATAAGATGGAAGGACTGTATAGCGGAAGACTTGAGAGAAAGGGAACTGAATGAGAACGACGCACAAAACAGAAATGAGTGGAAGAAGAAAATAAAAAATAGCGACCCCTAACGAATGGGAAAGCTAAAGAAGATGATAGTGTCAAGTGCAATTTGCATAGTTTGTTTATGAAATAATTTTACAAGAAAATTTATGTATGGAATTTAATAACTGTCAAATGTTATAATTATTCATTCAAAATTTAATGATTTTCTTATTTCATTTGGTTTATTTGTTATCAGGATTATGGAATTCCGTTTCTGAGGAAAATAAATCATACAATAGTAGAAATTCATGAAATTTTGAATGAAAAATTATGACATTTGTCAGTTATGGATAATTAATAGCTGTCATTTTAACACGGGCCCCCATATCTACTTGCCAAGGTCAGCAAAGTTACGTGACTGCTCACGTCCTACACACAGGATTGACAGAAGGTAATGTGTTGGCCACATCAGATTATTTATTATAGTTTTAATTTCATTTGAAAATTTTTATAAATAGGCAATGCCTGAATTCTAATTTCCCTGCGCCTTATCGTTTTAATCCCACTTCTGAGCAGGATAGTACTTACAGTGCATTACATATGCACCGTTTATCACAATACTGTATCCACACCTGTATATACAGATCCTGGAAATTATCTAATATGACGTGATGTATTGTTATTAGGTTCGGATGTATATAATGGTGTTGTGTAGTATAGGGGCAAGGTATTTGCGTATTGTGGACCGCGCGATACGTAACTCTACAACCGAACACACAACTGTCTGATGGAGATAGACAGACTATACAGTTGAGCTCTAATTTGAAGTTTCTATGCATTTGATATTGTTATGCACTGAACAGATCGTGTGAGGATTCAGAATAGTGGATGACAGTTGTGTTTGATGTGCACTATTGATGGTTTTGTGATTCGTCATGCGAGTTAGGTACATGGAATGTGACACTAGTCTCTAGCGATTTGCGATAATAACTACCTGTTAATGAATAAATGAATGATAAAACACGAGGGAATACTGTACAAAACAATTAAATAATAGATATTCATCAAAACCAGGTTGGATGCTGTCCTTAAGAATGCTTCACCTTCCTTTTCCAATACTGGACTAAGTGTGTCGACATCAGAGGGGATTATACAGAAAAATAAAATGTAGCCCATGTTAACATCAAACTATGGTGTAAAGCTTAAGTGAGAAAAATCGGTGTGTATCTACACCTTCCTTGGTGACGGAAGATAAAAAAGTATTGCTTAATACCCCGCAGGGGTAGACTGGCCTACAGCAGTCTATTAGGGCTTAGTGACCCCGCGTACCCGAACTAAAAAGGTGGCTGAACCAAGCACTAGTCACCTCCCATATGGGTGCGCAGTGTCTGCGAAGTGTTGCCTCCCGTTGTGTGGAGGCCCACCCGCAGTCTGTAAGTCTCATACCTCATGAGACTTACAGGCACCTATGCATGGCAGAGACCTGATATTTAGGGGCTACAGCATGGCTTCGCCGCACCCATCAGGCTCTCTGTCTTTTCTACCTAGTTCTAGAGGCCCGCTCCAGAATGACCAAAACAAACTGGTATCAGTGTTATGTTGACATTGTGCTCACCCACTGCCCAGCTCCTTGGTCCTGGCTGCGACAGAAGCGCAACTATGAGGGGTACAGCCTGGCTTCGCCGCACCCTCTGGTTCCTCTGTTCTCACCTCTAGCCATCCTCCACCTGGTTACTTGGGTAAAACCCGTACCAGGTGTGTACACCGTTACCTCACCCTGAGTATTCGTCTGTAGGCGTACTACACAAAGTCACCTTGACCACCTGGGTGGCTGCCCTGACCATCTGGGCATATCGTCCGCGCCTAGCCTCTCCAGCAATTGCTGAGAGGCAGGTCAATGGTACCCAGGATTCCTGAGGTAGTGAGAAACAAAAGAGCGGAAATAATAATAATAATAATAAATTTATTGTCCAATAGTTTTACAAACCAATTACAGGACAAATTACTAGAACAATAAAAGATACACAAATATTAACAATACGAATGAAGATGAATTACAAAAAATATGTCATTATAATGAAAGTTGGCACATCGACTCATGACAGTAATAGGAGCCCGTTGTAGAACATCCGTATGGGATTGGGGAAGATAAAATGTCATGGGAAACCTGGAGGCCTGACGTGGAACATTGATCTGGACACACGAAAGGAGGTCTGGTGCATCCTTCTCGCCTCCTAGTAGGAGCCACAGAAATCTAGCACTGCTCAGCTCTCTCCTAGACTTCAGGGACTGCATATTGTGGCGCTCAAGAAGGGATTGCTGATCTGTACCCCTAGGCGGATAGATCCTATCTAGCTTGTAGGACAGAAATTTTAAGAACCTGCAATGAACGCGATCAAGTGTTAGTTGTTGATATTCATAAAGAGGGGTCCAGATTAATTGAGTATATAATGAAACTAAGGATTTTATGTTCGGAAAAATTGAAGTTTGAAGAAAATGTTACGCCCAAATCCTTAATGCTAGAAGAATATATTAATGAGCATCATGTAATTCATTAAGTATAATTTTCCATTTAGACTGGCCGTAAAGAAAAATCCTGAATACATGTTGTGTTGGTTGGCCTTTGCACCGAAAGAGGAAGTGTCTGAAATATAACTTTTTACGAGGGTAACAAAACGAAATGTGCACTTCAGTGTTGCGCACACTCCAAGATCCTCTCCGACCGAATAGCGTCCGGAATGTGTGTTTGTGTGTAAAAACTCGTGTACGGAACTTCTTCCTAAAATATTTAGAGTAGAAGCTAGAGCCATTGTTGAAATAGCACGGTAATCAAATTCGTATATTTTTATGTATGAAAGATGCGCGCTTACCCGAGTAATGTAGTCCGACTGCTGGGAATTCATACACGATATTTTTATGCATTTTGTTTTATTTCGTCGGGAATGAAAATTGTATTGTTATTGAAATTTAAATTGCTTGTTGGGATGTTTTATCACTTATTGACTATGAGGGTGTGCAATAAAATGTTTACTGTTTTAGTTTATGTGACGAATACTCGTAAAGCAAATTAAAAAAGACAAATGCATACGTACATGACATCAGCTAGGAATTATACGAAATACAATTTAAATTCCACGGTACATTGAATACTATAAACATCAATGTTTTTATATCGCTTTATATAACAATATCTGGTTACACTAAATGAAATAACCTATCGGAAAAATGAGGGGAACACCAAAAAAGCTATATATTTAAAAAAAGTAGGAACCTTTTGTCTTTCGTATTTGTGTTGGTAATTCTACATCTAATTTACAAATATTTAAAGAGAATTTGAAAATAATTATAAATAAATATGTTATCAGTGTTATCCTGTATATTATTGATCATTCTGTCACTAATAAAAAATAAATTTGTGAAACAAGCTAAAATTAAAACGTTACATCTTGTCTATATTATGTTCCTTTGAAATCTTCAACACCAAGAAAACACTTAACTATACAATTTATAACTTTTCAAATAAAAGATTTCTTATCCATAAACTTATGAAAACAGGAAGTTGTTCCAAACTGATATATTATTAACCGCAGAAAACAATGCAATATCGCTGGAACCATTATGAAGTTGTCGCTTGTCGAGAACGTAAATTAATTATATATTCTAACTGCAGTTGCGGCTGTACATAATTGAATAACTTTTTCCTATTGAATACTTTAAACTGTACAGAGATCGAGAATTGTAAAATTTTCTATTATGGAGGACTTGGCAAGTTTCTATATTGATTTATACGTATACCAGATTTATCCATTGTTCGAATAAAAGTTTAATCGAAGATAAATAAAGGACATTTCATATCGCTCGCGTGCGCTTCTAGTTATCAAAAGCGTAACAATTGTATCTGGTTTTGTCACTGTCACAGAAATTTATTTCCCCTCTAACTATATAATTACTTTTACAGATAATTTTGCCATTTGGACAAGAAATTGCACTTAACTCAAATTTATATTAACTTGTTAATTACTTCAATATCTTCATGAATTTATACATGCTATTAAACTCGAAATAAAGATTTTAAGAATTGGCGTAATTCGAAAATTTTAATATGCAATACCAACACCTAGTTAATATGCGGTTAGCAACATTGTGTTGCGCATAATCTCCTCTGTAACCACATACGTTTAAACCAGTAGATTTCTTGACAATTTGTACTTCTTAGTTGATCAGTGGATCAAGCCTTGATTAAGGAATGGTGAATTCGGCCGTTTGTTCCTGTATTTTATTTCATATGTTATTGTCTTTTATAATTTTAATAAAGTTTAATTTTTTTACTTTCGATTTGCTGTGTTTTGTATCCAATTTTAGATTTATTTCAGATGATTTACCTTAGTAAATATTCGTAGGTAACAGGAGAATTACAAAGTACACGACTTCTAGAAAGGCTCAAAAATGTGCCAAAATTTTACCCTTTTGACAAGAATAGGCAGAGGCGGACTTTGGCCTAGGCTACAGAGGCAATTGATTCGAACTATTTATATACATCTATTAAATACATTTTGTTTTTACGTAGGGGCCCAAAATAAAGATTTTGCATAGGACCAAAATCGTAAATCCGCCACTGTATCCAGGACTGTTTCGCGAAATGGAAACACCGCTGGCAAAAATGTATGAATAAGGGAGGGGGAGTACTTTGAAGGGGACAAGGGTCAATAATCTGTAAAATTAATAATAAAGTTTAAAAAAATGAAGTTCGGGTATTTTCTGAACAGACCTAGTATACGATGGGTGTACTAGGCATCACTTGAAAATATTGACAGCTCTTAATAGATTCGTATCTGTCTGACCAATCGTCACAGGCGAATTCTTTCACTGAACCTATTCCTAAAATTGAATTAGCTGTGGAACCATTTCGTTTTTGTGTTCGATATCGAAAGAGGTCCCTGATGTTTGTGTTCATTAAATTATTATAATAGCATCCCAACTTGCCAGGGACATGGGATACAACAACGCATTAACATCAGTCTTTAATTTCTCAATCAAGTAGAAATAGCAAAATCGCCCTTAACCATTTCCCGTCATTTTCTTTTCTTTCTTTGTCGCTTTTCATCCTTATTGTGCGGATGAAGAGAGCCGATTTCAAAATTTAATTATCCCAGTCGGTTCATTGTTTTCTTACTGGACAAGGGAAGATTCGAGGGAGACGAATCTGCGCGTCTCCTCGTTTATATATTACATTTATGCGTTGTTAGCTTTATTACGCTTATTTGAAAGACAGTTTCATTTAGATCCACTCTCGTTGTTTCGCTATTTTTCGATTTGCTGGTGTTTTTATTTCAGGAAATAATAAAAAGGTACCGCATGTAGATCACTGTTTTTCTATTAACTTTTTAATTTAGTTTTCCCATATTCTACGGCTCAAACATGCACAGTACGGTTTACCTTACGATGTTATTAAAAAGTTTCATAGTTGTAGATAATTACTTACAAAACACATTCTCATTTTTGCTTCAGATAAATCATTTTAAACATGTTAAGAATTACTCGATAGTTCAGTCAAACAGCATTTATTCTTACTATACCAACGTTTCGGTGCACCCTTGCACCTTCTTCAGGGTCTACAACAATTATACAACGAAAATATCATACATACAAGATAAAATTATCACACAGTAAGATCTTACAGATTGTTACAATTCGTGTACACAAAATACATTCGTACAAAACATTCAGTTAATTTATTAAACATCGTACAAAAAATTCAAAAATCATACACACATCCATTTGCTCTAAAAAACGACAACCGAATAATACGGAAAATAGCCGGAAATATCCTGTGTAAGGATTCTGGTGACTTGATACGGACTTCTATTGGTCGTCTGTACATCAATAATAATGTAGCAAGTTGTAGGAATTTAAATAAAATGTAAGGAATTTAATGGAACTCAGTTTGGCCTGAAATTTGCCTTTTCCTTTTTGAACTTTTGTAATACACCAAAATATAAGCTGTTAAGTCCTTGAATATCAATTCTTGGATTGATGTTATTGCAATCATCCCTGATATGTAACATTTCAAGAAACATACGTTTGGAGTAATTCTGCTTCAATGGATATAAAGTATAAAGTAATTAAATTTCATAAAGCAGCCAACTATGCTAATACTATGGAAACAGCTGCTATATTAAGAAAATTCTAATTGAAAGATATCAGTGTCAAGTGCAATTGACATAGTATGTTTGTATAATTTTACTGGAGAATTCTTTGCTAGAAACTTTCTGTATAGGACTGACTAAATGTATTGGAAATATAGGAACTTTTGTGTGGAATTTATACAAAATACATAGAACTGACGGAAGGTAATGTGTTGGCCACATCAGATTTTTTTTATATTATATCCGGGATTTACGAAAAGCAAATTTTCAAATACACCTTGGGAAAAAATTGATTCGTATTTGTTTTACAGTCAATTTCACTTCCTCAAATGGATCAAATATTATGCCTATCAATTTTTTTTCTTTGGTCAAACCCGTGGAAGCCCAATCACGACAAAAAGCTGGATAGGATTGTTAAAAAATTCAAGAACGATTCCAGAACACATGTGCCAACAATAATCGGTCTTAATGAGCGTACTTCATCGCAAATATTTATTTCAATAACTCTAAGCCTTTCATGTAATTCCAACGTCTGATGACCCAACTATTTTTACTGCGGGTGTAACTTGTTTCACTGTTTTAAATTCTCGTTTTCTTTCTAGATAATTCTCATTCCGCACTCGCATAACGACCCAGGATGGCTGAAGACATTCGAGCACTATTTCCATTACGAAAGCAAACAAATTCTCAACAATATGGTGGCCAAGCTTCAGCAGTATCCTAATCTCACTTTTATTTGGAGTGAAGTGTCTTTTCTGTCCGCGTGGTGGGACAGTGCACATCCTAGTAAGCAAAGAGCACTTAGGAAGTTGGTCCACAATGGAAGATTGGAAATTACAACAGGGGGGTGGGTAATGACTGATGAAGCCACCAGTCATATGTACGCTATGGTTGATCAGCTTATCGAAGGTAGGAACAAACTATGTATTAAAAAACTGTTGAAATTTTAAGAAAAACGCCGTCATTGTCGCATCCGATCAATATTGTAATATTATTTTTAATTTTTAATAGCATTTTTTTCGAAATAACGACCCTAATACACTGTGTCCACCATTAGGATTTCAAGAATTATAAGAGATACATGTCGGTTAATTGTAACTTTTTTGTGCACCTTTTGTTTTTTCTAAAAATTCGCATAGGGAACTAGATAATGACGAAAAACTGAATATTGTGGATTTTTACTTCACACTATCCTTGGTAAGGGAGGTATGGGGATAATGCTAAAAATCGCATATCGAGAGATGTGACCACGTTTCAAGGTCCATAGTAATCTGATTTTAACATTTTCACAATGATGTCTGTGGATGTGTATATGTGTGTGTGTATGTGTGTGAGTGTTGATCTTCTGGACACTAACTCAAATACTATCATTTGGAAAATTTTGAAACCTTGTAGTTCGACCTTATTCTAACATGGAAAGAAAGAAGCCATTAGATTTTGGTTTAAATTGGATAACCGGAAATCGCACTTTACTTGAAGCTCAAAATAGCTTTTCTTGCAAAAATGACATTTTTCGCGATTTATGTTATTAAAGATTATTGAATTTTCTATAGGCATGCATTAATAATTTTTCTATATATTATATAGATAAATTAATAAAATAATCAATTTTATAAATCCCGGAGTCTTTGTTTTAAAAACAAACACAATTTCTTAGTTCCACAGTTCATATTTCAAATGTATGTAACTAACAGATAAATGTCTGTCAAAAAAATAATGATTTCAAATTAATAATAGTAACGTTTTAAAAAGAATATTGTAAATAAAACAATAGTTATATAGAAAGGAACTTAATGTACATAGTTTCCGGCATTATTAAATATACAGGTATGTATGTATTGTAATAAAAATAATAAATATATCATCACGGCATATTACCCATTGCTCTGGGTGTGCCCATCTGCTTTGTACACAGATTTCGATAGATGATAACATATGTGTATCGTGCTAGCGTGTACCAAGCGTCGCCTCACGGGCACTCATTTCTGGCTTGGGGAGTGAAATTTAAAATTCGAAATATTTGGCGTCGGTGGGAATTGAATCCGGTTCCCCAGATTCGCGACCAGACACTCCGGCACGCGGCCGCAACACCCCATAGGTATATTTATTGAAATTAATAAAATTTAATGGTGAGAGGTATTGGGTTAGTCACATCAGATTTTTTCTTTTTCAAATAAATATTAGTAATCGAGAAAAATGTTTCAAATTTGTCTAACCAGTGGTGTACGAAATAAATATTTGATTAATATAATTCATTTTGATTTTTTATTACATTTTATTTAAATTGCTACAACTTGCTACATTATTATTGGTGTACAGACGACCAATACAAGTCCGTATCAATGATGTCACCAGAATCCGTACACAGGATATTTCCGGATGTTTTCCGTATTATTCGGTTGTCGTTTTTTAGATCAAATGGATGTGTGTATGCTGTTTGAATTTTTTCGTACGATGTTTAATAAATTAACTGAAAGTTTTGTATGAATATATTTTGTGTACATGAATTGTAACAAACTGTAAGTGTGATAACGTTATTTTGTATGTATTACATTTTTATTGTATAATTGTTGTATACCCTGAAGAAGGTGCAAGGGTGCACCGAAACGTTAGTATAGTAAGAATAAATGCTGTTTGACTGAACTTTCGAATAATTGTGAACACCTAATCCACATCACAGTCGACAAATTACCCACAATTCTAATTTCTTTAGTTAGAACATTTTTCTCTATTACTAATAGTTATTTGTTAATTCTATAGGAAAAATATAACTTTAGTTTTTTATCCTTATATTCAAAATAATGTACATAATTATTATATTGATTATTTAGTTGTTCAGTCAATATAAAAGGAAAAAATATAAAAATACCATTTTCCTCTCCATTTTAATAAATTATAAAATTGCTTTTACGTTTCCTTTTCCGTGTTGTTCTCTGGAGGAAAACCCCGTTAAAATAATAATTAAAGGTGGAAAAAATATCTGAAAAGTTTTATGTTTGTAGGACACCAATGGCTGAAGACAAACTTGGGCATCACGCCGAAGTCCGGCTGGTCCATAGATCCCTTCGGACACGGCAGCACGCAACCTTATTTACTCACCACGTCGGGAATAACCGGGACGGTTATCCAGAGGATACACTACGCCTGGAAACAATGGCTCGCGCAAAAGCAATTCGGCGATTTCCTCTGGGTGCCCAACTGGCAGACGCGGTCCAGTCCACGACAAATATCTCAACGAACGAGTTTGTTAACACATAATCAACCGTTTGATATCTACTCGATAAAGCATAGTTGTGGACCACATCCGTACATTTGCTTGAACTTTGACTTTAGAAAAATACCGGGAGAGTATACTGATTATTCTATCAAAGCGCAGAACATCAATGATAAAAATATTAAACAGAAAGCTGAATTGCTTCTCGCCCAATATGCAAGGACTGGATCACTGTTCCCGCATAATGTTGTATTAATGCCAATAGGCGATGATTTTAGATATAATCACGAAGTAGAATGGGACCAGCAGTATCAAAATTACGCTAGACTTTGCGAATACATAAATGCCAATAAAGATGTTTATAAAACTGAAATTAATTTCGGAACTCCTAAAGATTATTTCCATGCTATATCAGAACGCTATGACAATTACCCGTCCTTAAAAGGAGATTTCTTCGTGTATTCTGATATTTTTAGCGAAGGGCGGCCTGCTTATTGGTCAGGGTATTTTACCACAAGACCATTTATGAAAATACTAGACCGCGAATTGGAAAACAGCTTGAGAAGTGCAGAAATTCTTTATACAATTGCTGTAAACAAAGCTAGACAAAACAATTATGGTCCGCATTTAAAAATCCTGGAAAGGAATTTTGAAAAATTAGTCCGAGCAAGAAGAAATTTAGGACTGTTCCAACATCATGACGCTATTACTGGAACGAGCAAGTCTTTTGTTATGCGTGATTATGGGCTGAAATTATTTGAAAGTTTAAGAGATACTGAAAGCATTCAACAAGATGCGATTCAAAGTTTACTTTTGAATGACTCATTACCTTCCTCAACGGATCAAACTAAGAATATAATCCTCAGCGACTTGGAGAGGGAATCTTATGAGAAACTTCCGAAAAAATTACCGATAACGGTCGATAACGAACGAAAAGTAGTTTTATTTAATTCATTAGTCCACTCGCAGGATCAAGTAGTCGAATTAAGGATATCTTCTTTAAACGTGAGGGTGTTGGATTCGAACAGAAACGAAGTTTTATTCCAAATTAATCCAGTCTGGAATGCCTCTGGTGGAAATAACAAACTGCACATGACAAACGATGAATATGAGTTAGTGTTCATTGCGAACTTGCCACCATTAAGTTTAGTATCTTATTACATTGTTTCCGAAACCGAGGAAAAGGCAAAAAAGTCAAAAGCTACAATATACTGCAATAATTGTCACCGAAAAGAACTCCCGAAAAGAAATAATCAAAACGAATTCAAATCACAAATTCCTGAACAAGAGGCAGAGTTTAGACCTTCCAAGTTTCAAATTAAAAACACTCAACCAGGGGACATTCAATTGGAAAATCAAAAAATGAAATTACTGATTGACGGATCAACAGGTTTCATGAAATCGGTGACTCGCAAACACAAACAAAAAGTAACTCAATGTGCAATTAGCTTCGCTGCATACCATAGCGCCCAATTCCATTCAGGAGCTTATCTTTTCATGCCAGATCCCAACAGCCGGGAAACAGACAAAGACGTCCTAGAGCAATACAGTCAACAAATAAGCGTAATTATCACATCTGGACCAATATCCAGCGAAGTCACCGTCATATACGGTGCATTTTTAGTCCACTCCGTAAAAATCTACCACTTGGAAAATTCCATGTTGTCAGACGCAATTCAAGTCCAAAATGAAATAGATTTCGAAAATCCTCCCAAAAACAGAGAAACAGAATTGTTTATGCGATTAACGACCGATGTACAAAATGGTGACATTCCTGAGTTTTATTCAGATTTAAACGGATTCCAAATGCAAAAGCGAGTTAAAGTCGACAGAATTGGAATAGAAGGCAATTATTTTCCTATAACAACTATGACATACATTCAGGATGAAGACATACGCTTAAGTTTACTTACAAATCACGCACAAGGTGCTGCAAGTTGGCAACCCGGTTTTTTGGAAGTTATGTTGGATAGACGAACACTGTACGACGACTCCAGAGGAATGGGAGAAGGTCTAGTTGATAATAGAAAAACAGTTATGAAATTCTGGCTTTTGATTGAAGATGTTTACAAAGGTACTAAGAAAAAAGTAAACACTGAACGACGAATCAAACGAGACGTCGATTACATAGAACAACCTTTTGAAGAAGGAGAAGTAGTTCGAAACTTCAACGTTGTTACTGAATCAACCAAAAGTGAAAACTTCTCCAAGCCATCACTATTCGCAAACAGAATGAGTAATATGTTAAACTACCCCGTGGGAATCTTCGTTATGGAAGATATAATTTTAGAAACCAAACCAAACTCTGTGATTCGATTACTAGCGGAAAGTTTACCGTGTGACATACATTTAGTGACTCTTCGCACCCAACCAGATCAAATGTATTCCCAATTTCCGTCAATGAACGCGTTGATGGTCTTACACCGTCAGGGTTACGACTGCGCGGTTAGTGACAAATTTAAATGTGAAAACCCAAACTTTAGTGATAATACTAAATTCACAGACTTGCAAATAGATTCTATACAAGTGATGTCCCTGACGGGACTACACCCAGAAGAAAGATTAAATGATCTTGATGATATTGACATGCAACCTATGGGGCTGCAGACTTTAAACGTTACTTTTGTAAAGTAACTTTATGTAAATATATCTTAAATGTAATTTTTATAATTTATTATAGTGTGACTTTTACTTCTACTTCCTAGAATGTTTAAGTTGTTTGCCGGTAGGACCACAAAATATTTTTTATAGTACAGTGAGATTTTTGTGCAAAATGTAGATAATTGTAAATAAAAGATTATTTAAATATTTCTAAACTGACAACAATAAACTAGTGTTTGTTGTTGTGTGTTAACTCTAAAGGCTTCTGTACACTGTAGATTTTTTCTGGTAGAGCTGCCCTATGCAGTAGCTCTGTACCAGAATTCTATGTAGAAGGGTGCGGTCCGAATTATAGCTTACAGTGCTCAGATTGCTCACAGCTGGTCCGATATGATTAAGCACACTGACGACTGTGAAGACGTAGGTTACATTTTATTTTTCTACATAGTCCCTCTGATGTCAAAAACTTAGTTTTTCCAACTTTTCGATTCCTCCCGAAAATGGATTTCTTTGAGGTCCTCAAAATAAACATTTGCTGCATCGATGGCTTCTTCGTTGAATCGTAATCTCTTTCCAGCGTTGAACGTTGTGAGTTTTGGGAAAAGATGGAAATCGGAGGGACCCATATCGGTCGAGTACGGTGGGTAGGGGACGATTTCAAACCTCAGATCATTCAAATTGAATGAGCTGACGCATTGTCGTGGTATAACAAGATTACTGCTTTCATGTGGTCTAAAAGTATGGCGTAGTATTGTCCAGTCACAGTTTTTCTTTTACCAAATAATCAATTAGCAAAATTACTTTGGCATCCCGATAGACTAACGCCACCATGTTTCCTACCAACTGAATTAACTTAGCTTCCTTCGTAATATGAACTACACTTTCATAAGAGATCCCTATGGCTTCCTTAATCTCACGCACTTTCATTTGGCGATCTTCCACCATATCGTGGACTTTATCTACATTTTCCTGTGTGATAGGCGATTATGGTCGACCTGAACTTGATTCGTCACAGGTGTGTGTCCAGCCACTCTTAAATTCTGAAACCCAGAAACTTCACTGGAAAAGGTGAAGCATTCCTAAAGACAGTATCCAACGAGGTTTTGATCACCGTTGCAGTCTCTTCTTTCAAATGAAAAATCTTGACCACCGCACGAACTTCGTTTTTATCCATTACCGATTTAACACTAGTTAGATTAACACAGATGCTTGTCACGATTAGACCGATTGACAGATTGTATTGAAATTTCTTGTCAGTTCATATGAAGAGTTAAATAATAGAAGAAGGTAAGATTGCTTTTCAAAATCTAAGGCCTTCTCCGTAATACTCGAAACTTATCAATCCATCCAACAACTTCAGTATTACATGCTTCGTTGTTTCGGCACGAAATGACGTCAAATGTAACAAGAGTGCTTACACTGCCTATGCCGTCGGCGTGACCACTGAGCACTGTGAGCAGTGAGCATGAAATGTTGACATCATGCACCTCACAGCGTAAACAAACTGTTTGCGCGCTATTTATACTTAACGCGTAATTCGGACCATACCCGAAGTGTCTACAGTATATACGTAGAATTCTCTAGCGGCAGCAACTCGAAGTCTTAGCTAGAGTAAAAAAAAATACAATCATTTTCAATGCATACGTATACCTGGATCACTCTAAATGTCTCGATCTATTCGTAATCTATACAAAATTATAATGTACGAGTACTTATTTTATACTAAATTTGAAATTAGGTGTTTGGGAAAATTTCAATTTTTAAATTAAATTGCATCTATAATTGTCGCTGAAAGGGAACAACAGCAGAATTTGATTACGAAATCTTTGGAAATAAATGCCGAGGAAAATACATTAAAATTACACTGTATTCGTTGCCAAAGGAATATGGAAATAAGACAAAAGAAAAAGAGTTGAATTAGATTGGAAGACGTTAAGTTAAAAAGAGCTCATAAGAGTTTTTAATGCCTGCGTGTATTAACAAATTGATTGCAGCTCTAGCTATAGCTATATCTAGAGAATCCATTGTAAATAGATCGTAAAGTGCTCTAGCTAGAAATGCCCTACGAGTACACTATCTCTCTTCTGTCTAATGCTGTCAAAAACAATCAATTAAACAGTTATTCTACTAACCGGTTAACCAATATTACTGCGGTTTAAAAAAATAGCATAACCAGTTATTTCGATTACCCGGTTAGTTAC
Organism: Harpalus rufipes; assembly: GCA_951394225.1. Lineage (NCBI taxonomy): Eukaryota > Metazoa > Arthropoda > Insecta > Coleoptera > Carabidae > Harpalus > Harpalus rufipes. The sequence goes on from OX596286.1 coordinate 38,116,428, forward strand.
CTCTTAAAATTATTCGTGTATAATATAATTGACGAAGATATTCATTCATTATTCAGTTTTACAATATCTGGTTAAAATTTTAACTGTCAGTTAAATAAACAAAATTGAAACGAAATAAACTGAAAGGAGAGTGAGTGTGGGATGTAAGGTAATGTATGCTAGTACCTGCTTTGATGTATGGAAGCGAATGTTGGGCATGGACGGGAAAGCATAAAAAGAGAGTGACTGCCGTGGAAATGAGGTATTTACATGAGGGTATGTACGACGGGATCACGTGAGGAATAATTTAATGGTTGGGAATAATGTTTTTAACAGACTTGGTGTGAGTCAGTTGAGATGTTTTCGTCATATGGAGAGAATGATGAGTGTGCGGCTTGTAAAGCGTATATATCTTGGTTGAGGGTTGTCGATTGCATGGAAGACCAGTGTGTGACTGGATGGACGTGGTTAGTAGGGTGTTTAAAGAGAGGAAGTTTCCAAGTGGGAAGAGAAGAATGTATGAATGCCATTATGAGTGTGGTCGAAGCAAAAGAATTGTGCTTAGACAGGAATGTGTGGCAAAGGACGATTGTTTCGTAACTATTATTGTGAACCAGATGCGGTATTTCGCTACCGAAAATCGGTCACTTTAACATGTTAAGAGTGAGGATTTTTTGTATGATGATCTTAACCGGTTAACCACAGTTTGTAATCATAGTTAATCGGTTAGTTACCTACTATTTTCTACAGTTTTTGGCAGCACTAGCAAACACGCCAACAATTTTTCCCTACTGTGTACAGACGTCTTAATTGTATGTTTGTGACGTCTTCTAGTGTAGGTTTCCGATAAGGCAGTTTCCAGTGTGTAGTACAATATTTTAATTTATCAATTTTAGATTTTTTAATGCTGCAAATTTCATAAAATTTTGAATATTTTACTATACAAATATCCATTTAATTATAAAAACTTTGTAAAGACTGTTAACATATGTTTTCCAATAGAATCAGACACATACTTAAGAAAGTAGTGAATTATGAACTGTTCATGTAAAGATTATTTTTGAATTAGTAAATTGTTATAAATGTTGTAAAAAAACATTTGTATGTTGGGATTTTTAATTTATTATTATATAATATTATATTCCTTAAAATATTTTTATTACGTCCTTATCCATTTACCTGTTCATAAAACCAAACTGAGATAATAAGAAATATATATTTACATAAGTAGGTGTCTGAGTTTGTAATATTACAATCGATTCGTCGGAACAAAGAGGTAAGGCCGAAAACTTATCAAATCTTTAGTTAGAAAATATTTACAAATCCAAGTCCATAGTTAATAATAAATCATTTATCCTCTTAAATAAATATATTGACCAATGTTTAAATTTAGAGCAACGACCTTGAGAAAATATAGATAAAGAGACTGCTACATCCAAATTTCGCGGTTTTGTCATTCGTATGTCCCTTCATGCATTGCATTGCAACATCGAGCGAGTGAAATTTGTAAACAACTTTCCATTATTATATATTTCGTAAAATAAATCATAATTAAAAAATTACAACTTTAACAACGTTACAGTTTGTGGCTTATGTCAATTTTTGGTAACAATCGAAGTAATATCACATAGTAATAAATATAACAACATAAGTCCAAACCAGTTGATATTGACTAACAATACAATAGACGGAAAATGATACTGCAAAAATACTGCATAACGTCGCAGAAAAAATGTGACATGTATTTTAAGTGAGCGCGTGATGTAGAACTGTTGTTGGCGAATGACTCATTGGTGTAAACTACAAATCAATCGAGAAATGACAGTGACAGGTTAAACTGTCAAAATGCTTAACCCTGGAGTAAGGGTTGTCAGAGGCCCAGACTGGTCTTGGCAGAATCAAGGTAAATAAAATATTATTTAAGTCGTCAGGATAAATAAATAAAAGAAAACTTTTAGATGGAGGTGAGGGTTACACAGGGACGGTATGTGAAGTAGGAAAAGCAGGATCATCTAGCTCCCCTGACAAAACTGTTGTTGTTCAATGGGATTCTGGCTTCCGTACAAATTATAGAGTTGGATATCAAGGACAATATGATCTACGAGTTATTGATAATGCCCAAATAGGTAATGTTTTTCTACCACGTCATTATATTCAAGTATTTTCCTTGTACGTATTAGGAAAGTTTGTTGTGATATTAGTAGTTTCCCCATTTAAATAATGTGTATTAATGGGGATATTTGGACAGGTGTGAAACATCCAAATATCATTTGTGATGGTTGTAAGAAACATGGCATTGCTGGTATGCGATACAAATGTATTCAGTGCTACGATTACGATTTGTGTTCGTTGTGTTATCATGCCGATGCTCATGATTTGACGCATCCTTTTCAAAGATTTGACTCTGCTGATTCTCAAGGGTATGTAATACTGTGTGTCTACTCTTTTGTTATACATATAGAAATACAATGATACAATTTTCATTTAACGAGCCTAAATTTATTGAAATATATTCCTCTTACTAAGAAAGAAAATAGTGTTAACACAGCTCACTATACTGTAAAGATCCTATATTTCCAGTAAAATTATTTCATGAACAAACTATGCAAACAAATTGCATTTGACACTGACATCTTCTTGTTTAGCTTTTCCCATTCGTTAAGATATTTTTTATTTTCTTCCTCCACTCATTTCTGTTTTGCGTAACGTTCTCATTCAGTTCCTTTTCTCTCAAAACTTCCGCAATACAGTCTTTCCATCTTATTTTTTGTCTTCCTCAGTTTCTTCTAAGGCATAGGTAAATTTTGTGCCAAAAATATCGACACGTTCTATTTAGAATTCAAGCATTGCCTATTTAGAGAACTTTTCAAATAAAATTAAAACTGTAATAAAAAATCTGATGTGGCCAGCACATTACCTTCCGTCAATCCTGTGTATTATGTACAAATTCCATGCGTAAATTTTCTTGCGAAAGATTTGAAATTTCCAGTAAAATTATTTCATAAACAAACTATGCAAGTTGCACTTGACATCATCTTCTTGTTTAGCTTTTCCCATTCGTTAGGTTATTTTTTTATTTTCTTTTACTCATTTCTGTTTTGCGTGTCGTCCTCATTCAGTTCCTTTTCTCTCAAGTCTACCACAATTCAGTCCTTCCATCTTATCTTTGGTCTTCCATTATTGCTTCTACTCGTAAGCTATTCATTTTTCATCCAATATATTCATCTCTGCTCATGACATGTTCAAACCAATTTAATCGTCTCTCTTATATCTAGAAACTTCTATTACTCGAGCCATTTCCCTTTCCTTTAAATTTGTACCATGTCTTTCCGTGTCTTCCCCAACATTTATCTCAACATTCTCGCCACATTCAGTTTCGTTTCATTGATACTAACATCTGTCAATTTGAATTATTTGAATATATTAGTAGTTTCCATGGTTAGCATAGCTGGATTTAATATCTTTATAATTTTTTAACTCTATATCTATTGAATATGAAGTATAAAATGCTATCACATTGTATAGAGAATAAATAATATTCAACTGCGTTTTTTCAAGAAAAACGTAAAAGTTGCAAATGAGGTAATTCCGGTGGGCCAATTATAACCAAAATCTAATCATGTCTGTATATGGATCTAAATTCGAGGAATACGAAAAAAATATAATTTTTGGAATCGTGGTATTGGAGTTATGCGATCAGTTGATTATTAAAAATAATAATAAAGAAGAAACAATCCAACTATCGCCAAATGCAAGTTATACCATTGTATACACCCCCAAACTATATGTATTATCGTTCCTATATAATTAAAAAAAATTTTTAGTGTTGACTTACCTATAAGAAAAGACGCGTCGAAATGCGAGTTAAAAGGCATATTCGTAGGGGCGAAAGTAGTTAGGGGTTATAACTGGGAATGGGGCAATCAAGACGGTGGTGAAGGTAATTAAAAAAAAAGTTTTAAATGTATTTTATCTAAAAGAATAAATTAGGCAAAACAGGTCGTGTGATGGATATTCGCGGTTGGGACAACGAAAGTGCCCGTTCAGTAGCAAACGTAACCTGGATGTCAGGAGCTACTAACGTATACCGCTTAGGGCATAAGGGAAACTGTGATCTTAAATTCGTTCAAGATGCTTCTGGTGGCATGTATTACCCTGAACATTTACCAGTATTAAGCCAACAAACTGAAATAAAATCTAGTCGATCAACTGGCCAACAAGCTCAAAACACAGTCCGACCATCATTATTTAGCGTCGGCGATAAAGTCCAAGTTGCAGTGGATGTTGATACCCTTAAAACCATGCAACAAGGGCACGGGGGGTGGAATCCGCGTATGGCTAAATACACGGGGAAAATCGGAACGGTACATAGAGTTACAGAACGTGGAGATATACGTGTTCAGTATGAAGGTATTTCATTTGAAAGCTATTTTTGTATGCGTATGATATATTTATTTTCTCTGCAGATTGTAATAACAGATGGACGTTTAATCCTGCAGCTCTGTGTAAAACTAACACGTTTTCAGTAGGTGATGTTGTTTGTGTTTTGAACGATCAAGCCAAAGTTAGAGAACTTCAAAAGGGGCATGGTGAATGGATAGACATCATGAAAAATGTATATATAGTGGAAACTCGTTTATTCGGACTTCGATCGTCCAGGCATTTTTTTAATTTTTTCTCTGCCGACTGCTGTTAATTTTCTCATTCTCCTCATGACCTGTCTGTCTGACATTAATTTGATTGTTGCTCATTGGAAACTTTTATTTAGGTTTATTCGAGCTTCTAAGCTATATTTGATAACCAGGATTCTTCACTTTTCATAATCGCTAATCAAGCAATTAGTTATAACTTTTGGTTTTAGGTTTTAAACTATCATGTAATAAAATTTTAAATAGTTTTACTAACTTGTGCTATCTATGTGAAATTTATCAGATACCTACTCAAATAAATTAAAAATATAGATATTCACTTTGTTCATGAAACGATTTACTATTACGACTGGTCACCATTTTGTTTTATACTGACATACTAATCCAACTAGACTACAAGTAAACTGTAGAAACTGTGGTTATGTAGATGGAGGGGCTTAAGTCTTAAGACTGCCGCTCTGGCAGCACTGCAACGTGTTACGTTAGTAGGTACCCTTACGAGTTAGTTGCCTCCAAATAGTTGTCAAAAGGAAATTATTGGGTCGTACAGTAATTATTAACAAATTGGCATGCATTTATCTCTCGCCTTTGCAAATGTTGTAAGCGCGTGCGATAAGGATGGATATAAAACGCCTGTCTTTTAAAAAGTCATATCGTTTCGACTAACTTAGGAAATTCCACTTTAAAACGATTCTCGTTGTTGATAATATTTTCGTAAAGAACAACACGTTTTCGCAAAGTTTTTTCTTGGGAAAACAGCACCAGAAACTATAAAATACTAAAGGAGGTATTCAAGGAGAATGCAGTAAGGCGTTCTACAGTTTTTAATTGGTTTTCTCGCTTTAGAGAAGTGAAATGAGCATTGAAGACAAATCTCATTCTGGGCGGCTTTCATCTAGTCACACGGTAGCAAACATTTAAAAATTCGCCAAAGCGATGACCGTCGGATAACTATTGATGAGTTGTCTTAAGTTACCACTATCAGCTGGACTGCACACAGCGTTCACAGTTCGTCTGACATGTACTCCAGCTGATCTTGGTAGCTTCAGACAACTCGTCAATAGTTATTCGTCGGCCTTCGTTCATTTTTTGGCCAATTTTTTCAATGTTTGCTCATGTGGCACGGTGCAGTGCTGCCAGAGCGTCAGTCTGAAGACTTTTGGGTCCCCTCTCGGAATTTGATTTTGGATCATTCGACGCTCGGTCTCGTCAAGTCCGAATAAACGAGTTTCCACTTTATTTCCTTTTATTTTAAAACATTTCACAAATATTTACCCCCGTATTTACCTTTTAGGCTTTAGGTAAACTCGGTAAAATTATTAAGGTCTACAGTGATGGAGATCTTCGAATCCAGTTAGACGGTCACGCCTGGACTTTAAACCCCCAATGTGTTAGATTAGTCCCAGGCAGTGCTACCGAATTATCTAACACTATGCATGCTGATCAGAATCAGCGTCTTGAACCGTCCAGTAAGTGAAATTTATTCTTCATTGATTCTTTTTTACTGGTTTTTCCTCTCAGTGCAACAATGGTTGCCAGCAACTCCTGGGGGCACAAGCAGTGCTGATAAACTCGTACGCGATGCAGCTCAAGGCCGTTTGGAGGCTGTTAAAACTGTTTTAGAGTCACATCCATCTCAAGTAGATTTACGTAGTGGAGGAAAAACTGCGCTGCAGGTAGCCGCTCATCAGGGCCATACGCAGTTAGTCGCATATTTGATCAGTATGGGGGCTTATGTTAACGCCGTTGATACTGATGGCGATACTACGTTACATTATGCAGCTTTTGGAAACCAACCAGACGTAAGAACTACATTTTCTCATACCATACTTTGTTTAGATGTCTTTTAACAGATTAGACAACGTAAACCGTTCGGTTTTTCGTCGACTTGCATCAATAAAATCGCCATTCCTCTTATTACCTATGATTAATGATACAAACAGCTAAACTTAATCATAGTAGAATATTTATTTAAAATTTATTTTTAAAAGACAAGATCTATGTTAGCAGCACAGCCAAACGTAGGACTTTAACTTGTAAAATCAAACTTTCCTAATTTCCTGTTTCCCTAATTATTTTGATAGGTTTAATAAATATTCCAATTCTATTACCCCCTCTGTGAAATAGATATACCTACAGGCATGTGTGGATCAATTGAGGCTAAAATCGATTGTTAAATTATTTGGGACGGATCATTTAAAAACTGAGCCATTATATAATGACGAGATTGTTAATTTGTTGTGTTTAGGTAATGGAGTTATTGTTGAGACATGGTGCTAACATTAACGCTGTAAATAAAGGTCGTTGTACAGCTCTGCATATAGCAGCACACAAACATCCTGTACATTGTGTATCATTGTTATTATCGCGAGGAGCCGATGTTAATGTACAGGATTCATATGGGGATACGGCATTACATGATGCAATTGGCAAAGAAAGCTGCCCTGTAATAGAACTTCTTTGTGAAGCACCTGGTGAGCTATACTTAAAAATTATACGAGGGGGGGATCCAAAAGTCATTAAATTGTGTTCAAAAAACATTTATTAACACTATAAACAAAAATTAGTTCAAAGATTACGCTTTGGTTTAAATAGATATATTGTTATTGTTATCGTTACCATGTATACAAGACAATAATAATTATATGTCAAAGTAACATGTCAAACTGACGACACATCACATAAAGTACTCTTCATTAGAAGACACGCACTTGTCGAGACGTTCCTCCCATTTGGCATAAAACCTCTGGAACTCTTCAAGTTCAATGCTGTTTAATACACGCTTTTACTGCTTCCACGTCAACAAAACGCCGCCCCATAAGCGTTTTTCATTTGTGGGAATAATAGGGTGTGTCACGTCGTGATGAAGTAACCATTCACCATTAACATTCGATCGGACTTGCCTTGCTTTGATTCATCACCCGTTATCAGTAGTGATAGAGTCAGGTTCATTTTAATCTGACCTTTCTGTCCTGGCACAAGATCAACAGATTTTTGCCCTCTGTGAGAAGGCGAGGAACAAACTTCGTGGCAACACGTCTTATTTTCAAGTCATTTGTCAAAATTTACTGGCATGCACTCTAGGTGATATTGATAGCTTCAGACAACTCGTCAATAATTATCCGACGGTCTTCGTTCATTACCGTGTCTTCAATGCTCCAAAGCGTGAAAACTATTTAAAAACTGTGAGACGGCTTAATGAATTCTCCCTGAATGTCTCCTATAGCATTCTTACAGTTTCTGGTGCTATTTTACCAAGAAGAAAACAAAACTTTGTGCAAACGTGTTGTTCTTTGCGATTGCCCATATCGACTTCGCAAACGCTAGGATAGTACAATACTTCTTTTTTTTGAGTCCCCCTCGTATGGTTGCATATACCTCCACAAATTTGCGCCTATTCGCTGACATGCACTCCAGCTGATATTGGTCGGCCTTCGTTCATTTTTTGGCCAATTTTTTTCAATGTTTCCTATCGTGTGACTTGATGAAGGGCGCCCAGAATGAACTTTGTCATTTCACCTTCTCTAAAGCGCCATTTAAAAACTGCGAGACGGTTCACTGCATTCTCCTTGAATGCATTCCTACAGTTTCTGTTGCTGTTTTCCCAAGAAGAAAACAAAACTTTGCGCAACCGTGTTGTTTGCTATTGCTCATCTCGACGTCGCAGACGCTAGACAACTGACGCGTAAGGGTGCCTACTAACGCCACCTCAACTACACGCTGCAGTGTTGCCAGACTTTTAGGTCCCCCACCCCTCGTATGGTTGCACATACCTACTAATTTATAAATTCACAGGTGTAGACTTTACAATTCGAAATAAGCGCGGTTTCAACGTCCTCCATCATGCAGCGTTAAAAGGCAACAATTTCGCGACCCACAAACTTTTAACCAAAACTCGACAATTAGTAGACGTGAAGAAAGACGATGGCTTCTCGGCATTACATCTTGCAGCTCTTAACGGTCATAAAGACGTAGTAGAAACATTAATTCGAATCGGTCAAGCTGACGTAGACCTTCGAAATAACAGAAATCAAACAGCTCTCTTATTAGCAGTCAGTCAAGGACATTGTGCTGTGATCGAGCTTTTAGTCAAGCTCAAAGCGAACATTAACGCTAAAGACGAAGACGGGGATACAGCACTCCACGTTGCTCTTATCAAACGTGCCAACATTAACACAGAAATCCGCCAAGAAGACTCTCCTGCCATTTACGCAATATATCATCAGTTAACATACATCACAGACAATCGAGTAGCTTTATCCATAGCTTCTTATCTCATCCAGTCTGGCTGTGACATTGAAACAGTTAATTCGAAACAACAAATGGCTCTCAGTTTATTACAAGATCCACAACTTATAGAATTATTAAAAGCTTACAAACCAACAGCAGCAAATGTATCCAACGAATTGGTTGGTGAGTTGGCCTTGGGTGCCCTCAGTATTAACGAACCCCCTAAATTACCTGAGGGATTCAACCTAACCGATTTCAACCCCAGAAATAGCCCAATCCACAATCCAGTAGATACATCTAAGAATCCGCGTAAAAGTCGAAGCGAATCCAACCGTAGAATCAACAACGAAGAAAACAAAAATGACAATGCCACTAGTTCAAAAGAGGAAGCAAGTCCAAGACATGTATCGAAAAAGCCAGCAGAATGCTCAGTTTGTTCAGAACTCTCCGAAGAAAACGTCTGTCTGGAACCCTGTGGACACAAACCAGCTTGCGAAGACTGTGCATCTCGAATGAAAAAGTGTCTTCAATGCGGGTTGAGTGTCCAAAAGAGAGTCACAAAAGATGGAAGGGTTATTCCTCCGAAAAGTCGCCAGCCTAGCGCGGAAAGAATGCGGTATTTGGAGTGCAAAATCGCGGAAATTGAAGAAACTCATGGATGTAGTATATGTATGGAACGCAGACGAAATGTAGTATTTTTGTGCGGGCATGGTACTTGCTCAAAGTGTGCAGATACATTAAAGACTTGTCATATGTGTAGAAAAACCATCACGAAAAAAATTCCTATATATTAATCAAACTCGATTTTATTTATAATAGATTCGCAGAAGGAAACTAGTAATTCTAAAACCAACAATAATTAAAATCAGGTACATCGCTTTACAGTTTTATTTTTTAAATAAAATGAAAAAAGTATTATTAGAGTTAACTAATTTAATTTTGTGAATCTAAATCTAATAATCCCGTAGTGAAATGAAATAATTGTGATTATTTATGTACCTACATTAGGAACTCTTTAATCCATTTTAATTCGAACATCATTAATCCGAATATCGGGTAGAAGTAGTCCGAACAAATCGTTAGTTCGAATATACCCTTACAGTTAGCATTTCAGATTAAAGGGTCTCTACTGTATTATTGCAAAGGGTCGTGCGCTTTTATTTTCGGTGAAACTGTAGAACTGTAAGTTGTTCTCACTTATCATTACCGATATCTGTGTACAAATTGGCACAGCCAGTAATGGCTAATACGAGGAGATTAGACAACAAAAACAAATATCGAAAATTGCTTTATTGCTTGTTCGAGCCGATGTGTGAGAGCTCGCATTGTCGTGGTAGAGAATGATCCGTCAAAATGGTTATGTACCATTCAGAATTGATCGTTTACGTTACACCAATGCTCCGGATGTCCATCATTTCGAGCATGAATGATTTTTTGGGTTTGGCTCGCCGTCGCCGTGGAAGACCCATACAGTCGACTTGTTTACTTTCGGGCTCATACGCGTAGGTCCACGATTCGTCACTTGTTACCAGAGCATCGAACCAAAACCGGAACCAAACCTTAACATTTGAGCGAACCCAAACCCAGAACCGGATCTCAGATATATTTTTCAATTGAACCTGAATCGGTACCGAACCGGGTATCAAAATTCTGGTTCAGGGTTCAACTCCGGTTCAGGTTCAATTTCAGTTCGAAACGAAACCTTCTGTGTTTGCGTCGCTGTATGTGTTGATTGTTTGTAAAACAATGTGTTCATGTTCTTGTCTTGCGTTGCGTTAATTATAAATTCCGGCACGCATTTTAAATGATTTCTATATAAAGATTGAACCGAACCTGACCCCGGAACAAAACCGCAAATTTTATTAATGTTTGAACCCATTTTTCAAAAAACGAATTAACCTGAATCAAACCCAGTTTTTGGCGGGTTCGATGCCCTGCTTGTTACCTACATGTTTTGAAGCACCGCGATCGAATTTTTTGAGCATTTGTTACGACCAATTAACACGAGTTTGTTTTTGAGCGATTGTGGAATCCAACGCGAACAATTCTTTTTTACGGCCAAATGTTCATGCAATATTGAATGTATGCTGGTCCCATTGATGTCCAAGGATATCTGAATCTCACGATAAGTTAAATGATCAATGTTTTTCGGAACAACGACCTTCGCCAAGTTCGTCCCTGAGCGAATTACGGCCACAATGAATGAATTCGGTAAGCCAAAAATCGAATTAAGTTTATGGATGCAAAAATGTAGGTAAAAGGTTTTATTCAATTCTGAGATGACGACATCTTTCTGCAGTTTCTCCTTTCTCACCGTTTAGAGGCCAAAATCAAAATTAAGTCTGAAGAATGATTGTTGTCTTCCTATTTATTTTCTGTTCCGCACTTCTCTATTTCAGCTAGCGAATGCTAAGAGAAATGATCAGTATTTTTAGGATAACGATTTTAAACTTTCCATGAATATAAAATTGTTAAAACAATCATATCGTTCTTACATATATTAAAATTATGGTAGAGTAGGATTTGGACAAGTAAGTCTTGAATTTGCCTTTGAACATTGCTTATGAATTAAGGAATCGAAATTAAAACGAAAGTGTAAATTAACGCAACTGATCATTTTTCTGTGGTGTTTGTAGATTTTACCATGTTCACCACAAGATTACCTCGTTAATTATAAGACATTCCAATTATTATATTTGGTAGATATGTATACACACATTACATAATATTCTTGCTTAACCATATCTAGGTTTCTTTTTCAAATATTGTAAATATCGATTGCAGCGTTTTAGCAATTTTTTGCGTGATATTATGGACGTGAAAGTCTGCTGTTGCTAAGTCTGAATAGGTTTCAAATTATTTTACGAATTTCATATTTATATAAAACAAGAGGACTGAAAATATTGATGTAATTTACAAAGTATGTTATATACCCATTTGAATGTTTTGTCCTAGTGTAGATCGTGGAAAATATATTATTTAATGAAAACCATTAGCCTTCATTTTTTCCACAATAGCGATGGAGAATTCCACTATTTTTACCTACCTTCTATAAATAAAATCGTAAAACAAATATTTACCAGTTTTTGCAAAGGTCAATGAACTTACGATTCTCAATATTTAATTTTAAAATGCATCTCTCAAAATATTTTAACAAAAATTTGAACAAATGTAGTTTTACTCAAGGAATCCATTTTTGTCTAAATTAAAGTTGTATATTCAACCCTTAAATGGAAGGAATATTCTTGTATTCATTTGATTTTAGTATAATTTTTAATAATTTATTTCAAAATCATATGTTCCATATTTTGGCCAAAGTTCAAGAGCGACATCTACCAATACAAAATAGGGTCTTTTTGGAACTTGTTCTAAATTTTCAAAAAAAAATTCAAAATTTAACTTTAAAAAAGTTTATATTTATTAATATTATTGCCAAATATAAATTATCAGCATTTATAATCATCAAATAAATGAAATAAAAATATTTGTTAATTAATTTGACGTTTACATCAAAATGGCTGTGATTTGTGTTTTGTTTAAACATTTGCAAGTAACGTCAGTTGTATAAATAGACTTTACAGACCTTTTTAAGGACATTTTAACAAGAATAATAAGTGTAATGACGAAATAAGATCCTCAAATATGTATTCAGTGTTTTAGTTTACTTGTAAATATAATATTAACATTAACTTAAAATTAACATTAACTGTGTAAAATCATATAAACGATAATACCAAATGTTATTACTGAGAAGTATTCATGTTTGTGTTACAAGTTTATTTGGACAAAATTTCGACTATGTTTGTGTGTTTGATGGGAGTTGAAAAAGGCAGGGTCGAAATATCAACGGCACCTTGGATTTTGGTCAAAATTTCTTCAATACATGGAAGGTAGGTTATGAAAATAAGTAGGTTACTTGATTTTTGGCGAACTGAAAGGGTTTAGACTAAAATTTTATTAGGAAAAGTTGTTTAACGTTTACTTTGAAGTAGGGTTTGTTTACAACTTTTAAAAAAAAATTGACAATTTTTATTTTGACAACAATTTTTTTGACCATTGTGTAAATAAAGCTTGGTAGAAATTTAACCACTTATGAATCACATGCAGATATATTCAAGGAATTCAAATTTGAAAAAGTTTTTGAGATATAGGCCAGTAAAGCCAAAATTAATTCGCTCCCGGTTGTAAATAATGGGTTGGAAACTTTTAAAATTAATGTCTCTAATTGTAATAATATAAAGGCAAAGCGATAGGTACTATTAAAAAAAGGATACAAATTAAGAAAAAAATCGATTGCACTTTTCGCCGGACATTAGGATAACTCCGGGCCAATAATAGCCGTCAAGATATAAAATTTCAACGTTTGTTGTTATTAGGTACCCTGTTCCCCTGAATTATTTAATTAAATGATATTTTTTGTATTGCTTATTAATATAGCATTCATTTTACATATGATTCATTTTGTCCGTAACCTTTTTAGGATAACTCTGGGCCAATAATAGCCGTCAAGATATAAAATTTCAACGTTTGTTGTTATTAGATACCTGTTCCCCTGAATTATTTAATTAAATGAAATTTTTTGTATAGAGCGCGGGCACTCAGCTGATCGCGTAACCTTCGAAACAGCTGATTGTACTGCCCCCGGCTTGTTACTCATTTCATTTAGCAAATAAATGAGGTCGAGCGACAAATACGCCATCTATTCAAAGCGAGTTTTCCTTAGCGCTAATTCAAAATCTGAAATAAGTTTGTTGCCTTACAAAACAAATTTCTCTCGTATTTCATTGTGCGAGATTATTTAATGGTTTCTATAATGTATGTGTACTTCAAGAAGAAGCTGTCATCTGATATGCAACTTCGCTAATTAGCAAAAAACGAGTTAATTTGTAATATTGACCCGCACGATTGTGATGAAAGTGGGTTTTCACAGGATATATCGGATTTTCTGAATATTTTGCCAATGGATATAATCAATTATTTGTTACCAACGAAAGTGTTTAAACCCAAGAGCAATTAAACGGTTTCCAGAGTTTAAATCCGTGTAAGTATTACTGGTGTAGTTGGCTGCGAGATATTAATGTGAAGAAATTTGGAAAACTTGAACCTACTAGTAAAAGAAAAGGTGAGTAATCTATTTATAGTGCAATGTGTTAATTTAATGCTTTATTAAATATATTGTAAATCGGAATAAAATAATTCCTGGTACATTTATACATTATTAAAAAAATATAATAATACTTGGCTGTTTGATGCAATGATTGTTGTATAATTGTATCTACAAAAAAACCAAAATATGAATGTATTTCATATTTAAGAGCTTCCAAAACATTGTAATATACAAAATATTATAACTTATCAATTTTTCATTAAGTTGAGGGCTTTAAGCGCTAACCGCTTTTGTCACTGCGACCTGTAAGATCTGTTGTAACATGGCCCTATCTTAGTTTTCTGGAAGTAGTTCCATAGTTCTTATGAAGCCAATTACTGCTCCAGGAGTCAGTTTTCCGATCTTATTGCCGCGAGGTACCTTTTACCAAGATGGTCACACGGCCACAGCTGGACAGATACAGACATTCATATACAATATGTTCCGAAGTTTCTTCGTCCTCTTCGCAGAGTAGACAGATATTGTTTTCAGCTATACCAATCATACATAGATAGTATTTCATAGGACAATGACCTATAAAGATACATGTCATAGTTCTAAGGTTCTTTTTGCTTAGAGCTAATAGCTCTTTGGCGTTTGTCAACGATGGTGAAATGGATTTCTTCGACTGACTTTAAGGCCCGGGATGTCTCTCCAATGTGAGGAGGCTATAGCTGCTTCCTCCCAGTTTTTGATTTCCTTCTTTATATATGGCTTTTCAAGAGTTCACAAGAAGATTCAGGCTCGTTAAACGGTAGTTTAGCTCCCTTTTTAGCGAGCTCATCTGCTTTTTCATTGCCTAGAAACTCCCTCATATGCGCCCCGGTAACCTACCCACCACAAAGTGACGTGGTTATCATTGGCCAGCCAGTTGTTGTAGGGTGTTCATGCTGCAATTCCAGACTAGCTTCGACTCACAAATGAAGGCACTAAGTGCCTTTAAAGCAGCCTGACTGTTTGACAATATGTTGAATGTTGCTCCTTTTGAGACTTTTGTTTAGGTTTATTTGAGCACAGAGATTTATTGCGTAGATCTCTGCTTGAAATATGATGGGACTGGTGCCTGTGGATTCCTTTATTTGGTAACCTGAACCAAATACACCCACTCTAGTTTCTAGTCCACTGAAGGTGATCACCAGTGATAGATAACCTTATTATGTTTGGTCAAAATTGTATCAGAGACAGACATGGTCAATCTCCCTTAAAAATTCTAAGGCCCGGTTTTACCATCTTTATATTAAGAAATAACATGCGGTTAACTTAATGTTAGTAGAAAAAGTTGTCTTTCCATTCCATGTTATCCATAACTTCAAGCTAAAGTACATGTTATCTTAACATCAAGAAGAAGTACATGTTAACTTAGCAACTAACTTCAAATTTTGTGTACAGTTTCTGACAGTGCTAGTGTGGAACGTTTCATAATTATCAAATTATGAATCCATATGATGTAAATTCATATAGCGATGATGAGAAGGTGCCAATAAGGAAATAGGCCAAATCATTTCGAGAAATATAGTGGGAATGAGTTTTTTTAAAAGATTCCGGCTGTCCGCGATAACTGATGGAAATATTATAGAACAAGTTGAAGATGTCATTCGGCATGAAACGAATAAGTATATATCATAATTAATGCTTTAAATTTTAAATCAATGAGTTTTTATTACATAAATTTTATATAACTCCACAAATCATGCATTATCTCCTGCAGAACAAGAGGTTGGCAAACACATATTCTTCATCTATAGAATAATTTCCTTTTTTCATTTTTTGAATTGTTGGTTCCGTCATTTTTATCTACAAATTAATGACATATTTAACAGTTTTTTTTCTATCTTATTATTTATTTACTTCATGATAAAATACTTACCCAGAAATTACTTTAATATGTATATCAAGAAAGAACTCATTTACACAATCCAACCACTCAAACCATATAAAATATTGTCAAACAAAACAAACAACTGCCAAAATTCAGTGTAGTTAACTGTATAAAACTCCGCTCTCAATGAGAAAATTGTACCAACCTTATAAAAATAACCAAAAACTTTGGGTTAGCTACGGAACAAGAACATAATAGGAAATTTCACTACTGTAGATGCTCTAGGGTACCTAGGTATATGTTCTGATTTCGAATTTCACTACATGGTGTCGCTGTGATTGGCTCTCCCGGTTGACTCTGTTTGTCAGTATTGGACTGCAGTGCTACTTGAGTGTTATTTTATAATTTACTTGCGTATTTTCTTAAAAACTTTGTTAAAAAGTTTAGTAAAACTATAAACATGGTTAGCAGTAAGTGTTACGTACCAAACTGCACTTCAGGATATAAATCTTGTGTGGAAAAAGTGTCAATGTTTCGTGTAACACAGAAGAGGTTAGAGCAGTGGTCGAAAGCTATTCCTCGAAAAGACAAATTATTGACAATAAGTGATGTTGTTTGTGCAAAACATTTTCATCCTGACTGTTTTATAAGGGAATGGACGACACCAAACAGTAATATAAAGGTATGTGTAACGCAAATAATTTTGATTAAAAATATCTAATTAGATTTACTTGTTGTCAGATTCCATTACAAACAGTGAGTGAAACTAGCAGATAATGCTGTTCCTACTATTTTTCCTGGTTGTCCACATTACTTGACGAAAAGAATTACGAAAAGAAAACCTCCTACATGCCGCAATAATCAAGAAACTAAAATAAAAAAATCTAAGCTGGAAACGTCATGTGACATTGCAGATGAAGAATGCATTAATCAAATAAGCATAGAAAGTGAAGCTCCTGAAACTGAGTCTGAAACTCCATTAACATGTAAAACTCCGAAACTAGATTGGCAAATAGATTTACCTGCAAAAAATTGGACTTGCTGTGTTGTTAATTTAAACGAAACCGATGAAATTTTTGTATTGTCTGAAATGATTTATTCAAATTATTTTAAAACTGTTATTATAGGAAAGAAAATAACAGTACACAAAAATAATATTAATTTATATTACAACGAAAAAGTCGTATGCTCTGATTTGGTAGAGCAGTATGCTGATGTAGAAAAAAATTGCGCCACAATTCAGGACATACTAAATAAATTTGCTGCACTAAATATTTGCTGTTGTGGACCTTCCATAGAACATAAATATTATTGAATTTTGAACAATAAATAAATATTTAATATATTTTTAAAATAAATTCAGAATAAAACACAAATTCAACGTAATGCGTAATCGTCTATACAGCAATTATATTTTTTAATTATTTATTTTAAAAATATACATTACCTCTATCACTAATTTAATTAACAACAAAATTCTTATTCAACAATTCATTTACTCTACAGCTTTCTTACTGTACCTATGTGTATATCTCCCTATCTTGACCCCTACCCATTTCAGGGTGTAACCCATCCTCAATACATAAACAATATCATAGTCATCATAGTGACACCTTTCTAAGTGCCGGCGCGTATTACGTATACTCCAGGTTCGAAATCAGCCGAAATTAGTTTTGGGGAGCAAACCCATTGTTGTTCACCAGGGGGACAATGTCCGGATGAGGTGTGCAGCTACAGGGATTCCTAAACCGGAAGTGGAGTGGAGAACAGCGGACAGAAGTGTGATTCAGCTGGGATCTTGGCAAAGTAAGTCGAATTTTTTATTAATTTTTGTGTATAGACTTAAATATTGAATATACGGTCCTGGCGATTTTACTATTCCATTACACATGAAAAACCACCTATATACATATGTTTTCATTTTTTTAAACATTTCATTCATTTTTTATAAATGTCTAAATTTTATGTCCTGGGAAATATTTAATTTGTGAATTTATTAATCAGAATTTTTACCTGAAAATTGGTTTACTTATATTAGAAAATACGTACAATGTAGTGGTCATATTTTCAGGGCCGTATTTTATATCCAATTCAGAGTACAAATTTTTACCTCCTTACAAAATGGTGATACGGTCCTGACGATTACATTATTCGATTCTATGCGAAAAAATATATTCATACATAAATTTTCATTTTTTTTTGAACTATTAATACAATATTTGTAAATTAATGTTTCAAATTTGAAATCCAAATTTTCTATGTTCGGAAATATTTAATGGCATAAATACTAGTTAATTTTTTTTTCTGAAAATTGGTCCACTTATATAAGAAAATACGGCGAATCCATTGGTAATATTTTCAGGGCCATATCTCGTACCCATATTTGGGTATAAAGTTTTATATCTTTAAAAAATGAGGGTACGAGCCTGGCGATTTTTTTTTCGATTCCACATAAAAAACTACACATATACACAAATTTTCCTAATTTTTTATTTATCAATATTAGTTGTACAAAAATATGTATAAAAATAAATATATTTCATTTTGTTGCGACATAATATTGATAAATAATTAATATAAAATTTATCCATCGAACTATTTTAATAAAAATTGGTATACATATATAAAAAGATCTCACGAATCGAATGGCCGTATCTCACACCCATTTTAAGGTATGAAGCCTCAAACATTTTTTTGAAATATTTTGAAAAATGTTTTTTTCAAAATTTTGAAATTAATTATTAAAAAATCTTTCAGAACTTGTAATATAAATAAAATTAATGTTTAGTAATAAATTGAAAATTGTAGATTTCAAATTTTCAGACCGTACCTATATGAATGTCTCTTTTTGTTTCCGAGATATTTGGAATTAAACCTTTAAGGGTTTGGTTGTACAGTAATATTTTAATTTTTATATAAATACGTTTCCATAATTATAATTTTATTTGTTTATTTATTCTTCCACATTACATACGCTTCCATATTGTCCAGATTCGGCTTTAGCTTTCCAGCTTCCAGATGGACTGTTTCTCCATTCCATTATATATACGTCTGTGTAAATAACTTAATAAATTGAAAGTTTTGACATAATTATTAACAAGCAAAAGGGTTGTTTCAGGAAGGGCAGTATTGACAAAATAATGCTATAAATATATTGTTTAATATAATAATTCCCAACAACAAATCCATGACAAATTCCATGATTTTTTCCCTCCTTTTCAGTTTCTCCATTAATCCGAATTCGAAACCAGATGGTAGGTGCTTCCAATGGATCCACAGCTCTCCTGGAATGCGAAGTGGAGGCCTTTCCAGAAGCCGGGCGTTATTGGGAGGGATCAGATATTTACAAATCTATGATGTAACTAAAAATTATTACTATAAGTACTATGTATTTTGCTAGGTATTACTGCATAGCAAAGAATGAATATGGTGTTACCAGAGGTGAATTCACAGTATATGGTGAGAAGAAAATATTATTTTATCCCTAGCATTGTAAATAATAAAGATAGATCCTTATTTGTTTCATATTTAGATTCAGCATGCTCTTTTCTGTATGTACACATTTTTTCAGCAAATTTTCAGGGCCATAGTTTTCAAGATTCATAAACTTTATTGAAAATTGTAATTTTTACTTTTCATTTTTCAATTTAAAGCTTCGTAACTCAAATACAAATAGAGAAACGGTAGTGTACGAAGCGACATTCGAATCTACGAACGTTTTTACATAAGTATATTAATTTTCAAATTTTTCGTACGTTTGATACAATAGTTACAAATAAAAATTAAAATGGAGAACAGAATAGAATTTCTCCCAAATGGTTAAAATTTTGACTACTTCATTTTTTGGGTAAACATATCGTATCCCCCTAATATGATTGCGTAGATTACAGGAAAAATAGTATAAAAATTTCCGGGGCTTTAGTTTTCGAGATATGGATTTTTTTAATTTGTTGAAAGATAGTAGATAGGGACAACTTCTATAAATGGGTCAAAATTTAAGCCCCCTTTTTTTCACAAAATGTATAATAACTTCCTAATTTGGATTTGTACATTACGGGAAAAATAGTGAAAAAATTCTTGGATTCTTAGTTTTTTAGAAATACACATACCCATTATTTTGAAAATTTCGTGTTTTGCATATAGGATATAAAAACATAACTTGGTAGCTAGGTGAGATAGCGATCTGAATATTTGAACAGAGCAGGTTATTTTAAATATGTACTCAAATTTTCAGTAAATTTCAATAGCTGAAAAATTATATATAGATGTACAATCATATTCTAAATGGCAATTGCAATTTTCAATTGTATCAGTTAACGGTTAATATCTCTGAAACTAAACAAGATAGCAACATGTACGTTTCAAAATTGAATTAAGCATAGTTTTTATAAGTACCCACAATTTCACTAATTTTGAATTCCTGAAACAATTTCCACAAATACTTTTATTTCATAGTTTCAGTATAAATTTTGGTTATTTCGTTTGTACATTTGAGCCACGGATTTTACAGAAAACATTGTTTCATAAAATTAATAATTCATTAGTATATTATATAAACAAATTCCATTTTTTACAAGTGTGTTACATCATATTTTGTTTTAATTATCGCTCACAACTCTTGATAATTTTTTTCGAAACTGGTACAGCATTAACCTTTACAATATCTTTATTCCTAATTCATGTCAATCGCATTCGATCACCCAATAACCCGCACTGGTTTTTACGGGCCTCAGGTTCGCTTGAAACGCTGATAATATATTACTTTCAGCCCCTGTCTGTATTAATTTTGTGTGGGATGTTATTTCATCACTGTGGGGTCGCTTGGGGCAGTACCACTTGTCACTGTGGGGTTTCAGGTTCGCCTGTCTCGCATCCTAGGCCCAGCCTAGAGAGTCTTTGCCTGCGTGACTTGTGTGTCTCAGGTCCTGCTTTGATGGTACATTAAATTCATTTTCCTATGCATCTCAATCGCATTCGATCACCCAATAACCCGCTCTGGTTTTTGTAGGCCTCAAGTTCGCTTGAAACGCTGATGAAATATTACTTTCAGCCCTTGTCTGCATTAATTTTGAGTGGGATGTTATTTCATCACTGTGGGGTAGCTTGGGGCAGTACCACTTGTCACTGTGGGGTTTCAGGTTCGCCTGTCTCGCATCCTAGGCCCAGCCTAGAGAGTCTTTGCCTGCGTGACTTGTGTGTCTCAGGTCCTGCTTTGGTGGCTCATTAATTCATTTTCCTTTGCATCTCAATCGCATTCGATCACCCAATAACCCGCTCTGGTTCTTGTAGGCCTCAAGTTCGCTTGAAACGCTGATAAAATATTACTTTCAGCCCTTGTCTGCATTAATTTTGAGTGGGATGTTATTTCATCACTGTGGGGTAGCTTGGGGCAGTACCACTTGTCACTATGGGGTTTCAGGTTCGCCTGCCTCGCATCCTAGGCCCAGCCTAGAGAGTCTTTGTCTGCGTGACTTGTGTGTCTCAGGTCCTGCTTTGATGGCTCATTAAACTCATTTTCCTTTGCATCTCAATCGCATTCGATCACCCAATAACCCGCACTGGTTTTTACGGGCCTCAAGTTCGCTTGAAACGCTGATAAAATATTACTTTCAGCCCTTGTCTGTATTAATTTTGTTTGGGATGTTATTTCATCACTGTGGGGTTGCTTGGGGCAGTACCACTTGTCACTGTGGGGTTTCAGGTACGCCTGTCTCGCATCCTAGGCCCAGCCTAGAGAGTCTTTGCCTGCGTGACTTGTGTGTCTCAAGTCCTGCTTTGATGGCTCACTAAACTCATTTACCTTAATTTAGTTTGTTAAAGATTTTCTTGCACACTTTAAAAATAAATTTATTGACATTTTATTAAGTATTTTTTGTCTTGTTTGTAACTTTAAAACGTCTTGTCAACTAAGAGATCTCTGTGTGACTGTGGCATCTTATGTAGAGTAATTTATTACACTTGGTTGTCCAATTCTTGCCTAGTTTCGCCAAAAGACTTTGGACCCCGAATAGCTAATGATATGTGTTTGATAAATTGAAATTCTAACACTTTGATTTTGAAATAGAAATAAATTATTTTTTTTCATATTGCTGTCGCGTTGAGGATTGTAGAATTTAAGTCAATAATTACACAATTGACTTTATCAACAATTAATATCTTAATATCTCGAAAACTAATAAAGATAGCAACTTATATGATTCAAACTTAGTTTTAGCACATCTTTTTCTATATGTCCACCAATATTCCACCGCTGAAATCTATTCTTGAAATATTTTTAATTAACTCAAAATGCAGTCTCTATCTTTTCACCTAAAAAGAGGGTGTGTATCTTTCAAATTATTTACGCTTTGTGTGCGAAGGAAGGAGAAAATTAATATAGAACGTAGAAAAACGACGATAGTTCAAGTCCAATCTATCACTACTTGTCATGGCTGTCGCGATTTTGACCTGCCTGAAATTTTTCTATACACTGAGCTTTTTTGCTGACCGGTAAAGTTGACATGTCGACAAGAGCTTTCATCCTAGCTAGAGGTGCTTTATTGTTTGTTATTGAACGACGATTGATACAACCAAAATTTACTTGCAGATTTAGGCAAAAATTGTTAAATTTTAACTTACATTCTAGCTGAAGATAGAAACAAACAATATTTTTTATACAATATACAAACTGGTTCATCGGTCCACAACCATAATTTTTGTTATGCTGTTATGTTTTAATTTTTCAGAGGCAGACTCTCGTTTGGTAGCACCGCCCTCCTTAATAGAAGGGTCAGGGGTTGCTGTATATGGGGTTCAACCCGCAGACCACAAATGTTTAATTGGCCTTTATTCTCCTGTAACCACGTGTCCTGATGGTCCCGATTTAAAAGAACTAAAATGTCTAAATCCTGGTGTGTCCTATTACGAGCTTATAGGGAAACTTGTCGATAGGCCCTTTGGAAAAACGATGTATCCTGGATTGCCCAACAGAGGTACAGGTAAGAAACTATCCACTCCATCTTTAATGCCTATTTCTATAAATATACTCATTTTCAAAAAGTTCCAACTGCTAAAAAAAATTTCAGGCAAGCTTATTTGAACCTACTGCATAAACTATTTATGTTTTCTATTAAATCTATTAAGTTTTTTTGTTTATTCTGTTCACAGATTGCGTTCTGTATGCTGTTGGTAAATCTGTCGTCCACCATCGTTTCACAGACCAAAAATATGGTTGCTGGATGAGAAACCCTGTACTACGTCCAAACTCGGCTTCAGAGAAAATTTGGGGAATGCGAGAAAGCAGCACATATATTCTCTACGTGTTTGCCACAGCAAAACACTATTGTATGTTTATATGTTATATGTTAATAATGTTTAATATAACAATGTTCCTGTCCTTAACAAAATGAGATATTTCGAAAATTGTTAATTTGTGATTTATTTGTGCACCACACATGCACAGTTAATAAGAAGGCTATAATAGCCGAATATATTGTTTATCAAAGAATATTATAAGAATATTGCAGTCCTTGACAAAACATTTAAATTTATCATTTTTATTTTTAAATTTACTTGTGCACCACACATACACAGTTAATAATAAGGCTATAAGAGCCTAAAAAATAAATTCCTCATACAATTTTCTATCAAAACATGTTTTGTAAGAATTTATCAAATGAGTATTATGCAAGTTACACGCAAGAACTAAACGTAATCAGGGTCATATTTTATTTTTTATTCTCCCACTCTAACATGGTTGAAAATAGAATAACGGGCAAGGAAAATTAGTATTCAGCATGAAATTCTCTTTCATTTATTGTCACGCACGATTTTTTTACATCATCGGATCTCGAGTTACAGACGTTTAAAGTTACATGATTTTTCATCGGAATTTTGTAAATTTTTGAATTGGTTCATATTTTATATTTTCTTGTACCACTCTTACACGGTTAAAGATAGAATAACGGCCATTAAAAATTTGAATTTAGCATGACATTGTCTTTCTTATACTTTAATGCACGATTTTTTTCCATGATCAGATCTCGAGTTACAGACGTTTAAGATTACATGATTTTTCATCGGAATTTTGTAAATTTTTGAATTGGTTCATATTTTATATTTTCTAGTACCACTCCTACACGGTTAAAGATAGAATAACGGCCATTGAAAATTTGAATTTAGCATTACATTGTCTTTCTTTTACTTTAATGCACGATTTTTTTTACATGATAGGATCTCGAGTTATAGACGTTTAAAATTACATGATTTTTCATCGGAACTTTGTAAATTTTTGAATTGGTTCATATTTTATATTTTCTTGTACCATTCCTACACGGTTAAAGATAGAATAACGGCCATTGAAAATTTGAATTTAGCATGACATTGTCTTTCTTATACTTTAATGCATGATTTTCTTACATGATCGGATCTCGAGTTACAGACGTTTAAGATTACATGATTTTTCATCGGAATTTTGTAAATTTTTGAATTGGTTCATATTTTATATTTTCTTGTACCACTCTTACACGGTTAAAGATAGAATAACGGCCATTAAAAATTTGAATTTAGCATGACATTGTCTTTCTTATACTTTAATGCACGATTTTTTTCCATGATCAGATCTCGAGTTACAGACGTTTAAGATTACATGATTTTTCATCGGAATTTTGTAAATTTTTGAATTGGTTCATATTTTATATTTTCTAGTACCACTCCTACACGGTTAAAGATAGAATAACGGCCATTGAAAATTTGAATTTAGCATTACATTGTCTTTCTTTTACTTTAATGCACGATTTTTTTTACATGATAGGATCTCGAGTTATAGACGTTTAAAATTACATGATTTTTCATCGGAACTTTGTAAATTTTTGAATTGGTTCATATTTTATATTTTCTTGTACCATTCCTACACGGTTAAAGATAGAATAACGGCCATTGAAAATTTGAATTTAGCATGACATTGTATTTCCTTTACTTTAATGCACGATTTTATTACATGATCGGATCTCGAGTTACAGACGTTTAAAGTTACATGATTTTTCATCGGAATTTTGTAAATTTTTGAATTGGTTCATATTTTATATTTTCTTGTACCACTCTTACACGGTTAAAGATAGAATAACGGCCATTAAAAATTTGAATTTAGCATGACATTGTCTTTCTTATACTTTAATGCATGATTTTCTTACATGATCGGATCTCGAGTTACAGACGATTAAGATTACATGATTTTTCATCGGAATTTTGTAAATTTTTGAATTGGTTCATATTTTATATTTTCTTGTACCACTCTTACACGGTTAAAGATTGAATAACGGCCATTAAAAATTTGAATTTAGCATGACATTGTCTTTCTTATACTTTAATGCATGATTTTCTTACATGATCGGATCTCGAGTTACAGACGATTAAGATTAAATGATTTTTCATCGGAATTTTGTAAATTTTTGAATTGGTTCATATTTTATATTTTCTTGTACCACTCTTACACGGTTAAAGATAGAATAACGGCCATTAAAAATTTGAATTTAGCATGACATTGTCTTTCTTATACTTTAATGCATGATTTTCTTACATGATCGGATCTCGAGTTACAGACGATTAAGATTACATGATTTTTCATCGGAATTTTGTAAATTTTTGAATTGGTTCATATTTTATATTTTCTTGTACCACTCTTACACGGTTAAAGATAGAATAACGGCCATTAAAAATTTGAATTTAGCATGACATTGTCTTTCTTATACTTTAATGCATGATTTTCTTACATGATCGGATCTCGAGTTACAGACGATTAAGATTACATGATTTTTCATCGGAATTTTGTAAATTTTTGAATTGGTTCATATTTTATATTTTCTTGTACCACTCTTACACGGTTAAAGATAGAATAACGGCCATTAAAAATTTGAATTTAGCATGACATTGTCTTTCTTATACTTTAATGCATGATTTTCTTACATGATCGGATCTCGAGTTACAGACGTTTAAGATTACATGATTTTTCATCGGAATTTTGTAAATTTTTGAATTGGTTCATATTTTTTGTTTTCTTGTACCACTCTTACAAGGTTAAAGATAGAACAACGGCCATTGAAAATTTGAATTTAGCATGACATTGTCTTTCTTTTACTTTAATGCACGATTTTTTTTCATGATCGGATTTGGAGTTACAGACGTTTAAGATTACATGATTTTTCATCGGAATTTTGTAAATTTTTGAATTGGTTCATATTTTATATTTTCTTGTACCACTCTTACACGGTTAAAGATAGAATAACGGCCATTAAAAATTTGAATTTAGCATGACATTGTCTTTCTTATACTTTAATGCATGATTTTCTTACATGATCGGATCTCGAGTTACAGACGATTAAGATTACATGATTTTTCATCGGAATTTTGTAAATTTTTGAATTGGTTCATATTTTATATTTTCTTGTACCACTCTTACACGGTTAAAGATAGAATACCGGCCATTAAAAATTTGAATTTAGCATGACATTGTCTTTCTTATACTTTAATGCACGATTTTTTTCCATGATCAGATCTCGAGTTACAGACGTTTAAGATTACATGATTTTTCATCGGAATTTTGTAAATTTTTGAATTGGTTCATATTTTATATTTTCTTGTACCACTCTTACACGGTTAAAGATAGAATAACGGCCATTAAAAATTTGAATTTAGCATGACATTGTCTTTCTTTTACTTTAATGCATGATTTTCTTACGTGATCGGATCTCGAGTTACAGCCGTTTAAAATTACGTGATTTTTCATCGAAATTTTGTAAATTTTTGAATTGGTTCATATTTTATATTTTCTTATACCACTCCTACACGGTTAAAGATAGAATAACGGCCATTGAAAATTTGAATTTAACATGACATTGTCTTTCTTCTACTTTAATGCACGATTTTTTTACATGTTCGGATCTCGAGTTACAGCCGTTAAAAATTACGTGATTTTTCATCAGAATTTTGTAAATTTTTGAATTGGTTCATATTTTATATTTTCTTGTACCACTCATACACGGTTAAAGATAGAGTAACGGCCATTGAAAATTTGAATTTATCATGACATTGTCTTTCCTATACTTTAATGCACGATTTTTTTATATGATCGGATCTCGAGTTACAGACGTTTAAGTTTACATGATTTTTCATCGGAATTTTGTAAATTTTTGAATTGGTTCATATTTTATATTTTCTTGTACCACTCTTACACGGTTAAAGATGGAATAACGGCCATTGAAAATTTGAATTTAGCATGACATTGTCTTTCCTTTACTTTAATGCATGATTTTCTTACATGATCGGATCTCGAGTTACAGACGTTTAAGATTACATGATTTTTCATCGGAATTTTGTAAATTTTTGAATTGGTTCATATTTTATATTTTCTTGTACCACTCTTACACGGTTAAAGATAGAATAACGGCCATTGAAAATTTGAATTTAACATGACATTGTCTTTCTTCTACTTTAATGCACGATTTTTTTACATGTTCGGATCTCGAGTTACAGCCGTTAAAAATTACGTGATTTTTCATCAGAATTTTGTAAATTTTTGAATTGGTTCATATTTTATATTTTCTTGTACCACTCATACACGGTTAAAGATAGAGTAACGGCCATTGAAAATTTGAATTTATCATGACATTGTCTTTCCTATACTTTAATGCACGATTTTTTTATATGATCGGATCTCGAGTTACAGACGTTTAAGTTTACATGATTTTTCATCGGAATTTTGTAAATTTTTGAATTGGTTCATATTTTATATTTTCTTGTACCACTCTTACACGGTTAAAGATAGAATAACGGCCATTGAAAATTTGAATTTAGCATGACATTGTCTTTCCTTTACTTTAATGCATGATTTTCTTACATGATCGGATCTCGAGTTACAGACGTTTAAGATTACATGATTTTTCATCGCAATTTTGTAAATTTTTGAATTGGTTCATATTTTATATTTTATTGTACCACTCTTACACGGTTAAAGATAGAATAACGGCCATTGAAAATTTGAATTTAGCATTACATTGTCTATCCTTTACTTTAATGCATGATTTTCTTACATGATCGGATATCGAGTTACAGACGTTTAAGATTACATGATTTTTCATCGGAATTTTGTAAATTTTTGAATTGGTTCATATTTTATATTTTCTTGTACCACTCTTACACGGTTAAAGATAGAATAACGGCCATTAAAAATTTGAATTTAGCATGACATTGTCTTTCTTATACTTTAATGCATGATTTTCTTACATGATCGGATCTCGAGTTACAGACGATTAAGATTACATGATTTTTCATCGGAATTTTGTAAATTTTTGAATTGGTTCATATTTTATATTTTCTTGTACCACTCTTACACGGTTAAAGATAGAATAACGGCCATTAAAAATTTGAATTTAGCATGACATTGTCTTTCTTATACTTTAATGCATGATTTTCTTACATGATCGGATCTCGAGTTACAGACGATTAAGATTACATGATTTTTCATCGGAATTTTGTAAATTTTTGAATTGGTTCATATTTTATATTTTCTTGTACCACTCTTACACGGTTAAAGATAGAATAACGGCCATTAAAAATTTGAATTTAGCATGACATTGTCTTTCTTATACTTTAATGCACGATTTTTTTAAATGATCGGATTTGGAGTTACAGACGTTTGAAATTACATGATTTTTCATCGGAATTTTGTAAATTTTTGAATTGGTTCATATTTTATATTTTCTTGTACCACTCTTACACGGTTAAAGATAGAATAACGGCCATTGAAAATTTGAATTTAGCATGACATTGTCTTTCCTTTACTTTAATTCACGATTTTTTTACATGATCGGATTTGGAGTTACAGACGTTTAAAATTACATGATTTTTCATCGGAATTTTGTAAATTTTTGAATTGGTTCATATTTTATATTTTCTTGTACCACTCTTACACGGTTAAAGATAGAACAACGGCCATTGAAAATTTGAATTTAGCATGACATTGTCTTTCCTTTACTTTAATGCATGATTTTCTTACGTGATCGGATCTCGAGTTACAGCCGTTTAAAGTTACGTGATTTTTCATCGGAATTTTGTAAATTTTTGAATTGGTTCATATTTTATATTTTCTTATACCTCTCCTACACGGTTAAAGATAGAATAACGGCCATTGAAAATTTGAATTTAACATGACATTGTCTTTCTTTTACTTTAATGCACGATTTTTTTACATGTTCGGATCTCGAGTTACAGCCGTTAAAAATTACGTGATTTTTCATCGGAATTTTGTAAATTTTTGAATTGGTTCATATTTTATATTTTATTGTACCACTCTTACACGGTTAAAGATAGAATAACGGCCATTGAAAATTTGAATTTAGCATTACATTGTCTTTCCTTTACTTTAATGCATGATTTTCTTACATGATCGGATATCGAGTTACAGACGTTTAAGATTACATGATTTTTCATCGGAATTTTGTAAATTTTTGAATTGGTTCATATTTTATATTTTCTTGTACCACTCTTACACGGTTAAAGATAGAATAACGGCCATTGAAAATTTGAATTTAGCATGACATTGTCTTTCCTTTACTTTAATGCATGATTTCCTTACATGATCGGATCTCGAGTTACAGACGTTTAAGATTACATGATTTTTCATCGGAATTTTGTAAATTTTTGAATTGGTTCATATTTTATATTTTCTTGTACCACTCTTACACGGTTAAAGATAGAATAACGGCCATTGAAAATTTGAATTTAGCATGACATTGTCTTTCCTTTACTTTAATGCACGATTTTTTTAAATGATCGGATTTGGAGTTACAGACGTTTGAAATTACATGATTTTTCATCGGAATTTTGTAAATTTTTGAATTGGTTCATATTTTATATTTTCTTGTACCACTCCTACACGGTTAAAGATAGAATAACGGCCATTGAAAATTTGAATTTAGCATGACATTGTCTTTCCTTTACTTTAATGCATGATTTTCTTACATGATCGGATCTCGAGTTACAGACGTTTAAGATTACATGATTTTTCATCGGAATTTTGTAAATTTTTGAATTGGTTCATATTTTTTGTTTTCTTGTACCACTCTTACAAGGTTAAAGATAGAACAACGGCCATTGAAAATTTGAATTTAGCATGACATTGTCTTTCTTTTACTTTAATGCACGATTTTTTTTCATGATCGGATTTGGAGTTACAGACGTTTAAGATTACATGATTTTTCATCGGAATTTTGTAAATTTTTGAATTGGTTCATATTTTATATTTTCTTGTACCACTCTTACACGGTTAAAGATAGAATAACGGCCATTGAAAATTTGAATTTAGCATGACATTGTCTTTCCTTTACTTTAATTCACGATTTTTTTACATGATCGGATTTGGAGTTACAGACGTTTAAAATTACATGATTTTTCATCGGAATTTTGTAAATTTTTGAATTGGTTCATATTTTATATTTTCTTGTACCACTCTTACACGGTTAAAGATAGAACAACGGCCATTGAAAATTTGAATTTAGCATGACATTGTCTTTCCTTTACTTTAATTCACGATTTTTTTACATGATCGGATTTGGAGTTACAGACGTTTAAAATTACATGATTTTTCATCGGAATTTTGTAAATTTTTGAATTGGTTCATATTTTATATTTTCTTGTACCACTCTTACACGGTTAAAGATAGAACAACGGCCATTGAAAATTTGAATTTAGCATGACATTGTCTTTCCTTTACTTTAATGCATGATTTTCTTACGTGATCGGATCTCGAGTTACAGTCGTTTAAAATTACGTGATTTTTCATCGGAATTTTGTAAATTTTTGAATTGGTTCATATTTTATATTTTCTTATACCTCTCCTACACGGTTAAAGATAGAATAACGGCCATTGAAAATTTGAATTTAACATGACATTGTCTTTCTTTTACTTTAATGCACGATTTTTTTACATGTTCGGATCTCGAGTTACAGCCGTTAAAAATTACGTGATTTTTCATCGGAATTTTGTAAATTTTTGAATTGGTTCATATTTTATATTTTATTGTACCACTCTTACACGGTTAAAGATAGAATAACGGCCATTGAAAATTTGAATTTAGCATTACATTGTCTTTCCTTTACTTTAATGCATGATTTTCTTACATGATCGGATATCGAGTTACAGACGTTTAAGATTACATGATTTTTCATCGGAATTTTGTAAATTTTTGAATTGGTTCATATTTTATATTTTCTTGTACCACTCCTACACGGTTAAAGATAGAATAACGGCCATTGAAAATTTGAATTTAGCATTACATTGTCTTTCTTTTACTTTAATGCACGATTTTTTTTACATGATAGGATCTCGAGTTATAGACGTTTAAAATTACATGATTTTTCATCGGAACTTTGTAAATTTTTGAATTGGTTCATATTTTATATTTTCTTGTACCATTCCTACACGGTTAAAGATAGAATAACGGCCATTGAAAATTTGAATTTAGCATTACATTGTCTTTCTTTTACTTTAATGCACGATTTTTTTTACATGATAGGATCTCGAGTTATAGACGTTTAAAATTACATGATTTTTCATCGGAACTTTGTAAATTTTTGAATTGGTTCATATTTTATATTTTCTTGTACCATTCCTACACGGTTAAAGATAGAATAACGGCCATTGAAAATTTGAATTTAGCATTACATTGTCTTTCCTTTACTTTAATGCATGATTTTCTTACATGATCGGATATCGAGTTACAGACGTTTAAGATTACATGATTTTTCATCGGAATTTTGTAAATTTTTGAATTGGTTCATATTTTATATTTTCTTGTACCACTCCTACACGGTTAAAGATAGAATAACGGCCATTGAAAATTTGAATTTAGCATTACATTGTCTTTCTTTTACTTTAATGCACGATTTTTTTTACATGATAGGATCTCGAGTTATAGACGTTTAAAATTACATGATTTTTCATCGGAACTTTGTAAATTTTTGAATTGGTTCATATTTTATATTTTCTTGTACCATTCCTACACGGTTAAAGATAGAATAACGGCCATTGAAAATTTGAATTTAGCATTACATTGTCTTTCCTTTACTTTAATGCATGATTTTCTTACATGATCGGATATCGAGTTACAGACGTTTAAGATTACATGATTTTTCATCGGAATTTTGTAAATTTTTGAATTGGTTCATATTTTATATTTTCTTGTACCACTCCTACACGGTTAAAGATAGAATAACGGCCATTGAAAATTTGAATTTAGCATTACATTGTCTTTC
This sequence comes from Harpalus rufipes, assembly GCA_951394225.1. Classification (NCBI taxonomy): domain Eukaryota; kingdom Metazoa; phylum Arthropoda; class Insecta; order Coleoptera; family Carabidae; genus Harpalus; species Harpalus rufipes. The sequence continues at coordinate 38,148,538 of OX596286.1, forward strand.
TTTTACTTTAATGCACGATTTTTTTTACATGATAGGATCTCGAGTTATAGACGTTTAAAATTACATGATTTTTCATCGGAACTTTGTAAATTTTTGAATTGGTTCATATTTTATATTTTCTTGTACCATTCCTACACGGTTAAAGATAGAATAACGGCCATTGAAAATTTGAATTTAGCATTACATTGTCTTTCTTTTACTTTAATGCACGATTTTTTTTACATGATAGGATCTCGAGTTATAGACGTTTAAAATTACATGATTTTTCATCGGAACTTTGTAAATTTTTGAATTGGTTCATATTTTTTGTTTTCTTGTACCACTCTTACAAGGTTAAAGATAGAACAACGGCCATTGAAAATTTGAATTTAGCATGACATTGTCATTCTTCTACTTTAATACACGATTTTTTTACATGATCGGATCTGGAGTTACAGACGTTTAAGATTACATGATTTTTCATCGGAATTTTGTAAATTTTTGAATTGGTTCATATTTTATATTTTCTTGTACCACTCCTACACGGTTAAAGATAGAATAACGGCCATTGAAAATTTGAATTTAGCATTACATTGTCTTTCTTTTACTTTAATGCACGATTTTTTTTACATGATAGGATCTCGAGTTATAGACGTTTAAAATTACATGATTTTTCATCGGAACTTTGTAAATTTTTGAATTGGTTCATATTTTATATTTTCTTGTACCATTCCTACACGGTTAAAGATAGAATAACGGCCATTGAAAATTTGAATTTGGGACAGTACCACTTGTCACTGTAGGGTTTCAGGTTCGCCTGTCTCGTATCCTAGGCCCAGCCTAGAGAGTCTTTGTCTGCGTGACTTGTGTGTCTCAGGTCCTGCTTTGATGGCTCATTAAATTCATTCTCCTTGACAATACAATACAAACTTTCAATATCAGTTCAATTGTATAGATCATTTCATAAACAATAGATTAGTACACCTTTTCAAACATAAGAAAACATCTGTACAGTTTTATGAATAACATACATAAAAATAATAACAATAATAATTTTTAAGGTTCATACAAAATCAACAATCGTTCTTTAAATGGTAGACAAACCCTTGGTGAGAACATAGCGGATAATGGTGGTCTTAAGGCAGCCTACCACGCTTTTCTGGAAATGTCTCGTCGTTTACCAATCCCTCTACCCGGTTTAAACTTAACCCACAAGCAATTTTTTTTCGTTAGTTTTGCTCAAGTATGGTATAGTACAGTCACAGAAGAAGCTACCAATTTACAAATCGAGAAAGACCCACATTCGCCACCTCAATTTAGGGTAGTAGGGAGTCTCAGTAACTTGAAAGAATTTAGCGATGAGTTTAAGTGTAAGGCTGGTACTGGCATGATCCCAAAAAAGAAATGTGAAGTATGGTAGGGTGCACCTATAATTTTGGGGAGAAAGCTCGATATATTTTACAAAAGTTGCGTGAAAATTTTGTTTTAAAAATGATGAAAAAAATAATTTGCCTAAGGTATACAATTAGGCATTATAGGCCCTTGTGGGCATAAAAATTTGGGAACATTTAGTATAAATCGGTCACCCATCTAGTACTATCTTGCAATGTTTACAAGCTTTAATTTGAACATCATATATTTTTATTCTTAACATTTAACATGTCACAATTTTGTGCCAAAGTAGATGAATAAGAATATTATGATGTATTTAAAAAAAATAAAAGATCCCTGATTATAAGTACTTATGACTATCATAGTTTATTAGATAGATCATATAATAGTTTATTAAAACTAATGTATATTATTGTATATTTACTGTGATAATAGGTTTTGTTTTTCTGTGTTAATAAAGAATATATCTCAAATAATTATACTTTTTTCCCAACCCTCACAATATTTTAATTAAAGATGCGGCACCCCTAAAAAGTTAATTCAGTTGGTATTAATAAGGTACATAAACAAATATGAACGTAATAAAATTTCGTGGTAACTACCTCAAATACTTGAAACAGTATTTATTCTTACTATACCTACATAAAAAATAACATGGACATTATCACACTTACAGTAAGATCTTACAAATTGTTGTACACAAAATACATTCAAAAATTCAGAGCATACACACATCCAATTGCTCTAAAAAACGACAACCGAAAAATACGGGAAATAGCCGAAAATATCCTGCGTAAGGATTCTGGTGACATCATTGATACGGACTCCAATACGCTGTTAAGTCCTTGTATATCAGTTATTGAAAAATTCAGACCAAACTGAGTTCCATTAAATTCCTTACATTTCCTACAAGTTGCTACATTATTTTGGGTGTACAGTCGACCAATAGGAGTCCGTATCAATGATGTCAACAGAATCCTTACACAGGATATATCCGACTATGTTCCGTATTATTCGATTCTTTGAAGTTTTTGTACGATGTTTAATAAATTTTATGTTAAAGTAACTCCTGATAATTCTAAAGTCCTAATACATTTGTTTTTGTTTGTTTACATGTTGAGAAACAATTGAAAATATTTACCTCCTACAAGAAAGGAACCCCCAAATTCATGTACGACCCCAAATTAGTTTTGGTAGTCCTGAAGAATTCCTGGAACATAGGTCACTGCCCCCAGAAACATTGAAGAATTTCGGCTCCTTTAAATAATAAGTATATGAATGGTATAAGAAAAAAATGTAATTCCTATTTTTTTGTTATAAAGATCCAGCCCAAATCAGGGTACGTCTATAATGGAACCATTTATATTGTATTTATGTAATATATTTTTTCACCTGTACATAATTGTTAAATAGTAGATGCCTCATATTGAAATTCATGTAATATTGTAAAATCAATTAGAAAAATATTCGAAAAATATACAATCCAAATAAGTTTAAAATTTCAGAAATCCTATGGGGCATCTATTATATATTAAAATGAAATGTTTAATATACATATAAGATATATCTACTTAAATAAAAAAAAAATCATCCTGACATATTATGTAATAGTTAATGAGAAATAAATGTTGTTAAAATGATAAAACATTTTATTTAGCAATCCTGTAAATCCTTTAGGAAATTTCAGCTTACCCAAGGAATCTTCATTGAAGAAATAAAGTATTGTCCAATATCCTTTTCACCTTGCATGATTACGTAACACCTTTTGTATTTGTTCCAAAAAAAAAAAAAATAGATAAAAGTTTGTAAGATCATACCTATGTACGAAAATCAGAAAGGTCCTTTTATTTATTTCATTTTCGACTCAAAAACTAAAATAAATACAATTGCATGATTACGTAATAGGTGTTACGTAATCGTAAAAAATATAGCAACCATGTTTCACATCCTATCCCCTATCTAGTCCCAAGAAAAATTCACCTCTTACCAAATTAAAAAAATATTCTGAATCCAAAATGAAATAAATCCTATCATTTCGCGATTACGTAATACCCTGTTACGTAATCACCAAATCGAAAAAATATTCTAAGCCCAAAAAAATAATTCATCACCTCTTACCAAATTAAAAAAATATTCTGAATCCAAAATAAAATAAATCCTATCATTACATGATAACGTAATACCCTGTTACGTAATCACCAAATCAAAAAAAATATTCTAAGTCCAAAAAAATAATTCATCATCTCTCATGATGACGTCAGTCCTTCCGTTCATACATCTCCTCCCCTCATCAACCAGTGACACTTCACCTCCCATATCCTATCATTTAATTTAATTACTAAGTGTATTGCAGGTAGCATCCATGTATCGCTGGTAGGCTATGTTGTATCCTAAGGTAAGTGGTATCTGAAATATAAATCCTGAAATAGTAATAAGAGAAATAAAAGAATTGTATTATGTTAATAAATTATTTTATTAATATTATATTGGTACAGTGATATACAATTAATACTTATGTGCTATGGCTATCCTAGAGGTGTTGGTATACCTATACTACTAGTGGGGACTTAGAAAAAATTCTGAAAAAATTTTGTTCAAAATTTTTTCTAAGTCCAACGTTTGTGCTAACAAAAAGTTGGACTTATAAAAATCTCGTTCCTCGATTTTTTATAAAAATTTTGCAGGGCGCTTCGCGCCCTGCTAGCTTGCAGACTAAGCTATATGGCTAGGTCTGCAAAGCGCGCTGTACAGTATATTGTACAGCAGCGACTTAAGTAGTTTTTAGCTTGTCGGAAGGGGAATAGGTAATAACCTCAAACAGCGACCTAACGCTTTTTAGTTTCCGGTCATTCACCCCTAACCTCCTCCTAGGAAAAAAAATGTTACGTAATCACTATTAAAAATTATTACGTAACACTTTTTTCTCCCCGACAAGTTCAAATATCCAAATACTTCCCTTCGGATATTTGAACTTTTATATGAATTGAACGAGATTTTCATATGTGCAATGACTAATCTACCTTATGAACTAACTTCAGGAGAACGAATACATTTTGCTATATAACATATCTATTCGCATATGTATATATCTATTTTCTATTCCATGCATTTCTAATGTACGATTTCGTTGCTACATTTTATATGGAACATACATGTCTACGTGTAAGATATTTAATTATTCAAAGTCCAAAGCTATTAATACGTATAAAATTATTTATGAATTTCCTTTAACACTACACACGATTTTTCCAACAGAAAACTATTTCATTCATTTTCCCTACATGCTATCAAATATTATTACCATCTACGGGTTTAAATGCACTACTTGTTACCCCTTTCTTCTTCAACCAATGAATATATCTCTATATATGAATAAAAAAAAAAACTATATCTACCCTCTAAGAGGTCGAAATATGACTAACTCCATATATACACTACTCTACAAGGATGTAACAATTACTTCTTATTTTCTATATATTTCAAAATAAATTATTATACCTCTAATTCATTTAAATTTTACCAATGTCCTATGCCTCATCTTACACGTATATTGTATTTCCTCATTGCGATATATACATATGTCTATATGTTATATAACAGAAAATGCACTACATTCTCTTACTATGTGTACCAAATAAAATACGTTTGTATGTTCAATAGTGCATCTTTTATTATACCACATACATATGTTCTCCTTTACCTACATTCTTAATTAATACTCGAAAAGTTACAAGCATGATTTTCTATTGTTTCCCACTTTCAGTATTTCCATTTTCCTTTCATCTTCATTATATACATACACGTTTTCTTTTACTTATTCAGCCATTACTGAAAATGATTACCTAAATATTGTCTACATTGCAAAAAAACTTGCAACAATTAACAAACCATTAATTGTTGCACCAAATACTTCAACGATATCTAAATATGTTCTCTACAATTCTCAGTGCAACGATAACTACACATGTTCTTTAATTTCAACAAGTACTACGATTTAAAAAAAAAACATGTGCAACAATACATACAACTATGAACATTTTTCCCACCATATGTTGCACCAATAACTATATGAATTTCTCTCTAAGTATTTCAATGCAATAATACATCAACTACTAACGAAACTGTGGGCTCATTGTTGCACCATTATCCATAAACATTTATAAAATTATTGTGATTCTATGCGTCTTTAACAATTATTTACTAACTATATATTAATTGTTGCACCAATTTTTATAAAATTTCCTTTTACTTCTATCTACCTATTGCACGGCAACAATACGTACAACTAATAACAAATCTATTCTGTAAGGAATTCTAAAAAAAAAAAACTATATGAGTGCAACAATGGCTTCAACTATTTACAAACTATTAATTCTTGCATCAACATCTATATGGAATGATCAAAGTTTTCTCTAAATATTTCAGTGCAACAATAGGTACAACTAATAACAAACTATCTATTTAATGTAACAATCATATTTGTAAGGAATTCTAAAAAAAATATCCAACTATATTAGTGCAACAATGGCTCCAAATATGTACAAACTCTTTGTTATTTCTACCATCAATATCTATAAGGAATGCTAAAAGTTTTGTCTAAGTATTTCAGTGCAACAATAGGTACTACTAATAACAAGCTATCTATTCAATGTGACACTAATATCTGTAAGGAATTCTTAAAATAATCTCCAATTATTTCAGTGCAACAATGGCTTCAACTATTTACAAACTATCTCTTAATTCTTGCATCAACATCTATATGGAATGCTAAAAGTTTTGTCTAAGTATTTCAGTGCAACAATAGCTACAACTATTACTCTCTATTTACTGTTGAACCAATAATTATAAAGATTATCCAAATTTTCTATACGTATTTCAGTGCAACAATGGTTTCAACTATTAAAAAATCTATCTTCACCAATATCTATATCATATGCTCAAACTATTGTCTCAGTATTTCAATGCAACAATACTTACAACTATTACCAAACTGTCTAATTACTCTTCAACCAATAATTATAAGGGGTTTTATAATTTTCTTTAAGTATTTCAATGCAACAATAGGTACAACAATTAACAGATTGTCTATTAAATGTTGCACCAGTAACTATAAAGATTTTTTTAAATTTTCTTTAAGTATTGGAATGCTCAAAATTCTATCTATGTATCTCTATGTAACAATAGGTACAACTATTACCAAACTATCTATTTACTCTCGAACTAATAATTATACGTATTGCACCAATATCTATAAGGAATTCTAAAAATATTCTCAAACTATTTCGGTGCAACAATGGCTACAACTATTAACAAACTGTCTGTTCATTCTTGAACCAACTTTTTCTGCATGCTCAAACTTTTCTCTAAGTATTTCGGTGCAACAATACATACGACTATTACCAACATAACTACTAAATATTGCACCAATAACTATAAGGATTTGTGAATTTTCCCCCTACATTTATCAATGCAACAAACGGTACAACAACTAAATTCAATTTTAATTCTTGCACCAAAATCTATAACGATTGCTCAATGTTTTGTCTAAATATTTCTGTACAACAACAGGTACAACAATTCACGTACTCTTTACTAACTATTGTACCTATTACTGCAATGAATGATTATATTTATACGAAATTTATATTTCGGCGTATTGTATGTATATGTATAACTTGTATATGAATTGTATTCATGTTTTTATATAAGTATGCTACTTTGTAAGTCTTATGAAAATATGTATGCATATATCTTTCATGCTTATAACTTTTCCAAAACTTATAACTAAGTACCTATACAATATTCATATTTACCTTATGTAACTATGAATATTGTATGTCGCTCATTTATATCAATTCATATTTATATTTTTTTATAAAAATATAAATATCTGTATTATAAGGAAAGGTAATGTTTCATTTTATTATTAATCAGGGGCTGCAATTATTTGGAGGTTTTGTAAAAGAGTGACAGGGGCAGTTTTCTTCTGGGAATCTTAATCAGGGGCTGGAATTATTTGGGGGCTTTTATAAAGGCGTGACAGGGGCATTTTTCTTCTGGGAATCTTCTTCAGGGCACGGTAAACCTCGGGACTGCCGCGACAATGTTACACGTTCTGCAACAATGAAAATAAACTCATGTTAGCATTACATTCATAATAATTATTTCCATTTCGATGTACATGTATTTATGAGCTATAAGGTGTATGATATTAAAGGATTTTTATTTTATTTCATGTTCAAATATTTTGCAAGATTTATAATGATAAATATGAACACAAATTTATGTATGATTTACAATTAAATAAAGATGCTAACCATTTCTTTGTAAATAAAGGTGTTTTCAACAGGATTATTTACTCTGAAGGACCTCCAGGACTCCTACAGTTGTTCCACATCTTTCTGCCTCTTGTTGGGATTCTGCAACAATGAGAAATAATACTAAGCACATTTTATTCCTTCAATTTTTATTATTATTAACAAAATATATATGAAGATTATATTAATGTATAAATATGTCTTTCTTAATAAATACAAACAATATTAATATTACCTTCATATTTCTAATTGGAAGGCTTTCCAAGTATCCTGTAGGTTCTCCAGGACTCCTGTACGTCGTCCATGTCTTCCTCCATGTTTCTGATAACCTGCAACAATGGTAGGTACACTCAACATTTTTATATTTACCTTTCAAAATTTATTTCTACGTTTTTTAACAATTCATAAATAATTCAATATGAAATTTACAACAAACAAAATGTATTTTTTCACGAAAAATTCATATATTCAACAATACTTTTGTTAAATATATAGATCAATATTTTTTCTATTTTCATTGTTCACTTTTGTTCAATTATCTACGATTATTATTAATTTATTCAACACGCACACGTTACGTAACCACTTCAACGTTATAATATTTAAAAAATATATAATGCATATACCCAAAACTTTGAACAAAGGTTTATAGCATACTATTTTCAACAATAAATACGTGTAATGCAGTAATTAATTATGAAAATGCATCAAACACTATGAAAATTCCATTCACTATATAAACCCTTCTACATAACTTAATATTTTAACGTATCGACCATCTTTTACAATTAAAGGCTTCTATAAATTCATATCTACACTCTTACACCCAATATTGGGGACAACTGCACATAATATACGTATACAGTTAAATCGTGAACTATATATGAAAAATATGCAAATATAACACAATGATTAATAAAAATATTAACCATCTACACTTCCTATCTTCTTTAGGAATGATCTATTACACCCATAAGCGGGTACCAAGTATTAACAGCTAAGAAAATACGGAAAAATTAACTCACCACGCAAAATGAAGTCGTCGGAGATGATTCCACGTCCTGTAGGGATGTTGGAAGGCCTTTTTGTCACCAGAAAGTCGTCCTTTACGTCGAAATTCACGAGCACATCACATACACGTCCGCACAATTTAATAGTCACCTTGACAATAAAATAATTAATTAACAAAATAGTTAGGCTTTACATAACATACATTAAATTTATTCGAAAATAATTTATAAAAATAAAAATTAAAAAATAAAATAATCAGCAAGTATCGTGTTGTGTATAATGCTTTGATTACAATAATTATTTACTTCTTTATTGATCCGGGTTCGATTCTAACTCAAACTAAATCACTTCAAATATTCTTTAACTTACTTTAAAATTTCATGCCATTTAAATTAATACCAAATAATCCTATATTACTTATATTTCTTGTCATTTCTCATATTTTCATCCACCCACCCCCCCTCCTACACGGTTAAAGATAGAACAATGTGCGAAATTTTGGATTCAGCATGAAATTCTCTATATTTCATGTTCTACATGATTTCTTTCCCCATGATCGGTTCTCCATTTACAGTCCCTCAAAGTTACCTGATATATTAAACATTAAAAATGCTCTTCTCATACAAGAAAAAAATTCCAAACTCTTAAACGGTTAAAGATACATCGATGATTCAACAAAATTTGGAATTTACATGAAAATTTCTATCAGGACATGTTACCTCAATATTTGGGAACCACTGTTTTGCAATTTATAACAGGTCAATATTATTATTTATTATTTCAACAGGTAAAAAAAATCATACCTTCTAAATAATTAGAGATAGGGCAATGAGATTTGGAATCTACAAAAAAAATCCTATAAGAAACTGTTTGTTTCATTTTTTTAGAACCACTGGTTTACGAGTTATTTGACTTCAAAATGTTTTTTATACGTTACTATCGGGAAAAATTGACAATTACTCGGACACGGTTAAAGATACGAGGCTAAAACACAAAAATTCGGATTCTACGGTAAATTTCCTATACGAAACTGTTTGTTTAAATTTTAGAACCACTGTTTTACGAGTTATTTGACTTCAAAATAATTTTTTATACGTTATTATCGGGGAAAATTGACAATTTCTCGGACACGGTTAAAGATACAATGCCGAAACACAAAAATTTGGATTCTGCGTTAAATTTCCTATAAGAAACTGTTTGTTTCATTGCTTAGAACCACTGGTTTACGAGTTATTTGACTTCAAAATGTTTTTTATACGTTATTATCGGGGAAAATTGACAATTGCACGGACACGGTTAAAGATACGAAGCTGAAACACAAAAATACGATTTCTACGAAAAAATTCCTATAAGAAACTGTTTGTTTCATTTTTTTAGAACCACTGGTTTACGAGTTATTTGACTTCAAAATGTTTTTTATACGTTACTATCGGGAAAAATTGACTATTTCTCGGACACGGTTAAAGATAGGAGGCTGAAACACAAAAAATCGGATTCTACGCTAAATTTATTATAAGAAACTATTTGTTTTATTTTTTTAGAACCACTGGTTTACGAGTTATTTGACTTCAAAATTTTCTTTATACGTTATTATTAGGGAAAATTTACAATTGCTCGGTCACGGTTAAAGATACAAAGCTGAAACACCAAAATTTGCATTCTACCGTAAATTTCCTACAAGAAAATGTGTGTGTCATTTTTTTAGAACCACTGGTTTACGAGTTATTTGACTTCAAAATGATTTTTATACGTTACTATTGGGAAAAATTGACAATTACTCGGACACGGTTAAAGATACGACACTGAAACACAAAAAATCGGATTCTACGCTAAATTTCGTATAAGATTATGTTTGTTTCACATTTTTAGGACCACTGGTTTGGAAGTTATGAATTCATAATCATGTTGTATAAAATGCTTACTATTGACCACTCAGGCACAGTATAAAACACACAAACATGAACATTCTAACCCCTCAACACGGTTAAAATATATGAACATTAAATATTTTGAAAAAAAAAAATTACACGTTATAGTTCCAAAATTTTGGTACTATATACGACAACAGGTGCTGCCCTCATTTTGGGGGCGGAAAATTTTTGAACTATATACAACGACACGTGCTGCCCTCATTTAGGGGGCGGGAAAATTTAGAACTATATACGACGACAGGTGCTGCCCTCATTTTCGGGGCGGAAATTTTTGGAACTATATACGACGACAGGTGCTGCCCTCATTTTGGGGGCGACCTTTTTTGGAACTATGTACGACGACAGGTGCTGCTCTCATTTCGGGGGCGGAATTTTTAGGAACTATATACGACGACAGGTGCTGCCCTCATTTGGGGGGCGGAAAATTTTGGAATTATATACGACGACAGGTGCAGCCCTCATTTTGGGGGCGGAAATTTTTGGAACTATATACGACGACAGGTGCTACCCTCATTTGGGGGGCGGAAAATTTTGGAACTATATACGACAACAGGTGCTGCCCTCATTTTGGGGGCGGAAAATTTTGAGACTATATACGTGTATTTTTTTTAAAAAATATGTAATGCTGATACATTTTAATCGATACGTGAAAAGAAAGAAAATTTCATGCTGAATTCAAAAATTCAAGGCCCATCATTCTATCTTTAACCGTGTTCGAGTGGTATATAAAAATGTAAAATATGAAACAAATTGAAAATTCTGTGAAAATTCATGTAACATTACGCGTCTGTAACTCGAGATCCGACATCGTCAAAATATCGTGCGACAAGTGAAAAGAAAGAAAATTTCATGCTGAATTCAAAAATTCCAGGCCCATCATTCTATCTTTAACCGTGTTCGCGTGGTGTATAAAAATGCAAAATATTAAACAAATTGAAAATTCACAAAATTTCTGTGAAAATTCATGTAATTTTACGCGTCTGTAACTCGAGATCCGACCTCGTCAAAATATCGTGCGATAAGTGAAAAGAAAGAAAATTTCAATCTGAATTCAAAAATTCAAGGCCCATCATTCTATCTTTAACCGTGTTCGAGTGGTGTGTAAAAATGCAAAATATCAAACAAATTGAAAATTCAAAAAAATTCTGTGAAAATTCATGTAACTTTACGCGTTTGTAACTCGAGATCCGACATCGTCTAAATATCGTGCGATACGTGAAAAGTAAGAAAATTTCATGCTGAATTCAAAAATTCAAGGCTTATCATTCTATATTTAACCGTGTTCGAGTGGTGTATAAAAATGCAAAATATCAAACAAATTAAAGATTCAAAAAAATTCTGTGAAAATTCATGTAACATTACGCGTCTGTAACTCGAGATCCGACATCGTCAAAATATCGTGCGACAAGTGAAAAGAAAGAAAATTTCATGCTGAATTCAAAAATTCCAGGCTTATCATTCTATCTTTAACCGTGTTCGAGTGGTGTATAAAAATGCAAAATATTAAACAAATTGAAAATTCACAAAATTTCTGTGAAAATTCATGTAACTTTACGCGTCTGTAACTTGAGATCCGACATCGTCTAAATATCGTGCAATAAATGAAAAGAAAGAAAATTTCATGCTGAATTCAAAAATTCAAGGCCCATCATTCTATCTTTAACCGTGTTCAAGTGGTGTATAAAAATGCAAATTATCAAACAAATTGAAAATTCACAAAATTTCTGTGAAAATTCATGTAACTTTACGCGTCTGTAACTCGAGATCCGACATCGTCTAAATATCGTGCAATAAGTGAAAAGAAAGAAAATTTCATGCTGAATTCAAATTTTCTAGGCCTATCATTCTATATTTAACCGTGTTCGAGTGGTGTATAAAAATGTAAAATATCAAACAAATTGAAAATTCAAAAAAATTCTGTGAAAATTCATGTAAATTTACGCGTTTGTAACTCGAGATCCGACATCGTCAAAATATCGTGCGATAAGTGAAAAGAAAGAAAATTTCATGCTGAATTAAAAAATTCAAGGCCCATCATTCTATCTTTAACCGTGTTCGAGTGGTGTATAAAAATGCAAAATATCAAACAAATTGAAAATTCAAAAAAAATCTGTGAAAATTCATGTAAATTTACGCGTCTGTAACTCGAGATCCGACATCGTCTAAATATCGTGCGATAAATGAAAAGAAAGAAAATTTCATGCTGAATTCAAAAATTCAAGACCCATCATTCTATCTTTAACCGTGTTCGAGTGGTGTATAAAAATGCAAAATATCAAACAAATTGAAAATTCACAAAATTTCGGTGAAAATTCATGTAAATTTACGCGTCTGTAACTCGAGATCCGACGTCGACAAAATATCGTGCGACGCGTGAAAAGAAAGAAAATTTCATGCTGAATTCAAAAATTCAAGGCTTATCATTCTATCTTTAACCGTGTTCGAGTGGTGTATAAAAATGCAAAATATCAAACAAATTGAAAATTCACAAAATTTCGGTGAAAATTCATGTAAATTTACGCGTCTGTAACTCGAGATCCGACGTCGACAAAATATTGTGCGATACGTGAAAAGAAAGAAAATTTCATGCTGAATTCAAAAATTCAAGGCTTATCATTCTATCTTTAACCGTGTTCGAGTGGTGTATAAAAATGTAAAATATGAAACAAATTGAAAATTCACAAAATTTCTGTGAAAATTCATGTAATTTTACGCGTCTGTAACTCGAGATCCGACGTCGTCAAATTTTGTGCGATACGTGAAAAGAAACAAAATTTCATGCTGAATTCAAAAATTCAAGGCCCATCATTCTATCTTTAACCGTGTTCGAGTGGTGTATAAAAATGCAAAATATTAAACAAATTGAAAATTCACAAAATTTCTGTGAAAATTCATGTAATTTTACGCGTCTGTAACTCGAGATCCGACGTCGTCAAAATATCGTGCGATAAGTGAAAAGAAAGAAAATTTCAATCTGAATTCAAAAATTTAAGGCCCATCATTCTATCTTTAACCGTGTTCGAGTGGTGTGTAAAAATGCAAAATATCAAACAAATTGAAAATTCAAAAAAATTCTGTGAAAATTCATGTAACTTTACGCGTTTGTAACTCGAGATCCGACATCGTCTAAATATCGTGCGATACGTGAAAAGTAAGAAAATTTCATGCTGAATTCAAAAATTCAAGGCTTATCATTCTATATTTAACCGTGTTCGAGTGGTGTATAAAAATGCAAAATATCAAACAAATTAAAGATTCAAAAAAATTCTGTGAAAATTCATGTAACATTACGCGTCTGTAACTCGAGATCCGACATCGTCAAAATATCGTGCGACAAGTGAAAAGAAAGAAAATTTCATGCTGAATTCAAAAATTCCAGGCCCATCATTCTATCTTTAACCGTGTTCGCGTGGTGTATAAAAATGCAAAATATTAAACAAATTGAAAATTCACAAAATTTCTGTGAAAATTCATGTAATTTTACGCGTCTGTAACTCGAGATCCGACCTCGTCAAAATATCGTGCGATAAGTGAAAAGAAAGAAAATTTCAATCTGAATTCAAAAATTCAAGGCCCATCATTCTATCTTTAACCGTGTTCGAGTGGTGTGTAAAAATGCAAAATATCAAACAAATTGAAAATTCAAAAAAAATCTGTGAAAATTCATGTAACTTTACGCGTTTGTAACTCGAGATCCGACATCGTCTAAATATCGTGCGATACGTGAAAAGTAAGAAAATTTCATGCTGAATTCAAAAATTCAAGGCTTATCATTCTATATTTAACCGTGTTCGAGTGGTGTATAAAAATGCAAAATATCAAACAAATTAAAGATTCAAAAAAATTCTGTGAAAATTCATGTAACATTACGCGTCTGTAACTCGAGATCCGACATCGTCAAAATATCGTGCGACAAGTGAAAAGAAAGAAAATTTCATGCTGAATTCAAAAATTCCAGGCTTATCATTCTATCTTTAACCGTGTTCGAGTGGTGTATAAAAATGCAAAATATGAAACAAATTGAAAATTCACAAAATTTCTGTGAAAATTCATGTAACTTTACGCGTCTGTAACTCGAGATCCGACATCGTCTAAATATCGTGCAATAAATGAAAAGAAAGAAAATTTCATGCTGAATTCAAAAATTCAAGGCCCATCATTCTATCTTTAACCGTGTTCGAGTGGTGTATAAAAATACAAAATATCAAACAAATTGAAAATTCACAAAATTTCTGTGCAAATTCATGTAACTTTACGCGTCTGTAACTCGAGATCCGACATCGTCTAAATATCGTGCAATAAGTGAAAAGAAAGAAAATTTCATGCTGAATTCAAATTTTCTAGGCCTATCATTCTATATTTAACCGTGTTCGAGTGGTGTATAAAAATGTAAAATATCAAACAAATTGAAAATTCAAAAAAATTCTGTGAAAATTCATGTAAATTTACGCGTTTGTAACTCGAGATCCGACATCGTCAAAATATCGTGCGATAAGTGAAAAGAAAGAAAATTTCATGCTGAATTAAAAAATTCAAGGCCCATCATTCTATCTTTAACCGTGTTCGAGTGGTGTATAAAAATGCAAAATATCAAACAAATTGAAAATTCAAAAAAAATCTGTGAAAATTCATGTAAATTTACGCGTCTGTAACTCGAGATCCGACATCGTCTAAATATCGTGCGATAAATGAAAAGAAAGAAAATTTCATGCTGAATTCAAAAATTCAAGACCCATCATTCTATCTTTAACCGTGTTCGAGTGGTGTATAAAAATGCAAAATATCAAACAAATTGAAAATTCACAAAATTTCGGTGAAAATTAATGTAAATTTACGCGTCTGTAACTCGAGATCCGACGTCGACAAAATATTGTGCGATACGTGAAAAGAAAGAAAATTTCATGCTGAATTCAAAAATTCAAGGCTTATCATTCTATCTTTAACCGTGTTCGAGTGGTGTATAAAAATGTAAAATATGAAACAAATTGAAAATTCACAAAATTTCTGTGAAAATTCATGTAATTTTACGCGTCTGTAACTCGAGATCCGACGTCGTCAAATTTTGTGCGATACGTGAAAAGAAACAAAATTTCATGCTGAATTCAAAAATTCAAGGCCCATCATTCTATCTTTAACCGTGTTCGAGTGGTGTATAAAAATGCAAAATATTAAACAAATTGAAAATTCACAAAATTTCTGTGAAAAATCATGTAATTTTACGCGTCTGTAACTCGAGATCCGACGTCGTCAAAATATCGTGCGATAAGTGAAAAGAAAGAAAATTTCAATCTGAATTCAAAAATTCAAGGCCCATCATTCTATCTTTAACCGTGTTCGAGTGGTGTGTAAAAATGCAAAATATCAAACAAATTGAAAATTCAAAAAAATTCTGTGAAAATTCATGTAACTTTACGCGTTTGTAACTCGAGATCCGACATCGTCTAAATATCGTGCGATACGTGAAAAGTAAGAAAATTTCATGCTGAATTCAAAAATTCAAGGCTTATCATTCTATATTTAACCGTGTTCGAGTGGTGTATAAAAATGCAAAATATCAAACAAATTAAAGATTCAAAAAAATTCTGTGAAAATTCATGTAACATTACGCGTCTGTAACTCGAGATCCGACATCGTCAAAATATCGTGCGACAAGTGAAAAGAAAGAAAATTTCATGCTGAATTCAAAAATTCCAGGCTTATCATTCTATCTTTAACCGTGTTCGAGTGGTGTATAAAAATGCAAAATATTAAACAAATTGAAAATTCACAAAATTTCTGTGAAAATTCATGTAACTTTACGCGTCTGTAACTCGAGATCCGACATCGTCTAAATATCGTGCAATAAATGAAAAGAAAGAAAATTTCATGCTGAATTCAAAAATTCAAGGCCCATCATTCTATCTTTAACCGTGTTCGAGTGGTGTATAAAAATACAAAATATCAAACAAATTGAAAATTCACAAAATTTCTGTGCAAATTCATGTAACTTTACGCGTCTGTAACTCGAGATCCGACATCGTCTAAATATCGTGCAATAAGTGAAAAGAAAGAAAATTTCATGCTGAATTCAAATTTTCTAGGCCTATCATTCTATATTTAACCGTGTTCGAGTGGTGTATAAAAATGTAAAATATCAAACAAATTGAAAATTCAAAAAAATTCTGTGAAAATTCATGTAAATTTACGCGTTTGTAACTCGAGATCCGACATCGTCAAAATATCGTGCGATAAGTGAAAAGAAAGAAAATTTCATGCTGAATTAAAAAATTCAAGGCCCATCATTCTATCTTTAACCGTGTTCGAGTGGTGTATAAAAATGCAAAATATCAAACAAATTGAAAATTCAAAAAAAATCTGTGAAAATTCATGTAAATTTACGCGTCTGTAACTCGAGATCCGACATCGTCTAAATATCGTGCGATAAATGAAAAGAAAGAAAATTTCATGCTGAATTCAAAAATTCAAGACCCATCATTCTATCTTTAACCGTGTTCGAGTGGTGTATAAAAATGCAAAATATCAAACAAATTGAAAATTCACAAAATTTCGGTGAAAATTCATGTAAATTTACGCGTCTGTAACTCGAGATCCGACGTCGACAAAATATTGTGCGATACGTGAAAAGAAAGAAAATTTCATGCTGAACTCAAATGTGCAAGGCCCATAATTCTATCTTTAACCGTGTTCGAGTGCTATATAAAAATGTAAAATATGAAACAAATTGAAAATTCACAAAAATTCTGTGAAAATTCATGTAAATTTACGCGTCTGTAACTCAAGATCCGACGTTGTCAAAATATCGTGCGATAAGTGAAACCGAAGAAAATTTCATGCTGAATTCAAAAATTTAAGGCCCATCATTCTATCTTTAACCGTGTTCGAGTGGTATATAAAAATGCAAAATATCAAACAAATTAAAGATTCAAAAAAATTCTGTGAAAATTCATGTAACATTACGCGTCTGTAACTCGAGATCCGACATCGTCAAAATATCGTGCAACAAGTGAAAAGAAAGAAAATTTCATGCTGAATTCAAAAATTCCAGGCTTATCATTCTATCTTTAACCGTGTTCGAGTGGTGTATAAAAATGCAAAATATTAAACAAATTGAAAATTCACAAAATTTCTGTGAAAATTCATGTAACTTTACGCGTCTGTAACTCGAGATCCGACATCGTCAAAATATTGTGCGATAAGTGAAAAGAAAGAAAATTTCATGCTGAATTCAAAAATTCAAGGCCCATCATTCTATCTTTAACCGTGTTCGAGTGGTGTATAAAAATACAAAATATCAAACAAATTGAAAATTCACAAAATTTCGGTGAAAATTCATGTAAATTTACGCGTCTGTAACTCGAGATCCGACATCGTCAAAATATCGTGAAAAGAAACAAAATTTCATGCTGAATTCAAAAATTCAAGGCCCATCATTCTATCTTTAACCGTCTTCGAGTGGTATATAAAAATGTAAAATATGAAACAAATTGAAAATTCAAAAAATTTCTGTGAAAATTTATGTAACTTTACGCGTCTGTAACTCGAGATCCGACGTCGTCAAATTTTGTGCGATACGTGAAAAGAAACAAAATTTCATGCTGAATTCAAAAATTCAAGGCCCATCATTCTATCTTTAACCGTGTTCGAGTGGTATATAAAAATGTAAAATATGAAACAAATTGAAAATTCAAAAAATTTCTGTGAAAATTCATGTAATTTTACGCGTCTGTAACTCGAGATCCGACGTCGTCAAAATATCGTGCGATAAGTGAAAAGAAAGAAAATTTCAATCTGAATTCAAAAATTCAAGGCCCATCATTCTATCTTTAACCGTGTTCGAGTGGTATATAAAAATGTAAAATATGAAACAAATTGAAAATTCAAAAAATTTCTGTGAAAATTCATGTAACTTTACGCGTCTGTAACTCCAGATCCGACGTCGTCAAATTTTGTGCGATACGTGAAAAGAAAGAAAATTTCATGCTGAATTCAAAAATTCAAGACTTATCATTCTATCTTTAACCGTGTTCGAGTGTTGTATAAAAATGCAAAATATCAAACAAATTGAAAATTCACAAAATTTCTGTGAAAATTCATGTAACTTTACGCGTCTGTAACTCGAGTTCCGACATCGTCAAAATATCCTGCTATAAGTGAAAAGAAAGAAAATTTCATGCTGAATTCAAAAATTCAAGGCCCATCATTCTATCTTTCACCGTGTTCGAATGGTATATAAAAATGTAAAATATGAAACAAATTGAAAATTCACAAAGTATCTGTGAAAATTCATGTATCGTTACGCGTCTGTAACTCGAGATTCGACATCGTCAAAATATCGTGCGATAAGTGAGAAGAAAGAAAATTTCATGCTGAACTCAAATGTGCAAGGCCCATAATTCTATCTTTAACCGTGTTCGAGTGCTATATAAAAATGTAAAATATGAAACAAATTGAAAATTCACAAAAATTCTGTGAAAATTCATGTAAATTTACGCGTCTGTAACTCGAGATCCGACATCGTCAAAATATCGTGCGATAAGTGAAAAGAAAGAAAATTTCATGCTGAACTCAAATGTGCAAGGCCCATAATTCTATCTTTAACCGTGTTCGAGTGCTATATAAAAATGTAAAATATGAAACAAATTGAAAATTCACAAAAATTCTGTGAAAATTCATGTAAATTTACGCGTCTGTAACTCAAGATCCGACGTTGTCAAAATATCGTGCGATAAGTGAAACCGAAGAAAATTTCATGCTGAATTCAAAAATTTAAGGCCCATCATTCTATCTTTAACCGTGTTCGAGTGGTATATAAAAATGTAAAATATGAAACAAATTGAAAATTCACAAAAATTCTGTGAAAATTCATGAATCTTTACGCGTCTGTAACTCGAGATCCGACTTCGTCAAAATATCGTGCCATAAGTGAAAAGAAAGAAAATTTCATGCTGATTTCAAAAATTCAAGGCCCATCATTCTATCGTTAACCGTGTTCGAGTGGTATATAAAAATGTAAAATATGAAACAAATTAAAAATTCACAAAAATTCTGTGAAAATTCATGTAAATTTACGCGTCTGTAACTCGAGATCCGACAACGGCAAAATATCGTGCCATAAGTGAAAAAAAAGAAAATTTCATGCTGAATTCAAAAATTTAAGGCCCATCATTCTATCTTTAACCGTGTTCGAGTGGTATATAAAAATGTAAAATATGAAACAAATTGAAAATTCACAAAAATTCTGTGAAAATTCATGTAACTTTACGCGTCTGTAACTCGAGATCCGACAACGTCAAAATATCGTGCCATAAGTGAAAAAAAAGAAAATTTCATGCTGAATTCAAAAATTTAAGGCCCATCATTCTATCTTTAACCGTGTTTGAGTGGTATATAAAAATGTAAAATATGAAACAAATTGAAAATTCACAAAAATTCTGTGAAAATTCATGTAACTTTACGCGTCTGTAACTCGAGATCCGACATCGTCAAAATATCGTGCCATAAGTGAAACCGAAGAAAATTTCATGCTGAATTCAAAAATTCAAGGCCCATCATTCTATCTTTAACCGTGTTTGAGTGGTATATAAAAATGTAAAATATAAAACAAATTGAAAATTCACAAAAATTCTGTGAAAATTCATGTAACTTTACGCGTCTGTAACTTGAGATCCGACGTCGTCAAAATATCGTGCCATAAGTGAAAAGAAAGAAAATTTCATGCTGAATTCAAAAATTCAAGGCCCATCATTCTATCGTTAACCGTGTTCGAGTGGTATATAAAAATGTAAAATATGAAACAAATTGAAAATTCACAAAAAATCTGTGAAAATTCATGAAACTTTACGCGTCTGTAACTCGAGATCCGACGTAGTCAAAATATCGTGCGATAAGTGAAAAAGAAGAAAATTTCATGCTGAATTCAAAAATTCAAGGCCCATCATTCTATCTTTAATCGTGTTCGAGTGGTATATAAAAATGTAAAATATGAAACAAATTGAAAATTCACAAAAATTCTGTGAAAATTCATGTAAATTTACGCGTCTGTAACTCAAGATCCGACGTTGTCAAAATATCGTGCGATAAGTGAAACCGAAGAAAATTTCATGCTGAATTCAAAAATTTAAGGCCCATCATTCTATCTTTAACCGTGTTCGAGTGGTATATAAAAATGTAAAATATGAAACAAATTGAAAATTCACAAAAATTCTGTGAAAATTCATGTAACTTTACGCGTCTGTAACTCAAGATCCGACGTTGTCAAAATATCGTGCGATAAGTGAAACCGAAGAAAATTTCATGCTGAATTCAAAAATTTAAGGCCCATCATTCTATCTTTAACCGTGTTTGAGTGGTATATAAAAATGTAAAATATGAAACAAATTGAAAATTCACAAAAATTCTGTGAAAATTCATGTAACTTTACGCGTCTGTAACTCGAGATCCGACATCGTCAAAATATCGTGCCGTAAGTGAAAAGAAAGAAAATTTCATGCTGAATTCAAAAATTCAAGGCACATCATTCTATCTTTAACCGTGTTCGAGTGGTATATAAAAATGTAAAATATGAAACAAATTGAAAATTCACAAAAATTCTGTGAAAATTCATGTAACTTTACGCGTCTGTAACTCAAGA
Organism: Harpalus rufipes; assembly: GCA_951394225.1. NCBI lineage: Eukaryota > Metazoa > Arthropoda > Insecta > Coleoptera > Carabidae > Harpalus > Harpalus rufipes. The sequence goes on from OX596286.1 coordinate 38,169,798, forward strand.
TCCGACGTTGTCAAAATATCGTGCGATAAGTGAAACCGAAGAAAATTTCATGCTGAATTCAAAAATTCAAGGCCCATCATTCTATCGTTAACCGTGTTCGAGTGGTATATAAAAATGTAAAATATGAAACAAATTAAAAATTCACAAAAAATCTGTGAAAATTCATGTAACTTTACGCGTCTGTAACTCGAGATCCGACGTTGTCAAAATATCGTGCGATAAGTGAAACCGAAGAAAATTTCATGCTGAATTCAAAAATTTAAGGCCCATCATTCTATCTTTAACCGTGTTCGAGTGGTATATAAAAATGTAAAATATGAAACAAATTGAAAATTCACAAAAATTCTGTGAAAATTCATGTAACTTTACGCGTCTGTAACTCAAGATCCGACGTTGTCAAAATATCGTGCGATAAGTGAAACCGAAGAAAATTTCATGCTGAATTCAAAAATTTAAGGCCCATCATTCTATCTTTAACCGTGTTTGAGTGGTATATAAAAATGTAAAATATGAAACAAATTGAAAATTCACAAAAATTCTGTGAAAATTCATGTAACTTTACGCGTCTGTAACTCGAGATCCGACATCGTCAAAATATCGTGCCGTAAGTGAAAAGAAAGAAAATTTCATGCTGAATTCAAAAATTCAAGGCACATCATTCTATCTTTAACCGTGTTCGAGTGGTATATAAAAATGTAAAATATGAAACAAATTGAAAATTCACAAAAATTCTGTGAAAATTCATGTAACTTTACGCGTCTGTAACTCAAGATCCGACGTTGTCAAAATATCGTGCGATAAGTGAAACCGAAGAAAATTTCATGCTGAATTCAAAAATTCAAGGCCCATCATTCTATCGTTAACCGTGTTCGAGTGGTATATAAAAATGTAAAATATGAAACAAATTAAAAATTCACAAAAAATCTGTGAAAATTCATGTAACTTTACGCGTCTGTAACTCGAGATCCGACGTAGTCAAAATATCGTGCGATAAGTGAAAAAGAAGAAAATTTCATGCTGAATTCAAAAATTCAAGGCCCATCATTCTATCTTTAACCGTGTTCGAGTGGTATATAAAAATGTAAAATATGAAACAAATTGAAAATTCACAAAAATTCTGTGAAAATTCATGTAACTTTACGCGTCTGTAACTCAAGATCCGACGTTGTCAAAATATCGTGCGATAAGTGAAACCGAAGAAAATTTCATGCTGAATTCAAAAATTTAAGGCCCATCATTCTATCTTTAACCGTGTTCGAGTGGTATATAAAAATGTAAAATATGAAACAAATTGAAAATTCACAAAAATTCTGTGAAAATTCATGTAACTTTACGCGTCTGTAACTCAAGATCCGACGTTGTCAAAATATCGTGCGATAAGTGAAACCGAAGAAAATTTCATGCTGAATTCAAAAATTTAAGGCCCATCATTCTATCGTTAACCGTGTTCGAGTGGTATATAAAAATGTAAAATATGAAACAAATTAAAAATTCACAAAAAATCTGTGAAAATTCATGTAACTTTACGCGTCTGTAACTCGAGATCCGACGTAGTCAAAATATCGTGCGATAAGTGAAAAAGAAGAAAATTTCATGCTGAATTCAAAAATTCAAGGCCCATCATTCTATCTTTAACCGTGTTCGAGTGGTATATAAAAATGTAAAATATGAAACAAATTGAAAATTCACAAAAATTCTGTGAAAATTCATGTAAATTTACGCGTCTGTAACTCGAGATCCGACAACGGCAAAATATCGTGCCATAAGTGAAAAAAAAGAAAATTTCATGCTGAATTCAAAAATTTAAGGCCCATCATTCTATCTTTAACCGTGTTTGAGTGGTATATAAAAATGTAAAATATGAAACAAATTGAAAATTCACAAAAATTCTGTGAAAATTCATGTAACTTTACGCGTCTGTAACTCGAGATCCGACATCGTCAAAATATCGTGCCGTAAGTGAAAAGAAAGAAAATTTCATGCTGAATTCAAAAATTCAAGGCACATCATTCTATCTTTAACCGTGTTCGAGTGGTATATAAAAATGTAAAATATGAAACAAATTGAAAATTCACAAAAATTCTGTGAAAATTCATGTAACTTTACGCGTCTGTAACTCAAGATCCGACGTTGTCAAAATATCGTGCGATAAGTGAAACCGAAGAAAATTTCATGCTGAATTCAAAAATTCAAGGCCCATCATTCTATCGTTAACCGTGTTCGAGTGGTATATAAAAATGTAAAATATGAAACAAATTAAAAATTCACAAAAAATCTGTGAAAATTCATGTAACTTTACGCGTCTGTAACTCGAGATCCGACGTAGTCAAAATATCGTGCGATAAGTGAAAAAGAAGAAAATTTCATGCTGAATTCAAAAATTCAAGGCCCATCATTCTATCTTTAACCGTGTTCGAGTGGTATATAAAAATGTAAAATATGAAACAAATTGAAAATGCACAAAAATTCTGTGAAAATTCATGTAAATTTACGCGTCTGTAACTCGAGATCCGACAACGGCAAAATATCGTGCCATAAGTGAAAAAAAAGAAAATTTCATGCTGAATTCAAAAATTTAAGGCCCATCATTCTATCTTTAACCGTGTTTGAGTGGTATATAAAAATGTAAAATATGAAACAAATTGAAAATTCACAAAAATTCTGTGAAAATTCATGTAACTTTACGCGTCTGTAACTCGAGATCCGACATCGTCAAAATATCGTGCCGTAAGTGAAAAGAAAGAAAATTTCATGCTGAATTCAAAAATTCAAGGCCCATCATTCTATCTTTAACCGTGTTCGAGTGGTATATAAAAATGTAAAATATGAAACAAATTGAAAATTCACAAAAATTCTGTGAAAATTCATGTAACTTTACGCGTCTGTAACTCGAGATCCGACATCGTCAAAATATCGTGCCATAAGTGAAAAAAAAGAAAATTTCATGCTGAATTCAAAAATTCAAGGCCCATCATTCTATCTTTAACCGTGTTTGAGTGGTATATAAAAATGTAAAATATGAAACAAATTGAAAATTCACAAAAATTCTGTGAAAATTCATGTAAATTTACGCGTCTGTAACTTGAGATCCGACGTCGACAAAATATCGTGCCATAAGTGAAAAGAAAGAAAATTTCATGCTGAATTCAAAAATTCAAGGCCCATCATTCTATCTTTAACCGTGTTTGAGTGGTATATAAAAATGTAAAATAAAAACAAATTGAAAATTCACAAAGTATCTGTGAAAATTCATGTATCGTTACGCGTCTGTAACTCGAGATTCGACATCGTCAAAATATCGTGCGATAAGTGAGAAGAAAGAAAATTTCATGCTGAACTCAAATATGCAAGGCCCATAATTCTATCTTTAACCGTGTTCGAGTGGTATATAAAAATGTAAAATATGAAACAAATTGAAAATTCACAAAAATTCTGTGAAAATTCATGTAACTTTACGCGTCTGTAACTCAAGATCCGACGTTGTCAAAATATCGTGCGATAAGTGAAACCGAAGAAAATTTCATGCTGAATTCAAAAATTTAAGGCCCATCATTCTATCTTTAACCGTGTTCGAGTGGTATATAAAAATGTAAAATATGAAACAAATTGAAAATTCACAAAAATTCTGTGAAAATTCATGTAACTTTACGCGTCTGTAACTCAAGATCCGACGTTGTCAAAATATCGTGCGATAAGTGAAACCGAAGAAAATTTCATGCTGAATTCAAAAATTTAAGGCCCATCATTCTATCGTTAACCGTGTTCGAGTGGTATATAAAAATGTAAAATATGAAACAAATTAAAAATTCACAAAAAATCTGTGAAAATTCATGTAACTTTACGCGTCTGTAACTCGAGATCCGACGTAGTCAAAATATCGTGCGATAAGTGAAAAAGAAGAAAATTTCATGCTGAATTCAAATATGCAAGGCCCATAATTCTATCTTTAACCGTGTTCGAGTGGTATATAAAAATGTAAAATATGAAACAAATTGAAAATTCACAAAAATTCTGTGAAAATTCATGTAACTTTACGCGTCTGTAACTCAAGATCCGACGTTGTCAAAATATCGTGCGATAAGTGAAACCGAAGAAAATTTCATGCTGAATTCAAAAATTTAAGGCCCATCATTCTATCTTTAACCGTGTTCGAGTGGTATATAAAAATGTAAAATATGAAACAAATTGAAAATTCACAAAAATTCTGTGAAAATTCATGTAACTTTACGCGTCTGTAACTCGAGATCCGACATCGTCAAAATATCGTGCCATAAGTGAAAAAAAAGAAAATTTCATGCTGAATTCAAAAATTCAAGGCCCATCATTCTATCTTTAACCGTGTTTGAGTGGTATATAAAAATGTAAAATATGAAACAAATTGAAAATTCACAAAAATTCTGTGAAAATTCATGTAAATTTACGCGTCTGTAACTTGAGATCCGACGTCGACAAAATATCGTGCCATAAGTGAAAAGAAAGAAAATTTCATGCTGAATTCAAAAATTCAAGGCCCATCATTCTATCTTTAACCGTGTTTGAGTGGTATATAAAAATGTAAAATAAAAACAAATTGAAAATTCACAAAGTATCTGTGAAAATTCATGTATCGTTACGCGTCTGTAACTCGAGATTCGACATCGTCAAAATATCGTGCGATAAGTGAGAAGAAAGAAAATTTCATGCTGAACTCAAATATGCAAGGCCCATAATTCTATCTTTAACCGTGTTCGAGTGGTATATAAAAATGTAAAATATGAAACAAATTGAAAATTCACAAAAATTCTGTGAAAATTCATGTAACTTTACGCGTCTGTAACTCAAGATCCGACGTTGTCAAAATATCGTGCGATAAGTGAAACCGAAGAAAATTTCATGCTGAATTCAAAAATTTAAGGCCCATCATTCTATCTTTAACCGTGTTCGAGTGGTATATAAAAATGTAAAATATGAAACAAATTGAAAATTCACAAAAATTCTGTGAAAATTCATGTAACTTTACGCGTCTGTAACTCAAGATCCGACGTTGTCAAAATATCGTGCGATAAGTGAAACCGAAGAAAATTTCATGCTGAATTCAAAAATTTAAGGCCCATCATTCTATCGTTAACCGTGTTCGAGTGGTATATAAAAATGTAAAATATGAAACAAATTAAAAATTCACAAAAAATCTGTGAAAATTCATGTAACTTTACGCGTCTGTAACTCGAGATCCGACGTAGTCAAAATATCGTGCGATAAGTGAAAAAGAAGAAAATTTCATGCTGAATTCAAAAATTCAAGGCCCATCATTCTATCTATAACCGTGTTCGAGTGGTATATAAAAATGTAAAATATGAAACAAATTGAAAATTCACAAAAATTATGTGAAAATTCATGTAAATTTACGCGTCTGTAACTCGAGATCCGACAACGGCAAAATATCGTGCCATAAGTGAAAAAAAAGAAAATTTCATGCTGAATTCAAAAATTTAAGGCCCATCATTCTATCTTTAACCGTGTTTGAGTGGTATATAAAAATGTAAAATATGAAACAAATTGAAAATTCACAAAAATTCTGTGAAAATTCATGTAACTTTACGCGTCTGTAACTCGAGATCCGACATCGTCAAAATATCGTGCCGTAAGTGAAAAGAAAGAAAATTTCATGCTGAATTCAAAAATTCAAGGCACATCATTCTATCTTTAACCGTGTTCGAGTGGTATATAAAAATGTAAAATATGAAACAAATTGAAAATTCACAAAAATTCTGTGAAAATTCATGTAACTTTACGCGTCTGTAACTCAAGATCCGACGTTGTCAAAATATCGTGCGATAAGTGAAACCGAAGAAAATTTCATGCTGAATTCAAAAATTCAAGGCCCATCATTCTATCGTTAACCGTGTTCGAGTGGTATATAAAAATGTAAAATATGAAACAAATTAAAAATTCACAAAAAATCTGTGAAAATTCATGTAACTTTACGCGTCTGTAACTCGAGATCCGACGTAGTCAAAATATCGTGCGATAAGTGAAAAAGAAGAAAATTTCATGCTGAATTCAAAAATTCAAGGCCCATCATTCTATCTTTAACCGTGTTCGAGTGGTATATAAAAATGTAAAATATGAAACAAATTGAAAATTCACAAAAATTCTGTGAAAATTCATGTAAATTTACGCGTCTGTAACTCGAGATCCGACAACGGCAAAATATCGTGCCATAAGTGAAAAAAAAGAAAATTTCATGCTGAATTCAAAAATTTAAGGCCCATCATTCTATCTTTAACCGTGTTTGAGTGGTATATAAAAATGTAAAATATGAAACAAATTGAAAATTCACAAAAATTCTGTGAAAATTCATGTAAATTTACGCGTCTGTAACTCGAGATCCGACAACGGCAAAATATCGTGCCATAAGTGAAAAAAAAGAAAATTTCATGCTGAATTCAAAAATTTAAGGCCCATCATTCTATCTTTAACCGTGTTTGAGTGGTATATAAAAATGTAAAATATGAAACAAATTGAAAATTCACAAAAATTCTGTGAAAATTCATGTAACTTTACGCGTCTGTAACTCGAGATCCGACATCGTCAAAATATCGTGCCGTAAGTGAAAAGAAAGAAAATTTCATGCTGAATTCAAAAATTCAAGGCCCATCATTCTATCTTTAACCGTGTTCGAGTGGTATATAAAAATGTAAAATATGAAACAAATCGAAAATTCACAAAAATTCTGTGAAAATTCATGTAACTTTACGCGTCTGTAACTCGAGATCCGACATCGTCAAAATATCGTGCCATAAGTGAAAAAAAAGAAAATTTCATGCTGAATTCAAAAATTTAAGGCCCATCATTCTATCTTTAACCGTGTTTGAGTGGTATATAAAAATGTAAAATATGAAACAAATTGAAAATTCACAAAAATTCTGTGAAAATTCATGTAACTTTACGCGTCTGTAACTCGAGATCCGACAACGGCAAAATATCGTGCCATAAGTGAAAAAAAGAAAATTTCATGCTGAATTCAAAAATTTAAGGCCCATCATTCTATCTTTAACCGTGTTTGCGTGGTATATAAAAATGTAAAATATGAAACAAATTGAAAATTCACAAAAATTCTGTGAAAATTCATGTAACTTTACGCGTCTGTAACTCGAGATCCGACATCGTCAAAATATCGTGCCGTAAGTGAAAAGAAAGAAAATTTCATGCTAAATTCAAAAATTCAAGGCCCATCATTCTATCTTTAACCGTGTTCGAGTGGTATATAAAAATGTAAAATATGAAACAAATTGAAAATTCACAAAAATTCTGTGAAAATTCATGTAAATTTACGCGTCTGTAACTCGAGATCCGACAACGGCAAAATATCGTGCCATAAGTGAAAAAAAAGAAAATTTCATGCTGAATTCAAAAATTTAAGGCCCATCATTCTATCTTTAACCGTGTTTGAGTGGTATATAAAAATGTAAAATATGAAACAAATTGAAAATTCACAAAAATTCTGTGAAAATTCATGTAACTTTACGCGTCTGTAACTCGAGATCCGACATCGTCAAAATATCGTGCCGTAAGTGAAAAGAAAGAAAATTTCATGCTGAATTCAAAAATTCAAGGCCCATCATTCTATCTTTAACCGTGTTCGAGTGGTATATAAAAATGTAAAATATGAAACAAATTGAAAATTCACAAAAATTCTGTGAAAATTCATGTAACTTTACGCGTCTGTAACTCGAGATCCGACATCGTCAAAATTTCGTGCCATAAGTGAAAAAAAAGAAAATTTCATGCTGAATTCAAAAATTCAAGGCCCATCATTCTATCTTTAACCGTGTTTGAGTGGTATATAAAAATGTAAAATATGAAACAAATTGAAAATTCACAAAAATTCTGTGAAAATTCATGTAACTTTACGCGTCTGTAACTTGAGATCCGACGTCGTCAAAATATCGTGCCATAAGTGAAAAGAAAGAAAATTTCATGCTGAATTCAAAAATTCAAGGCCCATCATTCTATCTTTAACCGTGTTTGAGTGGTATATAAAAATGTAAAATAAAAACGAATTGAAAATTCACAAAGTATCTGTGAAAATTCATGTATCGTTACGCGTCTGTAACTCGAGATTCGACATCGTCAAAATATCGTGCGATAAGTGAAACCGAAGAAAATTTCATGCTGAATTCAAAAATTTAAGGCCCATCATTCTATCTTTAACCGTGTTCGAGTGGTATATAAAAATGTAAAATATGAAACAAATTGAAAATTCACAAAAATTCTGTGAAAATTCATGTAACTTTACGCGTCTGTAACTCGAGATCCGACATCGTCAAAATATCGTGCCGTAAGTGAAAAGAAAGAAAATTTCATGCTAAATTCAAAAACTCAAGGCCCATCATTCTATCTTTAACCGTGTTCGAGTGGTATATAAAAATGTAAAATATGAAACAAATTGAAAATTCACAAAAATTCTGTGAAAATTCATGTAACTTTACGCGTCTGTAACTCGAGATCCGACATCGTCAAAATATCGTGCCGTAAGTGAGAAGAAAGAAAATTTCATGCTGAATTCAAAAATTCAAGGCCCATCATTCTATCTTTAACCGTGTTCGAGTGGTATATAAAAATGTAAAATATGAAACAAATCGAAAATTCACAAAAATTCTGTGAAAATTCATGTAACTTTACGCGTCTGTAACTCGAGATCCGACATCGTCAAAATATCGTGCCATAAGTGAAAAAAAAAGAAAATTTCATGCTGAATTCAAAAATTTAAGGCCCATCATTCTATCTTTAACCGTGTTTGAGTGGTATATAAAAATGTAAAATATGAAACAAATTGAAAATTCACAAAAATTCTGTGAAAATTCATGTAACTTTACGCGTCTGTAACTCGAGATCCGACAACGGCAAAATATCGTGCCATAAGTGAAAAAAAAGAAAATTTCATGCTGAATTCAAAAATTTAAGGCCCATCATTCTATCTTTAACCGTGTTTGCGTGGTATATAAAAATGTAAAATATGAAACAAATTGAAAATTCACAAAAATTCTGTGAAAATTCATGTAACTTTACGCGTCTGTAACTCGAGATCCGACATCGTCAAAATATCGTGCCGTAAGTGAAAAGAAAGAAAATTTCATGCTAAATTCAAAAATTCAAGGCCCATCATTCTATCTTTAACCGTGTTCGAGTGGTATATAAAAATGTAAAATATGAAACAAATTGAAAATTCACAAAAATTCTGTGAAAATTCATGTAAATTTACGCGTCTGTAACTCGAGATCCGACAACGGCAAAATATCGTGCCATAAGTGAAAAAAAAGAAAATTTCATGCTGAATTCAAAAATTTAAGGCCCATCATTCTATCTTTAACCGTGTTTGAGTGGTATATAAAAATGTAAAATATGAAACAAATTGAAAATTCACAAAAATTCTGTGAAAATTCATGTAACTTTACGCGTCTGTAACTCGAGATCCGACATCGTCAAAATATCGTGCCGTAAGTGAAAAGAAAGAAAATTTCATGCTGAATTCAAAAATTCAAGGCCCATCATTCTATCTTTAACCGTGTTCGAGTGGTATATAAAAATGTAAAATATGAAACAAATCGAAAATTCACAAAAATTCTGTGAAAATTCATGTAACTTTACGCGTCTGTAACTCGAGATCCGACATCGTCAAAATATCGTGCCATAAGTGAAAAAAAAGAAAATTTCATGCTGAATTCAAAAATTCAAGGCCCATCATTCTATCTTTAACCGTGTTTGAGTGGTATATAAAAATGTAAAATATGAAACAAATTGAAAATTCACAAAAATTCTGTGAAAATTCATGTAACTTTACGCGTCTGTAACTTGAGATCCGACGTCGTCAAAATATCGTACCATAAGTGAAAAGAAAGAAAATTTCATGCTGAATTCAAAAATTCAAGGCCCATCATTCTATCTTTAACCGTGTTTGAGTGGTATATAAAAATGTAAAATAAAAACAAATTGAAAATTCACAAAGTATCTGTGAAAATTCATGTATCGTTACGCGTCTGTAACTCGAGATTCGACATCGTCAAAATATCGTGCCATAAGTGAAAAAAAAGAAAATTTCATGCTGAATTCAAAAATTTAAGGCCCATCATTCTATCTTTAACCGTGTTTGCGTGGTATATAAAAATGTAAAATATGAAACAAATTGAAAATTCACAAAAATTCTGTGAAAATTCATGTAACTTTACGCGTCTGTAACTCGAGATCCGACATCGTCAAAATATCGTGCCGTAAGTGAAAAGAAAGAAAATTTCATGCTAAATTCAAAAATTCAAGGCCCATCATTCTATCTTTAACCGTGTTCGAGTGGTATATAAAAATGTAAAATATGAAACAAATTGAAAATTCACAAAAATTCTGTGAAAATTCATGTAAATTTACGCGTCTGTAACTCGAGATCCGACAACGGCAAAATATCGTGCCATAAGTGAAAAAAAAGAAAATTTCATGCTGAATTCAAAAATTAAAGGCCCATCATTCTATCTTTAACCGTGTTCGAGTGGTATATAAAAATGTAAAATATGAAACAAATTGAAAATTCACAAAAAATCTGTGAAAATTCATGTAACTTTACGCGTCTGTAACTCAAGATCCGACGTTGTCAAAATATCGTGCGATAAGTGAAAACCGAAGATAATTTCATGCTGAATTCAAAAATTTAAGGCCCATCATTCTATCTTTAACCGTGTTCGAGTGGTATATAAAAATGTAAAATATGAAACAAATTGAAAATTCACAAAAATTCTGTGAAAATTCATGTAAATTTAGGCGTCTGTAACTCGAGATCCGACATCGTCAAAATATCGTGCCATAAGTGAAAAAAAAGAAAATTTCATGCTGAATTCAAAAATTCAAGGCACATCATTCTATCTTTAACCGTGTTCGAGTGGTATATAAAAATGTAAAATATGAAACAAATTGAAAATTCACAAAAATTCTGTGAAAATTCATGTAACTTTACGCGTCTGTAACTCAAGATCCGACGTTGTCAAAATATCGTGCGATAAGTGAAACCGAAGAAAATTTCATGCTGAATTCAAAAATTCAAGGCCCATCATTCTATCGTTAACCGTGTTCGAGTGGTATATAAAAATGTAAAATATGAAACAAATTAAAAATTCACAAAAAATCTGTGAAAATTCATGTAACTTTACGCGTCTGTAACTCGAGATCCGACATCGTCAAAATATCGTGCCATAAGTGAAAAAAAAGAAAATTTCATGCTGAATTCAAAAATTCAAGGCCCATCATTCTATCTTTAACCGTGTTTGAGTGGTATATAAAAATGTAAAATATGAAACAAATTGAAAATTCACAAAAATTCTGTGAAAATTCATGTAACTTTACGCGTCTGTAACTTGAGATCCGACGTCGTCAAAATATCGTACCATAAGTGAAAAGAAAGAAAATTTCATGCTGAATTCAAAAATTCAAGGCCCATCATTCTATCTTTAACCGTGTTTGAGTGGTATATAAAAATGTAAAATAAAAACAAATTGAAAATTCACAAAGTATCTGTGAAAATTCATGTATCGTTACGCGTCTGTAACTCGAGATTCGACATCGTCAAAATATCGTGCCATAAGTGAAAAAAAAGAAAATTTCATGCTGAATTCAAAAATTTAAGGCCCATCATTCTATCTTTAACCGTGTTTGCGTGGTATATAAAAATGTAAAATATGAAACAAATTGAAAATTCACAAAAATTCTGTGAAAATTCATGTAACTTTACGCGTCTGTAACTCGAGATCCGACAACGGCAAAATATCGTGCCATAAGTGATAAAAAAGAAAATTTCATGCTGAATTCAAAAATTCAAGGCCCATCATTCTATCTTTAACCGTGTTCGAGTGGTATATAAAAATGTAAAATATGAAACAAATTGAAAATTCACAAAAAATCTGTGAAAATTCATGTAACTTTACGCGTCTGTAACTCAAGATCCGACGTTGTCAAAATATCGTGCGATAAGTGAAAACCGAAGATAATTTCATGCTGAATTCAAAAATTTAAGGCCCATCATTCTATCTTTAACCGTGTTCGAGTGGTATATAAAAATGTAAAATATGAAACAAATTGAAAATTCACAAAAATTCTGTGAAAATTCATGTAAATTTAGGCGTCTGTAACTCGAGATCCGACATCGTCAAAATATCGTGCCATAAGTGAAAAAAAAGAAAATTTCATGCTGAATTCAAAAATTCAAGGCACATCATTCTATCTTTAACCGTGTTCGAGTGGTATATAAAAATGTAAAATATGAAACAAATTGAAAATTCACAAAAATTCTGTGAAAATTCATGTAACTTTACGCGTCTGTAACTCAAGATCCGACGTTGTCAAAATATCGTGCGATAAGTGAAACCGAAGAAAATTTCATGCTGAATTCAAAAATTCAAGGCCCATCATTCTATCGTTAACCGTGTTCGAGTGGTATATAAAAATGTAAAATATGAAACAAATTAAAAATTCACAAAAAATCTGTGAAAATTCATGAAACTTTAGCGTCTGTAACTCGAGATCCGACGTAGTCAAAATATCGTGCGATAAGTGAAAAAGAAGAAAATTTCATGCTGAATTCAAAAATTCAAGGCCCATCATTCTATCTTTAACCGTGTTCGAGTGGTATATAAAAATGTAAAATATGAAACAAATTGAAAATTCACAAAAATTCTGTGAAAATTCATGTAACTTTACGCGTCTGTAACTCAAGATCCGACGTTGTCAAAATATCGTGCGATAAGTGAAACCGAAGAAAATTTCATGCTGAATTCAAAAATTTAAGGCCCATCATTCTATCTTTAACCGTGTTCGAGTGGTATATAAAAATGTAAAATATGAAACAAATTGAAAATTCACAAAAATTCTGTGAAAATTCATGTAACTTTACGCGTCTGTAACTCGAGATCCGACGTTGTCAAAATATCGTGCCATAAGTGAAAAAAAAGAAAATTTCATGCTGAATTCAAAAATTCAAGGCCCATCATTCTATCTTTAACCGTGTTCGAGTGGTATATAAAAATGTAAAATATGAAACAAATTAAAAATTCACAAAAAATCTGTGAAAATTCATGTAACTTTACGCGTCTGTAACTTGAGATCCGACGTCGTCAAAATATCGTGCCATTAGTGAAAAGAAAGAAAATTTCATGCTGAATTTAAAAATTCAAGGCCCATCATTCTATCTTTAACCGTGTTCGAATGGTATATAAAAATCTAAAATATGAAACAAATTGAAAATTCACAAAAATTCTGTGAAAATTCATGAATCTTTACGCGCTTGTAACATGAGATCCGACATCGTCAAAATATCGTGCCATAAGTGAGAAGAAAGAAAATTTCATGCTGAATTCAAAAATTCAAGGCCCATCATTCTATCTTTAACCGTGTTCGAGTGGTATATAAAAATGTAAAATAAAAACAAATTGAAAATTCACAAAAATTCTGTGAAAATTCATGTAATTTTACGCGTCTGTAACTCGAGATCCGACATAGTCAAAATATCGTGCGATAAGTGGAAAGGAAGAAAATTTCATGCTGAATTCAAAAATTCAAGGCCCATTATTCTATCTTTAACCGTGTTCGAGTGGTATATAAAAATGTAAAATATGAAACAAATTAAAAATTCACAAAAATTCTGTGAAAATTCATTTATTTTTCGCGTCTGTTAATCGAGATTCGACGTCGTCAAAATATCGTGCCATAAGTGAAAAGAAAGAAAATTTCATGCTGAATTTAAAAATTCAAGGCCCATCATTCTATCTTTAACCGTGTTCGAGTGGTATATAAAAATGTAAAATATGAAACAAATTGAAAATTCACAAAAATTCTGTGAAAATTCATTTATTTTTCGCGTCTGTAACTCGAGATCCGACGTCGTCAAAATATCGTGCGATAAGTGAAAAGAAAGAAAATTTCATGCTGAATTAAAAAATTCAAGGCCCATCATTCTATCTTTAACCGTGTTCGAGTAGTGTATAAAAATGTAAAATATGAGACAAATTGAAAATTCACAAAATTTCTGTGAAAATTCATGTAACTTTACGCGTCTGTAACTCGAGATCCGACGTCGTTAAAATATCGTGCGATACGTGAAAAGAAAGAAAATTTCATGCTGAATTCAAAAATTTTAGGCCCATCATTCTACTTTAACCGTGTTCGTGTGGAGTATAAAAATGTAAAATATGAAACAAATTGAAAATTCACAAAATTTCTGTGAAAATTTATGTAACTTTAAAAGCCTGTAACTCGAGATCTAATGACGTAAAAAATCGTACGTTAAATGAAATGAAAGAAAATTTCATGAAGGAAGAGGTATATGAAAATATAAAATATGAACCAAATTGCAAATTTACAAAATTTCTGTGAAAATTCATGTAAATTTAAAAGCCTGTAACAGACTATCAAAAAAAATCTCCCGTTACTATATTTTTAAACGTGTAAAAGTGGCGCATGAAAATATGAACACTTGTCATAGGCGGTTTCTATTCATAATTAATTTTATGTGTTTCAAATTAATATGAAACTTTTTATTTATGTTATACTTCTCTTAATATCAATTACTATTTCAATTGTTATATTTCTTATCATAACGTTATAAAATGCTTATAAATTTTCAATAAATATGTATACAATGTTTATATTTACCTTATATAACTATGAAAATTGTCTGTCCATCATTTATGTCAATTCATACTTACATTTTTCAATGAAAGTATAAATATCTGTATTATGAGGGAAGGTAATGTTTTATTTTATTAATAATTAGGGCCCGAATTATTTGGGGGCTTTTAGATGTCGGCAGGGGCATTTTTCTCTTGGGAAACTTCTCCAAGGCACGGATAACCTTGGGGCTATCTCGGTACTGTTGCAGATTGTGCAACAATGAAAATAAACTATTGTTAGCATATTACATACATAATAATCATGGATGATTTGATGTAAATGTTTTTATGATCTATAAGGTATATGAAAGTAAATGGTTTTTATTTTATTTCATAGTAAAATATCTTTCATTAATTATAATGATACATATGAAAACATATTCATGTAGATTAACAATTAAATAAAGATGCTAACCATTTATATACATAAAGGTCTTTTCAACAGGATAATCTTCTCCAAAGGATCTCCAGGACTCCTACATTTGCTCCACATCCTTCTGGGTGTTGTTGAGATTCTGCAACAATGGCAAAACAATACTCCTTCAATTTTTATTATTGTTTAAATAATGTATAAGGATTTATATTTTTATTTAAATACAACATGTAAACATATCTTTAATTTCATGAATATTGCCTTTCTTTTTATTAAGAAAGGCTCTCCAGATAACTTGCAGGTTCTCCAGAACTCCCATAGGACGTTCATGTCTTCCCCCAGGTTTTTAGAACCAGCAACAATGGAAAATACAATGAATATTTGACAATTTCCATTTCAAGTTATAAAATATTACTTCAAAGTTAGGCAACAATTAATACATATTTCTATATGAAATTTATATGAAAAAAATTCTAATTTTCAATGGAAATTATAATAATTCATAGATTCAACGATCAATTTGTTAAATATGTAGATCAATAATTTATTTATTTTAATGGTTCACTTCTGTTCAATTAATTATTAATATAGTTAATATAATAATGCGGCACACATTATGTAACCGATTTAGCGTTCATATATTTTAAAAATATATAAAATATATACCCAAACATAATATTTTCAACAATAAACATATGTAAAAAATATTTATGAAAATGCTTCCATGTATATGAAAATTAAAAAAAACTTCTAATTTTAATAAATATTCGATAAATATCTTCAACAATTTAATGATACATTGACCCTAAAATGCAACAATGTATAAAAGAAATAAATACGTAACTTGCTCACGCTTCAAATATGTAAAAAAATATCTATCGAACATCTTATAAAATTAAACGTTTTTATAAGTAAATGATACACAAACTCTTGCACCCAAAATTGGGTACAACAATAAATTATATACGTATGTTACTAAACTCATAAACTATATATGAAACATATAGAAATAATATTCAATATAACACAATGATTAATAAAATTATCAACTATTAATTCTTGGTATGATCTTCAGGAATGCTATACAACACCCACAAATGGGTGCCAAGTCTTAACAACTAAGAAAATACGGAAAATATAACTCACCATGCATAATGAAGTTCTCAAGGATGTTTCCAAGTCCTGTAGGGATGTTGGAAGCAGTTTTCTTCCACCAGGAAGTCGTCCTTCAGGTCTAAATACAGGAACACACCACACACACGTCCGCACGATTTAACAATCACCTTGAGAATGAGGTCATTAATTATCATAATACCTAGGCATTAGATAACATTCATCAATTTTATTCAAAAATAAATATTAAAAATAAAATAATGAGCATGTATATTGTATAATGTTTTATTTCGAGGAATAAATAAAATATTTATTTATTTTTTATTGATCCAGGTTCGATTCTAGGCTTATATAGATCACATATCATAAAACTTTTTTATATTATGTGTATTATGCTTGCAAATTTTATGCCCTTTCATTTGATAGCAAACAACCTTATAATATTAAAAAATATTTTATGTATCTATAATTTGATCTACAATAATAACTATGTTCCATACTATCAGTGTATTTACGAGTATTAAACTTTTTACCATAAAAAATAATCAATATTCAAGTCCACCCTTCACAAAATTATCGATAATTCATTCCTATCTATACCTACAGTTGCGGGCCTATAATTATTGATTACTATAGGCAATAGTAGTGCGTTCAACAAGAGTTGATGTTCAAATTATTTATAAATTATGCCCCTAACAATGGTTTGATTCTACCCCTTTGAATTGCCAGCATAATTCATACATTTCATTCAAATGTCTACTAGAAGTCACTCCTCAAGTATAATATATGATACTGTGTACAGAATACAGCTTTTGTACCCAAAACAGGAAGAATCATTACCAAAAAATAATGGTATGTGTATATGTGTTGGCAACCAGTCAAATACAGCCGTATATTTTGGAAATAAATATAACACATTACTTTCCATTATTATACCCATTATTGGGTGGTGTGCTAACATGATAGATAACTATGAAACTATGGGCACTTATGGCTACAGACTTGCTAAATACAAATTTAAAAGTGTTTCGATTTGAAAATTAACTTTTAAAACGTCTAACTTTTAATGACCCTATCTACTATCCCAATTTGTTGATAATTAATGTACTTATTGCTGTGTTCCCTATAAGATAGTAGATAGGGACAAAGTAAAAAAATATTTCTTCTTATAATATTTAAGTACATATAAGACGGTATACATAGAATTACATCCTAATTTTAAAATTTCATCACTCGTTACCGAATCTTTAACCGTGCCAGAGTGGTGCATGAAAATATGAGAAATTAACCAAATTGAATATATACAAATTTCTTTGAATATTCATGTAAGTTTAATCGTCTGTAACTCGAGATCCGACGTTATAAAAAAAAAAATCTTTAAATAAAAAGAGAATTTTATGCTGAATCCAAATTTTAATGGTACATTATTCTATCTTTAACCATGTAGGAGTGGTGTATGAAAATATGAAATATGAACCTAATTGAAAATTTACAAAATTTCTGTGAAAATTCATGTAAATTTAACCGTCTGTAACTCGAGAGCCGATGGTGGGAAAAAAATCATGTATTACGTGAAAAGAAAGAGAATTTCATACTGAATCCAAATTTTTATTGACCGTTGGTCTATCTATAACCGTGTAGGAGTGCTGGATTAAAATATGTAAAATGAACCGATTTGAAATTTACATAATATCATTTCTATAAAATTTAAAAGTTTTCAGTGTTTCAAAAATTCTGGGACTATGTTTGCTTATGGAAAAATATTTGCTAAATCCAAATTTGAAAAGTTCAAGTCGATATCTCCTTTAGTTTTCGAGATATTCTATCATAAATTTCATAATATCTGAACGTGTATTAGGAAAACATGTATGAAAAAATTTTCGTCGATTACAAAACTCTTATAGTATTTATACTGCCTTATTAGTTTATTTAACTTACGTTTTTGGGGCACAGTCTATAGTATTATACTTGCACAAGGAGTGATATAGTTATTTCATTTATATCTAAGGGAATCCATGTGCCACTAATACAGATTAATCATTTTCGACATGAATACGTGTATTACAAAAACAAATCTATTATACTACAAGTTAATTCTGCTTCATTTAACAGGTAAAAATATATTAAATAAATTACATCGTATATATAAAGTATGATTGTTGTTTATTACATATTTTAGAAGAAGTCTGCTGCCCACGAAATCCTGCAAAATCTCTGGATGATTCCTTCTGGTACCGCACTCGCCGAGCAGCAAGTGTTTCAAATCAGATACTTTATTACTTGTGGGCACTTCTTACTGATGTGCAGAGTGTACCAATATTTAAATAAATAACCTATGTTCTAAAAGTTTTACCAGAAATTTTAACAATTTTTTTTTTTGTAATATAAAATGCATTTACTTAAAGTTTTGTAATAATAATTAACTTTCCATTTCTAGGACTTCACACTGAACAACTCCGAAATTAAGGGAAATGATCGTTTTTATACTGACAATATTGCAGAGGACCCTAATAATGTCAGATATAAAAAGGCCAAATGCGTAGGTACGGTGTTGGTATGGTGACTTATTTCCACAAGGAGTGTATCCAGGCCTTATGTGGGCTGAGTGATGTGAAGCCCTGGGTAATCAAACACTTTAACACTTAAAATTTGTCCATTTCACTGAAGAAGAACATGCTATGGATGATTATATCTTCTGCCAGACCTTACGTCCTCTTGTACTATTAGTTCCACGAAACGACAATTCTATAACCTCCCCAGGCTCGTCCTATAGAACGTTTTTGGGCTCTTTTAACTAGAAAAGTTCAAACAAAATGAGGACAAACTTCAACGAAGAATATACAGGATTGTAAATTGTTGAAATTTGTACTAATAAAATTTTAAAAAACTCCAGAACCGATTTACATTATTTCTAAAACATTTATCCTGATTTATTACCCTGTACAATCCTGTTAAATGCAGGAATGAATTTAAAGGATTTTTCGGCTGTTTCAACTTTTTTTTTCTTTTGTTCCGGGAATTTTTTTTTTTCGGTAAAATTCATCAAAATTAAAATTTGTATTAATGATGAAAGTTTCATTAGTATGAATTTATTAAATAGTGGTGCAATTTACACAACAGTTTGAAGGGTCCCCACAAGCAGGGATAATATATTTACTTGCATTTATCGAGCAATACCTTTTTATTGAATGCAATTTTTTCTTGTATTTTTAATAAATACAACTTCTGAAACTACTGCATTTCATAATTAATTCGTGGAATAATTTCATATCTTATTTGTAAGGAATTTATTGTAAGTGAAATATGATTGGAATGCGCTTTCAGCAGTCTGAAATTGTACTGAAATTTTAAAGTTTTCAAATATTCTCAAAATATGCTTTCAAAACAAAAAACACAATATTTTTTGCTAAATAAATGTTGCAGAAATCGTACAATACAAGTAAAATAAATATATATTATTTACTTACATATTGCTGTAAAAAATGCGGAATCTTTCAGCATACCAGCAAACTGTAGAAATTAACAATACTTCTTAAATCTGCCTGGGATCCTTTCAGTCTTTCAGCGCTGCATATTAACCCTGAAACAAAGTAAATCATGAAAGAATGTAAAATAATATTATATATACAAATATCATTTTTCTTTTTGTATTTGCTGAAGTTCTAGAAACTTTAATAAACTTTTAAATGTGAAAAAACTTATTCATAACATTTTAAGTATTCTTTACAACATTGGTAGAGAAAACTGAGACGTATTATTTTCATTCTTCGTCTTTCTTATACTTTTGTAAGTATTGTCTTATTTTTTGTTTGTATCTGTATTTGTAACAGTGACATATGCCATATATTACCGTGACCCGAAAAATCTAAAATTATTAAGATAATTTATATCTATTTAGAAAATCATTCCTGAAATTCTTTTCATCGATTCAAATCAACTGAAATAATACTAATGTAGAATTTAATGCTGAATCCAAATTTGAAAGGCTGAAGTTTCTATCTCTATTAGTTTTTGAGTTATAAATTTTTAAAATTATAAACATAAATCGCTAACATTTGTTAGTTTTTTTTGCTGTTAATATATTTATTTCAGAGGATACGAATACATTTCTTTTAAATTTATTAGCGAAGCAGGAAATTACAAAAATATGATTTTAGATGTTAAAGACTAAGTTCCGAAACCATGGTCTACACACATTTTTTTAATATTATTAAACAACTAATATATATTTTAAACTCACCTTTATTCCAAAAAAATTGATTGTATACTATGTCCAAAAAATTTCCAATTTTTGCAGTATATACTTTCAAAATACTGTCCCAAAAAATGTATATTGGTGCATCAATTATAGTGCCATGTAGAGATATTAAAACAAAATAATTTAATAAATAATTTTGAAGTCACCTGAGGTTGAGCCAAAAATATACAGGTATGCGAAACAATCTCTGAAGTAGGAAGAATGCTCCTAATTTTATATTTTCCTAATACTTGTATTTCGCAGCCTATCTGTAAATAAAGTTAATAATTTACCCTAAACCACTCGGACAAAAAAAAAGTTTTATTAATTACAATGAAATGAACTTAAACAATTGTTTGTTTAAATTAATTCTAATTTTAAATTGTATTTCAATCGTTGCATATGTAGAATCTTCTTCAAAATGATACTCTACTTTTCAAGGGCGCAATTAAAAAATTGAGAGCATACAAGTGTTGCTTTTAGCGCTTAAAGCAGAACTACCGCTTTTCTTTTAAATTTAAAATGATGCTGTACAATTTTAATAATTAACTATAATTTACTTTATTATTATTAAGAAAGAAACCATACTTTGGAATACAATATTCTTACGGTAAATTTTCCGTAGAATTCAGTGGCAAAATTTCCGGAACCCTATCTCTAATATTTCAGCCCTAATTATTATTGATTACAAAATAAATTCATGCAAATATTAAAAATAAATTAAATATGTACTTACTTTTATTGTTTGACTATCCCTTCCCCCCAGAGTGGTTCCCCGGGTGGTTCCTAGAGTGGGGGAGAGGTGGGGACAGTTCACCACTTTCAAGGTCATTTCATCCGACGCAATTTTGGCACTTATATCACTTTCATAATCACTTGATTGGACTGTACTTTTACAGTTTCAAGGTCATTTCATCGGACCGCGACGCGACGCGACGCACTGAGCAACAACCCTTAATTTTGGGGTGCGCTGCTTTTTACGCATTTAGATCTGCAACCCTCACCTTTTCTCAACCCGGCTTGGGACGGGCTATGGCTAGGCTTATTGCAGGTCCAACTGCGTAAAAATGTATAAATAAAAACACATATTTATAAATAACAATGCTTTATTTTGTTTACAATATATTTATTTATTTTACAATATATTATTATTATTTTATTTTGAAGTTCTTCCTGTGAACATAAGAAAACATAAAACATTTAAATAATTAATGATTTGTGGAGTTGTTGGTCCCACCCTCAATTTGAGGGATGGTTAAGCTCTGCCACCACGTCAAGGTCCCTCCACTAGGCAGAGGGCGCCCGTTGCAGCTTAATATGATTTTTATTTATTAATTTAAATCATATTTAAAAATATTTAATATTTAATAATTCATCAATTATCAATATTAAACTGCAACGCTGAAAAGCAAGCAAGCAAGCAATTGATTAAGCTTAAAACTAGAAAGCATCATTCAACATGCACTCTGAGGGCCCCCAGACACACAACATTCATCCAAGGCAGGCAGCCCCTGTGCTGCCTGCGCTGCCGCTGGACCCGACGCTCTGGAACCGTGGCCATGACGCGGAGCCCTGAAAAAAAACTAACAAGTCAGTATAATGTCAACAACAAATAAACTTATTCTAATAGACTTTAATCATCAATAAAAAACTCTAATAAACTTTAATCATTATCAAAAGAATTTAAAAAACTTTAATTATTTCAAAATCATTATCGAAAGTCATTCAAACTTTTCAATAATGCCCATTGTTGAATTTTCATTGAAGAAAATCTTTTAAATCAATATTCATTGTTCAATTTTAATAAAAGAAATTTTCAAGAAGAACAAAGTGTAAAATAAAATTATTCTCACCATTATTGGCATCGGGGCTGGTCTTGTCTGCAGCTGGGAGGCCCGACGGGGCGAATCCCTCGGTCCCACCGAGGAAACTCCGAACTTGCAGTGGGATAAACCTAAACAACATAAAAACAAACATATTTATAGTTTTTCATAATATAAAATTCAAGATTTATTTATAATTTTAATTTTATATTAGGTAATATTTTGAATAAGAAAATTAAATATTTTAAAGCAATTTAGAGCTGCTACATTCACAAAATGGATGCGATTGTAATTTTTATTTATTTTAATATAATTTTGATTTTCTTTACCTGGACAAGCCAGATTTTCTGCTACCCTGGATGCGTCATGCCACCTCTTCAACCCACTTTCCGCCGCTGACCTGGATGGAAGGCAGCATGGCTCTTCTTCTTCGCGCCCCACCACACCTTTTTCGGGAGGAGTCTTACTACCCTCCCTACTTGCCTGAGTTATTGGCACGAGGGTGGAACGCACACCAGGAACTCTCTGCTTAGGCAGATTGACAATTCCCCCTTCTTATCGGCGATACTCCACGTACCGCTGCCCATCCACCCATCTACAGCAACCTGGCCAGGCTTCGTATGACTGTAGGGGGTGAACTTCTCATCATGACACAAACACCTTTCGCCGCCGCCCACGCTAGTACTACCTATTCGCAGGCTAAGCAGCTACCGGGTGCCCCTGATAATTATTATACTTTCGCCGCCGGGGTGATCAGTCCCAACAACTACTTGTATTTTAGCTACGAACCCAACAACTACTAATATATTTGTACCGTAAACTACGCAAAATGTCACACTTATCAAATATACGAGTCTTCCGGCTTAGCTACAGACCTACGTTTAAGTCACACAGACAAAATAACGAGCCTATATGTAGCGGTATATACCTTCGCTGATTTGACCCATGATGAAGCTTTGCTACAGACTTTCGTTTAAGTCACCCAGACAAAAGAACGAGTCCATAGTAGCATTCACAACAAACACAAATCAAAAGCAGCTACTAATATATTTGTACCGTAAACTACGCAAAGAGATAAGTGAGACAAATATACGAGTCGTCCGGCTGAGCTACAGGCCTGCGTTTAAGTCACACAGACAAAATAACGAGCCTATATGTAGCGATATATATTTTCGCTGAAGGGTGTAGCTTTATGCTACAGACTTTCGTTTAGTCACACAGACAAAGAACGAGTCTATTAGTAGCATGTTTGCGTGCTATCCCAACTGAACTGGTTCGTCATCCGACTCCCCAGCCTGTGGCTATTATTGCTTCAATTATCAGGGGATGAGTGGGCTGTTCCTCACTACTGTGAGGACTCACAAATACGTGTTTCACGCGTCCGGAGGGAATACACTGCTTCTACTCAGAGAATTACCTGGTGCTCTATCTGCTTGGCTCATCTGGTGGTCCCGCGTTGGTGGGTCCTGGGCCTTACAATCACTCTCCTCACTTATGAAAAATGAACCGAACGTGCAGAAAGACGGCAATGAAATGGGACGAGTGAAGCATTGTTTAACCAATTATAATGAATAAACGCGTCAGTTGTTACGTTGCCTCGCTTGTTAATTTAATTAAATTCACATAATTTCTATACAAAATATTAAAAATAAATATATTTATACACTTGCTGGGACTCGAAAGCTAATTTAACTATCAAAAAAATATATATTTTTAAAAAAATAACTGCAAATTCAGCTCATCCTATATCTTAGAATTGGGTGTAAGTATTCTACAGTTTTTTAAAACGCTACACAATTATTAAATACTTATCCGGATATATTTTAAACATAGTATAGTTTAATTATTGCTTCAACAATCGATTTTTGAAGCACAATAATGATAATTTATATCCAACAATTAAAAACAAATAAATACACACTACTAACACATTTAATACATTATATATTTATTATTATTTATATAAAAAATATTTATTATGTTCCATTTACCATTTGTCCTTCATTTCTGGAGTATACCCTAAAATGGGTACAAATAATGGACTTATAAATACCACCACTCAAAAACTAATAGAGATAGAAACTTCAGCCTTTCAAATTTGGATTCAGCATTAAATTCTACATTAATATTATTTCAGTTGATTTGAATCGATGAAAAGAATTTCAGGAATGATTTTCTAAATAGATATAAATTATCTTAATAATTTTAGATTTTTCGGGTCACGGTAATATATGGCATATGTCACTGTTACAAATACAGATACAAACAAAAAATAAGAGAATACTTACAAAAGTATAAGAAAGACGAAGAATGAAAATAATACGTCTCAATTTTCTCTACCAATGTTGTAAAGAATACTTAAAATGTTATGAATAAATTTATATATATATATATATATATATATATATATATATATATATATATTCTACTTATTTTAAAAAACACACTTTTTTAGGAGTAATTCAATTCAGTTCATTACGAGGAAAGTTCAGTTCATTTCTCCTCTAAAAACAAAACGACCATAGAATAATAGTGACGTTTTAAAATAGAAATTTTTAAATAGAATAATAGTTATATGCAAAGGAACATAATATACATTAGTCAATATACAGGTATGTATTTAAATAATAAAATAATAATAAATATATCATCACAGCATATTATCCATTGCTGGGTATGCTAATCTGCTTTGTATACAGATTTTGGTAACGATGATGACATATTTGGATCGTGTGGGCTTTTATCAAACATCATTTCACGGGCACTCATTTTTGGCGTGAAGAATGCACCACAGGGGTCAATTTTGTGTCATTTAAAATTCGAAATATTTGGCGTTGGTGAGGATTGAATCCAGCTCCCCAGATTCACGACCAGATACTTAGGCACGCAGGCACGGGACTCCATAGGTATGTATTTAGATTAATAAAAATTAAAAGGTAGGAGGTAATGTGTTGGGCGTTCATTTAAAATATAAATACGCCTTAAAATCGTCAACAAAAAAAAATATTTTACGACTTTTCAAATGTCGGTCTGTGTGATAAATAAAATAATAATAAATATATCATCACGGCATATTATCCATTGCTGGGCCAATCTGCTTTGTACACAGATATAAATAATGATGAAATATTTATACCGTGCGGGCGCTTACCAGGCGTAGCCTCACGGGCACTTATGTTAAAATAATTAATTTTAACCGGTGGATACAATTTCAACAAACAAAATTTTAAATCTAGTTACTTTTTTAAAACATTTTTCAAAAATTATAACAAACATAAAGGTCTACTGAATTGCCAAATTTGGGGTCAATGACTTTTATATAATTGGAGTTGTTGAAGGTCAAAATTTTGAGTCGAAATTTTGTTCAACTTTAAACGAGTATTCTGAAAAAACTAAGTGTCAAATAAATTTTTCGTTGCCGGATTCGTATTTGTCATGGTTGAAATATATGATTAGCTTATATAAATAAATATAAATCGATACTTTTAATTTTTGACACAAAAAAAAATAATAATAGCCGCCAAGATATAAATTTTCAACGTTTTACTGTTATTAGGTACCCTGTTCCCCTGAATTATTTAACCAAATGATATTTTTTCTAATGTTTATTAATCTATCAATAATTTTGCATATGATTTATTTATTCCGCAACCTTTTCAGAATAACTTTGGGCCAATAATAGCCGCCAAGATATAAATTTTCAAAGTTTTACTGTTATTAGGTACCCTGTTCCCCTGAATTATTTAATCAAATGATATTCTTTCTAATGTTTATTAATCTATCAATAATTTTGCATATGATTCATTTTGTCCGTAACCTTTTCAGAATAACTTTGGACCAATAATAGCCGCCAAGATATAAATTTTCAACGTTTTACTGTTATTAGGTACCCTGTTCCCCTGAATTATTTAATCAAATGATATTCTTTCTAATGTTTATTAATCTATCAATAATTTTGCATATGATTCATTTTGTCCGTAACCTTTTCAGAATAACTTTGGGCCAATAATAGCCGCCAAGATATAAATTTTCAACGTTTTACTGTTATTAGGTACCCTGTTCCCCTGAATTATTTAATCAAATGATATTCTTTCTAATGTTTATTAATCTATCAATAATTTTGCATATGATTCATTTTGTCCGTAACCTTTTCAGAATAACTTTGGGCCAATAATAGCCGCCAAGATATAAATTTTCAACGTTTTACTGTTATTAGGTACCCTGTTCCCCTGAATTATTTAATCAAATGATATTCTTTCTAATGTTTATTAATCTATCAATAATTTTGCATATGATTCATTTTGTCCGTAACCTTTTCAGAATAACTTTGGGCCAATAATAGCCGCCAAGATATAAATTTTCAACGTTTTACTGTTATTAGGTACCCTGTTCCCCTGAATTATTTAATCAAATGATATTCTTTCTAATGTTTATTAATCTATCAATAATTTTGCATATGATTCATTTTGTCCGTAACCTTTTCAGAATAACTTTGGGCCAATAATAGCCGCCGATATATAATTTTTCAACGTTTTACTGTTATTAGGTACCCTGTTCCCCTGAATTATTTAATCAAATGATATTCTTTCTAATGTTTATTAATCTATCAATAATTTTGCATATGATACATTTTGTCCGTAACCTTTTCAGAATAACTTTGGGCCAATAATAGCCGCCAAGATATAAATTTTCAACGTTTTACTGTTATTAGGTACCCTGTTCCCCTGAATTATTTAATCAAATGATATTCTTTCTAATGTTTATTAATCTATCAATAATTTTGCATATCATTCATTTTGTCCGTAACCTTTTCAGAATAACTTTGGGCCAATAATAGCCGCCAAGATAAAAATTTTCAAGGTTTTACTGTTATTAGGTACCCTGTTCCCCTGAATTATTTAATCAAATGATATTCTTTCTAATGTTTATTAATCTATCAATAATTTTGCATATGATTCATTTTGTCCGTAACCTTTTCAGAATAACTTTGGGCCAATAATAGCCGCCAAGATACAAATTTTCAACGTTTTACTGTTATTAAGTACCCTGTTCCCCTGAATTATTTAATCAAATGATATTCTTTCTAATGTTTATTAATCTATCAATAATTTTGCATATCATTCATTTTGTCCGTAACCTTTTCAGAATAACTTTGGGCCAATAATAGCCGCCAAGATAAAAATTTTCAAGGTTTTACTGTTATTAGGTACCCTGTTCCCCTGAATTATTTAATCAAATGATATTCTTTCTAATGTTTATTAATCTATCAATAATTTTGCATATGATTCATTTTGTCCGTAACCTTTTCAGAATAACTTTGGGCCAATAATAGCCGCCAAGATACAAATTTTCAACGTTTTACTGTTATTAAGTACCCTGTTCCCCTGAATTATTTAATCAAATGATATTCTTTCTAATGTTTATTAATCTATCAATAATTTTGCATATCATTCATTTTGTCCGTAACCTTTTCAGAATAACTTTGGGCCAATAATAGCCGCCAAGATATAAATTTTCAACGTTTTACTGTTATTAGGTACCCTGTTCTCCTGAATTATTTAATCAAATGATATTCTTTCTAATGTTTATTAATCTATCAATAATTTTGCATATGATTCATTTTGTCCGTAACCTTTTCAGAATAACTTTGGGCCAATAATAGCCGCCAAGATACAAATTTTCAACGTTTTACTGTTATTAAGTACCCTGTTCCCCTGAATTATTTAATCAAATGATATTCTTTCTAATGTTTATTAATCTATCAATAATTTTGCATATCATTCATTTTGTCCGTAACCTTTTCAGAATAACTTTGGGCCAATAATAGCCGCCAAGATATAAATTTTCAACGTTTTACTGTTATTAGGTACCCTGTTCTCCTGAATTATTTAATCAAATGATATTCTTTCTAATGTTTATTAATCTATCAATAATTTTGCATATGATTCATTTTGTCCGTAACTTTTCAGAATAACTTTGGGCCAATAATAGCCGCCAAGATATAAATTTTCAACGTTTTACTGTTATTAGGTACCCTGTTCCCCTGAATTATTTAATCAAATGATATTTTTTCTAATGTTTATTAATCTATCAGAGCAGAGACTGCATATTTATTAATTATAATTCTACCCCAATTAATTACCATTGAAAATTTGAAATTACTCGTTATCTTTTCTAAGTAATTTAAACTATTCATTTATTTAAATTATGGGTCCATTGCGTACCTGTACACCCAGAAAAAGGTTTTAGAATTTCATCTAAAGAGCAAAGATATTATATTACTGTTTGTTAAATATGTAATTATTGTGTACATTATGTAAAGGCGACACATATTTTTTGTAACGCTCATTAGTTTAAAAATTAATACTGTACACTATAATTCTGATAGAGAATTTTATGTAGAACTCAAATTTTAAACGTTCATTCATTTAATGGTGTATGTTATGGCTCACATAAGGCTCAAATGTTCCGCTTATTAATTGTTGGTTTAAAAAAATTCCAGGCCCGTATTATTTTATTTAAAGCGTATTGTATTTACTTATTCAAAAAGATATATGTAGCGTACAAAATTTATAACTACCCCTGCTCTTTCTGTATGTGAAAGATTAGTATTTTTTTACTGTGTATAAATGGTAAATATGTAAAATTATTTATGAATTCATTAATTAGAAAATACCTTTTTTCTGTACATATAGAGGAAATACTTATAAATAAAATCAATCAACTTATCGAAGAGTAAAGGTGATACTTAATTATATTTTCGATATCCCCTTAGTTTTCAAAATAATCGAGAAAAATGCATTTTTTTTCGTCGCCCATTTAAAATCAAACTTTTGCCTATCAAATTTCGTGCGTATTAACTGTCAGGTTAAAAAAATCCCATGCTCGTATTATTTTATTTAAAAGCGCATACTATAACTTATTGAAGGCCCGAATTTTCCATTTAAAAAATTCCCAGAGCAATAATTATTTACTTATGTGAAAAGATATATGTAGCGTACAAAATTTATAACTACCCTTTTTTCTGTGCGTGAAAGATTGGTGTTTTTATTTTTGTGTATAAATGGTAAATATGTAAAATTAATTATGAATTCATTAAATAGAAAATACCTTTTTTCAGTGTTGGTAATGCAATTAAAATCCCTTTAGTTATTAAACCCTAATTTACTCCACTTTGAACCTGTTAACAAAGTATTATTTCCCCCTTACAAATGTCAAAAGAAAATTAATAAACTATAATTATAGTTAAAATTAAATTAATAAACTTGCAGTCGTCCTATATATCCCAATTTAAATTACTGATATTTTTATTAACTTTGTGTTTAATAAAATAATTAATAGCCCTTAATTGTTAATTGTAATTTATATAAAATATAAAACATTACTCTCAATATTTAATTAATCATGAGATTATTATTCATTCATTAATTAATTAATTGGACAAGATGGTGAGTTAGAAAGGCGAACACAAAAAATCTGATGTGGCCAGCACATAACCTCTCGCCGTATATTTTACCTGGCTGTATGCATAAAGCAAAGAATATTTTTATAAATACAAATAATATATTCATATAAATCTATGACGTATAAACTTCTTTATTATTCAATAATAGCATGTGTCAACATAAAGATATTTTACCATAAATTATGTTACAATAAATTACAAAGTAGAGTTTACCATATATAAATATTAGGCTGGTAACTGCAATTTTCAATTCGAACAACGTTGTTTACTTTCTCTTCATATTCTTCTAGTAAAAACATTAATTTTGGGCGGTCTAAAATGTGTATATGGATTGTGCATCTATTCTTACATATCTTCTTTTACATTTTATTTTTTCATACATGTTATATCTAAATAACACTAATTCCCTTTAATAAAGTGACGGATAGATTGCACTCCGATTATTCTTATATCGATGTGTAATTTTGTCAATATTTACAACTTACTTGAGAAGAATTTGATAGCTTTTTCGCAATTCAAAGTTACTCTAGTCTATAGTACTGGTGTACATTGTCCCATAATGTTTGAAACAAATTTAAGTCCTTCAACCTAGACTTGTCATCTCCATAATAGCCACAGATCAAGAACTAAGAGATTCTCCAAGTACATTTTTCTTTCATTACTCATTATTTCTGACACTGACATTTATCTGTCAGTTACAAATAATTTAAATTATCAACTATTTTTCATGGCATTCTTTCGGCTGTCAAATTTATTACAACAGATTATTTTATATATTATACTTCTTTTATCTCTAAATCTATGGAATATATAATAAAATATTTAAATGTATCAGATAGAGAATTTAATTTTCTTTAATATTACCACGAAAAATTTTCAAAAAATAATATTTAGAAGATTTTTTTTCAAGAATCTTCTACTTCCGGTTGTCCAATTATTACCAAAACCTTTTCAGATCTTCCCATGAATGTCCGATTGGGAAATACGTTGTTAAACAAATTTTAAGTCTTATAGTTTTTGAGTAACCGTCCTTCCAACATCCCACACACACACACACACACACACACACACACACATCCACACACACACACACACACACACACACACACACACACACAGACATCATCGTAAAAATGTTAAAATCGGATTGTAGGGACCTTAAAACGTGCTTATTCAATAAAATCTGGATATGCGATTTTTAGCATGAATGCAATACCTCTCTTAGAGATAAAAATGAATTATTTTCACACATCCAATCCCCTCCGAGCATAAATTATTGTAAAATAATTAAAAATTAATTTAAAAAGCAGAATGTCAGACAACTTAGAAAGACGAACACATAAATAAATAGCAAACGAAACGAGGGAAAAACTAACTTAACCTAGGAGCCCCCCTAAATGGTCTGAGTCCTGCCCTGAACTTTAAGAAAATTATTAATAATAAATTATATTACTCTTTCAAATTATTGCTGATTACATTTTAAACTTTTATAAAAATGCAGAGGATGAAATTAAAGTCTGTAATTAATAGCAATTCAATATTAATCACAATTAACTACGTCGAAGAGATTAATTAATAAAGAACAAAATTATATAATATTTACCCCAAGTTATTAGAAAGACTATTATTTATTAATTATAATTCTACCCCAATTAGGTAGCCACTAAAATTTGAAATTATTCGTTATCTTTTCTAAATAATTTAAAGCATTCATTTATTTAAATTATGGGTCCATTACATACCTATACACCCAGAAAAAGGTTATAGAATTTAATCTAAAGAGCAAAAATATTATATTACTGTTTGTTAAATATGTAATTATTGTGTACATTATGCAAAGAGTAGACATAAATTTTCGTATCGCTCATTAAAATTTAAAAATTCCCAAGAGCCGTATCTATTTTTTTATATATTGTATATGGTAATTCTGACAGAGAATTTTTATGTAGAACACAAATTTTAAACGTGCATTTAATAGTGTATGTTATGGCTCACATAAGGCTCAAATGTTCCGCTTATTAACTACTAGTTTAAAAAAATCCCAGGCTCGTATTATTTTATTTAAAGCGCATTCTTATAGCTCATTAAAGGCTCAAACTTTCCATTTAACAAATTTCCAGAGCAGAATGTATTTACTTATTCAAAAATATATGTAGCGTACAAAATTTATAAGTACCCCTGTTGTTTCTGTATGTGAAAGATTGGTATTTTTATTTTGTATAAATGGTAAATAGGGAAAATTATTTATGAATTCATTATTTAGAAAATACCTTTTTCTGTACTGGTAATGCAATTAAAATCCGTTTAGTTACTAAACCCCAATTTACTCCACTCTGAACTCGTTAATTTATTTATCCCCCTTACAAAGGCCGGAAGAAAATTAATAAACTATACGTATAATTAATATTTAATAAACGAGCAGTCCTGCTTATATGCCAATTTAAATTACTAATATTTTTATTAACTTTGTATTTAATAATATAATTAATAGCCTAATAATTGTTTTATTCTTAGAAACAAAACTTTCAAGATTTAAATAATCATGAGATTAATATTCAATTAATTGATTAATTAATTAATTGGACAAAATGTGAGACAGTTAGAAAGACGAACACAGAAATAAAAATATGAAACGGGAGGGGGAGCTATCTTAACTTAAAGTCCCTCTAAGCTGCCCTAGTCCTGTCCTGGATTTAACTCCATCAATTTTATTAATTTACGTTAATTATGAAATATATTAATTAATAATAGAAATCTTAGGAGGCCAATACATAAATAAACAACATAAACCCCTGAAATCCTTCATAGATTATCTATTATTATCAGTATTAACAGGAAAAAATATACATTAAAAAATAACAAAGTTACTCATTAAAAATATAATTCAAGGGCATGTTAATAATATTTATTAACCTTTAGTTGTCTAGTTTAATGTTATATTAATTTATTATAAAAATCCCTATTTAATACTATCCCGATTAATTTCATCCTCAAATATTTACTGTTAATTATGGATTAATCCAAATAAAAAATTGAATTATTTTAACACATCCAACCACGCCAGAGTATAATTAATTATTGTAAAGAAATTGTTATAAAACAATTAAAAAATAATTTAAAAGGCAGAATGTCAGGCAACTTAGAAAGACGAACATATAAATAAATAGCAAACGAAACGAAGGGAAAGCTAACTTAACCTAGAAGTCCCCCTAAATGCCTGAGTCCTGCTCTGAATTTTAAGAAAATTATTAATAATAAGTTTATTATTATTTCAAAATATTGCTGATTACATTTTAAATTTTTATAAAAATGCAGAGGATGAAATTAAAGTAATAGATTACTAATAGAACAATTATTTATTAATTATAATTCTATCCCAATTAGTTACCATTGAAACTCGTTATCTTTTCTAAATAATTTAAAGTATTCATTTATTTAAATTATGGGTCCACTGCATACCAGTATAACCAGAAAAAGGTTTTAAAATTCAATTTAAAGAGCAAAGATATATTACTATTTGTTAAATATGTAATTTTTGTGTAGATTATGTAAAGAGTAGACATAAATTTTTGTATCGCTAATTAAAGTTTAAAAATTCCCCAGAGCCGTAACAAAGAGGGTAGGCCAACTGATATGGGACGGGTCTTGTATACAAGTGTTATGTTGAACATAGTTAATAAGTATTTATATGTTACTTGAAATAATTTTTAAACGTAGTTAAATTATTTGAGACAAATAAACTTTGTTAAATTGATCATATATTTTTATAATTATTATCTATACTCGGTGAGGCAATCTATTATTATTGACATATATTAATAAGCTGTAGAAGAATTATAAAATAAATTGAGATAAATGTTGGACCAACCTCGGCTACTATCAATCCAATTTGGCCAACAGAGGCATCGAAGATCTCAGCATCTCAGGAAATCATCTACCACTGCTACTAGGAACGTTTATTGGGACAAAATTTCAATTATCTCACTATTTAGTCCACTGAAAACCGTCACATATTAAAAATTCATATCACGAAAGTTAGGTTTACACTAAAAGAAACAAATATATACTATTTTAACTCCCCCAACAAAAGTTTTTCACGAGACTTGCACTTAATACGAGCAGAAGACATTCTCATTTGTAGGTAACAAATACACTGACAAAAGACAGCAATAATAAACAACAAACACCGGTCTTAATATTAGCTCGAACTTGTCTGTTAAGACCCGATCTGTATATTTTCACTGGTCGACGCGAAATTTAAATAAAAATCATAATGAATTATTTATTCACTTAACTAGTGTAGAATAACAAATAAATTATTGTTATTAAAAAATGTAAAAAATCGTGTCAACCAGTGGCACTAAAAATATAAACTTTAAGAACCAAGTCTTTAGTTTTACGAATTTTTAAATATCATGCGGTATATGGCACTTAATTTTTTCCTAAAGGATTGGAACAACATGTATGTAAAGGGTTAAATAAATTCAAGTAATACTTATTTAAAGTCTTACAAAACACAATGGCTGGTAGCATGAACAAATGATTAATAGTGATTAGCGAGCAATTGTTTTATCTGTTAATCGTTTTGTTTTAATGAAAAATGTAATAATAATTAGTTTTACCAACAATTCAAGACCTGGTATTAAAGACAAAATAAATTAACATCTTTAATAAATTTAATTTATTTAATAAATTGTCATCGATTTTACATATTTTATGACAAATCAAACATAATTTTGTTTGTTGTTCATAATATTTGACAATATACAAATTTCTCTTTCACGTGACTTCAATTTTGTAAGTGTATCGTTTGCTTATTTAAACATTATTTATTATAAAGAATCTCCATAAATAATAAACTATTAAAATAAAATAAACGCTTTTTACCCATTACTGGGTGCAACACTTTGTCGGTAAGTGAACGTGAATACATCACTGTGACGTCAAGAAAGAAAGGAAGTAGTTTTATTTAAGAAATTTTAGCACGATCCTGTTTACATTTATAGGAAAAAAAAACAGGATAATTAATATAAATTTACAAAATGTAACAATAAAATTTTTAAAAAAATGTATTTTTAAAAATTAAAAAATTGTCGAGAAATCTCGCAATAATTTTCGAGATTCGAGAATCTCAATATGTAAATCTCGTCTCGTCTCGAAATTTCTCATCTCGCCGAGACGAGATTCGAGAATGTCTCGTCTCGTCCGAAACACTAGTAACTTATTAAATATTTCAACAAAACATGGTTAAACATCAATTAATTCTTTAGATTTTATATGATTGACACCTGATAGGAGATATTTTTGTCTCGATTGATGAAGAGGACAAGCTGTAATTTTTGGACTTGAAGAATTATTTCATTATTATTTTTACCGTTCATATTTTGAACGGATAAACTTTTCCCACTACCGTATTAATTCATTTTGAAATTACTCATTATTATGTACGTAAATAATTTATTTATTATTCTCATTACTTTACAGCGTCTTCCCTATTTTTACCGTACGAGTGGCGCAGTAATTATTTTTACGGAGTATTTTTCATTACCATATACCTATTTATCTAGTATTTGTTCTTTCTAGTTATATCGAAAATGGGCGCATATTTCCCGAACCGCACACGCAAGACATAAGAAAACCGTGCCATTATTTTTATTTATTATTTCTCTTACT
Organism: Harpalus rufipes; assembly: GCA_951394225.1. NCBI lineage: Eukaryota > Metazoa > Arthropoda > Insecta > Coleoptera > Carabidae > Harpalus > Harpalus rufipes. The sequence continues at coordinate 38,205,166 of OX596286.1, forward strand.
CTAGTGTGATTTGTAATGTGTACTTATCAACTATAGGTTTTATATTTTTTTTTATATTAGGAGCCGTTACATCGAAATTTGGCTCAGGTTTACAATGGGTACTTAAAAGCTAAAATAAAACGCAATTTTTGTTTATATTTAAATACAAACATAAGTATATATTTATGTGGATAATTTCTCACCTAAGTGGCCGTGAGGTTCAGCTGTGGAAAAAAATATTAGTTATTAATTTATTATTTTATTAATTATTATGCTACATACTTATTCTGATTTTTTCTAATTCTTTACTTTCCAAGTACCGGAGTGGTTCTAGAGTGGTTTTTCCATTTTGGAATGATGTTACCTAGTTTTAAATAAATATTTATTAGTTATTTAATATTTTTTATTGTTTATTATTTGACTTACTTTGAATTTCTCGATGTGTCGTAGATTTTCTGGGCGTCCGAGTGGTCTGAGGTCATTTTTCTTTGTTCTGTGATGTCTTGAGTTCTTACTTATAAACTAATGTGTGTGTGTGTGTGTATTTGTTTTACATTTTTTATTATATTTCATTACATTTATTTCATTATTTGTTATCTACTGCATTATTTATTTATTTATTCATCATCTTTATTTACAATATAATGGCACAATTTTCAAAGTCTATAGGTTACCTACGATTTGTAGGATTTAAGATTTGCTGAAACTTTAGTTCAGACTTTGGTACCTAGTATCCTAGGGTTTTAAGACGACATAGTACAAAACTATACACAGTGCAAAACTATACATGGGTCACTCCATAGAACTAGCGCTATGGATGACCAGACATAACAATACATTATACAATACATATTAGTGCTTCGGTCCCGTATCCGTGGCGCAATTAAAAGTACAGTAAAATTTAAGAATCAAGGTAATATATCTGAATTAATACATAAACTTACGTTACAGCGAAAGTATTATCAACAACGAACATCGTTTTAAAATGAAATGTCTTAACTTAGTCGAAACATGGATTTTTAGAGGCAAGCGTGTTATATCCATCTTTATCGCACACACTTAATTTTATGTATTCCACATACATTTCAGCAAGTTTTATTTCGTAATAAGCAAATAATCCAACAAAAACGTTTTTGGAGGTTATAAGACGAATTGGAGGAACTTCCACCTGATACCACAAGACAAAATCTTTTCTTATTCTCATACCAAACAGTTTTAAGCGATGCAAATAAGTAAATCTATATTTTAAACACCAAGGAATCCGATTTTGTGCACCAATTGACGATATTTTAACCCGTTGAGGAATTATGAGCAAGAGAAAATGATAATTCATTCGGGGGTGATTTTGCGGATTGTATACACATATATTTCATTAAATACTTACTGTTTTGTAAAAATACAGGCCTGGACTGAGGACCGAAGTCACTTCTGAAAATGTCGGGGCCGTAGAACAACATATTTAAGTTACAAGGACCTAGAGGCAAGGGTTTCAAAATCGCCTAATTCAAAACTTTTAAATTAAATGAAATAGTCATATGTGTGAATATTTTATTTGTTATGTATATGTATTTTGACCCACGGAATCGATTTTTGATAAAATTAGAACCGTACCTCCCGCCAATTAATGACGGGTTATTTGTTACCCAAAAATGGGTGGAGGTACACATTTATCGATAGCACCATTGGATTTTGCGTATTTTCTTATATAAATATCCCAAATTACAAAATATTTGCTCTACTGGTCTAATAGCTATGAATAAATTAGTGAAACTACATTTAAAGGTCAATGAACTTTCACCGCAAATCTCTGATATTTTTATGAGCAACTGATGCGTCGGTTGCCCACTAAAAATTCAACTAATGTACGGCAAACTAGATTATTTTAAAGAGCGATTTTATGCAAATTTAAATGTTAATCAGATAATTTTAATAAAAAAATAAAAGTTTTTCAGTTAATTTTATGTGTTTCCTGTAAATAAAAGATTTTATAAAGGGTTAAAATATATCATTTTTATATATTTAATACATGTTTACTATATACATTATTGTAATTCATTGTTCACATGTTGACAATATACACAGAAAAATATATAAATATTAAGTTATTAAATATATATAAATACAAAATAAGGGGGTAAATAAAAGGGGTTCATAACAAGAACACAAATACACAAGTTGTTCGTCCTTGACTCCTCACGGCCGCAGAAACGTCGGTTTTAAGGAATAAACAAATTATAAACTTCATTTCTTACCTTAAAAGTGTCAGATCTTGATGTCTAGCCCTCTGTCCATCTATTCAGCGTTCCCTCCCGGCTGTAGGGCCCCATTTTCACACGAAATTATGGTGCAATTGTCAATGTCCCAAACGACCTTCATTTTCTCTTACTCATAACTTCTTAACAGGTACAAATATCTTCATTTCGAGGGCAGAATCGCATTCCTTAGTCTTTAAACTATAAACCACAACATTTTCACCATTTAAAACTGTTTAAAATAAGTTTTAGAAGCGTTTTTACATTTTGACACGAGTTACACCTGAAGCTTCTAATGACATTTGTAATGGCTGACAATCAGTGTTGCCAATTGTCCGAACACACAAAATATTAGTTTAAAATGTGCTAACAGATGGCGCCATTAAAATAATCAGTGTTGCCAATTCCCCGAACACAAAATATTAATTTAAAATGTGCTATTTAAATTTAAAAAAATCATATGACCTATGCTTATAAATATTGAATTACCAAATTTTAGACACGTATGTAGAAAATTACGTAGAATCCGAAAAAAAATATGTCAACTTTGTATCTCTACCCTATTTAAGGTGTAACGTCATTTCCGGCTTAACCATCAATTTTAGAAGAAAATTTTATAGACAAAAGTTGTAGAGAATCAAAAATTATATAAGATTCATCAAAAAAATATTTCCCATTTGACCTAGTTTTGGGTATGGAATTTTTCATTTTACAATAATTTATAAAATACAAAGAATTTTATAAATTATTGTACACAGGTGCATAAAATAAAAAAATATAAATGTTTGGAAATATTTTTATTTTTAACAATATACCCATATGTACCATCAACTTTTGAAAGAAATAAAATTATTTGAACGTGTCAAATAATTAATTTCTGTATAAATAAAAAGAAATAAGTTAATTTTAAATATATTAAAATTATTTGTAACAATTGTTAATTAAATTTACCGCAACCTCAAAAATGTCACTAAATGTGAAACTGAAGTGCGAATCGTTTTATTTTCTAGTAGTACCTACATAAAAACAACTCTACGGTGAAAATTCGACATGTTCGTATAATCGAATATTTCATCAATTTCTTCAAGCCAGCACCGGAAGTTAACAAAAATTTACATATTTCATAAAACTTATTGTCAAATATTAAGAGTGCTTAATAAGATTTTAGCAAAATTAGTAATTATTTTCAAATATTTTCCCAAAATTAATGATTCTCTCAAAAAGAAAATCTAAACTTCGTAGTCTACGAATTATAAAAAGCTGTTCTAATCTAATGAAAAAAAAAATGTGTATAATATCAAAATGTTATTTGAGCAGTCTAGGTACACAACCTGAAAAGAAAAAAACAATTTATTACATGTATTGTGTATTAATCTTCAAATAAACGTGTATTTTAGACTATTCTAAATCGATTTATAAGCTCGTTTCCGCTGCTTTTATAGATGTTCAAATAGTTCAAAATGGCGTCATACCAATGAAGCTTACATAGACTAACCAATGATGTAGCTTATATAGACTAAATTAAACTGTATTATCGACAGAGTCGAAATGTTGCTACATAGTTCAAGCATTTTGGCGCTGTAAACCAACCGAATGTTTTTGACACGTACATGATTTTTAACCACACTTTTCTACTGGCAAACAAATATTTTCAACAAAAAATAGACATTTTCGACAAATTTTAACTACAAATTCATGATTTTCAGTTAATTTTATGTGTTTCCTGTAAATTTCAGCTGAATTTATAACCAAATAAGTGTTTTGATGTTTTGGAAGGATTGCGAAAAAATTTCACTGGGCGTCATCTTACAAATATTAAAATTGAGCTTTACCCAAACGGCTTTAAGATTTAAAATTGAGCTAATTTATATTTTAAACCCCGTAGAACACGAATTTCGTGTTAATTTGAAGATATTTTAAAACCGTAGAAGAGTTGTGAACAAAATAAAATACATATTTTTGTATGTTTCTAATTGTAAATATATAAAAATTATAAGTTTATTATTTTCCGTATCAGGCTTATTTTAAAATGTTTAAAACGACCGCATCCCCTATTGTAAATAATCGGAAGGCAACAATTCTAACCAAATTTTGGGTAACAAACAACCACGTTGTCGATTGCACCATTGGATTCTACGTACTTTTTTACATAAATTTCAAAATTCATATTTAACTGGTCCAATTTCTAAAAATAAATACGTAGAACAATATTTATCAGTATTTGCAAAGGTCAATGAACTTATGATTATCAAATAATTTTCAAAATATTTACTCTACTGGTCTAGTAGCTACGAATAAATTAATAAAATAATATTTTTGAAACCAAATGTCCATAATAATGCATATTTTTTTTAAAAAAATGATTTACATATGTAAAAATACCCTATTCAAAAATTAACACATGTTTCAAATATACCACAATATTTCTAGAAATCTGATTGGTCAATTTAAATGATCCAAGTATTGATTTTCGCCTATTTACACGATACATCAACGTACTTATTCACAAGATAACATTAAATAATAGTTCACAATTTTCACCATAGAGTACACTAGTAATATTGAATAGGTATTAGCAAATTTGAGAAAATCCATTTTCTAGCTAAAATAACAATATTTCGACTATATTTGTTATACAAAAAATATTTTATTAAAAACTATTATAAATTCAATGATTTTGAATATCTCAGGATACATAAAAATAATTTTAAATATTTTATAATATTTTCACGTATATAGTACACATTTGTTGACTACAGATGTCGCTACCAATACTAAATAGGGTCTTTTTTGGAAATTTTCCCCAATTTTTAAAAAGAAATTTCAAAATTTAACTTCAAAAAAGTTTATATTTATTAATATTATTGCTAAATATAAATTATCAGTATTTATAATCATCACATAAATGAAATACATATATTTGTTAATTAACTTGACATTTACATCAAAATGGCTGCGATTTGTGTTGTGTTTAAACATTTGCAAGTTGGGTAAATAGACTATAAGGACCTTTTAAGGACATTTTTAACAAAGGATAATAAATGTAAAGATGAAATAAGATTCTCAAACTTGTATGTAGTGTTTTAGTTTACTTGAAAATATAATATTAACTGTTTAATTCATATAAACAATAATGCTAAATGTTATTAGTGACAAGTATTGATGTTTATCAGTGTTACAAGTTTATTTAGACAAAATTTCGATTATGTTAGTGTTGTTTGAAGTGTGTTGAAAAAATCAGGGACGAAATATCAACGGCACCTTGGATTTTGGCCAAAATTTCGACAATACAAGGTAGGCTATGGAAATAAGTAGGTCACTTGATTTTTGGCAAACTGAAAGGGTTTAGGCAAAAATTTTATTAGAAAAAGTTGTTTATCTGTTAATGTGAAGTAGGGTTTGTTTGAAACTTTTTTTAAAATTTTGACAGTTTTTATTTTGACTACAGTGTTTTTGACCATTTTGTGAATAAAATTTGGAAAAAATTTAACTACTGGTTAATATTAATTAATTTTTATGTGTTTTATACAGAAATCTACAAGGATTTCAAATTTTCAAACAGAATTAAAATATTTTAATTAGTTTTTGAGATATAGGACCGAAAATTCAAAATTTGTTATAATTTTTGAAATATGTTTAAAGATTTTGACCATTTTTAATTAATGCTTAGCAAAAATTTAACCACCGTAAAAGTTAATTAATTTTAAAATGTCTTTCGCAGAAATCTTCAAGAATTTCAAATTTTCAAAGAAAATTAAATTATCTCAAATAGTTTTTGAGATATGTAATAATAAAATCAAAAATAATAATAATAAAAATATGTCGAATTCATATTTGAAAACGGATTAAAAATTTGATTAAAATGAAAAGAAAATAATATTATTATCACAAAATAGTTTCAAATTATTGTGGTTTAATGTAAAAAAAACCAATGTCAACATTTCATATTTTTTTGAATTAATAATTCAATAAATTTCTATGTAAATATATACTTTTAGTACCGTCTTGTGTTCATTTATGAATTAATTGCATGTTTATTTCATTCATAAAATTGTTGGAAAATAGTGCAAAATCTTGCTGTTTCGCGTAGTATTTTTTTTACATATTAATTCAACATATTTTCTACGCTAAAACAAGTAGTTCTACATGTTTCAATTTCGAACAACAGTTAACAAACAACAATGTAAAAATAGAATTTTGGTTTGTGCAAGTCTGTTCTACTTGGAACGTCAACGCGCGCTGGAAAGCATAAATTCACGATTTTATTCATATATTATTTTATTGAATTTCTTTATAAAATTGTGAATTTGAACACGTAGGTGCTGCCACCAAGCAACAGAAAATTATACTACTAGGTTCATAGAATGTTTAAATACATACAATTTTGTATATATGTTTTTAAGGTAATTCGTGCAGTGTTTTTGCCACTATAGCTGTGAGTGCCTATGAGGTCACCCCTGATAAAACTCATACAATAATATACCAAACATATTTATATTTAACTATCTATAAATACAAATAACTCGTAGAATGTTTAAATATATAATTTTTTTTACATAAATGGTATAATTTAACTCGCCCCCTGTTCTAAATAAAGAGAAGGAAACAATTCTACCCCCTATTGTAAATAATTGGAAGGACACAATTCTAACTTTTAGTGTTAATGTTTCTAACTGTAAATATATAAAAATTATAAGTTTATTATTTTCCGTATCAGGGTTATTTTAAAATGTTTAAAACGACCGCACCCCCTATTGCAAATAATTGGAAGGACACAATTCTAACTTTTAGTGTTAATGTTTCTAACTGTAAATATATAAAAATTATAAGTTTATTATTTTCCGTATCAGGGTTATTTTAAAATGTTTAAAACGACCGCACCCCCTATTGCAAATAATTGGAAGGACACAATTCTAACTTTTAGTGTTAATGTTTCTAACTGTAAATATATAAAAATTATAAGTTTATTATTTTCCGTATCAGGGTTATTTTAAAATGTTTAAAACGACCGCGCCCCGCCACCTATTGACTCAAAAAAAAAGTCATACCCCTTAGGATTTTTTCAATTTTTTTTTTGTTTATATTTGATTTTTATTTGTTACAAGTATACTACCCTTAAAGGTCTAATGAATTGCCAAATTTGGGCCCAATGACTTTTATATAATTGGAGTTATTGAAGGTCAAAAATTTGACTCAAAATTTTGTTCAACTTTAAACGACTATTCTGAAAAAACTAAAGGTTAAATAAATTTTTCGTTGCCGGATTCGTATTTGTCATGGTTGAAATATATTATTAGCATATATAAATAAATATAAATCGATACATTTAATTTTTGACCAAAAAAAAATTTTTCTAAGGGGTACCCCTTAGGATTTTTACAAAAATTTTTTTTTGCATATGTCTGATTGTTATTTGTTATAAGTATACTACCCATAAAGGTCTAATGAATTGCCAAATTTGGGCCCAATGACTTTTATATAATTGGAGTTATTCAAGGTCAAAAATTTGACTCAAAATTTTGTTTAATTTTAAACGACTATTCTGAAAAAACTAAAGGTCAAATAAATTTTTCGTTGCCGGATTCGTATTTGTCATGGTTGAAATATATTATTAGCATATATAAATAAATATAAACCGATACTTTTAATTTTTGACCAAAAAAAAATTTTTCTAAGGGGTACCCTTTAGGATTTTTACAAAAATTTTTTTTTGCATATATCTGATTGTTATTTGTTATAAGTATACTACCCATAAAGGTCTAATGAATTGCCAAATTTGGGCCCAATGAGTTTTATATAATTGGAGTTATTGAAGGTCAAAAATTTGACTCAAAATTTTGTTTAATTTTAAACGACTATTCTGAAAAAACTAAAGGTCAAATAAATTTTTCGTTGCCGGATTCGTATTTGTCATGGTTGAAATATATTATTAGCATATATAAATAAATATAAATCGATACTTTTAATTTTTGACCAAAAAAAAATTTTTCTAAGGGGTACCCCTTAGGATTTTTACAAAATTTTTTTTTGCATATATCTGATTGTTATTTGTTATAAGTATACTACCCATAAAGGTCTAATGAATTGCCAAATTTGGGCCCAATGACTTTTATATAATTGGAGTTATCGAAGGTCAAAAATTTAACTCAAAATTTTGTTTAATTTTAAACGACTATTCTGAAAAAACTAAAGGTCAAATAAATTTTTCGTTGCCGGATTTGTATTTGTCATGGTTGAAATATATTATTAGCATATATAAATAAATATAAACCGATACTTTTAATTTTTGACCAAAAAAAAATTTTTCTAAGGGGTACCCTTAGGATTTTTACAAAAATTTTTTTTTGCATATATCTGACTGTTATTTGTTAAAAGTATAGTATCCATAAAGGTCTAATGAATTGCCAAATTTGGGCCCAATGACTTTTATATAATTGGAGTTATCGAAGGTCAAAAATTTGACTCAAAATTTTGTTTAATTTTAAACGACTATTCTGAAAAAACTAAAGGTCAAATAAATTTTTCGTTGCCGGATTCGTATTTGTCATGGTTGAAATATATTATTAGCATATATAAATAAATATAAATCGATACTTTTAATTTTTGACTTAAAAAATTTTTTTCTAAGGGGTACCCCTTAGGATTTTTACAAAAATTTTTTTTTGCTTATATCTGATTGTTATTTGTTATAAGTATACTACCCATAAAGGTCTAATGAATTGCCAAATTTGGGCCCAATGACTTTTATATAATTGGAGTTATCGAAGGTCAAAAATTTAACTCAAAATTTTGTTTAATTTTAAACGACTATTCTGAAAAAACTAAAGGTCAAATAAATTTTTCGTTGCCGGATTCGTATTTGTCATGGTTGAAATATATTATTAGCATATATAAATAAATATAAACCGATACTTTTAATTTTTGACCAAAAAAAAATTTTTTTAAGGGGTACCCCTTAGGATTTTTACAAATTTTTTTTTTTGCATATTTCTGATTGTTATTTGTTATAAGTATAATACCCATAAAGGTCTAATGAATTGCCAAATTTGGGCCCAATGACTTTTATATAATTGGAGTTATTGAAGGTCAAAAATTTGACTCAAAATTTTGTTTAATTTTAAACGACTATTCTGAAAAAACTGAAGGTCAAATAAATTTTTCGTTGCCGGATTCGTATTTGTCATGGTTGAAATATATTATTAGCATACATAAATAAATATAAACCGATACTTTTAATTTTTGACCAAAAAAAAATTTTTCTAAGGGGTACCCCTTAGGATTTTTACAAAATTTTTTTTTTGCATATTTCTGATTGTTATTTGTTATAAGTATAATACCCATAAAGGTCTAATGAATTGCCAAATTTGGGCCCAATGACTTTTATATAATTGGAGTTATCGATGGTCAAAAATTTAACTCAAAATTTTGTTTAATTTTAAACGACTATTCTGAAAAAACTAAAGGTCAAATAAATTTTTCGTTGCCGGATTCGTATTTGTCATGGTTGAAATATATTATTAGCATATATAAATAAATATAAATCGATACTTTTAATTTTTGACTTAAAAAATTTTTTTCTAAGGGGTACCCCTTAGGATTTTTACAAAATTTTTTTTTGCATATTTCTGATTGTTATTTGTTATAAGTATAATACCCATAAAGGTCTAATGAATTGCCAAATTTGGGCCCAATGACTTTTATATAATTGGAGTTATCGAAGGTCAAAAATTTAACTCAAAATTTTGTTTAATTTTAAACGACTATTCTGAAAAAACTAAAGGTCAAATAAATTTTTCGTTGCCGGATTCGTATTTGTCATGGTTGAAATATATTATTAGCATATATAAATAAATATAAATCGATACTTTTAATTTTTGACTTAAAAAATTTTTTTCTAAGGGGTACCCCTTAGGATTTTTACAAATTTTTTTTTTTGCATATTTCTGATTGTTATTTGTTATAAGTATAATACCCATAAAGGTCTAATGAATTGCCAAATTTGAGCCCAATGACTTTTATATAATTGGAGTTATCGAAGGTCAAAAATTTAACTCAAAATTTTGTTTAATTTTAAACGACTATTCTGAAAAAACTAAAGGTCAAATAAATTTTTCGTTGCCGGATTCGTATTTGTCATGGTTGAAATATATTATTAGCATATATAAATAAATATAAATCGATACTTTTAATTTTTGACCAAAAAAATTTTTTTCTAAGGGGTACCCCTTAGGATTTTTACAAAATTTTTTTTTTGCATATTTCTGATTGTTATTTGTTATAAGTATAATACCCATAAAGGTCTAATGAATTGCCAAATTTGGGCCCAATGACTTTTATATAATTGGAGTTATCGAAGGTCAAAAATTTAACTCAAAATTTTGTTTAATTTTAAACGACTATTCTATTATTAATCCAGCAATGATTTTACATAGGTTTCATTTTGTCCGTAACCTTTTTAGGATAACTCTGCTCCCATAATAGCCAGCCGTCACGATAGAATATTTCAACGTTTTATTAGTTTTAGATACCTGTTCCCCTGAAATATTTAACGAAATGATATTTCTTGTATTGGTTATTAATCCAGCAATGATTTTACATAGGTTTCATTTTGTCAGTAACCTTTTTAGGATAACTCTGGGCCAATAATAGCCAGCCGTCACGATAGAATATTTCAACGTTTTATTAGTTTTAGATACCTGTTCCCCTGAAATATTTAACGAAATGATATTTCTTGTATTGCTTATTAATCCAGCAATGATTTTACATAGGTTTCATTTTGTCAGTAACCTTTTTAGGATAACTCTGGGCCAATAATAGCCAGCCGTCACGATAGAATATTTCAACGTTTTATTAGTTTTAGATACCTGTTCCCCTGAAATATTTAACGAAATGATATTTCTTGTATTGCTTATTAATCCAGCAATGATTTTACATAGGTTTCATTTTGTCAGTAACCTTTTTAGGATAACTCTGGGCCAATAATAGCCAGCCGTCACGATAGAATATTTCAACGTTTTATTAGTTTTAGATACCTGTTCCCCTGAAATATTTAACGAAATGATATTTCTTGTATTGCTTATTAATCCAGCAATGATTTTACATAGGTTTCATTTTGTCAGTAACCTTTTTAGGATAACTCTGGGCCAATAATAGCCAGCCGTCACAATAGAATATTTCAACGTTGTATTAGTTTTAGATACCTGTTCCCCTGAAATATTTAACGAAATGATATTTCTTGTATTGCTTATTAATCCAGCAATGATTTTACATAGGTTTCATTTTGTCAGTAACCTTTTTAGGATAACTCTGGGCCAATAATAGCCAGCCGTCACGATAGAATATTTCAACGTTTTATTAGTTTTAGATACCTGTTCCCCTGAAATATTTAACGAAATGATATTTCTTGTATTGCTTATTAATCCAGCAATGATTTTACATAGGTTTCATTTTGTCAGTAACCTTTTTAGGATAACTCTGGGCCAATAATAGCCAGCCGTCACAATAGAATATTTCAACGTTTTATTAGTTTTAGATACCTGTTCCCCTGAAATATTT